>OZ025219.1:770000-1485000 GCA_964019055.1 Anthopleura xanthogrammica | reverse complement strand
TCCCAGCCTTAAAAAAATCAGCCAATCAGCGAATGCATGCACTACATATCTTTTAGCTCTTGTTCAGTCGATAAACAACATTTTTTTTAGCAAAAGAAAATATGAAAGAAAAGAAAAGAAAAAGAAAAAAAAAACGCCCATGAAAATTATGGCCAAACATTCCCCAGAATAGGGAATTTCTTTTGAAAAAATTTCATTTTGACAAATTTTTTTTTTCTTTTGGACAAAAATGCGTTGCACACGTAGATTTAGGAATGCCTGGCACTAGAAAAGCAGTTTTCGTTTAAATCTTGAAAAAGGTTAATTTTCTCAAGCAACAATAGACACAGATTTGATACGCCATTTCAAAAATCTCACTGAATCTCTAAGCGCATATCTCAGAGTATGATCTGCAAAAAATATCAATTTCCGATATATTTCCCCCGAGTTCCTGATACGATAGCTTTGACATCATTTAAATTAAGAGCCCTTTTCAAATTTCCTGTTTCTTGATTCTACAGATATCTTAAATATTTTTCTAGAACTGCTAATACTCGTTCTTTTGACCTTATCTTGTTCAACGTCTTCAGAAAAGAAATTTCAATTTTTTAAATTTAAAGCAGACCTTTTTCGTATTCCTGATCAAATACAGTTGCGTCCTTGACTACAGATGCATTTACGCAGAATAAGCCTTATTATAATGTCTAAATATTCACAAATACCAACGATAAAGTAAAGAATGCACAGCTTCAACAATACAAACACTTTGAAATTCCACGGACCTTTACTGGAACACATAAATATTCTACACAGAATCGAGGGTAGCCTAGAGCAACTGGAGTATTTTAAACTTATTTACGAATTTTTCACGGCATAAAATCCTTTCTTGTTGATTTAAATCTTCGTCTACTAGTTCAAAGATTAAAAAATACCGTAAAATTTCAAATTGACAACCGTCATGACTTGTTTAAACACGAGAAAAGCCGTTTGCGCACATGCGTCGATAAAGCTTTATGCAATCAAATTTGGAATAGGAAAATCATCTAGGACGATTGGCACAAATTTACAGTATTTTGAAATATTCATTTGTTATACATCATTGTACGCGTTTTTCGAGCATGCGCATTAAGGTATTTACCGTGAGGATTATTCAAGAACTTTTCCTGATTTTTATATCAAAAAATGAACTTGAAAAGGATCGTATTATCATAATGAACGAACTAGTTAAATTCTATTTTTTTTCTCAGGTCATGAACTACACAAGTCCTGAAAATTCCACAAGAAAGCCATCCGGCTGTCAATCATCACCTCCCGACGAATCAACAGCCGTGGCTTTGTCAATCTCTTACAGCCTCGTTCTAGTGCTCGCTGTGACTGGAAACTCATTGGTTATCAACTGCGCCCGCACTAACTCCAGAATGAAGTCCAACGTGTTTAATTACTTTCTTATCTGCATGGCTAGCGCCGACATCATCGATGTGCTAACCGTCGCTCCAATTCACTGGATTTTCTTCTTCTTCGGGAATAAATGGATTGGCGGTACGATTGGAACAATCACTTGTAAGCTGATCTATTTCTCCGTCGAAGTGTCTATTTTCGTCTCGGTTTTAACATTCGTTGCCATAACAACTGACAGATACTTTGCTGTATGTTACATGACCTATAAACCTCTGTCACGTGTTAAGACACTGGTCATTATCGCTGGTATATGGCTCGCGTCATGTTTGTTAGCATCGCCACAGTTGTATAAGTTTAAAGTGGCTGAGTTCTCAGGGCAAGCTTATTGTTTCTCTTCGTGGACTAACGACCCCGTTAAAGAATTACTCGGCTCACAATTAGAGATGGTCTCAAAGTTCGCACTGTCTTATGGGATACCATTGGTCCTCATGATAATCATGTATGCTATTATTATACGTGAACTACGTAAACGACTCCATACTTGT
This sequence comes from Anthopleura xanthogrammica, assembly GCA_964019055.1. Taxonomy (NCBI): domain Eukaryota; kingdom Metazoa; phylum Cnidaria; class Anthozoa; order Actiniaria; family Actiniidae; genus Anthopleura; species Anthopleura xanthogrammica. Next base: position 1,483,078 of record OZ025219.1, on the reverse strand, counting down.
GTTACCGAACAGAACGAGTCACTTCAACGTCGAATCGAGCGACAAAACCGTCCTCTTGTAGAAATGTTCATCACATTGGTGATCATATTCGCAATATGCTGGTTTCCAGTCCACGTAAATCATATGCTTATCGCCTTTGATTATCAGACATACCTCTGTCTTCCTACTATAGTACCGCTGCTCTTTTACCTGCTGGCTCATGCCAATGCTGTCATCAACCCCTTGTTGTACTTCATCTTCATTAATGGTTTTCGTAACGAGCTTAAACGAAATGTTAAGCGGCTTTGTGGTTGGCAAAGTAAGAATAGAAGAGAACGGGGTCGTTTCACGACGTTTTCGCGATTAACGACCCTTTTTAAATCAAGAAGCACAACACTGGACCATAATCTCGATCCAACTGGCCAAACAAATCAAACAAGCCCTAAGTTCCGCTCCACTGAATCACCAAACATTGATACCATAGCAACAGGACAAACAAATGAAGCTATTACAACAGAGGCTGAAATTGGCATACACAACAAACCCAGTAATATTCGACCACTCCAGTCCGAGAGAGGACTGGGTAGGAGGAGAAGATTTAGCTTTGAATCTGGTCCATCTTCGCCAAGACGCTTAACGTTGAACAGCCATATTAATAAAGCTTTTGAGAAAGATCTTAGTAGAAGAGACTTCAAATCATCTTCGTTGCCATGGAAATTTAACACATTTGTATAGTTATAGACACATGATATTCTGAAGTTTTGAAACTAACCTGGCTCTCAGTAGGGGAGGTTTTTGATTTATAAAATGTATTAGCAAAAACAGATTGTAAAAAAACTTAAAAATACACCAGCTTTGCATTCGATGCAAACCGCTGTTGTTGAAGACCACAGACTCATTTGCACAGGCTTAGCCTCGTTTATAAGTCATCTATTCAAATACACCATTAAAAGTCCGTGGGATTGGTATTATTCAACTTGCACATTCTTTACATTACAGTTGGCTGTTGCTAATGATTTGAAAAACTGTAATGTAAAGAATGAGCAAGTTGAACAATACCAATGTTTTGAAATCCCACGGACTTTTAATGGGGTTCATGAACAGTTGACTTATAAACGAGCCAAGCCTGTGCAAATGAGTCTGCGTTCTTCAAAAACAGCGGTTTGCATCGAATGCGAAACTGGTGTATTCAAGACCTTTAACGGGGCGGGTAATTCTTAACGGATGTAAAATTGCTAACATTATCACCATAGATATATAATTATCTGATATTGTTCCATGATTACGATTCAAAGAAATATACACAGATCTGGCGCGGTAGGTGGTAGTGAAAAACGTTTGCGCATGCTCATTGTCTTTATGCAAATTAGTCCATTACGTAAGATATCCAATTTATTTGACTTTCAAAATCCCAAACTTAAATGTCAGTTCTTGAAACTTAAGGCTAATTCTTTCATATTATTAATACAGTATCTTGGCCCCACAATTGCACAAAAGTATAAGCCAGTTCAAAGTTTAAGAATCGTTTTCAGTGCGCATGCGATTTTATCCCGAATTTCTCACCTTCTTTTGTTTAAACCTTCTTTTGTTTTTAATTAAACAAAAGAAGGTGAGAAATTCGGGATAAAATCGCATGCGCACTGAAAACGATTCTTAAACTTTGAACTGGCTTATACTCAAGAATATTTTTTTGTATATACTATATTTTCACATGACAGTAAATTTGTTGAGTTTGTGGTACATAGCAACGGTAACTAAGGGGAGTGAGAACCATGAATCTGTTGTTTTTTAAGCCAAAAATATCTGAGTACTAACAACCAATTGTAATGGGTTGTTTAACCAAAGATATACTGTAACCAATAAAATGGGTCGTTATTGCTAATTGTTATTATCATAGTAAATGTATATAAAATATCAAAAACCTCTGCTCAAAATCTAAACTCACCTCAGATATAATCTTTTATAAGTCAATTTTCGCAGGTTTTATGACACCTCAGTTTTGCAGTGACGTTATTTCTACGTCACTATTTCAAATCAGCTGGAAGGGGTGGCTATGACGAACCATACGCTTATCATTTCGACCAAATGATTCCAGATTTAGTAACCTACTGTAATACAACAGCAAAATAATTATTTTATTCATTTATGATTTACGATTTATGAATGCATTTTTATAGCGATATCATTTCGATCTAGAGGAAACTGGGAACGAGTCCCATGATCCCTTGCGTGCGCACAATACCCACCATGCATCGCGTCTAACAATAAGCCCGCTATTTTCAAACGAATGGTTATAGAAAGTTCTCGTGTGTTCTCGCTCTATTCTCTCATCTTTATCGCTTTTTAAACGTATAAACCTCCTGGAGAATCGGTGGAGTACTTATAAAATGCCATGGAGAAAGTGTTTCGTATTTCAAGACCATTTCAAGTCGAATGGTAAGTGATTCTGTTTGTGTAGTCACTTCTTAAAAATATAGCTCAAAAGCTGCTTTGTAATCTTTCCGTTAATATAAACTTAAGATGTTATTATACACATGTACATAGACTTGTGACTTGTTTGGACTAAAGTACTGTAGTCTATTCTCTTTTCCTGTGGTACTCTTCTAGTCTAAATTGAGATAGTATGAGCTACATTTTTATTCTCTACAGATATAGTACCTATTATAATGATTCTTTTTCTCCATCATTGTTTGTTTGAAGTTAAAACTAGGGACTAAGTAAGATTATAAATATATAGATGTCCGAACGTTTTCAATTATGAAACCATTTTCAGGGAATGAAACACTGGTTCCTTAAAAAGGACTATATACTCAATTATGTAACTCCCTTTGGGAACAGGAAGGAAGGGAAAGCTTTTAAAAATAAAAATAATAAAATATCAACTTTATTTGAGTTTCTAGTCTCCTAGCAGTCCACGAGTAGACCACTAATTTGGGACACTATTCTAAAACTATATTAAAATTAAATATAAATAAATAACTAGTAAATACGATGTTCTAAATATTTAAGTAATTCTAATGCTTTATAATATTAATTTGTTTATTCGATGAGGGATTGAGATTAGCAATGTAAATTGCTTCCAATACTCTTCGCTTATACCAAGAAGTCGACGATTATAAAATGTTATTATCCAGTATATTCACTGGTTTTTTATTCTCAACTTTGAGGAGCATAAATACAATAGCTTATTATCCTTCACTGTACATAAAAACTAGTGTGTTTGTGTGCAAAGTCCCTCAAATTTGATGCAAAGGAGCCAAATCGAAACGGGTCGCAAGAAAGCAGCGTATATCAGTTTAAATTATGTTATGATAGAGCTTTGTCTTTGACCTATATAAATAGCTGCTGCATCCAGCTAGAGATGTTAGTGGTGCTTTGATGAACAATGCTTAAACTGCATTAGATTTACATCATATTTAGTGGTTCTTGACTGTGATAATAACATACATGCAAACTAATGCATTGCGCGTCTAGATTCCAGATCACCTGGTCATAGGTATCAAATATAACGGCTACTCTGATTTTTATTTTATAGATGAAATTAATCACTTCCTTGCTGTGCTATGCTGTGCTGTGCTACGCTACGCGTCGTGCTTCTCCTAACACTTCTCTCGTGTTCTGCCAATCCCCGCGTGCTTCAGAACTGCACACAGCATGCGCGCGCGTTTTCTATTTCTTCAAGGATATTAGTAAAATTAAAAATTATACAGGAAAATATTCAAAAACTATTATACTGTGATGTCGAAGTCACCCAAAAAAATATGAACTTTAGTACACAATTTGGAACAACTGAAAGCATTAAAGTATTCTGTTTGGCATCTTTAGCATCCACGTCAGGTTTTTACCATAATAGACCTTTTGCCTGGGATGTAATGTATTGCTATTTCAGACCACGTGTCATTCCCTTGAGAATAAGATTCTTTGTTTGAGTTGTATCCATATTCATGTGCGAAAAAAATATCGAGCAAGCACAGCTCAAGGGTAATGGCACGAACTTTATGAATATGTTGCGAATGCCGCTTAATTTTTCCAAAATTTTCGGGAGGAGGGGGGGCATGCCCCCAAACCTTCCTACGTTCGCCCGCCTTTTACGGTCGTTAACCCCGGGGGCCCCTCCCAATCAGAATTACTCTCGACAGCCCCTGATAATTCAAAAGTGCATTGAACGTAAGAATATAATAAATTAGAATAGAATTCTGACTATGATGTTCAAATCGTAGTAGCTATCATGTCTTTCAGTAGTAAGAGTGGTTTCAAGAAGCCAGTTAAAAAAATAGAGATTACTTCATGGAAAGTGCGCGCGTACGGTTTTTATTCACGAGTTGTGAAGTATCATAAAAAGAACAAGCGAGTCTTCGAGCGCGTGAGTTTTATGATACGAAACAACGAGTGAATAAAAACTGTACAAAGCACTTTCCATGGTGTTTTCTTTTTATTATATTCATACCGAGATTTTCAATTTGGTTTGAATTAGAGACTATTTTAGTTTACAAAGTTTGTAAACAAAGCTCAGTTTCCAAACTAAAAATTATATTGCAATAATTCTTTATTTTACAACGCTGTTTTACAAGCATAATAAAAACTTATTTTTATTAAATTCTAATTCGGTTTCTAAGTTTAATCTTTTCAACTTCTAGGCTTTTAGTTTACACCATGAATGATTGCGAAAGCTTACCGAAGTTTCTGTCGCCTTCTTACACGACAAAGCTGCCTTTCAATTCCTCGTTGTTGTTTAATACATTTTTAAGAACTTTTCCACTAGATTTACATCTCGGTCAGCTTTTCCTCCGCTCTACTATTGGTATTTCATCGATTTTCTCTTTGGTTTCGTCGTCTGAATTATATTTTCATTCATGTTTTGAACTCAATCTTTCTAGTTTAGGTCTCACCGAAGTCGTCTCCTTACAAAAGCAATTGAAGCTGACTTTCCTTGTTGTTGTTTAAGTTTTCAGTACTTTTAAAAAGCTTTTCGAATAGATTAACATCTCAGGCAGCTTTTTCTCCGCTTTACTATAGGTAATTCAACGATTTTCTCTTTGGTTTTGTCGTCTAAAATATAGTTTCATTCATGTTTTGAAATAAAAACTTTCTAGTTTAGTCGAAAGTCTCACACGAAAGAGCAGTGGAGCCCGTTGCTGCCGGCTTCTGATTGGACGTATCGTTTTTCTCACACGTTAAAAAGCGATACGCGCATTGTGATTGGTTGGGAAAAGTGAACGAACGAACATTTATTACACAGGATTTTACTGAGTAAATCTCGGTATGTATATAATAATATTGATTATTCCATACTAGTTTACAAAAAATAATGTGCAAGGTCATGATGTTTCAAAAAAATTAAAATAAAATAACGTGTTGGGGGTGGGACAAAAAATAAATATCATGCAACTAAAATTCCTGCAGCCCCCCCCCCCCCCCCCCATCAGTTATCTAATGGTCCGTCCCTTACTATAATTCTAGACTTGAATATAGCTGGGTTTCACTTGACGTCGTTTTTTGTATTGTGCGGAATGTTCATCAGCTGAATCACAAGTTTTCAATAGAATTCTTTCAGATTCAAAGACTTTTATCAGCTGATTGAAACTCAGTTATAGAGTGTCGCACGCTGTGATTGGTCGAACTACCAGTGTATACAAGACAAATAATTGTATAAATACATGCATCCGCTCAAAAAATTTAAAATCTTAACATTAAATATTGATCTTATTTCTGTTAAATACGTTATACTGAGAAACAATCAATATTTTTGACAATTTTCTTAAGCTTACTTTGACAGAAAAATTAAACTTCTGTCAAAAAAGATATTGAACGTAATATTTTAAGTGCTTTTTAACCGTGTTTTTCCTTGTCCAGAGCGCTTCCGTACCCTTTTCTTCATCCACTGTTTTATTAACTCCAAAAAACCGGATTTTAAAGTGGGCGTTATTAAGCTAAGTAAGTCAAAATGTTGCATTTATTAAAGTAAAAATGGCCGACTATTTTAGTAGGCCATCAACGTTAACTAACGAGTTTTTAATAACATTAATATGATTTTTCTTTCAGCTGCTTGTAGATAAAGGTGGCTGCGTAGTATACAGGGATTGCACTACCCCCCCCCCCCCCCCCCCACTGGAAATGTGAACATTTAGCCTCTTGGAAATTGCGATTTCCAGTGCCGCGGTTTTGAGGGGTAATAGACCCCTTTCAGCACGTCGGAATGCAGCTTCTTAATTTGGAGGACAAAACAAAATAATTTCAAACTCCTGAGAATTAGAACCTTTTTTTCTTGGCTTTCAGTTGGTCTATTCATAGTTAATGGAGTGGAATGGTTTGGAAACCTATTGTTCTAGGTTTTTGTTTGGCGAGCGATGATGAAACGTACCATCACGTGATATAGCTGGGTTTCACTTGACGTCATTTCCTATCTCATGCGGAATGTTCCTCAGCTGAATTACAAGTTTTCAATAGCATTCTTTCTGGCTGACAGCACATGGTGGTCAGTGTTTGACACACCATTTGGAGCAGATAATGAGATTCAAAGACTTTTATCAGCTGATTGAAACCCAGCTATTGATATTGAACCAAAGCAAGTATGGCTGAAAATACTAGTTTCCGTACTATTTTCATGTACGAACATTTTGAAAGTGTAGAATTTTCATTCTAAGATTATAAAGAAGAGGATAAATAATTCCGCACAGATACAGTTAAGTTACAAGATGATAAAAGAGAAAGTGTTCAAAAAGGTGATTGCCCTTTTCAGTAAACAATTAATCTCTACCATATAGAATTAACTAAGAAATATCTCCTATTTTATAACATTTTTGAGAAAAAAATCGTCTATTTTCCGTAACTCACGATGAACAAACGCTGCAACTTTTCCTTCTCTGTGCACGGTCAACGTCATATAACAATAGAAAAAATCGAACAATAACCTAGAACAATAGGTTTCCAAACCATTCCAAACCATTAAAGTCACGTCAATACTCTACGAAACTCCTAACAGAAAATCATATATATTTGGCTAAAAACGTGGGGGGAGGGGAAGGGTAGCTGGAAAGATAGAAAAGATAAAAAACGATAAAAGGAACAAGACAGTAAAATGGATAAAAAATTTAAGGCATGAGAATTAATGTCCCAAAAAATAAAAAATAAAAAAATAAAATAAAAAAATAAAAAAAATAAAAAAATAGAAGCAAAAAAAAAAAGTCTATCGTCATTAAAATAAATGGAAACTTAAAAGGAAATAACAAGGCATCAACGTTATTATTCGAGGGTGTAAAGAAGGCGTTCAACTTAGCTGACATCTTAAAATTCTCAGTCTAAAAATTTGCCTTTCGGCTATAAACAGGAATAGCTTTGCCTAAAGTGCTTGGTGTGTTTATTCCTTAACGAAACATCATCCTCGTCAAGAACTGTAAAAATAATTGAAGACTTGAATACCAATCGAGAACCCTTTCTTTTAAGGAGGTTTAAAATATTAGAATCTACAATCTGTTATCTTCAACTGTCCGAGTTATCTCAAACACTGGACCATTCTCTTTGGACTCTAAATGATTTTGCCAGTCATTGGCATTGGCTAGTTCGAACAGTTCAAATCTTTCCTTGGCATAATTCAGCCTTTGTCATATCAAAATACAATAATCTTTTTATCTCTGTTCCATGAATGTATTTCCTAATTTTGCCCGGCGACTTGTATGAGACAAAGCTCTAAAGCTCTTGGAAAACTATCATTTCTAGGGCAATTATTTTTTGGAGAGTGTGTGTGTGTGTGTGTGTGTGTGTGTGTGTGTGTGTGTGTGTGTGTGTGTGTGTGTGTGTGTGTGTGTGTGTTGGGAGGGGGGGGGGGGTGTAAGGTTTGTAAACATTGTCATTTTGATGTGCCAACCATTTTAACAATAGGTTTTGTCACTTTGCTTTATTGGATTGTCCAATAGATTTATGGTTGGCAATTTAAATAACAATCAATCAAAACCAATTTCGTCATCCTCAGTTGTTGACAGAACTTGTATAATCCTTTTGTCCCTTACCCAGTGTTTTCGCACAACCCCTTTTTTCCAAATTATTTCATACGTTCTACTCGGTCCCTCCTAAGATGTTTTGGACACCAACACCCCAACTGCACCCCTACAAATAAAATTGATACCTCTCCCTTCCAATGGTGCAGTGTTACCCTCCCATATGTTTCACCAGTAATCTTATACTATAAAGGTACCCCAGAAAATTGTAATTCAGTCTCTCCTACCACCCCTCCCCCCAAAAAAATGTCCAAGAAGCCCAACCCTCATAAAAATAAATCTCCCGGTAAATTTAACTAGGTAATACAAAAATTAGCCAATCAGATTTTAAGAATTTTTTTATTGCCATTATTTCGATGTTTAATCTTGGGAAAAGAAAAACTACGAGATTTGGTTAATTTGATGGAACATCCAAGGTTAACTGAGACAATATTTTGCTATTAGGCCAACACTTTTAAAAGCTTTGTCTACTGGCCAAAATGAGCTTTATTTATCTCAGTCTTTTTCTAGACTACAAAAAAAGTGGTTGATTTAGCGATAAAGGCACTTTAGATCCAGATAAACCCAGAACTATTACTTTAAGATCAAAAAAATAATATATCGGGCTTACACCGCAAATGTTTGTTGATATTTGGCCTGAGAATAGTGATTGATAATTACTTAAATCCAGCTTTTTACAAGGCGTCATCTTTGTTGGCAGAAGCGATATCGAAGGCAGGATGGCTGTATACATATAAATCTGAAGTCAAAAACGCTAAAGCTTTGGAGGGAATTTTTGTGTCTTCAAGAAAGACTTATTCATCGAAGATTTGCTGGAAAGTCAAGATTTTAAATGATCGAATGCTTGAGAACAAGACGTGGATTGCTACAAATTCGAGGTAAGTTATTAACAAATTTTATTTGTAAAACCAGAACATTGTATAGAACAAAAAATATTTCTTGTTCTCAATTTATATCACATTTTATAAATGTAAATTTTATTTATTTTTTTAAATGTCGAAATTTTTCTTTGTTTATTAATTTTTTTTCTTTCCGTCTTTTCGTCGCGAAAAACTCTCAATCCTAACTTTATCTTTAATATATCTTTCGCTTTTAAATTTTAAGATATCTCGTACTTTACAAGGTAGTTTCTTGCACAGATTTGACTCCCCAATTTAAGATCAAATTCGTCTTAAAGTTGGTCCACTATTTTATCGACGTTGTCGAATATTTTTCAGAAAAATCATGAAATATTGCCCAAGGTATCGAGGACCTTCGCGTGGGCTTAGTCAAGTTTGGTTTTTGAGTGAGTTTGGATATTGTGTCGATATAGCGGTAACGGGAGAAATATTTTGGAAGCAATATAGGAAATATAAGGCTGAAATAGATTTTAGATATTGGTAAATAGCCGACAGGCCAATCAAATGAATAGAAAAACAAATTAACGGATGGATGGAAAAATAAATGAATGGAACAACGAAATGGATAGATGAATGCATGAACGAACGAATAAGTGGATAGATGGATGAATGAACGAATGGATGAAATGATTTAATGGATGAATGCGTGAACGAATGAATAGATGAACAGATAAACGGAAAAAGAAAATAAGTTTCCACTTACAAGAGTTCGTATTTTTCCTAAGTATTGCTTCATGATATATAATATATACATATATATAAATTCGGGCACAAATTATTCATTTCACAATACATGCCTAACAGTCACGAGCGACGAAGGACATAGGTTAATGAGCCTTAAAAGAGAAAAATACGAATAAAATTCAAGTCTAAGCACTATAACAAAGACGCCATCCTTTTCGATCTCGTAAGTGGCCCTCGGAAACTATAAAACACGTTAAGTGCAGTTTTGTAGAGCGCTTAAAAGTTTTGGAATAGCCGATACGATCCTTAGGAGAAATAGAGCTCATTACAGTACATGACAGAAGAGGTTTATTTGAATATTTTGATTGGAAGACTTAATCAGTTTTTGTGTTATTGAACGCATGCTAAAATGATGTATGACAATAAACACTTTGAGGGGTAGTTATGAAAATATTTTTGAATCTATGACCGCTTTGAAAACAGAGAAATTATGGATGGATGGATGGATGGATGAATTGTTGGATGGATGTATATATGGGTGAAATCAGTATCAAAGATTGTAAACCCGCATAGATATCTTGGAAGATTCAGCTAATCGCGGTTATTTACTTCATGATCTTATCAAGAATTAAAACAAAGCTGTTTCTCAGACGTTTATCTCGGGCAGCCATGTCACTCCCAAAACAAAACTCCCTCTAAATAAAACTTCACTTTGAAGCAAGAGAAACAACAATAATAAGAACGAATTTTGCATTTTTGGTTAATCCGCTCTCAAAATAGCGCTTTTTGATCAACATGAAAGAGGAATTTCTATATAAACAGAATAAAGTAATTCTTATGTGTGTTTGTTTTGAAACGTGATTTTCTTACAACAGTCTAAACAATCACGAAAAAGGCGTTAATCAGAAAATTCTAAAAGGCGGAAAGTTTTATACAACCTTCAAAAAAGCAGTTAAAATATGAAATTTAAGAAGAAAATATATACAAATTACAGAATGGCGATATGAAATATTAACATGGAAATACTTAGGTATGAAGTGGTTTTCCACCAATCGCTAGACAAAATACGTTTCTGAGGATACTGTAATCTTTACGGTAAGGTATTTTTCAACACGAAAAAAGATAGTTAAGTTTTTGAGAGCGAAAGGTGAGAGGTCATTTCAAGACAGAAAGGAATTATGGGCATGCAACTAAACACGATTATTCGAGGTGAATGTTTTGATAGTCTAAAATCAACACTGGATATCTCAATACTAGCCTCCTTGTTCTAGACGAGAATGAAAATAAGAAACAAGTCATTTTTTTTAGCTAATCTTGAATAATGGATTAACCTCCTTTTAACTTATTTCCTTTGGCTCCAACATCGAAATAGCAAAAATATGACCGCCATATACTGTATATTGATTGAAGTTAATGTTTTTTTGCTTTGTCAGAATTCGAAAAAGCAAACGAAATAACGCTGAAAAAAATTTTTGGTTGATATGACCAAAAATTCCGAAGAAAATATTATGTCAAATTCGGCAAACATGGCGGCTTTGAAAAATAATAAAGAAATCGCAGTAATGTATATTTATTAGACGTTATTAATATTAATTAATGGCTTTTTTTGCGGTTGCGAATGCACCACGCACTGTTTAAGTTAGGGCGCCTATGGAGGGCGGAATTGTAACTTTATGATCATATTACCTAAAATACTGAAAACCACAAACTGTGATTTGGAGGGTGCTTGCTAGACCACACGATATCAAAGAGTTTACCACTCTTGTATAGACATCTTCACCTTGGCTGTAATGTTTCCTTATTTTAGACTCCGTGTCATTCCTTTAAATGTGAGGGACCACTGTAATTGGCACACGCTGTAGTGGATTCCCAGCCATAATGTATATATATTTGTATATATATATTGTGTGTGTGTGTGTGCATGTGTTTTTAAATGGCGAAGCTAAATAAATAAACTAAAGTATCATAATATCATTTCTTTGTTTAACGGTTGCGCATGAAAAAATATATGAATATGGATACAACTCAAACAAAGAATCTTATGAAAAATGACACGTGGTCTGAAATAGGAAAACATGACACCCATGGCCAAGGTTAAGCGGTCTATAAACCCCTTGCAGCACGTCGTAATGCAGCTCAATCTGGAGGTCAAAACAATAGATTTCATTACTCAGGAGATTAAAATTCTTTTGTTTTGCCCTCCAAATTGAGCTGCTCTGACGTCACGTGCAAGGGGTCTGTAACATACACTGAGATTTCTTTAAAAACGCTGTATTGCTTTGGTTTGCAAAACTACAAAAAATTATCTTAAGAAAATTGGGTTTTAAAAGATCATTTACATTTTTTTAGAAATTTCAGAGCACTTTAGAAAGAAAATAGAGGCTCATTTCTCCAAATTTGCTGCAAATTTCCTGAGTATACTTTCGTGAGACCAAGATACTGAATTATTAAAGACAATATGAAATAATTATCTTTATAAATTTCAAGAACCAACTTTAAGCTTTAACTAGGTCCTTTTATTTAGGCGAGCTTGAAAGACACACTAGCTTCCATTGTAACAAAATATTGTTGACGAATCTGGATATTCGAACATGCGCAGACGAGCACAGACTACGAGCTTGCGCAGACGTGTACAGCAACGAGCATGCGCAGACGTGTACAGCAACGAGCATGCGCAGACGTATACAGCAACGAGCATGCGCAGACGTGTACAGCAACGAGCATGCGCAGACGTATACAGCAACGAGCATGCGCAAACGTGCTCTCTAGTTGGCAAACGAGACATCAAACTTCGCGGGTCGCACTTCAACGATAACGCAGGTTATACTAAGCTGGAGATAACTAGATCAAATTGTCTTGTATTTATTAAGTATCTTTTTGAATAAGCGCCTCGGGGCGTCTATAAATGAGTGCAGATATTAAAATACTTTTAATCTACGGAGTACTCATTAGGTCGAGTATAGCGTACGTGATCGCCTTAGGCAAGCTTTAGGGAGACCGCCGTTAAAACCGCTTCCGTATTGCTGGGGGAGAAAAACGTATGTCATAGAAAATGAAGTGCCCGTGTTGAAAATGAACCCGTATCATGAAGATGCAATGTCCGTCCGTGCCGGTGCAGATGCCGTTTACCGCAACTTATTAGGGACCTTAAGCAACTCGAACTTACTGCCCATAATGCCAGAACGAGAAAAGACGATATAGTTCTCGCCAGAATGCGATATTCAGCAATTGCACGTCATTCACGTCTTGAGATCAAGAAGTAACACCTATTTCCAGATCTTCCTCTATCATTAAATTATAGTTCTGAAACCTCGGGTCTCACGTCCCCGTCCTAGATTTCGAGTTGCTTAAGGTCCCTATTATAGACATACGGGCCCGGTTGTACGAAGGGTGGATAGTGCTGTCCGATGGATAAAGCAGTGGATAAATCGATGCTGTTATCAAATAAATTTATCCATTCGATAAGATTTATCGGTCGGATCTAGCGCTATCCACGCTTCGTGCATCTAATCTAATCTTTATATGAGCACTAAAAACGAGGGCTCAGACATCACGTCTTCATCATGATAAGATCTTATTAAAATAAAAAGAAAGATTGCGTATTGATTCTTATTAGATTCGTAGGTCATATCATTGCCTTGGGCGATCCTTTTCAAGTCGGGAACTAACTTCTACCCGTTAGCTATAAACTAAATCAAGGATGTTCTTAACTTTCCATATATTTCGTTATATTGGTCATGAAAGCCATTTTTTCAACAAACAGCATCCGATTGAGAATTGGTCCATCTCAAAATTATCTTGAATGTGACGCTAACTGAAGTTCTGGCACTAATAGCTTTTGTAGTTCTAGGTTAGCCTGCATTCAAGATAATTTTGAGACGAATACATCCAAGGTAGTATTCAGGGAAAGCCTCCGTTGAATGCATCTTGTTGAGAAATTGACGATCTCATGAATATTTTTGGAATCTCGAGATTTTTTCAGCATCTACCGTTAGAGAAAAAGATGGTAGTCGGTTCGGAAATTGGCAACTAAAATGGACAATTTTTAAAACTAATCTTACAAACAAACTTCCTGGCAATTTTGGTATTTTCAGTAAATGAAAATACAAAATTGATTCCGGCAAATAATTTCTTCTTAAAGGTGATTGAAATATTTGTTTTTCCTATGAATGTTAATAATAATAATAATAATAAACTAACGTGATGAAGAGGAACTCTGTGGAACCACTGTTAAATCCCATTATTTATTTATTTATTTATTTACTATTTATTGATTTTTTGATTTTTTGAGAAAAAGATAATATTTTCTTTGTCGAAGATCTCTGGCACATAGGTTTACTTACTGTTTATTGATATTTTATCAACGGATTTGATGGCCACTTACAGGCCCTGTCTTACACAAGTGTTATGATACGTTAGACGTTAAAAAACAAATACTTCCAAGGTAAGAAAAAAAATAAATTCGTCTGTTCGCTTACTAATGATTGAAAACACTTTACTGAATATTAAGAGAGAAGCAGGCAGAAAAATAAGAATGGATTAATAATTAATATGTGAGAGAAGTAGTATATCCAGCTTGGGAGCCAGTCGATTTGAATGTCAATGGCCTGGCGCTAATTAGTTTCTTACGTCACTGAAATATATCTGTCGGATTTTGACAATAGACCTTTTTACCGATACGGCGGCCATCTCTAATTCTACTGTTTTAAGTAAGATATTATGGGATGTTGAGGGGGTAATTATTGGAAAATCTATAGTATGCACAGCTGTCAGGGTGTCTTTTCATATAATTTAACGTTATCCAATGAAAAGCGCTTCTAAAACCCAACGGAATATGCTGGTAGATGAGGCAATATATGAAACACCAAAGCGTAAAATTATTTGAGAATATAACCCCGCCACTCTATACTTCATAAATATTTCCGCCAGCTGAGTTGATCGCCTTCCCCGAAAGGAATTATGGGTCACTACTTTTGGTTAGCATTTTTCGAGCATTTTCTGAGTATACAATGTAGACTTTTCTTGTTGATTGAAATATAATTCCGCCATGAGTTCGACTAGCGTTTACGATTAATTTAAAGAAAGAAGAACTCGTATTTCATAAATTCTCTTGGCAGAATAATGGGAAATGCTAATCAAAATACGATGTCGAATCCTCAATTCTGATTGGTTAACCTTGAATTTGTTCTAAAGGTCAACTCAGCTGCCAAGTTTGCCCCCTCAGCGTCCTTTAATTAAAGATGGCCGCTATATTGGTAAAAAAAAATCGATTGAAGTAATTTAGTATCTACATGGTGAGGAATCAAAGACCACCCTGATTTTAAAATAGGGAAAATATATCACCTTTGGGGATCATAAACATGCTGAAGTCTACTACCCTTGACAACCATAAATCAGTACTCGCGATAAAACGACAATCACCCCGTATGCTTAGATAATAGTCCAATAAAAAGCGAAACTAATTAAGCTTTGGTATGATAGGCCTTCTCAAAAACGATTCTTTATGTGTACGTTATGGATAAGCTTTTTTCTAAAGCTTCCGTATTTATTCTGTTTATTGCCAAAAATATGGCGATATTTTGCTGTAGTGATATTGAGGCGTTTTTGTGCATCAAGTAGAAGATAAAACTACATAAGAACCAACACGATGCATTGGTGAATTTCACGCGTTATATCGTTGAATTTAAATGTTGCTTGAGATTCTATTTTTTTCCCAGGTTTATCAATGGTTTCGAAGATTAAGAAAAGAGATAAAGTTCTATAGAAAATAAACGGGAATTTAAAGTTTATTATTTTATCATTTTATAAGTTTATTATTATTAAAGTATATTATTATTTATTAATCAAAAGGCTGTCAAAACTATCTTAGACTAATTACTTTGGTGGTACGACTTCAAAAATCGATCTGAATAACAGAAACATTTTAAGCAAAAACGTTTGAAAAAGGACAAAATTATCTTGAATAAAAATTTTATCCCTCTTTAAATGATGAGAGTTTTGTGTCTTTAAAAAAATAATCCTTGATTTACGAGGGTAACACTTAATATTAGCCTGTGGCTAACAAACCTGTGGCTCTTGTTTCATGACTGAATTGGAATTTAGAAGTTGATTTTTGTGGAGGGAGGAAAAGAACCTTGAAAAAAAACCACGAAGTACCTCAGAGAACCAACTAGAAACTCTACCCACGTCTTGGCAACAAAAATAGGAAATTGAAACTATTTTTTGGAAATTAAATAACACTTTCTTCTAACGCTTACTGAGAGTGCGTGGTATTTCATAACATTCAGTGTCACTTTTTCTTTTGTATTAGACATAGATATTTTGGATTCAAAACTGTTTAATAGAGCCGATGTTTTTCATAATGAAGTCTCAGTTGGTAGGTTTGATGATTGAATCAATAATTAAAAAAAAAACTGGGCTCAAAGTGAATCACTAAGAAAGAACGATTAAATGGGTGCACTTTAAAACAGGAAACAGCAATTTTTTTTTGAATATTCCTCAAGTTAATCAACATGATATTCGGAAAAGTGTTTGCAATTGAAGTCCAAGAGTTGTGCTCAAGAAACTGGGACTTCGGTACAGGAAGTCTTGATATATGAATAAGATTTGAGGGGTTTATGCGGTAGAAAACACTTCAGGGCATACAAAACATCTTGGTCCAGTCTTTGATATCGTTCTTCCTATCGTCCCACACCCTTAGGCAATTTACATAATACTTAAAATCTTTAAAAAAAAATTAAATTGCTTTGAATTCAAATTTTCTAAGACACTTATTAAGACAAAATCCGATTTTTTTAAACCTGAGAATGTCAAAAAGATGAAAGTATTGAGTCAGTAGTTAATTTCATTTTGAAGAAAAGCTCAATATATAAGACGCGAAACGTAACGAGGAAAATCGCAGGGTGGAAAACTACAATCGAATCAAGGTCTCATGTCCAAACTTAATCAACCACCAAAACCAGGTCAGTTTGAGAATTTATCCTTAAATTATATTCTTACTTTTTAGACATATTTTCTTATACATTGGGATATTTCATTACAATCAAAAACGCGAAAAAATTTTCGATATTTTTTGTTTTTGTTTATAATAACATCGATTCTAGATCAAGTTGTTTATTCTATATATTACGTTGTTTCAAATATCAATTGATTCAATGAGTTTTAGAGTTTAGTAGAAGAAAAATCACAAAAAAATTACAAATATTTATAAATATATACATCTAATTGCAAGAAAGTTGTCATAAAAAAATAGAAAAAAAGGATTGAAATATTTTTTGCGAAACAGGTGTAATTATTTCACTGTTTGGAAGGTATAGATTGACATTTTAAAAGTTATTCTCATCAATCTAGGGGGCTTTAGAATCAAAATCAAACTATTTCTAATTAATTCCTATCTATTATTTTCAGTGATATTTCTTTATTTTTAGATGACAACGTTCTTGCAATTAGATGTATACCTGACAAATTATTTTATTTTATGTTCTTGGATTAGAGAATAAAGTCAGTAGAGAAATAAGAGGGCAAAAAAATTTAATACCATAATTTGACATGTTATTGACGCTGTGACACTTTGTGTTTAAAGAAAGACAATAATCTGAAGTTTTATAGGATAAAAATTTAGCAGTCGAAATAAGCTAAGAAAAATGAGATAAAGACTTCAGCCCTTAGCCGGAACTGAGAAGAAAGCTTAATGGGATGGGTACTTCTTATCTTGCGCAACTATCGTTTCCTCTGGCGCCCATGGAGGCTAGACGATCTTCACATCTCAAGGGATTTTTATCTAATCTTTTAGCTTCAGAAAATCTGACTTTTAAAATATTTCCTAGAATTACATTTTCTCTGTTTTTTTTTATAATGTGGTTGAATACAAGGTGTATTATTTTTTTCCTCGCCTCGTTTTTAAAACGATATTAAATATTAAAGCTCAGACTGTAATAAAAAAAACTGTGTATGTTGAAAGAGGTAAAGGTAGAAAAAATGCCTGGAAAAAACGAAAAAGGAAAGGAAAGAAAAGGAAAGAAAAGAAAAGAAAAGAAAAGGAATGAAAAGAAAAGAAAAGAAAAGAAAAGAAAAGAAAAGAAAAGAAAAGAAAAGAAAAGAAAAGAAAAGAAAAGAAAAGAAAAGAAAAGAAAAGAAAAGAAAAAAAAAGAAAAGAAAAGAAAAGAAAAGAAAAGAAAAGAAAAGAAAAGAAAAGAAATAAATAAGTAAATATAACAAGAAAGAAAGAAAGAGAGAAGGAAGGAAGGAAAAGAAAAGAAATAAATAAGTAAATATAACAAGAAAGAAAGAAAGAGAGAAGGAAGGAAGGAAAAGAAAATAAATAAATAAGTAAATATAACAAGAAAGAAAGAAAAAGAGAAGGAAGGAAGGAAAAAAAGGAAGAAAGAAAAAGAGAAAAATTAATTAATTAAGAAAGAGTGAGTGAGTGATTAAAAAGGCTATGTGCAAACCAGAGTTTAGAGCAGATTTCCTTTCAGTAACTGTCTTAGACTACATTTTTTTTCGTACAATATGCGATATAAATTTAACATATATTTAGGAGCTTCGAATCAAGAAGTCTTAAGCAGATTATTATTTTTGGATCGGATCTACAAAGCCAAGCTCTTCATTAAGAATAACCTAAACTTAGAAATAATCCATCATGGTGACATATATGCAGGGATATTGACAGGTAGTAGACTGATATTGAAGAAATTAGAAATGGACATCAGTTGGTTGAGCATCCGATTATCGTGCGGGAGGGCATAGCTTCAAGCCCTGGCTTGACCAACACTCAGGTAATAAAAAAAACTGTGTATGTTGAAAGAGGTAAAGGTAGAAAAAATGCCTGGAAAAAACGAAAAAGGAAAGGAAAGAAAAGGAAAGAAAAGAAAAGAAAAGAAAAGGAATGAAAAGAAAAGAAAAGAAAAGAAAAGAAAAGAAAAGAAAAGAAAAGAAAAGAAAAGAAAAGAAAAGAAAAGAAAAGAAAAGAAAAGAAAAGAAAAGAAAAGAAAAGAAAAGAAAAGAAATAAATAAGTAAATATAACAAGAAAGAAAGAAAGAGAGAAGGAAGGAAGGAAAAGAAAAGAAATAAATAAGTAAATATAACAAGAAAGAAAGAAAGAGAGAAGGAAGGAAGGAAAAGAAAATAAATAAATAAGTAAATATAACAAGAAAGAAAGAAAAAGAGAAGGAAGGAAGGAAAAAAAGGAAGAAAGAAAAAGAGAAAAATTAATTAATTAAGAAAGAGTGAGTGAGTGATTAAAAAGGCTATGTGCAAACCAGAGTTTAGAGCAGATTTCCTTTCAGTAACTGTCTTAGACTACATTTTTTTTCGTACAATATGCGATATAAATTTAACATATATTTAGGAGCTTCGAATCAAGAAGTCTTAAGCAGATTATTATTTTTGGATCGGATCTACAAAGCCAAGCTCTTCATTAAGAATAACCTAAACTTAGAAATAATCCATCATGGTGACATATATGCAGGGATATTGACAGGTAGTAGACTGATATTGAAGAAATTAGAAATGGACATCAGTTGGTTGAGCATCCGATTATCGTGCGGGAGGGCATAGCTTCAAGCCCTGGCTTGACCAACACTCAGGGTCTTAAAATAACTCTGAGGAGAAAGTGCTGCCTTTGTAATAACATCTACAAACGGTTAGACCTTCACGTGGCTCGGATGATCACCAAGGGCGGACCAAGGAATTTTTGAAAGGGGGGGGGTCCAACCAGCTGATCGGAAATAAATGACGTAGAAATGACGTCACGTTTACCAAGGTGATCGACCGCCGTAGGCTTGAGCAAGTAGGGTTTTTTTTTGAAATTTTGAAATTCAGACTCTCGGAAATGCGATTTCCAGCGGTTTGAGAGGCATTAGACTTCCTTCAAAAGTCGAATATTCCATTTGTTTCAAAAGAGGTGAAATCTTGAAATCGAATTTATAAGCTAGCTCGATATTTTTTTTGCCGTATTTGACGTTGCACGATATCTTTTTAAGGATCGAGACCTTGCTTTACCAAATATCAAATTGCCCGTCCCTAAACTCGGGTATGACAGGGGGTCGCGACCCCCCCGACCCTCCCCCTGGATCCGTCCCTTTCAACTTAAGACATGTTAAAAGAGGCCCACAGGTTTGTCAGTTGAATTACTGTTACGTGCTACCCTTTCTAAGCAAGGTTGATTTATTTATATATTAATATACTATGCTGTCAACATTTCGAGTTTAGATAGATAAGCTTTTACACGTAGCAAAAAAATAGATAAATAAGTGGATGAATGAATGGAAGGATAAATGGATGGATGAAAGAATGAACGAATGTATAAATGAATGATTGAAACAATAAATGATTGAAAGAATGAATGTATGACTGATTGAATGAATGAACGAAAGAATGAATGAATGAATGAATGAATGAATGAAAGAAAGAAAGAAAAAAGAATGCAAGAATAAATGAATGCATAAATGAATTAATGAACGAATTTATAGATAAATGAATGAATGAACGAAACCTATCAAATGAAGGAATAATTAGCTTAACCACACCTACGCAGCAAACCAAGTGCAAAGCTCACCCACCGACAAACCACGTAACATCGATGAGATCCAAAGAAATTACTCGACCCTTCACTACCATATACACAATTCTTTACTGAGCCTATATATGACGTCACCAACCTGACATCTATGACGTCACATCCACGACAAGATTGAAATCACGACAAGATTAAAATCTACAACATCGGTCATGTCTTCGCCATTACAGAACAGCGAGCACATTAATGTGACGCCGGTAGGCATTAAAGTGTATAAACAACTACATTTGGATATGTACTCTTAAAGCATTTCTACCTTGAGGTTAATTGTTCTCCGTTGAAAGCACAGATGAATCGTCTGTTCTAGTCGTTAGTCTCTGTCGTTTATATTTGCGCCCACAACTTCGATATAGTATATCTGGACAAATTAGATTAATTTCTTGATGCGAAGAGGTTTTCCCGCTTCTTCGGTTTTTCTTGATCCTACGCAAAATACAACACGCTAAATTCAAATTCGATCTGTGAGTTAGTCATGCCCTGACTTAGATCAGCCCAGAGGTTGTTTCAGGGTTCAATCTGTGAGTTAGTCATGCCCTGACTTAGATCAGCCCCGAGGTTGTTTCAGGGTTCGATCTGTGAGTTAGTCATGCCCTGACTTAGATCAGCCCAGAGGTTGTTTCAGGATTTAATCTGTGGGTTAGCCGTGCACTGACTTAGATCAGCCCAGTGGTTGTTGCAGGGTTCAATCTATGAGTTAACCGTGCCCTGACTTAGATCAGCCCAGAGGTTGTTTCAGGGTTTAATCTGTGAGTTAGCCATGCCCTGACTTAGATCAGCCAAGAGGTTGTTTCAGGGTTCAATAAAACTGCATTTCTTTTGAAGACTGCCAAGTTTACACAGTTAATCTAATGATATCAAAATAGCATCTATAAGGTACCCGTGTAACGGTAGTAATGAACTCCAAAATTTACACTGAAATAACTCTAGATTAACTCTGAACTTTACCTGATTTACACCGAACTATATATATGAATGTACCACTACCAAACCAACCTCCTACATTTAGAATAGACTTCTCCTCATCAGGTGCAACATATTTAGCAAAATACATATTTTTACCAATATAGTCATAACAGGTTAATTATGGATAGCCACGTGAAAGACCACGCCTACTCAGAAAACCACTTGTACATCTAGAAGAGACGTTTACCCACTAGACCGAGCATTTTTAGCGAAAAATATAGTCATGTGAAATACAACGCCTATACGTAAAAGAATGACTCTTATATTTAGAAGGTGAGAGATATTTACCTACTAGATTGACATTTTCAAAAAAGGGAAAAATATTTTTATTAAAAAATTTAATAATTTTTTTACGACTTTCGTTGATTATGGATAGCCACATGAAGGACCATGCTTAGAACATGAATCCTATATTTAGAAGAGACGTTTAATATCCACTAGAATCACCCTAGAAAGGAGAAAACAACTTTATGACAGTTTATAATTTTTTGCGATTGTCGTTAATTATGGATTGCCACCTGAAGGATTATGCCTACATAACAGATAACCTTTCACATTTTGGAAAGCCATCTACTCAACGGCGCAGTTTGGGAGTAATCTCTTTTTAAATTATGGATAACCACGTCGAACTTCACGCCCACTTAAGAAATCACCTTCATTTAGAACACGGTTTTCTCGCCGGGAGGCACGCGACAGAGTTCTATAGACGATGATTCTGTATTTGAAATATCTTGAGTTTTCTTGAAGAGATAGTGCTAGAAGCAGTTAATAAAAACTATTTGTCACTACCACACGTTTTTAACAGCTAAAAAGTATATATATATAATATATTCGTAGTGTTTACCTGGACCAGATAGCGAATGAATGCATACATTTTCAAATGTGAAATTTCAATTTCAAAGAGGAAAAAAAAAACAAAGAAGCGCAGATCAGTATCGTCTTAATACTTAGCAGTTGGGCGCCTGGTGTTACACATTTCATGATATCGACAAAAGGTAAAAAGCTTTATTTATTTCATTCACGCTTTTACTTTTCGCATAATGGCTCCCATTTTAGACTGCATGTCATTCACGTGGACATTATCTTATATAGCAAAGAGACAAACGTTGGAAGAGATAGCAATGAATGTCATTCTAAGAGACTTGTTTAAAAAAATATACAAATGGAAAAACATTATCTAAAGTGATAAGATTCATTCTAAAAATCGCTGATAGAATTATTTTGTCTGTAGCAAAAACGTAGGCACAGTTCAGATCACTGAACGTTTGCCGCATCGAATCTAATTTCCTCTGAGGTCGAGTGCTTTTTTCTCTTAAACTAGTAGGAGTATAAATGTATACCAAACTTAACACATGTCGTCTCCTTGCATTATCCAAAAGAGTTGATGTCTTATATGCTAGTTCTCTGTGTTTTCTTAGCCGTTGGCTTCAAAGGCAATTAGATTTGACGGGGCAAAAGTTCGACGTCTGAAATGGGCCTTTAATAGTGCCTCTCAAAACCACTATAGAATTAGACATTATTTTGGCTGCAGCAAAAATCTCTTAAAAACACTATAGAATTGCACATTTTAAATATACGATGGATGTTTTTAATCAAAACGTGTTTCGCCTGCCATTGTTACGAAATGTACGATTAGAAGACCAGCTGCAAAAATGCTAAAATATGTATTATGTATTTTAGAACAACTTGGTAACAATGTATATATATATTACAACATTTGCACATAATTATTTTTGTATTTGTCTGGGTTTTTTAATTATTATTTTTCTAAATTCGATGACAATAAATTTTCACAATAAAATAAAACCCATTTTCTATTTTCTCAAAATAAAGGTACATGTAACAAGATATGTCTTAAAAAGTAAAAAAAAATCAGGGACTCATTAAACTAGTTTTCCCTTTGTTAAACCTAGGTAATGTTTTAGTCAACGCCAACGCGTTGTATGTAATAACATACTCGTTTTTGTGCATTCTGTTAATATAAAAAAATACGTTAATTAGCTGCCGGGTAGTAACTAAGAAAGTGGTCTCAAATATTCTGTAATTCGTACAGGATAATTGTCTCGTTTTTCATTTGAATCAGAATGTTTACGTTTGCATCGAGTGTTGCGCTTAACTAGGGCGGAAATTGTTTGTTATACCCGGTAGGGTTGCAAAGGCTCGAGAAGTTAAAACAAATAGGTTGAAAACGGTAGAAAAGTTAAGACGTGGCGAGGAGGCAGAGAAAGTTATACTTAATAAAGGTATGTTTTAAAACATTTTTGCTCCTGAGAGGAAAGATTTGGTTAGAAGAAAACTTGTAGTTCTTTCCGTATTCTTAGCAACGGAGTTGAAGAAAAAAAAACATTTTGTTTACGGCTTAGTTCGAGGTTTTCGGTTCAATAAACAGCAGCTTTTATATGATTAGAAACTTAGAAAACAAAACTCACCTAGAGAAAAAGATTAGCAGAAAAAGATAGATTCTAACAACGTTATTATATGATTGTTGGTAATATAAAAGAAGTTCGTAGAAATTCGTCATCTTCTCAGGTTGGTAAGCGATAATAAATTAGACTTTAGGGACACTGAGTAAATAGTAAAGAGCACCTTTCAAGCTTTAAACTCAGCTAGAGAATATAGGAAATAATTGAATACAGTAGAACTTATTTACTTTTATCAAGCGGCCAACTTTTATTCGGAGAGATTTAATTTTGCAAATGCAGTAGCGTAGCAGGGGGGGGGGGGGGGGGTCACGTGCCCCCCCCCCAAAATGTTTAGTAATTAGGTAATTGTTTATTAACTTTTTTTTTGTCTCTTTCTTACTGATTAATTACGGGTGCCCCCCCCCCCCCCCCCCCCCACTTGTTTTAGTGAAAGTTTGATACTCACAAGAATTGCGGCGATTTTGGTTTTTTTTTTTATGATCGCGTTCCTTTTTTTTCTTTGCTTCGGCGATTTTTGCCGTTCCACCCTCCCCCGAGATCAAACGTCCTCGCTACGCCCCTGTGCAGATGTGTATTAAGCGACCAACCTCTATTTAGCAGCCAGTTGTCAAAGTCTTAAAGAGGGTGTTTGCAGTAATTAATTTTGTACCTAAATAAAGCGACCGCATGACACTCTCCCTGAGGGTCGTCGCTTAATAGAGGTTCTACCATACATCTGGAAATTTCCATGTTAACAAATAATGTATTGAGCACATATATTTGGAATCGACCACTCGAGTTGAGTTGAGAGCGGGAAGAAAGGAAGAGTCAAGGAAGGGAGCATAGAGTAAGTGTCCAGGTCTTAATTGACAGAGTGGGCTATAACATGTTTACAGAGAAGTTTCATCAGTAGAATTTTAAACATCTAATCAGAAATTAAAGGCTCCTTACTATTACTATTACTATTTTCGAACGTCAGGTGCAAGTCGCCCTATTTTGTTTTCAACCCTTTTGTGGAGGGCCACGAAGTCAAAGCACTCAAAAAAGGAGGTTTTCTTTCCGTAAAAAAATCGTTTAAGATTCTGAAGGGCAACCTAGATGCACTCTTATTAGATTTTATCTTATTATCATTTAAGAGAGTACCAGAACCCACTTCGCCCAAACGGAACTTACTCAAACAAAACATCTATAACATTCGAGCTGCTTTGAGTTTGTTTTTATTAAAAACAAAAATTGGATGACTCCCCAAATTCAAGGTTATCCAAATAGATCAAAGAATCTGTCTAAACAAAAGATTTGATAAGGAGTAATGTCTATTCTTCAGTTGTACAGTAGTGTTAAGAAGATTTGTGTAGTTAATTCGCCTGACAATGATAAAATCAACACATGGCGGCAAAAGGGAAAAGTTAAAAATCTGCCACGTTGATTTGCCGGTGTTTGATTGATTTGCAATCTGATTGGTTATCGCTTTTGTACATTGTATAAGCCGTTTCTGCCGGTGTTTAATTGATTTGCAATCTGATTGGTTATCGCTTTTGTTCATTGTATAAGCCGTTTCTGATTGGCCAGTGTTTGATTGATTTGCACTCTGATTGATTATTAATTTGTTGTTCATTGCAAGTTATTCCCTGATTGGTTTGTATGTTCAAACTATCTTTTCTCGAATTCGCATTCTGATTGGCTACTAATTTGTTCACTGAATTTTCCATCATTTCCATCCTCGTATTGGCTATTTTTTTGGATCATTTTCATATATTCTACTTACATATTACATACTCATATATTTACTTATTGTCTGATATATCCATTTATTTATATATTTTCTTATCATTCTACTATATATTTATCCATTTATTCGTATATTTGTAGCTTTGCTCGTCTATTTATTTGTCATTTTAGGGAGTTTTTACATAGGGATAACCTCTTAACTTCCTTTCTAGATGCCCTGTTTTTTAGTTATTTTTGTAGTGTTTCGCCTGCTCTATTCAGCTTTTATATTTTGTATATGTATCTACTTAGTTACATCTGGAATAAATCTTTATTGCATTGTATTGTATGTAGTTTTGAAGGATTACTATTGAATGGAACCTTCTTTCTTGCATTAATTTTTTTATTTATTACAATCTGTTGTCTGATTGGCGAATTAGTTTTTTCTTCTACTCATCAGTCTTGGAAAAATCAATTAAATGTTGCTAAAACCTATAGTGTTTTTGGTATATCTGGTAATTTTGAAACAACTAATAGACCATTTATAAGGAAATAATTTATAATAAAGGGCGTATGTCTCGAACATATGTTTGATAAACGGTGCCAATTAAGGCTAAGTTTTGGTTGCGGCAAGGCTTGATCTTGTAGCACGATAAAAGTATATATCCATTAATGTACTCAATATCACAAGAAACCGGTTGCGATAGCTCTTTTTTCATTTACGTTGATTATCGTACGATTTTGTTATTGCCAAACTAAAGACACAGGCGTAAATGAACCGTAGTCTGATTTCACTGTTACATCGTCCAAGAAAACTTTGAAGAACACTCGAGTGTACGGCCATTGTTCTGGCAGTTTCTTATTTCCAGAGCAATGGCCGGAAAACCTTAAAGTAATATATTTAAATTCGCTATTAATTATTAGTTTTTAAAGTAATAAGGCCAAGTTAAGATGTCGAATTTCACATCTACCGAATCTAATGCAAATGAATTCAATCAATAGGTTCAGTTTGCTCATCTGCATTAGATTCGGCACGTGAAATTTGACGTGTAATAAGTACCACGTTCAGAGAGGGAAGGCGCTAGAAGAGGAAATCTAGAAGGATCGTGTTCTCTTCAAAAAATATACTAAAATCACGGCATTCAGTAATTCATAAAAGCACCTGCAACAGTTGACGTGGCAAGACCACACGCTGTTCTTTAAATTGGACCCGAAAAAAACGTCACTAAAAGCAGCTCTATACTGTCTAATCTTTGCAATGGAACCGATCATAAAGAGTACTGTCAGTATTGATTTCAAATCAACCAATCCTTACAAAGTGAGGTAGTGACATGAACAGCAATACAAGGCTTTTCTAAGTCTTGTAACTAGAATTTGTACAACTTAAATACAACATAGCTGTACGTGAAGTCATTTATGAATGGTAAACAACGAACAGGACACGAAACACACACAAGTGAACCTTCGTTAAAATAATAGTGAATGCCGAATAAAAAAATTAATTTGAAGAGGAGACCTTATCACCCTTAGGCGCTAGTCATGAGGGACCTCAAATAAACACTTAAATTTGCAAATTATGAAAATGAAATATACAAATAAGAAAGTATTTGATTAAAAATTACAACCACAAAAAAAACAATAATAAAAACTATATACAAAAAAACCAAAACGACATATAAGGTCTATAATTATAATGTCAAATATTAGTGAAATAATTTTTAACATTTTAAAATTACGAACAACGATTGAAATTAAAACCCCCAATAACGCCTTAGGAAAAATAGCTTGTAGTATTGAGGCTCCAAAAATCTTTATTGTCATATATATTGGCATGAACGGCGAGTTTGAATTAATTCCGTGTGGTTATATAAGGAAAGAAATTGAAAGAAAATTCTTTCTACTTCCTACGAAAATCAACAACAATTTTACCGCCAGTCATCAACTGTCCTACATGACGTCAATTGTTGATTACCTTCACGGAGATAGTTTTCATATCTGAATAACCGTAATTAACCGGAAACTCTTCGAACCACGCACTAGAAATCTCTCTGGAATACGAGAAAGGAAAGACTAGTATTACAAGTAAATTCTTCTAAGGGAAAAAGTTATGTTTGATGAAAGATTTTTATTTGTATTTTGTAGTCAGCTACTGAAACGATTATTGCATATAGTGATTACCAATATGAAGGCAGGTATACAGCCTTAAGCATATCACGTATTCCTATGCTGACGCAACGAACACTGTTTCCATGACAACGCGCTAACATAGTTACATAATTAAGCTATTCTCGAATGATCAAGGTTTTTAATTTGATTACTCTAAAACACAATATTTGTTGTTAAATTTGGTCTTATTTATAGAGAATAGTTCGTTATCATATCAATTCGTTACGAAATATTGAAAGCTCGTATTTTGAAAACTCAAGCAGCTGTGATGATAATTGGAAATTCTGGTATTTAATGAAACCCTATTCGTTGATTCCAAACTTGCTTGATTTACAATTATCTTAGCTTACACCTGACAGACCTTATTGCTTTATATCCTCGAATTTGAAGCGGAGGATTTCAGACTGACTCCAGACGTTTTCTAGTGGATGACATTGCATTGGAGACCGAAAACTTCGTCCCGTCTCTTAGGTCGTCATTCATAACGACCTTCAATTTCATTTCTTCCATTGGCCAATTACAGATTTTTATTCTAGAATTGGTTGATACTCACACAAAGATTGAACCAGTGTTGTGTATCCATAAGTGAACTGAGTAAGAACCGCTGAAGTCCTGCATAAGTAAGTTTAATCTGAAGATATTTTCAAGACTTTGCCTAGAATTGAGAAATCCCTGACTATTCTCGGTCTTGTATTCTTCACATTACAAACGCGATCACAGAAATGCTGAATACTTTGATGAATGGGATTCGCTGAACTTTTTCAAGTAAGTTGAAAGAAATTGAATATAAATGAGCAACAGTGTTCCATAGTTATTTTATATCATTAGTAGACTGAACAAATGCTCTCAAAACTCTTTGTCATGTATGTATCACCCCAGAGCTCATTTTTAAAATCACAGACATCGCGGTATATTTAAATGAATAAGATGGGATCAACCGATTGCTATAAGCTATAGCTAACCAAGTACTACTCGTAAAATAGCTAGTTGACTAACAGAAGTTAGTATATCTTATTCCCAATGTTTTCTTTTGTGTCGATTTGACTATTAAACTTAAACAAATAATTTTTGTTTGGCCAGTTAAGTAAACTCATTAGCTTTATAAGATGTTGTCGAAGATTCCACTAAGGGCCTTCTCTACTGAAGAGATTGAACGTTTTTCCCGATCACTTCCCTTCTTCAAACTACAGTCCATTTATATTTATATTCCAGTTATTGTGTTAATCCTTACGCTGGACTAAATAACCGGCCTCTATTCGTGAAAGTCGCGTATTTGTGTCAAAAAAAAAAAGGTGCTTCTCGCCCATCGACAAGGAAAGAAAAAGTCATAATTATTTTTTCTGTAAAACGACAAGCAACTACGCTCTTAACCTGTAAACAAACCTTATATACTTAGATACTACCAAACAGCTCTTCAATTCACTTAGACTCAATAGCGGAACTTAAAAACAGAAAAAAAGAGATTAGAGATACTTTGTTGAAGACTATTTAATTGATGCTCCCATCACTTCGATGGTGTTTACCTTTTAAAATCCATAACATTTTAATTTTTCTTCCCGAGGAAGCAATTAAAATAAAGCCCAGATATAAGCATAATCATGCTATTCGTATTCAGAGAAAAGCAGGATTTCTTATCATTAACATAAGGAAAAAGGTTCCTATAATGTAGCAAGCACAAGGTCAACTGGAAAAAAAATCGTTTCAGAGTCCGCGTTCATATTGGTCAGCGGTAAGAACCGCGAAGGGCTTTGAGCATATCAAACTGTTACTGTTTTGCGATTGGCTAACAAGACAATGAAAAAAGGCTAAATAAAACCTTGCCTTAATTTAGAAAAAAATGGTTCAGTTTCAGAGCCATTCGTGAACGTGTTCCTACCGAAAACCCAAAGCAACGAGGTCTCTCTAGAAAATTTAAATTCGATCAAAACTGTTTTATTATATCTTGTGATGTGCTTTCCATCATTAATTTTCAATTGAAAAGGCGTCACTCAGGCCTACATTTTAAAAAAAATAAAAAATTCCGGGCACGCATACGTGATTCAATAAGTAACTGCGTGTTTGTATATAGTTATTAAATTATTATATTTTTGTAACATTTGATTTGAATTTTTGATCAAACGAAATAAAGAATTATTATTAGTAGTAGTACCCAGAGCTCCTCGGAGGAACGAAACCGAGGAGCTCTGGGTACGAGATTTGGAATATACTCCACAAAAACCAAAGTCAACCAATCATATTTAAGAAATCTTTTTTTAACGACCACTGCTCACGAAACTAATTTAAAGACATAAAAACATCTTATGATCGTTACTTGTTCTTTAAGGCAAGCAGCTGTTTATGTTTCTAACTAAATACAAATAATTCTTAAAATGTTTTGAATTGACTTCATTGCGTCTAATGAAGAAGGCGACTGTCTTCACAAAACACCACGCAAAATACAACTCGAGACATAACAGGATTTGAGATTACCACGCATGTGACTAGATCTAGCCAAGAATTCTTTCATCATGGACATCTTAAATCAAATTTCATAGATTTTACGGTTAGATTTTTTCAATCAATAATTTTTGATTAATAAACTTTTTACATCAGTATAATATAATTCACATTACAGTCAAAACGGCTCAAGCGTAGCCCCTAGGCTCCATTAATGATTTTATTATTCGAATATTGAGTTGATTATTCACTCTGAGTTTTCATTAAAAAATCGGAAGCTCCAAATTTACATGCAATTCACAGCTAGAATTCTAAGTGATGACCTTTCTGGTTTTTTTTTCTACCTTGGCATGGCAATTGTTTAAGAATCCAATCATAACTCAAGTAGATAACTTATTTTCAAATCTGAAGTCAGAGAGAATAATGAACTCGATATTCGAATAATCAATAGCGCTTTCCTTGGATGACGTCACAATGATGCATTATGGGATTGAAATGCGGACAAGCCAAGCCAAAAACACATACTAATATGCTGCAACAATGTTTTCTTGTCTTGTTGTTTCTAATTCTGGTTCCCCTTATTACGCTTCATGATACCACTTCTACATAATCCCGTTCGTAGTTCCTTTCGTTGGCCTAGTTAAGACCATTATCTTGCGACTTCCAAAGGAGATAAAACATTTGAATAAGAAAAATGATTCGAAAAGGATTCTAGTGGCAGTGGTATCAAGAAGTAATAAGGGGAATGGTGAATTCGTAGAAAAACCATAGTTTTTCGACTGGTATTGATCTTCTTTTTTTTGCCGAAGCGTTTTTTTTACAAAGTTTGTCCGCATTTCGTACCCACAAGACTTTGCGATATATCTATTTTTAGTAACCGTAGAAAATGCTATTCATTAATGGATTCTAGGGGGTACGCTTGAGCCGTTTTCACTGTAGTATGACATCAGTTATTTCATATACACACCTCATTGCAAGAATGTTGTCATATAAAAATTTAGAAAAGATAGGAATACCAATTAAAATTATTTTGCAAAACAGGTGTAATTATTTTACAGTTTTGAAGGTGTAGACTGATATTTTTGAGATAATCTTGTTTGTATATTATTAAACAGTTATTCTCGTTAATCTAGGGGGCTTTAGAATCTAAAGAGAAAAAAATATTTTTGATTAATTCCTATTTGCTATTTTGTTATTTTTTATTTGTATATGACAACTTTCTTGTAAAGTGTAAAAAGGAATTATATATACTATATTTATTTCATCTACGTTTATGAAAAAAATACAAAGCACAGCTTCCTAGCTGAGACTGCGCCCATCATCTTCGTATTGAAGTGTTTCAAAAATGTTTTGGAAAAGGCTTGAAAGTATTGTAGGGGAATAACAAATTTGGAGTGGCTAATCACCCTTCCTTGCAGCTCTAAAAGCGGAATTTTGAAGGACGCAGCTCAACGTGGCCGAGTTAAAGCCATACAAAGGTGCCGAAGGTAGCCGCCATACGACTCATGTCTGACCACGGAGCACAGCTCAGATTGAATTAGGGCCGATTTTTGTGGAGGGAGGAAAACCGGAGAAGCCGGAGAAAAAAAAACCCTTGGGAGGCGAGAATCAACGCACTGCTATATACCCAACCTTGCTTCCCTAAAGGAAATCTTCTTGAAGCAATTTAAAATTCTTTAAAATATATTAAATCTTGTACAATAATTTTGTTATATTTGAAAGTAGTTATTAGGGACGTACGAGATTCATTCCATTCAAAAGACTATATACCTAGTTTTAATTTGAATTGAACTTATCTACATTGAGGAAGTCTATTAGAACTTTTTTTATTTGATTTTAGACCACCGCCAGGAATTCTAGCACAGCCTGAGACAAAACTCTCACCGCTTCCTTTCGGTGATTGATAGAATATTTTTGTTAGTTATAATCAATAACTCGCTAGAAATAAAAGACGAGAACGTGGATAGTGTATCTGACTGTCAGATAAGCTTCTTGAGAGAAGAGAACAAACCGCGGAAAGTATAAAACGAAAGTAGCAGGCGTAGCTCAGTTGGTTAGAGCGCAGCATTCGAGATAAAGGTCCACGGTTCGATCCTCAGGATTTCCACGTCTGTTTCGACTTCTCTCTAATCCGTGTAGCTTCAGCTTTGAATACTCTTAAAACAAAGCACTGATGGAGAGAGGGGGTGAAGTGCGCACCGTCGGCTTCCTGGGATACCAGCCACGTAGCTGAAGGAACTACCGACGTTAAATATTGGTATTTTACCTTTTAGTTTAAAGAGTGAGAACGAGACTAAAAAATGGCACTAAAATGTCGATATCTCACTCGCATTTGGCTATTATTGATCCCTAGAGAGCCAAAACAAGAAAAATATATCAGGTTTTTATAATTTTTTTCAATCTTTGACAACTAAGTTTTGCTATTCTTATATTCACAGAATTTCCAAAAAGCTACAAAGTATTACCGAAGGATTGATCTCAACAACAAGTAGAACACCAACATAGCAGCACTTCCACCATAGCAACAGTTACTATGGCAACAACACCATTTATAAATACCACCCAGAACATATCGATTATAAGCCCTACTCTCTCTGTCACCAACCCAAAATGTCAATTCGAGGCAGTGAGCTATCCATTTGTGATCCTGTTAACCATTGCTTACTCTGCAGTCATTGTCGTGTCATTGATAGCCAATATCATGGTCATACATTATGCTGCTTCGAGGAAAAAACTAAGTCGATCATTCGATAGACTGATAGTCAACATGGCGGCTGCCGATATCTTAGACGCAGTTGTTGGAATTCCTTTAAACATTGCATACTTTTATATGGGACTCAAGTGGTTCCCTGGGGTTTTTGGCGAGCTTGCTTGTAAGACAGTTAATTTCGGCACAAATATTTCTATCACCGCTTCAGGGTTCACCCTTGTGGCTATTGCTGTTGATCGTTACTTTGCTATTGCTCACAGATCTAAGCGTTCGTTATCACGACGTACGGTCAAGTTTTCGATCCTTATGATCTGGGTCATCTCTGGGATGGTTTTCTCTAGTGATTATTACAGATTTCGAGTTCTGGAAATGTCAGGGCAGTTGGTTTGTCTTCAAGATCGTCGCATGTGGGGGAACAAGGCAGTTGAGATCGACACCATTGTAAAGTTTGTTCTTAATTATGGATTTCCTCTTGCTGCCATGGCAACCCTCTATGGCATCATCATACGGTATCTATGGCGACGCAAGGCCCCTGGTTACGCCAGTGACAGCATCGAGAGAAAGATTCACTTGCAAAGAAGGAACTCTGTTAAGAAGCTAATGACAATTGTTTTTGTCTTCGCAATTTGCTGGTTCCCAGTCCATGTCATGCATTTTATTGCAGCCTTCAATGTTGATGTCTTTTATTGCACTTCCATCTATATACCGCTGATCTGTATATGGCTGGCTCACTCAAATTGCGCAATCAACCCTTGCTTGTACTTATATCTGAGTCGGCGCAATAGATCAAGCACTGCCAAGCCAAGTAACACATTCTGACATACGTGGAATGGTTTCTCGGTGAAACAGAGTCGATACAGAACCTCTCAGACAGTATGTGAAGCTGAACTAGCAACATTCTAATCCTGGTTTATACTAAAAAAAGCCGGAAACGTCTCCAATTCTGCAACAAAACAATCACGAGGAATGCTACAAGGTTTCCAAAGCGGTTAGAACTAATAGAGTTATATAAAAACAGTTTTAATGTTAAAGACCGCTGACCTCACCGATTGATAAACAGAGGCGCAGAAAAAAAGGAGATACTGAATAGCTAGCTCAAAGAGGTTTGTCTCTATCACCGAGGAACCACAAAGGAAGGTCATCGCCGTCTATAGGAGAGCGTACGATGACGGAATTTGTTTTGATTGATTGTTATTTAAATTGCCAACCAAAAATCTATCGGACAATTGACACTGCAAAAACTATTGTCTAAATGGTTGGCCCATATAAACATCACAGTGGCAATGTTTATAAACATTATGTCCACCAATAGCTTCCTTCAATCAGCTAAATCATCTTATGGACTTCATTGCCAGCTGAAATTGATGGACATTCTCACCGATTCTCAGTGAACCAAATGTCCAAATAATTTCCAAGCTCCCGGCCATAGAAGTTATACAAAGAACTATACAATTACGAGCAAGTGACTCAACCGAGAGCAACCATATCCTATGCTGTACAAACCACGCATCGAACATCCATAAAGGTTCCCTAAAAAAGACTTGGATAAAAAAGTTGGAGAAATGGATTAAAGTTATAGAATACTAATGAATAGACTTCATCGGGCATAAACCTTCATATGCACGTGACGTGCATGTATGGTCAAGTAACTCTACCGAGGGCAACCATAGCTCATGCTGTACAAACCACGCATCGAACATCCATAAAGGTTCCCTAAAAAGACTTTGACAAACAAGTTGGAGAAATAGATTAAAGTTATAGAATACTTAACAATTAGTCCTCGAGTCCGAATGGTCTACGAGTCAATAGCCCATGAGGCCGAAGGCCGAATGGGCTATTGGCTCGTAGGCCATGAGGGCGAGAGGTCTAATTGTTTTAGTAAAAACCTACTAATCGGTCCAATAAAAGGATGCAAAAAGTTTTGGGTTTTGCTTTAAATATATATTTTTTGGTTTATCACTAATAGACCCCTAGTAGCTCAGCCAATCACAGGGCTCGATTGGTGATAGACCATTAGTAGGTTTTTTCTAATAATGAATAGACTTTATTGGGCATAAAGCTTCATATATGCACTTGACGTGCATGGTCACTCCAATTGGACCAAAGGCTTGTGAATTATTCATAAGTTCTGAAACTGGATTAAAGTTATAACAGTGTACATACAAATGGATGTGCTAGTGGGCTGTGAAAGAGCAGTTCCATTATATCATTCAATGTATAATAATGTATATGTGTATAATATATTGGAATAACATTGCTTTCCAATGCCATTGACACAGGGAGCCCAATATCTGAGAGGTAGTCATGCGGCCTTGGCTTAGATCAGCCAAGATGTAGGAATTTTTTTCAAGATATGATATCTTAAAAAATCATATAAATAGATGAACAGAACATATACTATAAACCTTTGCACACTATGCATTAGGGCTAAAGATAAAAAAAATAACTGCATAGCAAGAAAATCCCTCCAGAAATTACTTCGGGCACCCTGTCTTGTATTGTTTTTCATCACTCTTAGGGGTACAGTGAGTGCACTATCTGAGTTGTGAAGACACTTTAAATGATGTACATATTTTTGGGTAAATTAGTGCTATAGCTTTTATAATATAAAGTTACCAGTCCCCTCTCAACACTAGACAAAAATTGGGCTTTTCTGAAAAACCAAGCTTTTGGCGGGAACAATAGATTTTTCATCGAATTGTCTTCAAATTGTTCCCAGTCATGTATATACGCTGATTAACATGTAATTAAACTGTTTGTTGTCGAATAGTAGAATTGATGGGTACCAGTTTTCGCTCAAGTGAAACAAAACAGGAAGCCCAGATAATTAAAAAAAAAAACACTTTAAATATTCTGCATTGAATTTTCCATTCCGAAATTAATAAAAAACTGGGCGAAGTTGACATGACATTGTAATGCAATCCAGCTGATCTGAGAAAAAAATGTTAGCCAATCAGAATCGAGAAAATGTACAAAACTGAGGTTTTATCCTTTTTAGCCCGGCGACTCGGGAAACAGCTATTCATTTGTTTTATTTTCCCACTCAATAATGAATAGCATAGTGAATGTATGCAAAATATCAAAAAACCTCTCCTGAAAATTTAGAATTATCTTAGATATAATTAACTTTTATAAGTGATTTTTCGCAGGCTTCATGAGACCTCAGTTTTGCAGCGAAGTCATTTCTACGTCAATATTTCTGATCACCTGGACTGGGGCTATTTTAGATAAAATCTTTCCAACAATGCACTGCAATTCCAACTCAAACTATTTTTTTCTTAATCACTGGAATGGTTAATAAAGCTTTGATGGGCTGAATACTCCAGTTTCGCATTCGATGGAAACCGCTGTTTTTGAAGACCACAGACTCATTTGTACAGGCTTAGCCTCGTTTATAAGTCAGCTATTCAACGACATCATTAAAAGTCCGTGGGATTTCAAAACATTGGTATTGTTCAACTTACACATTCTTTACATTACGGTTGACTTTTCCAAATCATTAGCAACAGCCAACTGTAATGTAAAGAATGTGCAAGTCGAATAATACCAATCCCACGGACTTTTAATGGTGTATTTGAATAGATGACTTATAAACGAGGCTAAGCCTGTGCAAATGAGTCTGTGTTCTTCAAAAACAGCGGTTTCCACCGAATGTGAAACTGGAGTATTGCCACTTTCGATGTGAATATGTAAATATTGATATGTGATTCATCTACAACATATCACACGGATTTCGTTTTTGCTTGTAATTTTTGCAAACCAACTCACGACACAACATGGAGTGTAAACACTAAATTTATAAAACTACTTGCTAACTAAATTTAAAGAAAAATCCTGTATTTTTTTATTGTTAACTGGTGGTATTTAGTACTTATCATTTAATAATGTTTCAAAGTTTTAGCGGTTTTTCCACTCTATAATATTCAAAATTTGATTATGGACTACATTTATTCATTGTACGCAATGGCTATTCCACATGAGACATTCTTTTTCCCCCACTAAATCCTGCCAAACTTTTATCAGTCTTTGAACCTGAAAACATGTTCTGTGTGATCCAGATATCTGGATCCGAATCATTGTCTTCGTTCATTTTGAAGACGACGCGAACACATGGCTGTGCGAAGTTTAATATACTATCTACTGCACTAGTATTTTGGTGTTCTTTCTTTTGTTTCACGTTTTCAATGAACAAAATTTTTTAACGTTTCTGTCTCTCAAACAAGTATATAGTTTATTTCTTAAGAATACTTTAACACTTATAGACCCCTTGCAAGTGACGTCAAAGCAGCTCAATTTTGAGGTCAAAACAAAATAATTTCAATCTCCTGAGGATTGAAACCTATTGTTTTGTCCTCCAAATTCAGGAGCTGCATTCTGACGTGCTGCAAGGGGTCTATTACGTTTGTTATTCAGATAGCCTCCCCAATGTCGGTAAAAATAAGCCAGCTACTTGGAATATCTACTTTCACTCGTATCAGTCTTTAACCTAGCCAAGCTTTTCTTAAAAGACGTCTTTTACCGTAATTGTTTTTGTATCACTAACCTTCGTTTATTCGAGAAAGTTTTTTTTTTAAATAAAAACTATTAAATAACATTTTAATAAAGATTTTGGTTAAATTTTGGATAGACAATTGAATCACCAATGAAGTAAGATGAATAGCTTCATAGAAATGAACTTGTGTTTGTTAGACATGGTGTGATATCAGTACATATTGCTTGAGTACAGCCGTCAAACCGCTTCAGCTAGCTTTCCTTCAACCAAACAATCATTTCAATATCCCGAAATCTTCCATTCCTTTTATCCAATCATCCAAAGACACCAGTTTTCAAACTAGTCGTGACCTAGTCGTGACCTGAGCTAAACAACTTTAAAACTTTTTAAAACTTTTTAAACTTTTTAACTTAAAAGTTAAGAAACAATTAGGTTTTGAAGTGAGTCGCACCTGTCGCTGATTCAAAATATGTAAGCAAAATATTTACAAAAATCTGTTATTTCTTTTCTTTTCTGTTTGGTTGGGGCACAATATTTATGAAAGCACTGCACAATGCGCACGCTTTCGTCATCCGTCTCCAAAAGAACGGATGTACTAATTAAAAAAGAAAGAAAGAAAACAAGCCTGCTAAGCCTAGTTGTCCTGGTGTGGAAAGCACTTAGGGATAACAGAACAATCGAGAAGTATTTAGAAGCACTCTGCCACAATAGAGCTGCTCCTAACCGGCTTTCTCTCGTGTTCTGCGCCAAACTCCATATACTTTACTGCCATACAAAGCACAGTAGGTTTTTTATGCCGGTCTTCAACGTCTACGCTGTGTTGTGAACTTTTATGAAAGTTCAAGACTTATGAAAGCACTGCACCGTGCGCACGCTATTGTCATTCGTCTCCAAAAGAATAATAATGTAATAATAAAGAATTTAAAATAAAACAAGCCTGCTAAGCCTAGTTGTCCTGGGGTGCGCAGTTTTAAAGCACTTAGGGATGACAGAACAATCGAGAAGTATTTAGAAGCACTCTGCCACACTTCGAGCTTTTCCTAACCGGCTTTCTCTCATGTTATGCGCCAAACTCAATATACTTTACTGCCAAAAAAGTACAGTAGTTTTTTATGCCGGTTTTTAACGTCTACGCTGTGTTGTGAACTTTTATGAAAGTTCAAGACTTATGAAAGCACTGCACCGTCTACGCTGTGTTGGGATATTTTCTAGGACAGTAAAAACAGTTTTGACTTTAAACATATTTTCATGCCTTTACATGTAATAATGACTATCACCCAAACATTTGAGTATTTCTGCTGGTTTTCTTTGTGAAAAATTACTTAAATGAACGAGAGCTTGATAAAAAGAATTTTAAAATTTGTCAAAAATTTTATATTGTACGTGTGGAGATAACTATGAGACAGCTCGGCAGTTAAATAAATATTCGTGCAAGAAACAAGCATACACATTAACTTTAACATTGAAAACTCTTAGTAAAGTAGTAAATGTTTAGTAGTAAAATAAAGATGAAATTGTGTGAACTTCCCCGCAAAAATCCTTTAAAAAGCGTGGTTCTCCAAAGAATGGATCGTTGTCGCGACCATAATGTTTTGGTGGACGTCAAACCGTGTTTCCATCGAAAAACAAAGTTTAGAATAAAGGGATTGGAACACCTTGGTTCGAGGTTAATGAAAATCTACTTTGTCGTTCAGGGTTGTTAAACGAATCTGCGCTTGTTATCGAGAACAACTGCAAACTATTCACCATTACCAAGACCCTTGATCACAAAAAGAAGGTACGTAAGCCGAATAAACTATTCTTGTGACAAGATAGCGTCACAAAACTCTATCTAAAGGCCGATTTACACGACTTATTTCTTGTCGTACACGACAGTTGTAGCGAGTCGTAGGGTTGATTTAAACGACGCAATTCGCGTTGTAAGCATGGCGCAAGCAGATTGAATGCGACAGTTGTTATCAAAAATTGTACCGTGTAAATCAGCCTTTACAAAAACTTTTTTTCGCTCCATTATGACTTCCGTAAAATCTACAGAAACTCTCATAGTATGTTATAAGTGCAAATACAGGATCTATATAACTTAGCGGATATTTGGCTAAGAATTTAATCTATGTGTTCATCTTTTGCATCAAATTTTACTGAAACTACAACACATATTTAATATTTCAGCATAGTACTACCTCAAATAAATCAAATTGTTCGAGTTTTTAGATTAAATAATCTTTATTCTAGGCGAGGAAAATGTATTTTCTAAGTTCATTAAATATTTATAGTGAGCATTTTTTTCGCAATATATATATATTCATATCTTAGTTTGCTGTGTCGGGCAGCTAGTGCTAAAGTATTCGGTGTGAAGCCAGTCCTGTACGTTTGCTCTTACGAAAGAAAAATATCGAAATAAGAGGGGTTGCAATCGGATATTGATGAAAATGATAGTGACAGAACGAATAAAACCGTGATAAACTACCAAGAATTGTACAGGTGGGCTCAAATCTTCAGATTTTATGGCTTGCAACAGATTGGTACATTGTTGTAGTGGAGCAAGCTACTCCAATATTTCTACAAACTGATTATTTTAAGAAATCTAATTCTATTTATAACACACGTAGAAAAGGTACCGACCTTGATTTGCTAAAAGTTAAAACATTGGTACATTGTTGTAGTGGAGCGAGCTACTCCAATATTTCTACAAAATTATTTTAAGAAATCTAATTCTATTTATAACTCACGTAGAAATGGTAGCGACCTTGATTTGCCAAAAGTTAAAACAGAAATAGCTAAGAAATCTTTTTATTTTAAAGGTGCCAAATTATTTAAAACTTGAATAAGGATATGAAGAACTGTAAGTCCCTAAATATGATTTTTAAAGATTTTAATGAGAAGCAATCTTTATAGGAATTTTTATAGGACTATTTTCTAGGATTTTTTTTTTATATTTTATTCTTTATTTTATTTTGTATTTATTTTTTTTTGTATTTTTTTGTTATACGCAGGGCCCTTATTGATACCAGTATTTTTTACTGCCTAGGCTACCCTGTTTAGATATCTGTATATTATTATTCCCATGCACGCAAGCAGACCAAGACAGGTGGTCCAAGCTTGGATACTCGGGTAAAAATTTAAAATATTTTTTTTCCTCCTCTCATTTTCAGGATGACTCAGCTTTTGGGGCTCCTTCTTTTTTTGTGCTGTGGATTCCATTTCTTTTCTGTTGACGCTCAGAAGTGCTCGAATTTCCGTTTTTCTCTTAACAAGAATATGAAGTTACGATGCTCTATTTACAAAACACTGCCGGCTGTCAATCAAATTGCCTGTCATAAAAAATGCGTCGCAGAACTGAACTGTTTCTCCATCAACTTTTACCAAAGTGAAAATGGAACAAACGTTTGTGAGCTGATCAAAGGTACAAAATGTTCTTTGGGAATCCCAGACTGTCTTGTGCGGAGAAAAGGAAGTGAATACAACGAGTTAATTGTGAGTAAACATTGACATATATTGCATCGGTTCCCTCTTCATTCTCGGTGACATTACTGTTGCTGTTGGATTTCAGAATGAAGGCTTCTGTTCGTCGTCAGTGCCGTGCGAAGCAGGCAAAACGAGAAAAGGTAAAAAATAAAACATTAGCATTTGTAGTCGATGAAGAATTGAAAGGAAATATATATTGGCCATGGGAGGCGAATTCACGAATTCAGTTTATCAGTTTAAGTTTATTGTTTCTGATATTTAATTTTTCCGTGCATGCTTTCCTCGTTCGCTCATTGTTAAGTTCTGTATAGATCCCTTTCACGTGACGTCAAAACAACTCAATTTGAAGGACAAAATAAATGAATTTCAATCTCCTGAGAATTGGAATTTGTCCTCCAAATTGAGCTGCATTTAAATGTGCTGCAAGGGGTTTATAGTTAAGTAAATTTTCTTTGTTTTGCAAGTTTTATTGTTCGTATCAGCGTCAGTATATATTTAGCCCGTAAATAGACCCCTTGCAGCACGTCGGAATGCAGCTCAATTTGGAGGAAAAAACAAAAGAATTTCAATCCGCTGAGAATTGGAACCTATTGTTTGCCCTCCAAATTGAGCTGCATTCCGACGTGCTGCAAGGGGCCTTTAATATTTGTAGTCAGTTTTTGTCGCCGTAGTGGAAACACACATCTTGGAAGTTGTTCTTAATATATTTTTCTTTAGCTTTTTAGTGTCTTTCTTTCTGGTCATTTGGGATAACTTTATTAACTTATATTTCTTGTAGCAAATAATTTCGTAATTGTTGATAAACGCATTTTGAGATTGTGAATCCTACAGGAGGCCTGGAATCAATGCGTTTTGATCCTGCCAAGGATTTCCTTGAAAATGTAGGAAGTACCATTTCGCAAAATTTAGAAGAGTTTCACATATGTTTCTGGGGTGAACTCCCTACTACAATCTCCATATGTTTCTTATCGGCGGATTTTAAGCCTAGAGAGGCTGGGACCAAGCTATTGTTTTTTTCCGGAGGAAAGTCGCTAGTATATGCTCAAGAACGCTATTGTACATACTTGTTGTGAAAGAAAATGAGTTCGAATCACAAAAGAAGAGCAAGAAAGAAACATGAATTAAGCATTGAGGGGATAAGAAGAAGATTCTTTGGGAAATTGCAGAAAAATAGAACTCAGAATTTGTTCTGACTTCTGAATCACAGGAAGATTGAAATAAGTTATTCCTGTGCCAGTGGTTCTCACGAGCAGTAGTTGCGCAGTTCCAATGCCAAACCATTATTATGCAATTCATGCGACTTCCGTCCGGAAAAAAACAAAGCTAGGTCCCAGCCCCTCTCGGCTTGAAATCCGGCAATCCTTTTCGAAACATAAATAAACTTATTTTAACTGTGGATTGAGGTGCTTTGCTTATGTCACCAGCGTTGCCTCGCAACTGGTACCAATTGGGTTCATCTGCCTTCAAATTCTTTGAACAAAAGAAAAACTATACAGAAGCCAGTGCAGTGTGCATTGCTAATGGAGGAACTCTGGCCACCATCAACAGCGACGATGAAAATATATTTGTTGCTGAACTGTTTCTTAAGGAGGAGGTGTCTAAAAGAGGTGAGGGAGATTCTTTTATATTTATTTTATGTCTGGTGTTCTGTTTTTTTTCGCCTGACTGACTGACTGACTTACATATTTATTTATTTATTTATCTATTTATTTATTTATTTATTTATTTATTTATTTATTTATTTATTTGCTTGTTTCTTTGTTTCTTTGTTTTGTTTGTTAATTATTATTGATATTAGTAGTAGTACTATTTTATTATTAGTATTATAAGTATCATTATAATTATTATTGTTGTTGTTGTTGTTGTTATTTTTATTAATATTATCATTATGGCAGTAAATACATCTAGATGCCGTAGCATAAAAAAAAAACACTATCCATTTGGGCGAAAAAAAATCCCGTAACCAACTGAAATGGAACACTAAAAAAACAAATAAAATATATTAACTGGGTTCTTAAATAAAAAAAAAAAATATTAATAGCGACTATAATAAAGTAAACCTCAAAAAATTACTTAATGACTATAGATGAAATATATAAATAG
This sequence comes from Anthopleura xanthogrammica, assembly GCA_964019055.1. Classification (NCBI taxonomy): domain Eukaryota; kingdom Metazoa; phylum Cnidaria; class Anthozoa; order Actiniaria; family Actiniidae; genus Anthopleura; species Anthopleura xanthogrammica. The sequence continues at coordinate 1,440,498 of OZ025219.1, read as the reverse complement.
CGTCTATCATTATTATCATTATTACTATTATTATTATTATTATTATTATTATTATCATTAGTATTATTACCATGTTTAAGTACCATGTTTCTAATATTTTGTAAAAGCATTGAGATTTTTATTATTATTATTATATATAGATTCAATAAATAGTGGTTATTATTATTAAAAATTTCTTAGTATTATTATTATTATTATTATTATTATCATTATTATTATTAGTATTATCATTATTATTATTAGTATTATCATTATTATTAGTATTATTAGTATTATTATTATCATCAAAAAAAACATTGAAATAAAGTTTCCATTATTATTATTATTATTTTTATTTTTTATTTTATTTTTATTTTTATTTTTATTATTATTATTATTATTATTATTATTATTATTATTATTATTATAGTATTTTAGAGACATAGAATCTTCTAATCTTTTTAAAGCTAGACTTAGGAGAGTTTGATAGTCTTATACTTATTAGATAGACTACATATATCATATTTTGCAATCAGGTTTTACTTTTGAGTTGTATTTTTTCTTTAAATTCTTAAATTTATATATTTTTAAACTCTTACATTCTCTATAATTTTTCAATCTCATGTATAGTTACTTTGTATCTATTTGGTAGGGCCCTACTGAAAATCGTCTTGGCGAGTAGGCTCTCTCGTAAAATATTATTATTATTATTATCATTAATATGATTGTCGTTGTCGTTGTCGTTGTCGTTGTCGTTGTCGTTGTCGTTGTCGTTGTCGTTGTCGTTGTCGTTGTCGTTGTCGTTGTCGTTGTCGTTGTCGTTGTCGTTGTCGTTGTCGTTGTCGTTGTCGTTGTCGTTGTCGTTGTCGTTGTCGTTGTCGTTGTCGTTGTCGTTGTCGTTGTCGTTGTCGTTGTCGTTGTCGTTGTCGTTGTCGTTGTCGTTGTCGTTGTCGTTGTCGTTGTCGTTGTCGTTGTCGTTGTCGTTGTCGTTGTCGTTGTCGTTGTCGTTGTCGTTGTCGTTGTCGTTGTCGTTGTCGTTGTCGTTGTCGTTGTCGTTGTCGTTGTCGTTGTCGTTGTCGTTGTCGTTGTCGTTGTCTTTGTCGTTGTCGTTGTCGTTGTCGTTGTCGTTGTCGTTGTCGTTGTCGTTGTCGTTGTCGTTGTCGTTGTCGTTGTCGTTGTCGTTGTCGTTGTCGTTGTCGTTGTCGTTGTCGTTGTCGTTGTCGTTGTCGTTGTCGTTGTCGTTGTCGTTGTCGTTGTCGTTGTCGTTGTCGTTGTCGTTGTCGTTGTCGTTGTCGTTGTCGTTGTCGTTGTCGTTGTCGTTGTCGTTGTCGTTGTCGTTGTCGTTGTCGTTGTCGTTGTCGTTGTCGTTGTCGTTCTTATTGTTACTATTTATTTTTATTTTGAAGAAGTAGAGGTAAACCTACTCATCCAAGAGAAACTGAAACCTTTTAAACGCTGGAAACTAGATGGGTCTGACCAGGACGTGGCGTAAGTATAGTTCGATTTCCCACTAAATTAAAACCCTCGTCGTTTTCCAGATAGCTAGTCAGACATTGAGAAGGCAGTGGTTTGGATAAATCATAAAATATAAATCATAAATATTTTTAAAGGCATTTGTATTTTTGTATTTTGTAAGATGAAAATAATCGTATAGTGCCCCCCCCCCCCCCCCCCCCCCCAATGATTTTCAGCTTCCGCCGCCGCTGGAAGGAATAAATGACACCTTTATTTAAGCAGGATCCACTCACTGCCTGAATCTGATGCTTTGCTCTATAACCTTAACTCAACAGTTTACTTGGAAATCTGGTTGCCGAGAAGGATGAGAACAACATCTCTGCTGCCCTGCACTTTACAGGCACTGCAGGCTCATACGCTACTACACCTGTCTGGGACATCAGTACGATGACCTTCAGTATTTCATTATGGCTGAAGCTGCAGAATTTACCCAGTTCTGATTACGTCCTTTATTCCTACTGGTACAGTCCATACATCTTTTCCCTGCGCGTCGTTGCTAGTGGTAGCATACAGTTTTATGGTATCAAGAAATCAGATTCAAGTTACCAACTCATCCTTAATGCAGGGTAAGAGAAAAAAAAGATTTCAAAATGAGAGGTTTTTCCAAAACCGAAATTTCGCCGATTTCTTTAAAACGGCGCCAAGCTGTTTTTTCTTAAAACTTCTTCTTACATCAATAGACAATAGATTTATCTAGAATGTATAGTGAAATTCTATAGCTTGTCCTAACTTTGAAGAAAATATTTTTTAAGTGAGTTGCACCTATATACAACGTTCATCGCTGGAGATAATTATGCATTGTTAAGAGTATTCATATGAATTTTTGAAAATTTGACAATGGTTTTCGGGAGTCTATTAGAAATACTTAAAGAATAGATATATCAAAATCAGAGGCAATCCTTTAAATGGTGATTTTTGTACAGCCCAATGTTTTGTATGCGTCAAATTTAAGGTTCAATTATAGAACGTCGTCATAACTTATTGCCTGCCCAAAATTTGTTATCTAAATTTGAACACAAACTTTATTTGTGATAGATGATAAGATTCTGAAACTCAGTTCAGAAAAATCTTAAAAGAATATGAGGAGAAAAAAAAACAAAAAAAATTGAAATTAACATTGATTGAATTTTCGTAGGCCATCCACTTAGAAAATATGAAAAAATAGTACACTGTTATAATTTACGATAATCAAATTACAATATTTGAAAAATTCAGTTAAATAATAATAATAATAATAATAATAATAATAATAATGATAGTTTCTTAAAAACGCATATCACTACGGTCTCTATGCTTTTAACAATAATAAATAGATAAAAGACGTGTATATAAAAAGTTATAATAATAAAAATAAAGATTAACAGATTATTTATGACTAAGTAAAAAAAGATGAGTTTTCAATAATGACTTGAAGCGTTCAGTACTCTCAGCGTTTTTAACGTCATCTGGTAAGCTATTTAACAATTAGTCCTCGAGTCCGAATGGTCTACGAGTCAATAGCCTATGAGGCCGAAGGCCGAATGGGCTATTGACTCGTATGCCATGAGGGCGAGAGGTCTAATTGTTTTAGTAAAAACCTACTAATCGGTCCAATAAAAGGATGCAAAAAGTTTTGGATTTTGCTTTAAATATATTTTTTTTGGTTTTCAAAACCGGCGCTTTTCGCTACTAGAGGTCTATCACTAATAGACCCCTAGTAGCTCAGCCAATCACAGGGCTCGATTGGTGATAGACCATAAGTAGGTTTTTTCTAATCCAGAGTTGACGCGATAGTTTTGCGAAGCGAGCGAGAATAAAGTTGAGCAAAATTCGCTGTGAATTAGTTGGGATCCCTTAAGGCAAGGCATGGGTAAACCTAGGAATAGCATTAAAATAATCCTAGTTAACCATCATGTAATTATCACTAATATCATCATCGTCATTATTAAAAATGATCACTGCCGCCACCATCATCATAATAACAGTCACCAGCACTCATCTTTTTGCTAAATATCCTTATTTGCTTATTTTTGCTTAATTTGTATCTCCAAAGGAAAGTTGTTTTGAATGAATGGACACACATCGTTGTTGTGAGGAACAAAGAGGCCAAACAAGCTACGCTCTATCAAGATGGAACAAAGCTCTTTCAGACTGCACCATCAACCACACAAGAGTTTGATTTTCCTGCACCAACCCGTTCTGTGTTTGATGTTGGTTTAGGCAGAAATGACAATCTTGTCATGACAGGGTGGCTCCGAGAACTCCTCGTGTTTGATCGAGCAGTGACAAGCAAAGAGGTCAACATCATTCAAGGTAATTAACTTTATGGTTATAGTTCCTCAGTCTGAGCCAAACTAAGTCTCCCTTCATTTTCCTCCCTTTATCCTACCCATCTTCTTTTTGACCTTAGACAGAAAGACAGGGTGCAGGCAGTAGGCAGACAGGCATTCAGGCAGGTTAGCACAGGCAGGTAGTTATATGAGTAAGTACATAGGTACATGAGTAGGTGGGTAGGTAGGTAGGTAGGTAGGTAGGAAAATAGGTAGGTAGGTAGGTAAGTAGGTAGGTTGATAGGTGGATAGGTGGGTAGCAGGGTAGGGTGGTTAAGTAGGTAGGTAGATTGGTCCGTAGAAAAGTATAAAATATCGACACTTACATTTGATTAAAGATATAACGTCATTAGACCTCATACCTATTATAGAAAATCTATCAATGTATTTATAAAAAACTTATTTATGAAACTTTCGTTAACAACACTTAGATGAATAGGACTATTCTTATGCTCCTCTTTCTCTTTTAACCTTTAATGAAAAAGATGCAACGTTGTTGGACCCAAGAATTTGGATCGGAGCACCACAAAGCTACCTGAACATGGCACCAGTCTCTAAGCCAAACACTAACTGCTTTTCCGCGAGAGTCTGGGGGACATATCAGTGGGAAGAAGTACCATGTGACCGGACCATGAAGTTTGTTTGCAAAAAACTCGTTTAACCCGATGCCATTAGTAAAGAATCGGCAGCTTTGACAAATGCACCTATTTAATCGCATATGTAGTTAATTAGAACCCAACGATACATATTTACACGCTGTCATTGGTTCATATGGGTCACGGGGTACATTTTCATCTTTACGTGGAGTATTTGGGTTTCCTGTGTGAACCAAGTAACCTATTTTTCTTGTAGTAAAATCGTAGTTCGCCATCTTATCTGTTTGAATGCGGCCGGCAGAACGCCTTCGCGACAGGTTGTTCTCGGGTATTCGTGACGCCAAAATGATAAGAGAACTGCTCAAAGTCAAGCTCACAAATCTCACGTTTGATATCGCAGTCCAAAAGTGCATAGCAAATGAACGAGCAAGCAAGGATTTACAAAGTTTGAAAGGCGATTCAAACTAGTCTATTGTGACAAAATCACAAAATAATAAATAAGATTGACACTAGGAAGGCTAAGCGGAAACGGCCCCAGCCTAAGACACAAACAACGGCCAACAATCTACCCCAGCATCTCCACCTAACAACCCTATTTGTTACCGCTGTGGGGGCTAACACAAACCACAAAATTTGCCCTTTTAATAAGAAGAAGTGTCGTTACTGCAGAAGACCGGACACTTGAAAAGGTTTGGAAGAAAACGCTTAGAGATACCGAGGGATCCCAAGCCCCTGTTAACTGTATGAACAACGACAGCTGGTATATGTCATACCACGTCTCACCATAATGGCACTAAGGCTTTGAGTGTTAGCCTACAATTAGAAGGTCAAGATATTGCCATGGAAATTGTCACTGAGTCAGTAGTTTCCATCATTAACAAGAGCACATTTGAATATTTTTAGCATCCGAAGTTCAATAAACTACCAACTTCAGACTTCGTAAATACACTGGCCACACCGTGATACCTCCTGGGTTTTTGACTATCGAAGTAAATTACCGGAAGCAGTCCAAGGCAATACCATTATACATCCTAAAAGGTAAAGGTCCCAGTCTGTTTGGTCGAGAATGGTTAGAGCATGTGCACCTGAACTGGCCACTCCTAAACTTAAGTTCAACGTCCTAGAACCTAGAAGAGATTCCGGATCAGCATGAGGTCATTTTCACCGAAGGTATAGATCATCTGGAGAATATGAAACACACATTTCATAGTTTCTGGAATTCACGTCGCGAGGCACTAGCACGAAAGGATGCAGTGGAACAAATACTAGATAATCTTGAAGCAGAAGGTATACTCCAGAAAGTGACTCACAGTGATTGGGCAACGCCAATTGTGACACCAATCAAAAAGGATGATAATCCCCAGCTAGAAGTTGATGAGTATCCCCTACCACGCATTCATGAAATTCATGCCAAGCTCAGTGGTGGGTAACAGTATAGTGTCGTTGATCTCCGACACGCCTATCTGCAGATAGAAGTAGACGAACAGTCTAAACATTACCTGACTTTCATCAAACACAGCGAGTTATACCAGTACCAACGCCTACCTTATGCCATCTCCCCGGCACCCGCTGATTGACAACGTGCCATGGATCAAGTGTTCAGGATATCTCTGGCTCTGGCAATATTAACTTACCCATTATGATCCTGACGTGCCTCTTGTGATTGCAAGTTACAGCTCATCATATGGACTGGGATCCGTACTATTACACATAATACCGGCATGAGTCAGTGAGACCAATTGCCTACGCTTCACGCTCTTTGACTGAATGAAAAAGGAGGTATGGGCAGATAGAGAAAGTGACTTTGTCGATAGTTTGGGGGGTGAAGAACGTATTTCAATGGAAGAAGTTTCTCACTAATCCTTGGAAGGCAGTTTCAGTTACATCTGCATGAAGGATACAACGTTGGTGCCTCCTCCTGTGAGCCTATACCATTCAACATCGAAACACGAAGCAGCATGCCAACTGCGATGGACTTTCTGGTCTATCTTTCTCAGTAGTTTCTAAGGACAAACCTCATAAAACGGAAGTATATCAGATGTCAATGATAGAAGACCTGCAGTATGGGACAAGGAGCTCAAGAAACATACTCGTAAGACCCAGTTCTGGCCTATCTTCTGGAATCAGTGCAGATGGGATGGAAGGAAGTAGCAATCATCCCACAAATCGCACCATATGCCCGACGCAAAGATGAAATAATCTTACTGCTTGTAGAGATTCCTTTGTGGGGAACCAGAGTTATCATACCAAAGAAATTGCTTGCACAAGACAGAATTCTTAAAACTATTCATGAAGGGCAAATTGGAGTGGTGAAGATGAAAGGACTTGCTCGTGGACATGTTCGGTGCTTAAAAGATAAAGACATTGAGCGCACCGGAAGACAGTGAAGGGGTGCCAAGACCTGACAAAGAAACCAGCATCAGCAACATTACATCGCTGGGAGTTCCCTGCACAATCTTTGCAGATGATCCACATACCTTTCGCTGGACCTTTCAAGGGCAAGATGATCCTAGTCGCTACAAATGCCTATTTTGAATCGTTTTTACAAAAATTATCCATTATTTATGAATAATGCAAATTAAGTCATTTTTAGTCAAAAAGCATGGACTATAGCCCACGGTTTTCCCCTATTTTGGACCTATTCAAACCTTTTCAAAAATTATGCATTATTTATAAAGAATACAAATTAGGTCACCTTTGCCCATTTTCAGTAAAAACGCGTGGACTATAGCCCATGGTTAACGCCTATTGTGGACCGTTTTTACACCTTTTCAAACATTATGCATTATTTATGAACAATGCAAATTACGTCATTTTAAGTCAAAAAGCACGGACTATAGCCCTTGGTTTTGACCCTTTTTTGGACCTTTTTCTCACCGTTTTAAATTATCCATTATTTATAGATAATGCAAATTAGGTCATTTTTCGCCATTTTTAGTCAAACAGCATGCACTATAGCCCATTTTTTTGACCTTTTTTGCACCGTTTTCTCACCTATTTAAATAATTATTCATTATTTATAAAGAATGCATATTAGTTCATTTTTGGCCATATTTAGTCAAAAAGCACGGACTATCGCCTATGGTTTTGACCATTTTTTGGACCGTTTTCTCACCTTTTCAAAATTATCCATTATTTATCAAGGATGCAAATTAGATCATTTTTGGCTATTTTTAGTCAAAAAGCATGGACTATAGCCCATGGTTTTGACCTTTTTTCGACCGTTTTCACACTTTTCAAAAATTATCCATTATGTATAAAGAATGCAAATTAGGTCATTTTTCGCCATTTTAAGTCAAAAAGCGTGGACTATAGCCCATGGCTTTGACCTTTTTTGGACCATTTTCACACCTTTTCAAAAATTATCAATTTTTATTAAAGAATGCAAATTAAGTAATTTTTTGCCATTTTTAGTCAAAAAGCATGGACTATAGCCCATAGTTTTGACGTTTTTTGGACCGTTTTCACACCTTTTCAAATATTATCAATTTTTAATAAGGGATGCAAATTAGGTCATTTTAGGCCTTTTTTAGTCAAAAAGCTTGGACTATAGCCCATGTTTTTTTTTTCGACCGTTTTCACACATTTTCAAATATTATCAATTTTTAATAAAGAATGGAAATTAGGTCATTTTTGGCCATTTCTAGTGAAAAAGAAAGGACTATAGCCAATGCTTTTTTTCCCGACCGTTTTCACACCTTTTAAAAAATAAAAATTTTTTTTATAAAGAATGCAAATTAGGTCATTTTTTAAAATTTTTAGTCAAAAAGCATGGACTATAGCCCATGGTTTTGACCTTTTTTTGGCCGTTTTCACACCTTTTCAAACATTCAAAAATTAATAATTTTCTGATAAAGAATGGAAATTACGTCATTGTTGGCCATTTTTAGTCAAAAAGCATGAACTATAGCCCATAGTTTTGACCTTTTTTCGACCGTTTTCACACTTTTCAAAAATTATCCATTTTGTATAAAGAATGCAAATTAGGTCATTTTTCGCCATTTTCAGTCAAAAAGCATGGACTATAGCCCATGGTTTTGACCTTTTTTTGACCATTTTCACTTGTTTTCAAAAAATATCCATTATTTATAAAGAATGCAAATTAGGTCATTTTTGGCAATTTTTATTCAAAAAGCATGGACTATAGCCCATGGTTTTGACCTTTTTTTGACCGTTTTCACTTGTTTTCGAAAAATATCCATTATTTTTAAAGAATGTAAATTAGGTCATTTTTGGCCATTTTTATTCAAAAAGCATGAACTATAGCTCATGGTTTTGACCTTTTTTTGACCTTTTTCACACCTTTTCAAAAATTAGCAATATTTAATAAAGAATGCAAACTAGATCATTTTAAGTCAAAAAGCATGGACTATAGCCCATATATATATGGTTTTGACTTTTTTTTTGACCATTTTCACACCTTTTCAAAAATTAGCAATATTTAATAAAGAATGCAAACTAGATCATTTTAAGTCAAAAAGCATGGACTATAGCCCATGGTTTTGACCTTTTTTGGACCGTTTTCAAACCTTTTCAAAAAATATCCATTTTTTATAAAGAATGGAAATTAAGTCAGTTTTGGCCATTTTAAGTCAAAAAGCATGGACTATAGCCCATGGTTTTGACATTTTTTGGACCATTTTCACACCTTTTCAAAAAATATCCATTTTTTATAAAGAATGGAAATTAAGTCAGTTTTGGCCATTTTAAGTCAAAAAGCATGGACTATAGCCCATGGTTTTGACATTTTTTGGACCGTTTTCACACCTTTTCCTTTTCAAAAAATATCCATTTTTTATAAAGAATGGAAATTAAGTCAGTTTTGGCCATTTTTAGTCAAAAAGCATGGACTATAGCCCATGGTTTTACCTTTTTTGGACTGTTTTCACTTCTTTTCAAAAAATATCTATTATTTATAAAGAATGGAAATAAGGTCATTTTTGGCCATTTTTAGTCAAAAAGCATGGACTATAGCCCATGGTTTTGACCTTTTTTGGACCATTTTCACACCTTTTCAAAAATTATCAATTTTTATTAAAGAATACAAATTAAGTAATTTTTGGCCACTTTTAGTCAAAAAGCATGGACTATAGCCCATAGTTTTGACGTTTTTTGGACCGTTTTCACACCTTTTCAAGTATTATCAATTTTTAATAAAGGATGCAAATTAGGTCATTTTAGGCTATTTTTAGTCAAAAAGCATGGACTATAGCCCAAGTTTTTTTTTCGACCGTTTTCACACCTTTTAAAAAATTAAAAATTTTTAATAAAGAATGCAAGTTAGGTCATTTTTGGCCATTTTTAGTGAAAAAGGATAGACTATAGCCCATGCTCTTTTTTCCAAACGTCTTCACACCTTTTAAAAAATAAAATAATTTTTGATAAAGAATGCAATTTAGGTCATTTTTGGCCATTTTCAGTCAAAAAGCATGGACTATAGCCCATGGTTTTGACCTTTTTTTGACCATTTTCACTTGTTTTCAAAAAATATCCATTATTTATAAAGAATGCAAATTAGGTCATTTTTGGCAATTTTTATTCAAAAAGCATGGACTATAGCCCATGGTTTTGACCTTTTTTTGACCGTTTTCACTTGTTTTCGGAAAATATCCATTATTTTTAAAGAATGTAAATTAGGTCATTTTTGGCCATTTTTATTCAAAAAGCATGAACTATAGCTCATGGTTTTGACCTTTTTTTGACCTTTTTCACACCTTTTCAAAAATGATGCATTATTTTTAAAGAATATTAAAATGGAAATTGGGTCATTTTTGGCCATTTAAGGTCAAAAAGCATGGACTATAGCCCATGGTTTTGACTTTTTTTTTGACCATTTTCACCCATTTTCAAAAATTAGCAATATTTAATAAAGAATGCAAACTAGATCATTTTAAGTCAAAAAGCATGGACTATAGCCCATGGTTTTGACCTTTTTTGGACCGTTTTCAAACCTTTTCAAAAATAATGCATTATTTTTAAAGAATGGAAATTGGGTCATTTTTGGCCAGTTTAAGTCAAAAAGCATGGACTATAGCCCATGGTTTTGACTTTTTTTTTGACCATTTTCACCCATTTTCAAAAATTAGCAATATTTAATAAAGAATGCAAACTAGATCATTTTAAGTCAAAAAGCATGGACTATAGCCCATGGTTTTGACCTTTTTTGGACCGTTTTCAAACCTTTTCAAAAATAATGCATTATTTTTAAAGAATGGAAATTGGGTCATTTTTGGCCAGTTTAAGTCAAAAAGCATGGACTATAGCCCATGGTTTTGACATTTTTTGGACCATTTTCACACCTTTTCAAAAAATATCCATTTTTTATAAAGAATGGAAATTAAGTCAGTTTTGGCCATTTTAAGTCAAAAAGCATGGACTATAGCCCATGGTTTTGACATTTTTTGGACCATTTTCACACCTTTTCAAAAAATATCCATTTTTTATAAAGAATGGAAATTAAGTCAGTTTTGGCCATTTTTAGTCAAAAAGCATGGACTATAGCCCATAGTTTTGACGTTTGTTGGACCGTTTTCACACCTTTTTAAGTATTATCAATTTTTAATAAAGGATGCAAATTAGGTTATTTTAGGCTATTTTTAGTCAAAAAGCATGAACTATAGCTCATGGTTTTGACCTTTTTTTGACCGTTTTCACACCTTTTCAAAAATGATGCATTATTTTTAAAGAATGGAAATGAGGCCATTTTTGGCCATTTAAGGTCAAAAAGCATGGACTATAGCCCATGGTTTTGACTTTTTTTTTGACCATTTTCACACCTTTTCAAAAATTAGCAATATTTAATAAAGAATGCAAACTAGATCATTTTAAGTCAAAAAGCATGTACTATAGCCTATGGTTTTGACCTTGTTATTGACCATTTTCACACATTTTAAAAAATTAAGAAATTAACATTTTTTTTTTAAAGAATTGAAACTACGTCATTTTTGGCCATTTTTAGTCAAAAAGCATGGACTATAGCCCATGGTTTTGACCTTTTTGGACCGCTTTCACAACTTTTCAAAAGTTATCAATTTTTAATAAAGAATGGAAATTAGGTCATTTTTGGCCATTTTTAGTCAAAAAGCATGGACTATAGCCCATGGTTTTGACCTTTTTGGACCGTTTTCACAACTTTTCAAATATTATCAATTTTTAATAAAGAATGGAAATTAGGTCATTTTTGTCCATTTTTAGTCAAAAAGCATGGACTATAGCCCATGGTTTTGACCTTTTTGGACCGTTTTCACAACTTTTCAAATATTATCAATTTTTAATAAAGAATGGAAATTAGGTCATTTTTGTCCATTTTTAGTCAAAAAGCATGGACTATAGCCCATGGTTTTGACTTTTTTTTTGACCATTTTCACACCTTTTCAAAAATTAGCAATATTTAATAAAGAATGCAAACTAGATCATTTTAAGTCAAAAAGCATGTACTATAGCCCATGGTTTTGACCTTGTTATTGACCATTTTCACCCATTTTAAAAAATTAATATTTTTTTTTTAAAGAATTGAAACTACGTCATTTTTGGCCATTTTTAGTCAAAAAGCATGAACTATAGCCCATGGTTTTGACCTTTTTGGACCGCTTTCAAACCTTTTCAAAAGTTATCAATTTTTAATAAAGAATGGAAATTAGGTCATTTTTGGCCATTTTTAGTCAAAAAGCATGGACTATAGCCCATGGTTTTGACCTTTTTGGACCGTTTTCACAACTTTTCAAATATTATCAATTTTTAATAAAGAATGGAAATTCGGTCATTTTTGTCCATTTTTAGTCAAAAAGCATGGACTATAGCCCATGCTTTTGACCTTTTTTTGAGCGTTTTCAATTGTTTAAAAAAAATATCCATTATTCATAAAGAATGGAAATTAGGTCATTTTTGGCCATTTTTAGTCAAAAAGCATCGACTATAGCCCATGGCTTTGACCTTGTTTTGACCGTTTTCACACCTTTTCAAAAATTATGCATTATTTATAAAGAATGGAAACTAGGTCATTTTTGGCCCTTTTAAGTCAAAAAGCATGGACTTTAGCCCATGGTTTTGACCTTTTTTTGAGCGTTTTCAATTGTTTAAAAAAAATATCCATTATTCATAAAGAATGGAAATTAGGTCATTTTTGGCCATTTTTAGTCAAAAAGCATCGACTATAGCCCATGGCTTTGACCTTGTTTTGACCGTTTTCACACCTTTTCAAAAATTATGCATTATTTATAAAGAATGGAAACTAGGTCATTTTTGGCCCTTTTAAGTCAAAAAGCATGGACTATAGCTCATGGTTTTGACCTTTTTTTGACCGTTTTCAAACCTTTTCAAAAATTATCAATTTTTAATAAAGAATGCAAATTAGGTCATTTTAGGCCTTTTTTAGCCAAAAAGCATAGACTATAGCCCATGGTTTTTTTTTAACCGTTTCAACACCTTTTAAAAAATTATGCATTATTTATAAAGAATGGAAATTAGGTCATTTTTGGCCATTTTTTGTCAAAAAGCATGGACTATAGCCCATGGTTTAGACTTTTTTTGGACCGTTTTCACACCTTTTCAAATATTATCAATTTTTAATAAAGGATGCAAATTAGATCATTTTAAGTCAAAAAGCATGTACTATAGCCCATGGTTTTGACCTTGTTATTGACCATTTTCACATCTTTTCAAAAATTATCAATTTTTAATAAAGAATGGAAATTAGGTCATTTTTGGTCATTTTTAGTCAAAAAGCATGGACTATAGCCCATGGTTTTTGACCATTTTCACATCTTTTCAAAAATTATCAATTTTTAATAAAGAATGGAAATTAGGTCATTTTTGGTCATTTTTAGTCAAAAAGCATGGACTATAGCCCATGGTTTTTACCTTTTTTTGGCCATTTTCACTTGTTTTCAAAAAATATCCATTATTTATAAAGAATGCAAATTAGGTCATTTTAGGTCATTTTTTGTCAAAAAGCATAGACTATAGCCCATGGTTTTTTTTCGACCGTTTCAACACCTTTTAAAAAATTATGCATTATTTATAAAGAATGTAAACTAGGTCATTTTCGGCCATTTTTAGCCAAAAAGCATGGACTATAGCCCATGTTTTTTTTTCGACCGTTTTCACACCTTTTAAAAAATTAATAATTTTTTATAAAGAATGGAAATTACTTCATTTTTGGCTATTTTTAGTCAAAAAGCGTGGACTATACTCATGGTTTTACCTTTTTTGGACCGTTTTCTCACCTTTTCAAATATTATCAATTTTTAATAAAGGATGCAAATTAGGTCATTTTTAGCCATTTTTAGTCAAAAAGCATGGACTATAGCCCATGGTTTTGACCTTCTTTTGACCGTTTTCACACCTTTTCAAAAATTATGCATTTTATGTTTTCACTTGGGCTATATTTTTAAGATCAAAACGTTTGGCGATACTGCTTTACCTGCTGCTCGTTTACGGGGCCAGTCATCAATGAACTACTACTCCAGTATTGGATTAAATTGGCTATGGTCAATTGACCATAGCCGCTTTAATAAATTTACATAATCAACATGTACTATTTCCAATTTTTCCAATTATTTAATTGGCCCAGTAAAGATAGGGGGCTAAAAACGCTAAAAACGGTGGAGCAAGGGGAGGCGGTGGGCAAAGAGTCGAGATGTTGTCTCGTTGACTCTAAGCGTTGAATGTCAAAGAGTCGAGATGTTGTCTCGTTGACTCTAAGCGTTGAATGGACGCCGCTTGAAAGTCACGTGTACGCTTACCTCTGGCAGAGGAGGTAGGCCACATTGCATTCCCCTATACCCCACCGGGTATCATATAGCATTACGTAAGAAGCTATACACATGAACTTATTGTTCGCGGGAAGTTATATGAAAATTATGTACAACGCCTCTGCGGGAAAACATAAAATTTATATTTGCCAGCAAATATTTTCTATTAATAAAGAATGTAAACTAGGTCATTTTTGGCCATTTTAAGTCAAAAAGCATGGACTATAGCCCATGGTTTTGACCTTTTTTTGACCGTTTTCACACCTTTTCAAAAATTATCAATTTTATTAAAGAATGCAAATTAGGTCATTTTAGGCCTTTTTTAGTCAAAAAGCGTGGACTATAGCCTATGGTTTTACCTTTTTTGGACCGTTTTCACACCTTTTCAAATATTATCAATTTTTAATAAAGGATGGAAAATAGGTCATTTTTGGCCATTTTTAGTCAGAAAGCATGGACTATAGCCCATGTTTTTTCCCCCGATCATTTTCACACCTTTTAAAAAATTAAAAAATTAATAATTTTTTTTATAAAGAATGGAAATTACGTCATTTTTGGCCATTTACAATCAAAAAACATGGACTTTAGCCCATGGTTTTGACCTTTTTTTGACCGTTTTCACTTGTTTTCAAAAAATATCCATTATTTATAAAGAATGGAAATTAGGTCATTTTTGGCCATTTTTAGTCAAAAAGCATGGACTATAGCCCATGGTTTTGACCTTTTTTAGACCGTTTTCACAACTTTTCAAATATTATCAATTTTTAATAAAGAATTGAAATTAGGTCATTTTTGGCCATTTTTAGTCAAAAAGCATGGACTATAGCCCATGGTTTTGACCTTTTTTAGACCGTTTTCACAACTTTTCAAATATTATCAATTTTTAATAAAGAATTGAAATTAGGTCATTTTTGGTCATTTTTAGTCAAAAAGCATGGACTATAGCCCATGGTTTTGACCTTTTTTAGACCGTTTTCACAACTTTTCAAATATTATCAATTTTTAATAAAGAATGGAAATTAGGTCATTTTTGGTCATTTTTAGTCAAAAAGCATGGACTATAGCCCATGGTTTTGACCTTTTTTAGACCGTTTTCACAACTTTTCAAATATTATCAATTTTTAATAAAGAATGGAAATTAGGTCATTTTTGTCCATTTTTAGTCAAAAAGCATGGACTATAGCCCATGGTTTTGACCTTTTTTAGACCGTTTTCACAACTTTTCAAATATTATCAATTTTTAATAAAGAATGGAAATTAGGTCATTTTTGGTCATTTTTAGTCAAAAAGCATGGACTATAGCCCATGGTTTTGACCTTTTTTTTGACCATTTTTACACCTCAAAAATTATCAATTTTTAATAAAGAATGGAAATTAGGTCATTTTTGGTCATTTTTAGTCAAAAAGCATGGACTATAGCCCATGGTTTTGACCTTTTTTAGACCGTTTTCACAACTTTTCAAATATTATCAATTTTTAATAAAGAATGGAAATTAGGTCATTTTTGGCCATTTTAAGTCAAAAAGCATGGACTATAGCCCATGGTTTTCACCTTTTTTTTGACCATTTTTACACCTCAAAAATTATCAATTTTTAATAAAGAATGGAAATTAGGTCATTTTTGGTCATTTTTAGTCAAAAAGCATGGACTATAGCCCATGGTTTTGACCTTTTTTAGACCGTTTTCACAACTTTTCAAATATTATCAATTTTTAATAAAGAATTGAAATTAGGTCATTTTTGGCCATTTTTAGTCAAAAAGCATGGACTATAGCCCATGGTTTTGACCTTTTTTAGACCGTTTTCACAACTTTTCAAATATTATCAATTTTTAATAAAGAATGGAAATTAGGTCATTTTTGGTCATTTTTAGTCAAAAAGCATGGACTATAGCCCATGGTTTTGACCTTTTTTAGACCGTTTTCACAACTTTTCAAATATTATCAATTTTTAATAAAGAATGGAAATTAGGTCATTTTTGGTCATTTTTAGTCAAAAAGCATGGACTATAGCCCATGGTTTTGACCTTTTTTAGACCGTTTTCACAACTTTTCAAATATTATCAATTTTTAATAAAGAATGGAAATTAGGTCATTTTTGGTCATTTTTAGTCAAAAAGCATGGACTATAGCCCATGGTTTTGACCTTTTTTAGACCGTTTTCACAACTTTTCAAATATTATCAATTTTTAATAAAGAATGGAAATTAGGTCATTTTTGGCCATTTTTAGTCAAAAAGCATGGACTATAGCCCATGGTTTTGACCTTTTTTAGACCGTTTTCACAACTTTTCAAATATTATCAATTTTTAATAAAGAATGGAAATTAGGTCATTTTTGGTCATTTTTAGTCAAAAAGCATGGACTATAGCCCATGGTTTTGACCTTTTTTAGACCGTTTTCACAACTTTTCAAATATTATCAATTTTTAATAAAGAATTGAAATTAGGTCATTTTTGGCCATTTTTAGTCAAAAAGCATGGACTATAGCCCATAGTTTTGACCTTTTTTCCCGTTTTCAAACCTTTTCAAAAATTATGCACTATTTATAAAGAGTGCAAATTAGGTCGTTTTTGGCCATCTTAAGTAAAAAAGCATGGACTATAGCCCATAGTTTTTGCCTATTTTCGACCGTTATCACAATGTATTCAAAATTATACTAAAAATGTTTTGCTGCTGTACTGCCCTATGAAGTGATTGTGATGGATGTGGGACGTTTTCACCGTATAAGCCATTTAAAAGTTTAATAATTGTTTTCAGTGCGCATGCGATTTTATCATGAATTTCTCACATTCTTTTGTTTAAACCTTGTTTGTATTTTAATCAAACCAAAGAAGGTGAGAAATTCGGGATAAAATCGCATGCGCACTGAAAACGATTTTTAAACTTTGAACTGGCTCATATTTTTTTTGTTCTGTTCATTTTTATTGCAGGAATGAGTAGTAACTCACACGCACATTTTCTTCACATTTTTCTCTAATAATTGTTTATATTTTATTTTTATATTTGTAATGAATAATAATATATTTTTATTGAAGTATTTACATTCTATTTCTTTCTTTTTTTCGTTTTGGATTAATGAACATGCTAGAGCTCTGTTTCGTTTGAAAAGCAGGAGGAAGACACATTCTTTTAATCTGGAATAACCAGCCTGCTTTAACTCAAGCATCTTGATGTAGAGCTGGTTGATATCCCTAGTTTTATGGTTTTAGTTGTTTCTATACCATAAGGTGAGAAACCAAAATACATATTATCTTTAGCTTTAAATACCCGTAATAAGGAGCACTGATAGTTTGAGGGGGTAAAGGGCGCACCTTCGAACGTTTTAAACATGGGCCCCTGGCTCGGGAGAATTGGGCAACCACTCCCCGCGTTTCGAAGTAAAATATTGGCTTTACCTTTTTTCTTTTTTTTTTTTATACATATGCCTTTAAGTAGAGTTACTTTATTCACGCGTAACGCTTTAAGCCGAAAATAAATTAAAACAAAAGAATGGAAACGTAACGAAGTCAAATGTCCATAAAGTAACAGCGTTAGAAGATTAAATATCTAAAAATTCCATTCATCTCAGGAAAAAAAGCTCGTTTACAATAGTTCATTTACTGTCATCTTATGAAATGAGATTAGTTTGTTATTGAAAATCAAATGACCTTTCACACTACTTCAAGCTAGCTTAGCGCGGAAGTATGTATCTTCTTCTAGTTGTTTTCATGTTTGTGGAATGTCTCAGTGGTAAAATATACAAAGCATGCCATGGAATAAATGGAATTTTTTCTACATTTAACAACCAACCCTGTCTCTGTATATACTTCAGTTTTGTTCGCATTCCTCTTAAATTATCCCTGAAAATGTAATTACTTGATAATTCAATTTTTATCGACCAATTTATATACCCATTTGCAGCCATTTTGAATTTATATCCAAATGTTAACACGTGACTTTGGAAGCTCGAAAGCGTGGTTACATTTCAAGATGGCGGTCTCTGCTGCAAAAGCGACTGTTAAAATTTACACAAACATACAGTTGAACACTTGTAGATTGCGTCCCTGTGCGACTCTTTAATAGTTCCCTTCACAGTTCCCTGCGCCATCTTGAAAGGTAGCCGTGCCTTTGAATCGAAACGAGACGAACGGTGAGCTTGCAATAAAAGAGACACGTGAATATTTGTTCAGGGTGTTAAAAAGGTCGTTGCAGCCTTTCAACAAGAAATTTCAGTAAAATAATTACTAATGATGAGAACGATCAACGATCTCTCTTTAAAATTATTTCTTAGCCAAACTTTCAGTATCCCACTAGTTCTGATTAAAAAAAAACAATTATTTAACAGTCATCAGGCTGATTGAAGGCCATTTTGATTAGCTGAGAGGTAATGTATAAATCAACACATGATATTTTCATAAAGACTACGACTGATTGTTTTTTATGTTCTACTGATGAATCCCAAAGTTTTACAGTTTTAGTAAAGTCGAACCTCAGCTAACGGCCACCTCCCCACAACGACCACCTGTGTACCGAAACTGAAACCTCTTCACAACGGCCACATTTTTTTTTCCGACGGTGGACGTTGTGTAGAGGTTCGATTGTATGTAGTTAATTTCGGTTTACTCATTTAAGTACTACACAACGTATTTTCATAGCTTGAAGAAATGAGTAATTACTGAAATCCAGCATTTTCTGCGCATGCTCTAACTGAAGTCGTATTCATGGCTATAGCAGGGACAGCAGGCGTAATTTTCAAACAGCGTCGGATTTGGCTGTTGAAATCTCTCTTCATGAAGCCATAAAGTACTGGATTGACCAATGAGGACAAGCCAAGCACAAAAAGATTCGAACGGTGTAGCAGACTGGGGACGAGGTTTGGTTGTTGGAAGACGGACGCGACCATGGTCATGTAGATAACTGGTACCCAGCTAAGAAGAAAAAGCACAACTACAACAACAAAGACTTTGACGGTCTTGCCTTCCAGTGATGCTCTTTGTGCACCCTCGCGCTGTGAACGTGTAATGCCTTCACTTTTCAGTTGTGCCGTGTGGTGCCTGAGACGTGCATATATACGAATATACCCAATACTGATGGCCAAATATGGAAGGATTACGAACCCTAACATAGTAATCACAAGATATACTTCATGGTAGATAGCTTTTCTTTCATCTCTCCACGCCAAAAGGAGTAATGAACAGGTTATGGCTGTGATCCAGACGGCGATCAGGATCTTCCTGTAATACCTTTTTAGCTTGGTTCGATAGGTAAAGGGCTCCATGACTGCAACATATCTGTCCCATGTGACAGCACAGATGTTCCCGACTCCAGCCAACATGATGATCATATTAGCATGGCCGAGGAGCACGGTATTTGGAACCCATGGGTGATTCAACGGCAACACTACACCTCCCATTAACACATCAGACACAGCCAGAGACAACACGAAATAGTTGGTAAAAGTTCTAAGTTCCTTGATGAACACCACCATACAGATAACCGCTATGTTGGGGAGAACCACAAGAACACATAACACAATCAGGGCGATTTCAAACTCCATTTGTCTAGTTGAAACAAACATTTGATTAATTTCATTTCATTGGGAAGAATGCAAAGGCAATATTTTGTTTGAGTACTCGCCTCTCACTCGTATATTTAGGCATATATGATAAGCAACTCGCCTGGTCACCTGGCGCCAAAAGGTGGACATTCACATAAGACGTTTTGTAGATTTTTTTCTGAAGCAAGTCAAACTTTCTGCAACGCACAGAATCGAAGGTCACATCCGGGATACTTTTTGATTACGATACTAGGTTCCAAATCCCGACGATCAAATTTCGTCTCACGGCCATGTAAATTTACAAAAGAAACTCGAAAACTTAATATTTTAATCGACTCTTGAAGAAAATCAGCAATACACAGATAAAAAGTAACAGCTATATTCGAAAGATCAACAACCACACAATACTGACATTTATTCTAGATTTTTCATAAAGCTTCAAGCGATTTTTTGAGGGGCAATTTAAGATCTAAGCAGTGTTTACACGTATGGGAATCCATCATGTCAACACTTCGTTCGGGTCCTGCTGATCAGCGTTGAGAAAATTCTTGGAGTAAAAACTAAATTTCCATGCCCCAACATAACTCAATTGCTTCCACAGTTCCGTTGTTTCTAAAGCTGTTTGTTAGTAGCGATTTTTTTGAAGTTTAGGTTAAAAAATTCTAACACAATTTCGAGACTTAACATACCAAAATTTATCCCTGTCAAGCGGGACATTAGCTCGATTGTCTCCTATTAAGCGAATTTGCATATCATTACCATTCTAAACAACTTGCATCGCGCATCTGCACGGTGGTTGCCCGTGGAAACATCAAAGGATACATATGTAAATTGATAAGGCAATAGTTTTCAATAATATTTACAATCGAATCTAGAAAAAGTTTCTTCAGAAAAACTTTCCATAAAACCAAGAGAAAGGATTCGTAAGTCTACGAGGTGGTAATCCCTCGAATAGCAGGATTTTTTTTTCGACTGTGTTTCCAGCGTCGGTTTTTCTTTTTTCTTCATTTACCATAGTCGCTACAAACTATATAACAAGCAAACATGGAAGACGTAAACAAGATCTCGGGTATCTGTTGTAAACGGAAACAGTGCTGGGAAAAAGTTGAAAATTTGACGGGACATATTTTTAAAAATTTCATATATTTCATAGCATTTCTAGAGCACAATCACCAAATAACTGAAATGCCCCTGAGTTTTCATTTTGAAAGGTAAAGCATAGCAACATAATGAATTGTTTTTTTTTCATTGGATATATTACATGTCATGAAAAAGAATCATATAATTATTTGAACCTACAACATAGGGAAGCACAGGTGGCGTAGCGGTGAGAGAGCTCGCCTCTCACCAATGCGACCAGGGTTCGAGCCTCGTTTGGCTCGGTGTCGTATGTGAGTAGAGTTTGTTTGTTGGTTCTCTCCTGTGCTTCGAGGGTTTTTCTCCGGGTTCTCCGGTTTTCCTCCCTCCGCAAAAATCACCTTTCAAATTCTAATTCGATCTATCGGTTGCCTTGTAATTGTGTCCTAGACCTGTAAGGCTTTCCGTCCACCCCAGAGTGGTAAAGTGGCATAAAAAATTTAAAAAAAAATAGAAAATGCGATCGGCAATGACAGGTTTTTCTGCCGTTGTGATTTGATGTAAATGTATTTTCTATCATAATGCTACTCCTTCAATATTCTTTGTTATGAAAAGACAATGAAGAAGTTCTTATGAGCTAAAAGAACTTGGCTGTTGAAATCTCTCTTCATGAAAGCATAATAAACATTTCCCGAATTCGCTTGAATGACCACAAAACATGTACAATGTTTTCAAATCGAGGAAGGAGCGGAAAAAAAAAAAAAAAATTTTAAATCAAAACAGGTCTACTCACCTCAGATAGCAAGTCCAGGGATCAAATGACAGATGGTGTTTAGCAGCTCAAGCGAACAGTGTTTCCTTTCATTTTCTCTACTTCTCTAGTGCTTAGTTCTTCCAGATGCTTGTATTGTTTGTCTTAATTACTTTTATCTTCTTTCATCTAATTTCAAACACCCTCTTGAGATAGCTGGCTCACCAGGCATATTCCGTTCAAGAAATGGCACATTTAAATTTCTTTGGTAAGTTCTTAAAATAAAAGCGATTATACACTGAACTTAACAATTCAGAATCATGCAAGATGGACTTCTAGTGCGCGAATAATATTTACATGATAACGTAAACAGCAGGGTATTGAGCATTGAGTCGTTGGAATTACATGTTGATAACATAAATAATGTGCCAAATAACAACGATGATATATCGTAGGCTTCTGACGAAAATAGAAAACGCAAATTATGACCAACTTAAGCAAAGGAAAACCAATTAAAGGGACAGCAGATTTATGCTCTTATGTCGTAAGCACTACTAAAAAATAACTGCTCTGGTAGGAAGCCCTTAGGGCAAGGGCACTAGGAAACCTAAAGTGGTTGGATTTCTATAGTTTTCCACCAATTATTTGAATCAAATGAACGTTATTTTTGTATACTTATCTTGTGTTGTGTTCCTTTGCTTGTAAAATGTAGTTTTACTTTGAAGGTCAAAGGGTTTGATAACCGATTTGTACTTATTTCAGTAACGGCCGTTTCGTACTTGGCTCTGTATGTAACAACAGCAACGCTACCGCGCGATGTTCGTTACGTCATTAATACTTAACCGCGGGATCGTTAATATAGTTAAAGTTAATCAAATTCGCCTTCAGTACCATTAAAAGTACTTTGAGTCGAAAGCTTATAAAAATTACGTTTGTCTGTCTTACCCAGTGCCGCTAAAGTTTAATTCCTTTTCATTGTGTAAGCTATGAGTAGATGAATTTTCACCACATTTTTTTCAACGTTTTTTTTGAAAACGTTTTTTACAGTTCAACACTTGTAGATTGCGTCCCATTGCGACCTTTTAATTGTCGAAGTAAGTGAATGTACGGGATATCTTCCCTCGTGGTCAAGATGACGCGCTCTTCATTCAACATTCGTCGAAATGAACCCTTTTACTTTTGGCATCATGATACGTTTTTTCAAATTTAATCCTTAAAATTCTTTCTTTGAATTTAAATCAAAATTTACTTTCTCAATCGTTACTGACAAACAAAGAAGTAATACTCAAGGATATAGAAACGTGGCCTGAAATGGGAAGACATCATACATAGTTAAACTTAAATTACAAACTATATATCTATAATTGGATATTCTACAAATTAACAGTAACATCATGCGTCCTGTGTCTATGACACACAGAGTTTTATAGTTTGAGTACAGTCGAACCTCCTCTAAGGGCCACCTTTTCACAACGGCCACCTCTACCCAACGGCCACCATGGAAATTTTCTCCCGATTACTACTGTACATATACTGTATCTAAAACCTCTTCACAACGATGACATCTCTTCAACGACCACAAAATTTTGTCTCAACGGTGGCCGATAAGTATAGAGGTTCGACTTATGTATAGTTAACTACGGCTTTCTCTTTTCAGTATTACACGACGCATTTTCGTAGTTCGAAGAAATGAGTAATTACTGAAATCCAGCATTTTCTGCGCATGCTCTAACTGAAGTCGTATTCATGGCTATAGCAGGGGCAGCAGGCGCATTTTTCAAACAGCGTAAACAGCGTCGGATTTGGCTGTTGAAATCTCTCTTCATGAAGCCATAAAGTACTGGATTGACCAATGAGGACATGCCAAGCACAAAAAGATTCGAACGCTGAAGAACACTGGGGACGAGGTTTGGTTGTTGGAAGACGGACGCGACCATGGTCATGTAGATAACTGGTACCCAGCTAAGAAGAAAAAGCACAACTACAACAACAAAGACTTTGACGGTCTTGCCTTCCAGTGATGCTCTTTGTGCACCCTCGCGCTGTGAATGTGTAATGCCTTCACTTTTCAGTTGTGCCGTGTGGTGCCTGAGACGTGTATATATACGAATATATCCAATACTGATGGCCAAATATGGAAGGATTACGAACCCTAACATAGTGATCACAAGATATACTTTATGGTAGATAGTTTTTTCGTCATCTTTCCACGCCAAAGGGAGTAATGAACAGGTTATGGCTGTGATCCAGACGGTGATCAGGATCTTCCTGTAATACCTTTTTAGCTTGGTTCGATAGGCAAAGGGCTCCATGACTGCAACATATCTGTCCCATGTGACAGCACAGATGTTTCCGATTCCAGACAAATCGATAATCACAGTTGCATGGCCGAGGAGCACGGTATACGGAACCATATTCGGAACCCATGGGTGGTTTAATGACAACAATACACCTCCCATTAACACATCAGACACAGCCAGAGACAACACGAAATAGTTGGTAAAAGTTCTAAGTTCCTTGATGAACACCACCATACAGATAACCGCCATGTTGGGGAGAACCACAAGAACACATAACACAATCAGGGCGATTTCAAACTCCATTTGTCTAGTTGAAACAAACATTTGATTAATTTCATTTCATTGGGAAGAATGCAAAGGCAGCATTTTGTTTGAGTACTCGCCTCTCACTCGTATATTTAGGCATATATGATAAGCAACTTGCTTTAATACTCGCCTGGTCACCTGGCTCCAAAAGGTGGACATTCACATAACACGTTTTGTAGATTTTTTTTCTGAAGCAAGTCAAACTTTCTGCAACGCACAGAATCGAAGGTCACATCCGGGATACTTTTTGATTACAATACTAGGTTCCAAATCCCAACGATCAAATTTCGTCTCACGTCCATGTAAATTTACAAAAGAAACTCGAAAACTTAATATTTTAATCGACTCTTGAAGAAAATCAGCAATACACAGATAAAAAGTAACAGCTATATTCGAAAGATCAACAACCACACAATACTGACATTTATTTTAGATTTTTCATAAAGCTTCAAGAGATTTTTTGAGGGGCAATTTAAGATCTAAGCAGTGTTTACACGTATGGGAATCCATCATGTCAGCACTTCGTTCGGGTCCTGCTGATCAGCGTTGAGAAAATCCTTGGAAGTAAAAACTAAATTTCCATGCCCCAACATAGCTCAATTGCTTCCATAGTTCAGTTGTCTCTAAAGCTGTTCGTTAGTAGCGATTTTTTTGAAGTTTAGGTTAAAAACTTCTAACACAATTTCGAGACTTAACATACCAAAATTTATCCCTGTCAAGCGGGACATTAGCTCGATTGTCTCCTTTTAAGCGAAATTGCATATCGTTACCATTCTAAACAATTTGCATCACGCATTTGCACGGTGGTTGCCCGTGGAAACATCAAAGGATACATATGTAAATTGATAAGACAATAGTTTTCAATAATATTTACAATCGAATCTAGAAAAAGTTTCTTCAGAAAAACTTTCCTTTAAACCAAGAGAAAGGATTCGTAAGTCTACGAGGTTGTAATCCCTCGAATAGCAGGACTTTTTTTTCGACTGTGTTTCCAGTGTAGGTTTTTCTTTTTTCTTCATTTACCATAGTCGCTACAAACTATATAACAAGCGAACATGGAAGACGTAAACAAGATCTCGGGTATCTGTTGTAAACGGAAAACAGTGCTGGGGAAAAGTTGAAAAATGACGGGACATTTTAAAAAAAATTTCATATATTTCATAGCATTTCTAGAGCACAATCACCAAATAACTGAAATGCCCCTGAGTGTTCATTTTGAAAGGTAAAGCACAGCAACATAATGAATTGTTTTTTTTCCATTGGATATATTCCATGTCATGAAAATGAATTATATAATTATTTGAACCTACAACATAGCCTGTTTTAACAAAACTCTCTTTAATATTGGATAAGTCTAGTATACTCAGATAGCGAGTAACTCCTAAATGTTATTCATAGAATGATGAGGAATAAATTGATTGATTAATAGAATATGCGATCGGCAATGACAGGTTTTTCTGCCGTTGTGATTGAATGTAAATGTATTTTCTATCATGATGCTACTCCTTCAATATTCTTTGTTATGAAAAGACAATGAAGAAGTTCTTATGAGCTAAAAGAACTTGGCTGTTGAAATCTCTCTTCATGAAAGCATAATAAACATTTCCCGAATTCGCTTGAATGACCACAAAACATGTACAATGTTTTCAAATCGAGGAAGGAGCGGAAAAAAAAAAAAAATTTTTAAATCAAAACAGGTCTACTCACCTCAGATAGCAAGTCCAGGGATCAAATGACAGATGGTGTTTAGCAGCTCAAGCGAACAGTGTTTCCTTTCATTTTCTCTACTTCTCTAGTGCTTAGTTCTTCCAGATGCTTGTATTGTTTGTCTTAATTACTTTTATCTTCTTTCATCTAATTTCAAACACCCTCTTGAGATAGCTGGCTCACCAGGCATATTCCGTTCAAGAAATGGCACATTTAAATTTCTTTGGTAAGTTCTTAAAATAAAAGCGATTATACACTGAACTTAACAATTCAGAATCATGCAAGATGGACTTCTAGTGCGCGAAAAGCATTTACATGATAACGTAAACAGCAGGGTATTGAGCATTGAGTCGTTGGAATTACATGTTAATAACATAAATAATGAGTCGAATATGTGACACCGATGATATATCGTAGGCTTCTTGACGAAAATAGAAAAGACAAATTATAACCAATTAAGCAATGGAAAACCAATTAAGCAGAGAGCAGATTTATGCTCTTATGTCGCAAGCACTACTAAAAAATAACTGCTCTGGTAGGAAGCCCTTAGGGCAAGGGCACTAGGAAACCTAAAGTGGTTTGATTTCTATAGTTTTCCACCGAATATTTGAATCAAATGAACGTTATTTTTGTTTACTTATCTTGTGTTTGTGTTCCTTTGCTGGTAAAGTTTAGTTTTACTCCAAAGGTCAAAGGGTTTGAATAACCGATTTGTACTTATTCCAGTAACGGCCGTTTCGTACTTGGCTCTGTATGTAACAACAGAAACGCGACCGCGCGATGTTCGTTACGTCAGTAATACTAACCGCCGGCTCGTTAATATAGTTAATCAAATTCGCCTTCAGTACCATTAAAAGTACTTTGAGGCGAAAGCTTATAAAAATTACGCTTGTCTGTCTTACCCAGTGCCGCTAAAGTTTAATTCTTTTTCATTGTTTAAGCTATGAGTAGATGAATTTTCACCACATTTTTTTCAACGTTTTATTGAAAACGTTTTTTGCAACTGAAATTTTTTTTGAAAAAAAAATATAAATATTATAATTTGAATCTTTCAATTCATTAGGAAACAGTTTGTCCAATTAATATCTTTTTTAAAATTTTATGTAGATTTTGTTATTTTAAACAGGCCGCTTATATGAGCAAAAAAGAAATCGCGCACAAAAAACAGTGCTGTCCGCAGTCCTATTCAGCCACAGATTCCATATTTTTTCTCTGGAACAGCTAGGCGGCAATTGGGGGTTAGTTGCGCGGCGGGAATCGTTTTTATGGCAATTTGGGGACTACTCAGTGTCCCTGTTTGTGTTACACTTGTTCTAGCTGAAGACTCTTTGTACGTGACGTCGGAGCAGCTCAATTTGGAGGACAAAACAAAAGAATTTCAATCTCCTGCATGAGAACTGGAAGTACGAAAATATTTCCCCCCCTCCAAATAGAGCTGTATCCCGAAGTGCTGCAAGGTTTGTATAGCTTTCCTCTTTAGCTCTAAATCTCACATTTTTTATGGAGATCTGAAAGCTTCTGAACTACACGAGAATGAGTAACCGCGAAATATACAAAACATGACATGGAAAGTAATAGAAATTCTTCTACATTAAGTACTAATCCTGTCCCCGTATATACTTCAGTTTTGCTAGCATTCTTCCTAAACTATCTCTGAAAATGTAACTTTGTAATTTAATCTTTATCGACCACATTTATATACCAATTAGAAGCCATTTTGAATTTATATCCAAATGTAAACACGTGACTTTGGAAGCTCGAAAGCGTGGTTACATTTCAAGATTGCGGTCTCTGCTGCAAAAGCGATTGTTAAAATTTACACAAACATACAGTTCAACACTTGTAGATTGCGTCCCTGTGCGACCTTTTAATTGTCGAAGTAAGTGAATGTACGGGATATCTTCCCTCGTGGTCAAGATGGCGCGCTCTTCGTCCAACATTCGTCGAAATGAACCCTTTTACTTTTGGCATCATGATACGTTTTTTTCAAATTTAATCCTTAAAATTATTTCTTTGAATTTAAGGTAATGCGATCGTGCATTCGTGCGCATCTTTAATGCGCTTTATTGAATATCTAAACATTTTACACGGTTACCTACCCTGATTTTTCTACTGTGAGTCCAGAACAACTTAGGCTACAATATATCAAAAAATGAAGGCAGGTAATTCGACTAAATTTTTAGTAATTTCACGAAGTGTTAATTTTCAAAGTACTTTTTCGTGATTGGGTTTCCTGTAGCCAAGGTCTTTCAACTATGGCGGATAAGACATTTTGACCTTTCTCCACGTTCAACGTGAAATATCTAAAAATCTTGCTCGGTGACCTACCCTGATTTTTTCACTGTGAGTCCAAGTTTACTAAAGCTACAACATATCCAAAAATGAATTTAGATAATTCGACTAAGTTTTGAGTAAATCGCGAAAATGTCCGGAAATTCGGATCGTAAAGTACAGTCAAAATGTACTGTTTTGGACATTGAAACATCGAGAACTCATTCTGAACACAATAAAATGAACAATTTTGGGGTTTTAATCATAATGTGTTAAGGTATGTATCATTTGAAATCGTTTATGCTACTTCTTCAAGCCATATGGACTACGATAGCTTCTAGTTTACTTTGTCTTATTTTCCCCGAAAACACGGCCGCAAGCATTGTCTTTGAAAAATTATATCTTCCGAACGGATCCGGGTACCCCCATTTTTTATTTCATATTTTCACACTACAGCTCAAAAGGAATATTTGTGCCAAATTTCAAAAAAATTCATGGGAAAAAAATGCGCGATCGCATTACCTTAAATCAAAATTTATTTTCTCAATCGTTACTGACAAACAAAGAAGTAATACTCAAGGATATCGAAACGTGGCCTGAAATGGGCAGACATCATATATAGATAAACTTAAACTACAAACTATATATCTATAATTGGATATTCTACAAATTAACAGTGACATCATTACTGAAATCCAGCATTTTCTGCGCATGCTCTAACTGAAGTCGTATTCATGGCTATAGCAGGGGCAGCAGGCGTATTTTTCAAACAGCGTAAACAGCGTCGGATTTGGCTGTTGAAATCTCTCTTCATGAAGCCATAAAGTACTGGATTCACCAATGATGACAAGCCAAACACAAAAAGACTCGAACGGTGTAGCAGACTGGGGACGAGATTTGGTCGCTGGAAGACAAACTCGACCATGGTCATGTAGATAATTGGTACCCAGCTAACAAGAAAAAGCACAACTACAACAACAAAGACTTTGACGGTCTTGCCTTCCAGTGATGCTCTTTGTGCACCCTCGCGCTGTGAACGTGTAATGCCTTCACTTTTCAGTTGTGCCGTGTGGTGCCTGAGACGTGCATATATACGAATATACCCAATACTGATGGCCAAATATGGAAGGATTACGAACCCTAGCATAGTAATCACAAGGTATACTTTATGGTAGATAGCTTTTCTCTCATCTTTCCACGCCAAAGGGAGTAACGAACAGGTTATGGCTATGATCCAGACGGTGATCAGAATCTTCCTGTAATACTTTTTCAGCTTGGTTCGATTGGTAAAGGGCTCCATGACTGCAACATATCTGTCCCATGTGACAGCACAGATGTTCCCGACTCCAGACAACATGATGATCATTATGGCATATCCAGTGACTTCTGAACTGGGAACCCATGGGTGGTTCAATGGCAACAATACACCTCCCATTAACACATCAGACACAGCCAGAGACAACACGAAATAGTTGGTAAAAGTTCTGAGTTCCTTGATGAACGCCACCATACAGATAACCGCCATGTTGGGGAGAACCACGAGAACACATAACACAATCAGGGCGACTTCGAACTCCATTTGTCCAATTCTGATCATAAGAAAATAATCCGTATTTAGTGAGAAACATCAAGACTTGAACATATGATAAGAGTAAAAGAGAGTTTTAGGGAAGGTATGCTAAAATCAGGCTGATTTAATATATCTAACAACATTCTTCTCTCACAATGAGAACATTTTATACTGTGAATTTCGATCCAGGTATATTTTATATTTTATATTTTACATTTTACATTTTACATTTTACATTTTACATTTTACATTTTACATTTTACATTTTACATTTTACATTTTACATTTTACATTTTACATTTTACATTTTACATTTTACATTTTACATTTTACATTTTACATTTTACATTTTACATTTTACATTTTACATTTTACATTTTACATTTTACATTTTACATTTTACATTTTACATTTTACATTTTACATTTTACATTTTACATTTTACATTTTACATTTTACATTTTACATTTTACATTTTACATTTTACATTTTACATTTTACATTTTACATTTTACATTTTACATTTTACATTTTACATTTTACATTTTACATTTTACATTTTACATTTTACATTTTACATTTTACATTTTACATTTTACATTTTACATTTTACATTTTACATTTTACATTTTACATTTTACATTTTACATTTTACATTTTACATTTTACATTTTACATTTTACATTTTACATTTTACATTTTACATTTTACATTTTACATTTTACATTTTACATTTTACATTTTACATTTTACATTTTACAAATTCAGTTATAACAACTTACTTAAATTAATTTTGTTGTTTAAAAACATGACAGTGAAACAATCGAAATTGACAGATCAAGCATCACGTTTCTTCCTCCCGCAGACGCCAGACATGGCTACGTTCAGCTTTAATCGTTTCCCTGCATTTCACTTCACCTTTTGCAAACCTTCTCACCATGAGCTGAAAACAACTATTGTTTAACTTATCTCAGTAATACTTGGTGATTTTTTCGATTCCTTCAGTTTTCT
This sequence comes from Anthopleura xanthogrammica, assembly GCA_964019055.1. Lineage (NCBI taxonomy): Eukaryota > Metazoa > Cnidaria > Anthozoa > Actiniaria > Actiniidae > Anthopleura > Anthopleura xanthogrammica. Next base: position 1,409,817 of record OZ025219.1, on the reverse strand, counting down.
AGTTATTAGTTCTCAGAATATTTTTTTACTTGTTGAATAATGTTTCGCGTTTGCTGTAAACGAGATGTTAAACTCTCTATAAAGCGAGGCTTCAACGTCTGCGGTGAAGACTGAATATTAAAGTTCAATTTTCTCAGCGAGTAAAAACAACAACGCAAAAAAAAACCTTGAAGTTAAAATCGTAGGATAAAAATACCAAATAGGTCTACTTACTTCAGATAGCAGGTCCAGGGACCAAATCGATGAGATGGTGTTTAGCAGCTCAAGCGAACAGCGTTTCCTTTCATTTTCTCTACTTCTCTAGTGCTTAGTTCTTCAGCTGCTTGTATTGTTTTTGTCTTAATTACTTTTATCTTTTTTCATCTAATTTCAAACACCCTCTTGAGATAGCTGGCTCACCAGGCATATTTTGAGGAATGGCACTTTTGAATTAAAATTCTCAAAATAAAAACCTTTATACATTGAAATTAACTAGTGAATAAAAAGGGACAACTAGTGCACAAATGACATCATAAAGTAAATATAATAGCAGGCTAGTGAGTACGTTCTTCAAAAGGCATGGGAGTTCGTGTTTAGAATGGGGATTTTAAGAAAGGGCTTTTTGAAAAAATTGAAAATGCAGAAGAGATGACGTCCACCCAGGATTCCTTTAAAGTACAAAATTACTAACCAGTAAGGTAATGCCAGTTTTCAATTAATAAATAATTTTTGTTACCAAAATTTATGTTAACGTTGTAGTAGAATTTTGATGAGTTTACTTGAGAGTCACTGGTAGTAAAACACACAAGAAAAGAGGACGGATACCTTTGTCGACGTCATCTCATTTGCATTTTCAAATTCTAAACCTATATATCTCTGAGATGAGAAGTCCATATCCTGTAAAACTGTGCCATCGTTTTGTACCCTACATGTAGAAGTGATCTTCAAACTGAACCGTCATGTCAGGGTTGTTAAGCACTTTGAATATTAGTATACAGTTATTTGAAAAAACGTTGTCACTGACTGGCTCCACGACTACGCGACTGAACCGAAACGGAGCATGGGTAGAAATCGCTGAAGCGCTTAACTATTCGCTCTGAAGTAGTTTTTTTTTTTTTTGCTTACTAATGAGATAACACAAGCAGCAACCCTTTTAACGTTTGTCTTCAAGTTTTGCAAAAGGAAGGCAAAAGTCTATATGACTAATATTCATTCAAAGATGTTCCCAATTTCGGAACTGTTAAGTCATTAAAATACTATTTCGCCAGCGAATTTTCGTACTGTAAGCCCGGTGCATATTCAATCAGTGAAGAATTCAACCGCTTCAGTGATTTTTACCCATACTCCCATTCGGGCTAGACGCGTAGTCGCGGAGCCGGTCAGTGACAACGTTTTTTCAAATGTTTGTATATAGCACTCCCACATCATATTATATTACAGCACATCTACTAGTAGCAGCTGCTTTGGTAGGGGGAGGGAGAGGGAGAAACGAAGGGTATGCATATAGGGTGGTTGACTAAATTTCTACTCAGCCAAAAGAAGAGCGTCACTAGTATTTTTATTCATGAGGCTTAGGAAAAAAGTTTTTTGCCTCTGAAAAGAGTGAGGGTTGTTGTAAAAAATTAAAAAGAAAATCAAACTCCCTTTAATTAAAGAACAGTCTAGACTTATCATGCTTAGAGGTAAATTCTTAAATTCTATAGAATTCCGTCCCCCCAAAAAATTCAATTACCTCGTATCTCTATGCTTTGCATTGTAATAGCTTCTTTTAAGACGTCTTGAAGGGTTCATTTATGCTCTCTTGTTCATATTCATGACACATTTTCGCATGCCTTCTGCTAACTATATATTTTGAAGCAAAATTATCATTTTCCTCTATTTCTCTTATGGTATTCACAACTCTCCATACTGGTCAAAGACAAAGCAATCAAGCCAGGCTGGCAAGGTAGTTTCAAAGGATTATTCAAATTTGAAGCAGTCAAATACATTATGACTAATGTTTAATAACAGGTCACGTTTCTATTGTTGTATGGCTCGTTCTTCAAAGAGTTCCGACTACTGAATACGATTAACGGGGTATTCTGTAGTTGCTCCAAAGGAAGGTCACATACAAAGAAACTCATTACATTTTATCCGGAATCGAGGGAGTAATCTACTTAGTCATTTACCAACGTAAAACCTTCATCAAGATAACATTCTAAACATCGTTTAGTCGTTTAAATAGTTGATTATAACGCGCAAGAACTTGGTTTCATCGGCTTCTACTTCAATGCATGCAGAAACATTTTTCTTTAGACAGTGAGACAAATGGAGTTTGAAATCGCCCTGATTGTGTTATGTGTTCTTGTGATTCTCCCCAACATGGCGGTTATCTGTATGGTAGTGTTCATCAAGGAACTTAGAACTTTTACCAACTATTTCGTGCTGTCTCTGGCTGTGTCGGATGTGTTAATGGGAGGTGTATTGTTGCCATTGAATCACCCATGGGTTCCTTATACCGTGCTCTTCGGCCATGCAACTGTGATCATCATGTTCGCTGGAGTCGGGAACATATGTGCTGTCACATGGGACAGATATGTTGCAGTCATGGAGCCCTTTACCTATCGAAACAAGCTGGAAAAGTATTACAGGAAGATTCTGATCACCGTCTGGATCATAGCCATAACTTGTTCGTTACTCCCTTTGGCGTGGAAAGATGAGAGAAAAACTATCTACCATAAAGTATATCTTGTGATTACTATGCTAGGGTTCGTAATCCTTCCATATTTGGCCATCAGTATTGGGTATATTCGTATATATGCACGTCTCAGGCACCACACGGCACAACTGAAAAGTGAAGGCATTACACGTTCACAGCGCGAGGGTGCACAAAGAGCATCACTGGAAGGCAAGACCGTCAAAGTCTTTGTTGTTGTAGTTGTGCTTTATATTCTTAGCTGGGTACCAATTATCTACATGACCATGGTTAATCTCGTCTTCCAACAACCAAACCTCGTCCCCAGTGTTCTTCAGCGTTCGAATCTTTTTGTGCTTGGCTTGTCATCATTGGTGAATCCAGTACTTTATGGCTTCATGAAGAGAGATTTCAACAGCCGAATCCGACGCTGTTTACACTATTTCAAAAACACGTCTGTTGTCCCTGCTAATAGCCATGAATACAATAGTACTCGAATGAGTAAACCGTAATTAACTAAATGCTGAAATTGTAAAACGCTGAAAGAACATTAGAATAATAATCAGTACGATTTTAATAGGTCTCTTTACCTTGGGCGTAATGTTTTCTCATTTCAGACCACATGTCATTCTTTAGAGTACCATTTCTTTTTTTATTGGTTGCGCACGAAACGACACATGAATATTGATACAACTCAAACAAAGACTCTTATCCTCAAGAGAATAACACGTGGTACCTTGTGATGACTGATAAAAATATACTACTAGTTTACCATGACGTATGTTCATTGGTCCAGGATATGATTAGGACCCCTATACGCGCTACCTCAAATTTCGCACGGGCTTTTCAATATTTTGCCATAAAAGTAAACATTTTCTGAAGGCTAAATAAATGTAGTTTTCGAATATCTATTTATAATTTTCTGCTTTGACACACAAAAAAAGTTATTGGGTTCAAAGTGACATTCTACCTCTCTTCATTCGACGACTTCCCGCAGGGTCAGAATTTCCGCTATGTCGATCAAAATTACATTAGCATACTCTGTGGATAATGAGCTTCAAAACGGTGTCTCAGATTTTTGATATGTTTTTTAGATCGTGCGCAATGACGCGTTAAATCCGGAAGTTTGAAATTTCGGTGGTTATGATTGCAAAATAGACAATATCTTTTGAATGAAAAAAACATTTCAAAAATCTGAGCCACTTTTTTTTTTAGATCGTATTGTTATTTATCACAATCCAAAGTTTCAGTTCGATCCAATGTAATCCGAAAGAGCTAGAATGTTTTTAAAACGATATTTTGGTCACTCAAAAACTGCGGAGAAAGCCAATATCTTTTTTAGTGTCGCGAAACAGAAAATTCCATATTGATTTTTAAAAACTACGTTTATTTAGCTTTCAGAAAATGTATACTTTTATATAATAATATTGAAAAGGCAGCGAGAAATTTGGCTCGCGCGTAAAGTAATCTCAAAGGCCTCGAACGTATCCTGATACCTTAAGCAGGTTTCTTAGAAATCAAATTAAGCCTTATGTATCGTACAAGAGAGAGACAATTCGACATCAGACTTTAGGTTTGGACCCCGTATTTTAACAATGATTACGAAGCTGCACATACGAAAGCCTGGCGCCGATCAAGTAAGAATATCAATAAGCCACTTATGATAAAAAATATGCATATTTATTTATTGTGGAACCCCTAAGGTATTGTTTTTTTATTAGTTTATGTTATAGTTTCTTGTATATTTTTTTTTGTAAAAACATCTTTTGTAATGTGTATTTATATAGTCATAAATTGTAATATTTGTTCAAATGTTTACTGTAAAAAATAAATAGATAAATTAAAAAGCAATTTTATTTGATCTGTCACAATTATTCTTGGTCTGTACTTTCGTTTTCTAACTCAATGCACCAATGATTATAGAAGATTATCGGCACGAATACGATACATCACTTTCATATGGTTCATCTTCAGTCCGGGTTTGAATGAGGAACGTTGTACAACAATGTACAACTCAAAGAGAGGAGGTGAAGACTGATTGACAACATGCACAAGGTAACTACTGCTTAAATTAGGAAAAAATAGATTTAACAGGTAAAGGCTTTATAACGTCGGTAGTTCCTTCATCTAGTAGCTGGTCTACCAGGAAGCCAACGGTGCGCACTTTACCCCCTCTCTCCATCAGTGCTCTGTTTTAAGAATATTCAAAGCTGAAGCTACACGGATTAGAAAGAAGTCGAAATAAGTGAACTGAACTATGGACCTCTCCCTTAGCAGGTAGCGGACTTACCAACTTACCAACACTTGTTAGCTAGTATTTATATAATATCGATAAACTTATGCATGCAATATTTTGAAAACATATTTTTCAACAACAAGTACTGCAGTTTTGGCCGAGTGAAGTTATTCTTAGGTAAATCTTGCAATTTGCTTTGAATGTAATAGTGGTCACAGCATTTTATAGTGTATGGTTTTAAGTAAGAATTTTTTGAAAAAATGGAACGCCATGCATGTACAAGAAACCTGAACCTAGGACATTGGTACATGAAAAAGAAATATTTCTCTTTCTGTCATTCATTTCGGTTTATGATCCTTCCTGTTTTGTTAACCGTGGCTCGCGGAAAAAAATCGTTCATTTGAAGTCAATACGTGTGAGGTTGTTCAAGAATGAAGGTATAAGGACGAAGAGGACTTGAAATTCTGAACAGTCGAGCTCAACCATCACCATCTGGTTCGAAAGACTCAACTCACAACTGCGTTCATGTATGTGAAATCTCATGTTTAGGTAGGGAAAGTTCACCTATTTTTTCTTTAAAAAATCTGATGAACATTTCAAAAGTTGTGCAATCGGAGAGAAATAGAAGTTTGATTAAAGTAGAAAATGATGGCGGTGATTTCACATTATTCAGCATTATATATTTATTTGCCTACACTATTTGATCACTGATCAAACTGAAACCAGGAACTACATACTTAGTGGTTTAATAGGAACTTCCTGTGAATGGTATTTGTAACTACAAACATAAGAAACTTCCTTTACAAATATTAATTTAAATTTTCAATATTTAATGAAAGATTTCTCTAGCTTTATAAATTTTAAAAGGTTATTTTGAGATAAGTTTCTTTGTCGAGTTTTTATGCTACATTTGCCAATATCGAATCTTGAATTCTGAAAATAATATGTTTAACAAACGCAAAATTGATTGAAACATGACCTTTGTAAACCAGATATCCACTGTTTGTTGATACTAAAAAGTACTTGAAACGACTTATTGTAAACGTTTTGAAGCAACTGTTTCTTTGAGAACAAACATGTTTATGTACGAAGGCCTCGCGGCTGATGATCGATCAACATGGGTCCAATATTGGTCCAATATTCCTAGGCCTTTATCCATGTTTATTATCTTTTTTCTTACTTCTCAAGCCGATCGAGAAGCAGAATGCATATATATAATATCAAACTTAATGCAAAACGAAAGAATGATAGAAAGGAAAAGAAAAGAAACGAAATTGTTTATGATGTCTTCGTCCTAGCACTTTCGAGACTAAATTAATATAGGTTAAAAAAACCAAGTGCGAGGAATCTCGGCCTACGCCTTCGGTCTTAAATTTCAAAGAAGACCAAGCACGAGGTTTTTAAGTTTTTTTTTGTGGCTACTGCCTTCTGGAAAGGCATAGCCACTGTGTCATCGTGTAGTTTCCGAAGTGTCTGTAAGAGTGTAACCTCAAAGTAACCTCAAGCGATGCCGAAAGCCGTTAAAACTTCGTAACCAATCAACAGTCAGACATCTCGGCAGCTTGTAACCTCGTGTGTGTCTCGTTTCTTTCGAGTTTCTTTCGTACATATTCGGTTTGCTTTCGTTTTGCCATTATTTCCGAACAGCTGCCGGACGATACCCCGAACGGTCCCGAACGGTCCCGAACGATAAGATCCGACGAAATCCACTGACGTCTTGAAAACGTGGTCTGAGCTGTTGCACTTTTATATTTATTTACATTTCTACTTGCAGTAGCCACATGCGCTAAACAAGCGCCTATTTCTTAATAAATCTACCACACCTTTTACTTTTGTTTGCAAGAGGTTTTAAGATTTTGCCTCTGGGAAATGGAAATAGTGTTTCATCTGAATAGATAAGAAGGTGTGGATTAATGAACGTCATCCTTCTCCATAGTTCCAGTGAATTTATATTCCTATAGTTAGATATTTTTTACGTCACAAATATGCACAATAATTTAAAAGACAAGGAACAAGCAAGCTCCCAATAAGCCGGATCGATGTTATCTAAGGGTTTTTGCATCAGTGATAAATTGTAATCAAATTTTCCAACCAGGCAAAGTCCACTGCATTTTCATGCTGTATATTATCCAATGTTGACGTTGTTTGAAATAACCTTGTTTGAAATAAATTTGTAAAAGTTTTTTACCTTGCTATAAGCTTAATTATTATTTTTTCTTTTCAAATTTTTATATAAAGCCTGGTTTAGACGTCGAATTTCACCCATACTATATATATATAACAGCGTAAAAAAGGAGTGTTCTTAACAAATCAGAAAAACGGCTAAGATAGAAAATACCAAAACCACGCCAGTTCTCTAGATTACTGGCGAGGACGTGCGCAATTTTTTTTGCGTTGCCAGTTAGCATACAGTGTCGCTGTAAATACTAAATAAATGAGAATTAACAGTGCAATCCACCAAGTGGATTCTAAAAGCATTCTAGGACAAGTTACAAATATTGATACAACGTGATTTTTTCACGGGTACCAGTTAGTTCTTGTTGTTGTTCCTGTTATTGTTGTTGTTGTTGCTTTTGCTGTTATTGTTATTATTATTATTATTATTATTATTATTACTATTATTATCATTATAACTACAGACTATTTAACAATTAGTCCTCGAGTCCGAATGGTCTACGAGTCAATAGCCTATGAGGCCGAAGGCCGAATGGGCTATTGACTCGTAGACCATAAGGGCGAGAGGTCTAATTGTTTTAGTAAAAACCTACTAATCGGTCCAATAATAGGATGCAAAAAGTTTTGGATTTTGCTTTAAATATTTTTTTTTTTTGGTTTTCAAAACCGGCACTTTTCGCTACTAGAGGTCTATCACTAATAGACCCCTAGTAGCTCAGCCAATCACAGGGCTCGATTGGTAATAGACCATTAGTAGATTTTTTCTAATGTTGTATACACCTAATTGCAAGAACGTTGTCCTGTAAAAATAAAAAAATATAAAATAACTTTGATATTACGCGCGCTCTGATTGGTCAAAAAGCCATGTTTTATGAGAGCATAATACATGCTCACGTCATTTTCTTTCTCTCTCGAAAAGTTAGTTATTTTATAAAAGCAAAAAAAAAAAACAGTTTTCCGTGTATTATACGCGTCGTGGTTTCCTACGCTTCTCTCGTGTTCTCTCCACATCCCGCGTGTCTTTATCAGAGTATAATACACGGAAAACTGTTTTTTATTCCTTAAATAACACATTATCTGATAAACATAACATGTTATGTGTATAATGAGAATGAAATAACACAATGGCGGCCATGTTGGATGATTTAACAAAATTATTCATTGAAAAATCTTTTGTTAAATTCCTCCAACATGGGCGGCTATGACGTCACGTGCAAACGAAGCATTCTGAGATATATCAACGCAGAGGTTACTCGAGAAAAAGAATTTGACTTTAAAGTTTCAAAAAATACTCATAGCAAAAGAAGACGGCATTAAATTTTGGAAGACAAACAAGAGATTCCGCCATCTTGTTTCAGAAGGTTCAGTCCCACAATTCAATGCGGCAGGTCTAAGTTCCATTTCTCCCTAAACATTCTAAAGGGGGACCTCTCGTTTCCTAAATTTTAACAAATTATTTTTATGTTACAGTTAAAGAACATGCCTTGTGAGTTCGTGACCAACTTTGATGCCAAGTATCCCATCATCCTTGGCGGTGTTCTATCCAATGAAGACAGTCTTGGGTATATCCAGGTAAAATGTTCAACCTTGATATTAGTTCTTTTGAAGATTCAAATAATTTTTCATGGGTAGTCAAATTTCTTGGAAATCCTTGAATTGAGTTGACGTTTTTGACTAAAATTGTCAGTAGGAAAATTACCGAGTCAGATTGTCGGAATGTTCTGACCAATGGCAGACAGTAAACGACATGTGTCAACATGTGTTGTAGTCTTTCAATTACATGCTATTTTGGATGGCAGCGAAAGGCACTTTAAGATCTTTAATATAAACTTAATTGATTAGATTTCCAGACAAGTTGTAATCTTTCTTATATCATTTCCTACATGTGACAAAAGCTGTCTCCATTCAATAATGTCACATTTGTCATCCAAGATAGCAGATATGAATTAATTATTTTTACAAAGCAGCTGTGATTATTTCACTGTTTTGAAGGTATAGACTGACATTTTTGAGATTTTGTTGGTATATACTAAAGCAATTATTCTCATCAATCTAGGGGGCTCTAGAATCAAAATGAAAAAATATTTCTAACTAATTCCTATTTGTTATTTGTTATTTTCATATGACAACGTTCTTGTAATTGAGTGTAGAAGTAGTCAGTTTTGTATGTAAGTGTGGACCGGATTCAAAAAACTGAAGCCGGCTCGGCTTTTTCTGTTTACCCAATAAAGTTTATTATTACTTTAGGCCAAAACTGATTATACTTCTATAAACAATTTTGGTAGTCCTCTGGTTTTTTTTCATCCAATGTAGTCCTTTTTCCTATGTTTCTTATCTACTTCAATTTGAATAGCTTGATTCTTCATTCATTCATTTGTTTGCTTGTTTAATTATTTATCATGATGTTTTATTTTAGATGACTGTGGAATAACAAGTAAAGCCGAAGATGGATATGTCCAAGAAGATTACTTTTGTAAAGTTTTGCATTGCATCGGCCTCCATGCTGCAGGAGGACCTTGGACTCCCAACTGAAAAGCTGATTTGTCTGTACAAAGAATGTATAGAGATGGCTAAACACTGTGATGATATACGTACCATGGTGACTTTTGTAAGGTTTTGCTTTGCATCGGCCTCCATGCTGCAGGAGGACCTTGGACTCCCAACTGAAAAGCTGATTTGTCTGTACAAAGAATGCATAGAGATGGCTAAACACTGTAATGATATAAGTACCATGGTGAATTCTTGCGTGGAGTTCGTATCACATAGCAACAGCATAGGTAGACATGCTGATTCACTGAGGTGTCTGAAGGAAATATTACCGTCAGCTGTAGTAAGACCAAGTGCTGAGTTGATAGTTCATAAATGTTTGTCCTCCATATTTCAGAAGCTCAAAGAGTTTGACAACGTTGTCTTGCACGCCAAGAAATGGATTGAGATCGCTCGAAATATCGGCGATAAAGATAACGAAATTTATGGAAATGCTGTAATGGGAACTACATTTTTATCTCATTTATCTCGTTATGATGATGCTATTGACTGCGGCAAAAAATGTCTTGAAATTGCTCTGGAAACTGATAATGCAAAATGCGAGATGGGGGCATATGAATGTATAATGTTAGCATATAAATATATGCAGAAACATGATGACGCTATTCTGTATGCGCACAAGCTCCTTGATTGCGCCATGAAAACCAACGATAAGAAGGTTATGATGACTGCATACTTAGAGCTAGGAAGAGCACATCTTGCCTTGAATCACTATCAAGATGCCACCGACTTTGGGGAAAAAAGTATTGAAATAGCAAGGGAAATAGAAGACAGATGTGATGAAGTCTGGGCTTACCTATTAATGGGTCAGATATATAAAGCACTTTCCGACTACGACAATACAATTATCTATTGCAAGAAGTGTATTGAGCTTGCAATAACTATTGGCGATAAATATGCTGAGGCTCATGCTTATAGCGTACTTGCAGTGATATATAGTTCTATGGGGAAAAAAGATGATGCCATTTCCAACTTTAATAAGTGTGTTCACATCGACAAGGAAGTTAATGAAGATAAAGCTGATGAGGCTTTGGAGTATTTTACTTTGGGAACAGTAAACCATACTTTGGAGAAATACGATGAAGCCATTCAGAATTACAAGGAATGCATCGACATCGTGGACCTTCTTGGTAGCGAAAAGAAGGCAGCTATAAGAGCGTGTTTGTATCTAGGAGAGATATATCAGACACTGGAACAGTACAGTGATGCAGTGTATTACAGTAAGAAATGCATCAAGATGGCACAGGAAACTGGCGAGAAACGTATTCAAGCAGAAGCATATCTCTGTCTTTTGCTCTCATACCAGGCATTAGATGAAAAAGATATTGCCATCCAATATGGTAAGAAATGCTTGGACGTCTCTCAAGAAACTGACGACAAAAAAACTCAGATAGAAGGACATTATCATCTTGCACAAATATACATGGGCTCGGTGCAGTTGAATAATGCGTCTCTGAGTATTGATGCAGGTATGGCGATTGCCACAGAGCTTGGAGAAAAAAAAGCTGAAGCAAAGTTCAAAGTAATTCGTTTTAATCTTTATGCAACTGTTGGTTTGCTTGATAAGGCTCGTGATTTACCCTTATTTAAGGAATTTTTAGCGGAACCAACCAGTTCTGAAGAGGATCTCTTAAAAGATCTTGCTCAAGCGGCGAAGACAGGCGACAAGATAAAGAAACTCAAGGCTTCAGGTAGCCTTTACAGATTTTATTTTTCCAAAGAAGATTATGAAAAAGCCATCCATTGCCTTGAGCAGTTAAAGGATATGGACATTGATCGTTCTTTGAACTTGTCCTTATGCTCAGCAATCGGACAATCGTATCAACTGATGGGACAGAATGACATGGCTTTACGCTGTTTCAAAGAAGGGCTACCCATTGTTGAGTCTTGTTCTGATAATAGGAAGCAATCCGATTTCTATTATGGCTTTGGTAAATTATTGTTTTCACTAAACAGAGAACTGAACTTGGCAGAACGTTATCTAAGAGAAGCTATACGATGCTTTGAAGCGATCTTTACGACACTTGGTAGTCGTGATGAATTCAAGATCTCAATTTTTGACCAATATATTCATAGTTATAAGCTGTTGGCAATACTGTTAATCAATGGCAAACAGATGGAGGAAGCGCTTTTAGTGTTAGATCGTTGTCGTGCAAGAGCATTGAAAGACCTAATGATTTCAAACTTCAAGATGGAACAAGAGGAAAGCAATGATGAACATCTAGAGTACAGCGATGTCTTGTCTATGGTCTCAAGAAATGACTTTAGCATTTCCTATCACTCTATTTGTGATGATGGCATTTTTCTGAAGTTTTTTCTTCAAGGAGAGACAAATTTGCATTTTTCAATTTGTACAAATCATTGCATACAGATATACGTCGATACGTTGTTTGACGAAATAGGTGTTCGTGAGGAAGTCAGTTGTGAGGATAGGTCCTTGGACAAACCACAAGATATTCAAAAAGAACAAAAGAGAAGCGAAGAAGAATACAAGGGACTTAATAAACCGACTGCATCACTGCTTAACCCCGATTCTAAAAGAGGAGAATCAAATGAGAATAGTGCTGAAACCAAAGGATCTACTCTAGAAGTTCTATTTGGTATCTTAGAATGTGATACAATACTAACGTCGAAGCAAGACGAGGTTGTTGTTATTCCTGAAGGTCCCTTATACGAAGTGCCTTTTCCCGCCTTACGAGATCCTAGCACGGGAAAGTATTTATCAGAGACAAAGCGTATTAGACTTGCTCCTTCACTGGCAACCTTAAAGCACTTTGAAGATTTCCCGAAGGATCAAAGCAGCAATGCCAAACCTTTGATTATTGGATCGCCTGTGGTTGGAAAAGTTATGATGGATGGAGAAGAACAGTATATTGAGCCACTATTTGGTGCTCTAGACGAGGCAATAGACATTGCTGACATACTTAAGGTACGTCCATTAGTGGCAGCCGATGCTACAAAGCCTGCCGTTTTAGAAAAACTAAAACAAGGAGTATCTATTGTTCACATTGCTGCACATGGTATCCTATCAAAAGCTACCATCGTACTTGCACCTTCTCCTGAGATAAGAGCAACAAAGATCCCAGATGAAGAAGATTACATGCTGACCATGGCTGACGTACAACAGGCTCAAGTACGTGCAAAGTTAGTTGTTTTAAGCTGCTGTCACAGTGGACGTGGTGAAATCAGAGCTGAAGGAGTAGTTGGCATGTGTCGAGCCTTTCTAGCATCAGGTGCTCGTGCAGTGGTAGCGTCTCTGTGGGCCATCGATGATGAAGCAACACTCGAGTTCATGAAATTTTTTTATCTTAGTTTAAAAGATGGAAAGAGCGCGAGTGCAAGTTTGCAACAAGCGATGAAGGAAATGAGGAACACTACCAGCTACAGCAAACCAAAGTACTGGGCAGCATTTTTTCTCATGGGCGATGACGTCACTATCAAGGTTTAACGAATATTGAAAAATACAGCATAATGATGATACTTTCAAATCTTATCTCATGATTTCATGTTGCCTTTTTTAAACTGAGTTCAGAAAACAAGGGATTTGTTTTCAACTAATCATAAAGTGCCGGATCAGGTGACATTTTCCCGTTGAACCCCCGACGGCTTGAAATGAAAGTTACTTTTTAGTCTCTTAAACGTTGCTTTGCATGAAAAAAAAATGTAAAGACTAAAATGTACTACTTCGACGATACGGCGGCCATCTTGAATTTGAATTAATGAAAAGGACAGTGTACAAAATGCTGGGGGAAGAGAAAGGATAAATTCTGGCTTTCTTTTGCCCTATCACGCTTGCTAAGAGACAAGCACTTCATTTTTCTACACAGTATGAGTCATTCTTTTTAACATCTTGAATCGCAAGGCATTATGGGGCGTCCAGGGGGCAAAAACAAGATAAAAATGGCGAATAATGTTGAGAGTTTCATTTATTTGTCTTTTTTTCATGTTCATCTTCTTAATTCATCTCTTATCAAATTGTCTTGTGTGAATTCTTAATGTTAATCGAAGTCATTACTGTAACAAAGCTTTGCATGTTTGCTCCCTACCAAGATGCCCGCTGTATCGTCGAAGTAGCCTATTAAAACCCGTGGAAATCGGTCGACGGTTATTTTTGAGACGTGTCTCAACATAATCCTATAAATTTATTGTAGCTACATTTTACTTGTGGCCTCGGATTTTTGACTTTGCTCTACATTAGTGAACCTTTCATCTTCTTCTCTTAGTAAACGTAATAAACGTGCAGTTAGTAGCGGAAATGTTGGATGTCCTTGTGGATTGAGATCCATGCACCAATCTCTTAAAATAGTCTGGTTCTTCAAGACAGATACTGAATGTATGCATGGACAATAGACCTAATCACCGTTGTATGTAAATACTCCCGTTTCGAGTTCTCTTTTACGCTGTGTTAGCCTCAATTGTGCGTAAATTATGTAGAAATTTAGATAAAACTCGTGAAATTTCAATGTATTTTTATTGTCTTCTTTACACACAGATCTCTTGAATTTCCACGGGCTGTTACTGAATAAAAGAATATATTACACGGTTTTGAGGCTAACACAGCGTAAAAGAGAACTCGAAACGGGAGTATTGCCCAATAGACCATTTCACAGTTGTCGTCGCTCAACCTCAGCCTCGATAGTGTGTAATATATTCTTTAGAATTAATGGAATTAATATTATCGTGAAGATTAATAAGAATTGAAGAAAACACATCTAAAAACACTTATGCATCTATGATAGATTCTATCAGAATTCACAAAAACCAGAAAGAAAGAAATTTGAACAGGTTTAGGAGTAAAAGTCATGACATTTCTTGGTAAGTCCATACATTGTCGTAACACCAAACGTTTCATTCTCCCATGCGTGTTGAATTAACTCTGATTAAACTGATACTGGATGTATCAATGATAATAGCAAACATGCTCAGCATCTGCAAGAAATGTTTTGAATTTTCAAATAATTTTTGCTATTGTTGCAAATGCAAAGTATTATGGGAATGTGAAAGTGGTGAATGCTTTGTATACATTTACTATGATATTCATTATTGAATTAATAGTGGCTTACTATATAATTTCAATAAAAAATTTAGCGATAGAAAACTTTTTTTTAAAAACATTTTAATAAAAGACGACGTTTCGACGTTTGCTTAACGTCATTATCAAGCCTAAAATGAATTGAAAATTACATGATACATATATAGGAAATAGAACAATGAAACTAATTTACAAATATGTGTATAAAAAATATGTACAAACAAGAAAAGAATAATAAGAATAGCTATGTTAAACAAAGAAATAAAAATAATAAAATAAAATTAAGTAAAAAGTTTAGCATTAATTGAGTCGCTTTGCACGTTCAAAGTTGGCTTAAGGAGGCTCGAAATGGTTTTCCTTCAACTAGTCTCCTTTGCAGCCGTTCTTAGTGTCGGTCTCAAAATCCCTCCCCACTAACGGCTGCTTACTGCAGCCAGACATTCCATTCCAACGGCTAAGCCAATCACAGCTCTA
Source organism: Anthopleura xanthogrammica (assembly GCA_964019055.1). Lineage (NCBI taxonomy): Eukaryota > Metazoa > Cnidaria > Anthozoa > Actiniaria > Actiniidae > Anthopleura > Anthopleura xanthogrammica. The sequence continues at coordinate 1,394,700 of OZ025219.1, read as the reverse complement.
GTTCTAAAATCGAGAACTGAATCATTGTTTTGAATGTCAGAGAAAAGCCGTCAGCTCATTGTTTATTATATTTGGCGAGAAATCAACAGGGCGGCCTGTCACGGGCCTGTCTCCTGATTGGCTTAAATCAAACAATTGGAATGGAATGTCTGACTGCAGTAAGCAGCCGTTAGTGGGGAGGGATTTTGAGACCGACACTAAGAACGGCTGCAAAGGAGACTATCCTTCAACGAGCGCGCGCGCTCTCTAAATGACGTATCACTGAATCATTTGAAATGGAATAGGAAAATTTTGTCCCTAAAAACCTCATACTTAAACTAAAATAACTCAAAAACTGGACGGTAAAATATTTTAAAACTTTGCATGTGGCTTTTATTTAATGGTTCGTAAGTGCTAAGAAAAAAATAAAAAATTCTGTAATGGGGAACGTTTTGAAATAAACTTCATTGATTTTTGAGAATCCCTCATTACAGAATTTTTTCTTTTTCGGTCTAATCAAAGATTGGATCATGAGGTTCAAACATGCAAATTTTAAAGGATTTTCACCGTGCGGTTTTTGAGTTATGATTTTTTAAATGAAAAACTTTGCACACATTTGAAGTGTTCTATCGTTGTCATAGCAACGTGTTACGTCATATTTTTCTTTTCGTTCCAACCTTTACTTTATGGTCTTTCGTCTTCTGGGTCAACTTACGGTCATATATTAGCTATATAAAGTTTTTCAGGGTCATTTTCGTAAGTCTATATGCAAGTCCCAAAACCCTTTCTAGCCTCCTCAATTGTTCTTATGAATAACATTTCATAAATAAGACAATTAAATTTGTTACTACATTTCTTCAAAACAGTGAAATGTTCGTTCTTAGGTATATTCATTATTGAGTGGGAAAAAAATTAAATTACCATTTCCATAGTTTTGCAAATTTTCTCGATTCTGATTGGCTAATATTTTTTCTCAGATCAGCTGGAAGAGACTGGTATGGGAAAAGGGAAAAAGTGGGAGAGATATAGACGTCTCCGCGGTCCCTGCTTTTTTTCAAGGTCTTATTAGTACTATAATATTCTCTATTTAGAGAATAGTAATGTATGACTTATGAAACTATAATTAATAAACATGTATTTTCCCTGGGCTTCAAGCTTCTTTCCACTTAACGCTTCAGTGTAATTTCTGTATTGGATATACAGCAGATTCCATGTTCTCCTTGCCAAGGAAATTTAAGTTTTATCGTTTTTAGAGTTTTTAGAGCGGCTGCCTGTAAAAACCGAGAATCTCAATTGAGTTGCAAAAATTCGAATTTTTTTTTAAGTCGCCAAAAGAACCCATTTAGTGAGCTGATTTCAGGAAAATTATTAAAAAGTTCCTGTGATTTTTATTTCGGGAGATATTTCAAAAAAACGAAATTCCGGTCTGCGAGTCAATTTTGACGTACCGAAACGGCTAAATTATCCAACAACTTTACAGAAGCGCTGAAGGTTCACGTAAAGTCGAATCAAATCCATACTTCGTACGAATATTAGAATACTCTTTAGCTCTAAAACCTGATATTTTTTTTGTTTTAAATATGCATAACAATTTTTTTCTGGATTTTTAAAGATATGGACTTTTCGAGTCTCAAAGAGAGGGTGAAAAATTGACTAAGTTCGACGGACTTAAACAACTCCTGGTACCTAATTTTTTTAAATAAAAATGATTCGAAATTAAAGCCTAGCTATTTAAATTTACACCAGAAAAGTTCCAACTCTGGGATCGAAACACTTTTCCGTTGAGAAATAAAACAGTCACGCAATGTGAGTGAGATTAATTTAGCGGGAATTTCATTGACAACTCGGCGATCGCAAAATTACTGGCGAAATTCTTTTTTTTCCTACTATTTCTGTTGGTGCTTCATACTTTTAAAGTGAAATAGTACATTTATACGTATTTTTAAATAAATATTCTTAGCTTTCAGGACGAGATAACAAGATATTCAATCATCAGGTAAGCTTTGTTGTTTGAAACCTGCATTCTGCTCTAACACTCCCTAATATTATTCGCAGTAAATTACTTGGAAAACGAAATCCGTACAAAGTCTTTTTTAAAAACAGTTTTACCCTCAATCAAAAGCCAAAATCAATGCACAAAAGTCTTTTTTTTTTAAAGTAAAAGTCGGTAATTAAAGTGCAATCGAACACATTATGCACCATATGATTGAAGCAAAGAGTAACGCAATAGAGTAACGCAAATATTTCGTTTCGGTACGTCAAAATTGACTCGCAGACCGGAATTTCGTTGTTTTGAAATATCTCCCGAAATAAAAATCACAGGAACTTTTTAATAATTTTCCTGAAATCAGCTCACTAAATGGGTTCTTTTGGCGACTTTTTGCAACTCAATTGAGATTCTCGGTTTTTACAGGCAGCCGCTCTTAAGTTTTAACCGTGAACACTTTGAGGTTTTTTCAGAATTTTTTTCTCTTTTATCCCTTGTGTGAATCAATTGGAAATATGATTTATTTTGAACAATAAGATTGTTTGAGTTCAGTGTTTCATTTTCAGAAGGTTTGAAGCAGTAGAAATTTCATAAAAAAGAAAATATAAAAATATTAAGTGTTCATGGTTCGAGTGTCCTCACTGTAAATCATCTCTGAAATATCGTAATATATATTATAAACGGGAGAGCCTACGTAGTTGATGTAATATATTCATTAAAATACAATGCATCACATCTAATACAATACATAGAACGACAATAATAACTGAGGTAAATATTAACAGTCAGTAGCTTAGTATTCCTTTGGTATTTGTGCTTTACAAATCAACAGAAACAAGCAGAGCCTGTTCGTCGAATGTAGCGATGTGATTCTTACGATATTTGGCCCAACTATTCGAGAAATGAATTGCACTGTCTTTTTCCCGTAAAGGTCGAAATATCAACTTTTGGAGGCATTTCAGTGATTTCTTTGATTCAATTATGGACCACGCTGTTGCCAATATTCAGCCCGCATTTAAACGGCAAATATTCACGTTCTTCGACGTAATACTACTTACCTTAAGCTATGGTTTCTTACCGGCGTATGCACGAGGCATTGGAGTAGAATGTTTGACTGTCATGGACAGACTACGGTCTTTTACATTTGCTCCTACATCTAGTCAAACTGTAATTCGAAATAAAGATATATTAACTTTTTATCAGACGTCTTCACCAGGACTCAAAAGAGTAGTGTTTTTTCTCAAACTTGTACTTACAATTCGGTCTTGAAATTACTGATATTGAAACTTGTCGACAGAAATCTTAGCCCTTGTGTCTCTCTCAATACAACTGACTATGTAAATTCTCGATCAGTATTTTTTGAGTCTCGGGGGACAAATCAAACCATGCATGTTTGTCATTCAATGCATCAATTCAATTCATCTCTTCAATGCATTAGACCTTTTTGCTCTATCACTATTTTCGACTTCGTGCGCTTTAAGAACAATAGGTGCAATCAAAGATTGTACGAAATTTCAACATCTTTAGAATTTGAACAAAAGATGCTTGTTTTTCATTGTTGTTGAACAATAGTTGTAGTCAGATCATAATTTCAATATTCGTAAGTGTTGTGCATTGGTATGGCCCGATTCGTTGTTAATCAAAACAATGAAATACAAGCATCTTTTGTTCAGATTCTAAAGATGTTCAAATTCCGTAGAATCTTTGTTCTCACCTATTGTTCTTAAAGCGCACCCCGGGGGGGGGGGGGGGGGGGGACTCGGAGGTCGAAGGGACGGGGATGCTCGCAGTCCCTTTTAGGGGTTGAAATCGAGGTTTCGGTCCCGCTTAGGGTGTTATGAACGAGAATGCCCACCAGCTGAGTTTTGTGGTCCCTTTTAGGGGTTTTAAAATAAACAGCAACTCATAAACTCATACGAGCAGAAGGCGTTTGATGTTAATAAATTAAATCGAGAAACCCAGCCTTGGATACGTTTTTGCTTGGTCCCTCTTAGGGGTAGAATTTTATCCCTGCCACGCCCATAAACTGACAACACAGGTCCCTTTTAGGGTCCATTTTTAAGATTTTCGGCGAGCATCCCCACCCTCTTTCAATAGGGAGTCCCCCCCCCGGGAAGCGCACGAAGTCGAAAATAGTGATAGAGCAAAAAGGTCTATTACGTAGTGAAGTGAGATGCAACCCAAACTTCAATTCTTTTTGTAGAGACACAAGGCAAATCTGTTATAACAGAGCACTTGAACGTTTCAAGTAATATGCGTGTATTTTGCCACCTATAGTTCCGTTAAAACATTATACTATTGTTATTGAATATGAGTGAGGCTCAGTGAGCGGCGTGAGAACTGAGTTGTTTAAGCCCTAGATGGATCTTTCTGGGGTCTTGGGTTCTCATGTCGCTCATTGAATCTCTTTCTTCATCTAGATATTTATTTACTTATTTATCCTTTCTTTCTTTTCTTGTCTAATTATAAATTTTATTATATATATAACTTATTATTTAACTTATATTTTTACATACTTTACATATACAATTAACTTATATTTTTACAAATTAGATAGATAGTTTAGGTAGGATGGCAAGTGAAGAGCCACTATGTGGATATATTGTCAATAAACCATTATTATTATTATTATTATTGTTATTATTATTATTATTATTATTATTGTTATTATTATTATTATTATTATTATTATTATTATTATTATTGTTATTATTATTATTATTATTATTGTTATTATTATTATTATTATTATTATTGTTATTATTATTATTATTATTATTATTATTATTATTGTTATTATTATTATTATTATTATTGTTATTATTATTATTATTATTATTATTATTATTATTATTATTGTTATTATTATTATTATTATTGTTATTATTATTATTATTATTATTATTATTATTATTATTATTATTGTTATTATTATTATTATTATTATTATTATTATTATTGTTATTATTATTATTATTATTATTGTTATTATTATTATTATTGTTGTTATTATTATTATTATTATTATTATTATTATTATTATTATTATTGTTATTATTATTATTATTATTATTATTATTATTATTATTGTTGTTATTATTATTATTATTATTATTATTATTATTGTTATTATTATTATTATTATTATTATTATTATTATTATTGTTGTTATTATTATTATTATTATTATTATTATTATTATTATTATTATTGTTATTATTATTATTATTATTATTATTATTATTGTCAATAAACCATTATTATTATTATTATTATTATTATTATTATTATTATTGTTATTATTATTATTATTATTATTATTATTATTATTGTTATTATTATTATTATTATTATTATTATTATTATTATTATTATGATGATGATGAAGATAACTAGATGATAACTAGTTTATTAAAATTATTCGCAGCCCGAAAGCTGAATTACATAATTATATACAATAAATTTTAAGAATAATTAAGAATAAATTTACAATACAATATTATATATAATAAATATCTCTATGAATAAAAATATAAAACATAAATATAAGTAAAAAATAGTTGCAAACACCAACCGACCAAGGAAACGTCATCGCTGGCCATGATGTGATAACCAACTGATTACTTCAGCCACACATGGACAGGATGAACGAATTCTTTGCTCGATTGGTGTGCACAGGCGGAACTTTATATTTACGGTTGTTTCTTAAATTGTATTTGCTTACATGCCTTGCTGGCAAGAGATTATTAAGTTTGTTATTTTATTTCTGTTATTTCAAAGCTCGACAATATATATCGTTTATTTACTTTTATTCAAAGATTCATTTTCTCTTGGGAGAGAAACGAAAATCATAGCAAACAAACGCTTGCACACAATCAGTCTCGTGAATATTACAGTTTGAATCAAAAAACCTCGGGCACTCAGAAACATTTCAGAAATCGTTTATTGTTCGTTGAACAATATGAAACGATTCTTTAACTACACGAAGTTTATCTGACTACAAATCAGTCGAATTTCTTGCAGTTAGAGAGTCGTTTCAGATTGTTCAACGAGCGATACACGATTTCAGAAATATTTCTAGGTGCCCACGGTTTTTCGATTTGCACTGTAAAATATTCCAAATCAGTTAGAGAATAAAAACTCGTGCTTTATGGAATTCAGAGCTTCGAGCATTGATAGATAGCTTCAGAAAAAGGACACTTACAATGGTTTTATTCCGGCCACCAAGAATACATAGACAAAGGTCTCTTTAAATGTAAATGGTAAAATTTATTATATTTTTCAAAAATCGCCACAAAAATCGCCTTTGCGAATTTTTCGCGCAACACTGCGAAAATTTCGTCAATTTGAGCTGAGAGGTTTTGACTTCAAATCAAAAACAAAGAATTGAAAACATGTCAGTTGTCCTTGTTCTTCATTTATTTACTTTCTTTCTTCTTATTCTACTTCGTTTCAAGCTCGTTTCTTTCGGTTCTTGCTTGCTACTCACATGTGTACGTTTTTTTCCTGGATCTCGTCGCTTCGCCACGAAAGACTGTTTTTAAAAATATGAAGGTTACATTGATAAGTATACCCTAGGCGTTTGCTGCTTCTGAAAATCGGATATATTTTGCGTTTTCTCAGTCGCTTCGAGACCTTTCAAATTTGATGCTCATTATATAGACGCATCAAGAGTTCCGCGCTACTGCTGTAAGTGCATGCTCAGGGGATTAAAAAGTGGGATAAAATTTGTAAAATATGCAATATTTTAGTTGTATCTTTCTTGTCAAGTATACGTACAATTTTCACTAAATATTCAAGATCGCGTACCGTTAAGCAAATTCTGAATCAAATATACCGAAAAATTGCATATTATACAAAATATCATCCCACTTTTTAATCCCCAGAGCATGCGCATTGAGCAGCAGCGCGAAACTCTTGATGCGTCTATCTTTAAACTCATCGTTTAAATTATTGTTTTGAAATGAAGAAATGTCTAAATAATTGTTTTATTATACATTTTGTAAACTGTCTAAAAATAAAGATCTAATTTTAGTTTCGAAAAAAGGGCAAACTTATTGCCATTTCCATTGTGACCTTGAGTGAACTTGACAAGATAAATGTATTATCTGTAGGTCAAAAAGAAAATACATTTATCATGTTGAGTTTTGAAATACGGCGAGAAAATCGGAACGATGTGTTGTACAAATCGTGGGTGTTTCAAGGGCGGATACAGGAATTTGTTGACAGGGGGTCCAAATGTTGAGAGAGGGCCCAAATGTATACTTTATGCAAAGTTCTAAAATAAATAAATTTTAGGATAAAACAATGGTCCCTTACGTATGATAGGGGTATGGACCCCCTGAACCTCCCCCTGGATCCGCCCTTGTGTTTACACCTAATTGCAAGAACGTTGTCGTATAAAAATAGACGCAATGTGCAAGGGAAAACTTTAAAGTGATGAACATTAATTAGAAAAATGTATCACTTGTCTTCTGAAATTAGTCAAGGAATTAAGATTTGATAATGTCGTCATTGCATGTTTTGCAACCTTTTTTTAAACTTTGATAGTGACGTCATCGCCCATGAGGAAGAATGGTGCCCAGTACTTCGGTTTGCTGTAGCTGGTAGTGTTCCTCATTTCCTTTATCGCTTGTTGCAAACTTGCACTCGCACTCTTTCCATCTTTTAAACTAAGATAGAATTTTTGCATGAACTCGAGTGTTGCATCGTCGTCGATGGCCCACAGAGAAGCTACCACTGCACGAGCACCTGACGCTAGAAAGGCTCGACACATGCCAACTACTCCTTCAGCTCTGATTTCACCACGTCCACTGTGACAGCAGCTTAACACAACTAACTGTGCACGTACTTGAGCTTGCTGTACATCAGCCATGGTCAGCATGTAATCTTCTTCATCTGGGATCTTTGTTGCTCTTATCTCAGGAGAAGGTGCAAGTACGATGGTAGCTTTTGATAGGATACCATGTGCAGCAATGTGAACAACAGATACTCCTCCTCGTAGTTTCTCTAGGACGCGAGGCTTTGTAGCATCGGCTACCACTAATGGACGTACCCCAAGTATGTGAGCAATGTCTATTGCCTCGTCTAGAGCACCAAATAGTGGCTCAATGTCCCGTTCTTCTCCATCCATCATAACTTTTCCAACCAAAGGCGATCCAATAATCAAAGGTTCAGCAATGCTGGTTCTGTCCGTTGGGAATTCTTCAAAGTGCTTTAAGGTTGCCAGTGAAGGAACAAGTCTAATACGATTTGTCTCTGATAAATACTTTCCCGTGCGAGGATCTCGTAAGGCAGGAAAAGGCACTTTGTGTAAGGGACCTTCAGGGATAACAACAACCTCGTCTTGCTTCGACGATAGTATTCTATCACATTTTAAGATATCAAATATAACTTCTAGAGTAGATCCTTTGGTTTCAGCACTATTCTCATTTGATTCTCCTCTTTTAGAATCGAGGTTAAGCAGTGATGCAGTCGGTTGATTAAGTCCCTCGTATTCTTCTTCGCTTCTTTTTTGTTCTTTTTGAATATCTTGTGGTTTGTCCAAGGACCTATCCTCACAGTTGACCACGTCGCGAACACCCATCTCGTCAAACAACGTATCGACGTGTATCTGTAGGGAATGATAAAGACAAAACGAAAAATGCAAATTTGTCGCTCCGAGAAAAAAATTCAGAAAACCATCAGAACAAAGTGAGTAAAAGGAGATGCTGAAGTCATTTCTTGAGACCAGAGACAAAACCTCGCTGTACTCTAGATGTTCATCATTGCTCTCCTCTTGTTTCATCTTAAAGTTTGAAATCAAAAGGTCTTTCAATGCTCTTGCACGACAACGATCTAACACTAAAAGCCCTTCCTCCATCTGTTTGCCATTGATTAACAGTATAGCCAACGCCTTATAACAATTAATATATTGGTCAAAAATTGAGATCTTGAATTCATCACGGCTACCAAGTGTCGTAAAGATCGCTTCAAAGCATCGTATAGCTTCTCTTAGATAACGTTCTGCCAAGTTCAGTTCTTTGTTAAATAAAAACAATAATCTACCAATTTCAAAATAAAATCTGGACCGCTGCATATTATCAGAAGAAGACTCAGCAGTGGGTAAGCCTTCTTTCAAACAGCGTAAAGCCATGTCATTCTGACCCATCAAGTGATACGAGTTTCCGATTTCTGTGAAACAGAACAAGTTAATAGAACGATTAACGTCCGTCTCTTTTAACTGCTCAAGGAAATTGATGGCTTTGTCATACTCTTTGTTGGCACAGTAAAATTTGTGAAGCCGTTTGAAAGCCTTTATTATATATGTTTTTTCGCCTATCTTCACCGCTTGGGTAAGATCTCCTAAGAGATCATCTTCAGAACATGTTGGTACCTCAAATAATTCCTTTATTGAAGGATCATCAGAAGCCTTGTCATGCAAACCAACAACTGCATACATTTGAGAACGAATTTTTTTGAACTTTGTTTCAGCTTCTTTGTCTCCAAGCTCTGTAGCAATCACCATACCTGCATCTATACTCAGAGACACATCATTCAATTGCATCGAGCCAAGATATACTTTTGCAAGAAGATAATGCCCGTCCATCTCGATTATTTTGTCGTCGGTTTTTTGAGAGATGTCCAGGCATTTCTTACCGTATTGGATGGCAATATCTTTTTCATCTAATTTCACGTATAAACACAAGAGACGGAGGCATGCACGTGCTTCAATAATTTCCTCGCCAGTTTCCTGTGCCATCTCGATGCATTTCTTTTCATAATACACTGCATCATGGTACTGTTCGAGTGTGTCATATATCTCTCCTAGACACAAACACGCCTTTGCCGCCGCCTCCTTTTGGCGCCCAATATGGTTTACGATGTCGATGCATTGCTTGTAATTCTGAATGGCTTCATCGTATTTCTGCAAAACCTGTTTTGATATTCCCAAAGTCCAATACGCAATAACGTCAGTAACTTTATCTTCAACATCTTTCTTGTCGATGTGAACACACTTGTTACAGTTTGAAATCGCATCATCGTATTTCTTCAAAGACAAATATACATCTCCAAGTACTCTATAAGCATGAGCCTCAGCAAGTTTATTACCAATAGTTATTGCAAGCTCAATACACTTCTTGGAATAGATAATTGCATTGTCGTAGTCGGAAAGACCTTGATATATCTGACCCATTAATAGGTAAGCCCAGACTTCACCACATCTGTCTTCTATTTCCCTTGCTATTTCAATGCACTCTTTTCCAAAGTCGGTGGCATCTTGATAGTGATTCAATGCAACATGTGCTCTTCCTAGCTGTAAGTATGCACTCTTCATAGCCTGCTGATCGTTGGTTTTCATGGCGTAATCAAGGAACTTGTGTGCATACAGAATAGTGTCCTCATATTTCTGCATATATTGATATGCAAACATTATACATTCATATGCCTTCATCTCGAAAACTGCACTATCAATTCCCTGGGCAACTTCAAGACATTTTTTGCCGCAGTCAAGAGCATCATCATAACGAGATAAAGATAAAAATGCCTTTCCCATTACATAATGTCCATACATTTCGTTTTTTTTAGCGCCTATATTTCGAGCGATCTCAATCAATTTCTTGGCGTGCAAGACAACGTTGTCAAACTCTTTGAGTTCCTTATATGTCAATGACAAATATTTATGAACTATTAACTCCAAACTTGGTATTACTACTACAGCTGACGGTAATATTTCCTTCAGACACCTCAGTGAATCAGCATGTCTACCTATGCTGTTGCTATGCAATACGAACTGCATGCAAGACCTCGTCATGATACTTATATCATTACAGTGTTTAGCCATCTCTATGCATTCTTTGTACAGACAAATCAGCTTTTCAGTTGGGAGTCCAAGGTCTTCTTGTAACATGTAGGCCGATGCAAAGCAAAACCTTACAAAAGTAATCTTCTTGAATAACATATCCATCTTCGGCTTTGCTTGTTATTCCACAGTCATCTAAAACCAAACATTATGATAAATGATTAATCAAGCGAACAAATGACTGAATGAAGAATCACATAATTTAAATTGGAATTTAGACATTTATTTATCTGAAAATTGAAAATCTTCTGTGGAAAACAGAAACGAAGTAGTAATTTTTAAATAACCCCCTAAGTTGATTTTAATTGACTAGTAGTGAGACTCTTGCTTTTAAAAATTATAACAAAATTATACAGACGTTTCGGTCTGGTCTCAGACCTTCTTCAGTTTAAAGACCGTCAGCTTTGCAAGCGCATTTTGAAACTAGCTGTTAGTATTGCGCGCCCATTTTAAATCTATTTGTTTGCGCGAGCTATTCTAGAAGTTACAAGACTACTAGTCAATTCAAATTATCATGAATCCTGGCTGCAATTTTCACATTTTTAACCCCATAAGTTGAACCACTATAGCTTCAATGACATCACGATGATGCATTATGGGATTGAAATGTGGACAAGCCACGCTCAAAACACATGCTAATATGCTGTAATAATAATAATAATAATAATAATAATAATAATAATAATAATAATTTAATGCTTATATAGCGCTATTTAACAATGTTTTGTTGTCTTGTTGTTTCTGATTCGTGGAAAAACTACGGTTGTTCGGCTGATATTTATCTTCTTTTCCTTGTTAACCGAAGCTTTTATTACAAAGTTTTTAAATCAGCATTTCGATCCCACAAGGCTTTGCGATATCAATTTTTTAGTAACCGTAACAAATGCTATTCATTTGCCTTTCGTGTTGGCTGGAACAATATATTGTTCTCTGTTACGCTTCACATGCCATAGCTATAGGCAAGAGAGTATGAAGTAAGAGAGCACATTTCCGTGCCTTATGATAATTATTTGAAAGTCTATTTTTAGCTCAATCTTGAAGTCGGGGATGGGCTTAAATATCAACTGGGGAAAGCAGGGCTGAGACGGCCTCTTTATTATTGATAAAGACCTATTCGTCCAAGGCCCAGCTCACCCCCTAAAGCCATTCCCAGCTTTAAGTATGAAGAGCGGGTACCAAAGTCCTTGTCCTGTCAGTCATAATTTCAATATATCAAGACACATGCAATGGGTTTGATTGGAAACTTTGATCATAATTCATAGCTGAAGCAAAACCCTTAAGGTGGCTGCCTACTGTAGAAAAAATCCATGAAAAAGTTCTTGAATCAAAATTTCTTAAACCCAAATTTAATGCCGATTTCAAGTCTGGAAAGAAAAAAGGGGTGTCTCGAGGTCGTTACGAGATATTCACGATTAAACACAAGCATATCAACAACTTTTTGAAGAAAAAGAAGCGAAAACCAACTCTCTACGAAAAAATTCATAACTTCACTGTAATCAAGATTTTAACGTTAGTTTTTCAGGAAAACTAAATTATATATCGTTTTGCAAATATAAGTCAAAAGATTTGGAAAATATTGAGAAATGTAATCAAAATTAATTTTGTTATTCGTCTTGCCCTTGTCAATTTTGTCTAACCTAGTAAAACGAGTGCAAAAAAATGTACACTTACCACTTTTTCTATCAGTAAAACCCATGTCATTTTCTTCAAACTTTGTCAAAAGTTTCTTTTTAATGTACTGTTTTGTAAATCCGAAAAAAATTATAGAGCCCCTTTTAAATTTCGAGGGTTTTGCCCTGTTGAAGTTCAAAACGTGTATGGTTCTTCAATAAAAGTTTCAAGGTTATTCGTGCGCGCGTAGGCAGCCACCTTCAAGAACTTCAATCAGTGTGGGAGCTTGCCCGTTCCTTCTCTTTTAGATTATTGCGCATGTTCGTGACGTAAAAAGTATCTAACTATTACAAAGATATAAATTTACTGAAACAATGGAGAAGGCTGACGTTCATTTCTTGTTTTTCTTAAAGGTAATACAATCTTTTTTTTCATTTTCCAGAGGCAAAAGTAAAAGTAAAAGGTGTGGTAGATCTAGAAACAACATAAAAACCTCGTGCTCGGTCTTCATTGAATAAATAAAAGTAAAAGGTGTGGTAGATCTAGAAACAACTTCACTGACCTCGTGCTCGGTCTTCGTTGAAATTCAACGAGAAAGAGGGCGTTGGCCGAGAGTTTTCGCTCTTGGTTTTCATGCTATATTTAGTCTCGAAAGTGCCAAAACAGGACGAAAACATCATAAACAATTTCTTTTCTTTCTATCGTTTTTTCGTTTTGCATGAAGTTTGATGTGAAGGCCAAGGATTATTGGACCAACATTGGATCCATGTTTATCGATATTCCGTGAGGCCGTCCTACATAAACATGTTTGTTCTTGAAGAATCATTTTGTTGGAAACATTTACAATAACTCGTTTCAAGTACTTTTTAGTATCAACAAACCGTGGATATCTGGTTTTCCCAATATTTGCTTGTATTTATTCTGCATTTGTTAAACATGTTTTCGTTGGGGAAAAGAACCAAATATTCGATAATGGCGGTAAAGAATGTAGCATAAAAAAATTAACAGCAAGACTAATCTTAGAAGTCCTTTTAATTAAGTCTTTTAAAATATTATAAAACTCGAGAAATCTCTCATAAAAGATTTAAAATTTTAAAATATTTGTAAAGGAAGTCTCTTATGTTTGTATTCACAAATACCATTCACAGGACTGAAGTTGCTGTTAACCCATTAATCAGTGATCAAATAGCGTATAGGCAAATGAATATATAATGCTGAATAAGGCGAAATCATCGCCATCATTTTTTGACTTAAATATTGAACTGGTATTTTTATCAGACTGAAATACTATGGACATCCTCTATCTAGACATGATAGTGCACATACACGAACGCAGTTGAGTTGCCTCTTTCGAAACAGATGGCGATGGTGGAGCTCGACTGTTCAAAATTTCAAACCTCTTCGTCCTTATATCTTCATTCTTGAACAACCTCAGACGTATTGACTTCAAATTTAAGATTTTGTTCTCAAGCCACGGTTAACAAAACAGGAAGGGTCATAAAACGAAATGAATGACAGAAAGAGAAGTATTTCTTTTTCACGCGGCAATGTCCGAGGTAAAGGTTTATTGCACCTGCATGGCGTTTAAATTTTGTGCAGAATTCTTACTTAAAACCTTAAAACACTATAAAAATGCTTTGACCACCTTGCAAGATTTACCCAAGAATAAGATTCTTTGAACTTCACTGCCAAAACTGCAGTACTTATCGTTGAACAAATATGTTTTCAAATTGCACGCATAAGTTCATCGATACTAAATAGACACCAGATAACAGTAAACTACATTGAATTTTTCTAATTTAAGCAGTAGTTACCTTGTGCATGTTGTCACTCAGTCTTCACCTCCTCTCTTTGAGTTGTACATTGTTGTACAACGTTCCTCATTCAAACCCGGACTGAAGATGAACCATACGAAATGATGTATAGTATTCATACCGACAATCATCTGAAATCATTGGTACACTGAGTTAGAAAACGAAAGCAACAGACCAAAAATAACTGTGACAGATAAAACACGTGATGCTTAATGATATTCTTACTTGATCGCAAGGCTTTCGTAGGTGATTTGTATATATACTGATAAAATACGAGGCCCAAACCTGAAGTGATTCAGAGTCATCGGCCGATCCGAGGGAAAGCTAGTTGATCAGGATCCTCTCGTTTCGATCAATGTTACATTCTTATATCAATATAGCATTACGTCATATGCATGAATAAGTATGCAGACGTGACCGGCCCAACCCAGTAAGAAAAGTTAGAGTCACGGCACCGTCACGCTACGGAATTCACAAAAACCGCTGAACCAGTCGCGGTACACGAGTTTAGATAGTTTATGATAAAGTTAATAACGTAGCAACCAACAGGCTGAATTGCGGAAATTTACAAAAATATAAGGAACTTACAAGGATATTTTCAGAAAAGGTTGCTGAAAGTTTTGTTGCTTGTTGGACGTTGTATGCTGCATGTTAAATGTTGCATAGCAAGCTCGAAATGCAGTATGAGGACGTGAGTTGAAGCAGCGAAAGAACATAACAATATGGAATTTTTCCGAACTTTGTGTGCAGGTTTTTCAAGCATATTTTCTTCTGTGCTGACATTATTTACATATGAATATAATACATTTCAAGGTTGGTAAGCAACATACAGCATGCAACAAGCAAGATGCAAGACGCAACATGCAACATACAACATGCAACATGCAACATACAACATACAACGTAACATACAACATGTAACATGTAACATGTAACATGCAATATACAACATACAACATACAACATACAACATACAACAAGCAACATGCAACATGCAATATACAACACGCAACATGCAACATACAACATGCAACATGCAACATGCAACATGCAACATACAACATGCAACATGCAACATGCAACATGCAACATGCAACATGCAACATGCAACATGCAACATGCAACAAAACCTTCACCAACCTTTTTTTGAAATAGCTGTCTTTACATTATTTTGTCTAAATTTATGAAATTGGCTACAAATTATGCGGAAAATTATACTACAAAATGTTTGTATAAGCTCTAAAATTATGAAGCAAATATGCAATTACTAATGAAGTTATTACATGGCTGATTATTTGCATGACTTCACATTGCGGGTATAAAGGACTGCTTGAAGCGATTCCTATAGCCGAGCGCGACAAGTCAAATACCCTTTTTTTTCTGGTATTATAGCTACTCTTGTCTTCAGGTTGAAGTAAAATCGCAAGTGTGTGAGAGGCGGTTGAGATTTACTCAAAACGTTTGCTGCATTGCTCATCACGCCTATCTCTAAAGCCCCATTCACACCAACTAACCTTGGTATTTATTAATTTATCTATCGCATTTCCTTCGTCATTTGGCTGCCATATTTATACAGGATTAAAACTACCTCCCCAAAGTAGTTTAGTTAAAGAAGGTTTGAAAGTTGTTTAGTTAGGCGTACAGGCTGATGGAAAGCCCTAGTTCGGCAACTAAACAGCCTTAAAACATGTTTAAAGGTCCGGTGTGAATGGGGTCTAAGTGTGTTCAGTCCAAAGGAAGTTAAACTTTGCTTGTAGTGCTGTCCCTGGGATATGATTGCAAGTGTCCTCTTCTGCACCCTCTCGAGGTCTTCACAGAGATATTCAATGATCTAGTTTAAATTGCTTTTCAATGGTCATTCCAAAAAGGAAGAAAAATGCCTTGAGAGTAAAGTACCCGTTCCTTGTTTGCCTTCATTACTTTATCGATGGTTGCACAAACCCTAACAAGATCTGTGCCTAACAAATGACAGTAGAGTGTACATAGGACCATGTACCGTAACACTGAAATAGCTTATTGTTTGGTGCGATACATCCAATCTAAATTCGTAGAACGATTACGGTAAAATACGGTATGAAAACGCCTTTAACATATCCACTCTTATTATATGTTATCTATCATGATCATTTACCAAACACATTTTAAATGCATTTGAGCGTGATGTCATCACCCATGATAAAAAATGGCGCCCAATACTTCGGTTGTTTATACTTGGAACAAGTGTTTCTCATTTCATTCATTGTCTCCTGTAGACTCGTACTGGCAGATTTACCAGTCTTCAGATTGTAATAAAATATTGACATGAATTCAAGAGTTGCTTCGTCATCGATGGCCCACAGAGACGCTACCACTGCACGAGCACCTGACGCTAGAAAGGCTCGACACATGCCAACTACTCCTTCAGCTCTGATTTCACCACGTCCACTGTGACAGCAGCTTAACACAACTAACTGTGCACGTACTTGAGCCTGCTGTACGTCAGCCATGGTCAGCATGTAATCTTCTTCATCTGGGATCTTTGTTGCTCTTATCTCAGGAGAAGGTGCAAGTACGATGGTGGCTTTTGATAGGATACCATGTGCAGCAATGTGAACAACAGACACTCCTTGTTGTAGCTTCTCTAAGACGGTGGGTTTAGTGGCATCTTTGCCTATTAATGCCTTAACACCAAGACAATAAGCTATTGCTTTGGCTTCTGTTTGTGCACTTTCCAATTGAGGTATTTCCGTTACTTCCCCATTGAACATGACTTTACCAACACGAGGATCTCCAATAACCAATGCACCTTCATTGCTGTGATAATCCCTTGCATTCTCGCTTAACAGTTTCAGTGTTGCAATCGAGGGAGCAAGTCTGATACGTTTGGTTTCTGACAAATATTTGCCTGTGTCAGGATCCTGTAGGGCAGCAAATGGTATCTTACAAAGTGAACCGTCAGGAATGAAGACAATCTCGCTCTGCTTAAGCAACGACTGTCCTTCATCTATAATCAAGAAATATAGAAGTTCTAAGGCGGTAGCTGGACGGCTTTTTTCATTATGATACATTAAAATGTCCTTCTTGTACACGTCAAAGCGTCTCTTTTGTAGCTGAAACAGAATTACAATTCTTCTTTGCTCATCATCTTCCTCTTCTTCCTGTTTCTGGTGTTTGATATATTGGTCAGTATCTAAGATCCTATCTTCACAATTGACATCTTGAAGTATGTCAATTTCATCAAACATTTTATCAATCACTTGATGATATTTTTTCTCGTCGAAAAATACTTGCTGGACTGAAGCTTCAAAGTAATTACATCCAACAAAAAACTCAAGTGCTGTACCAAAACCGCAAATCGAATAATAGAGAATTGCAAACTGGTTACTCGAGACTAGTGCTTCGATATCGCTGAATTTCATCTCGGTCGCTTCTTTGTTCTTTTGCATTCCATAGTTCGCGACCAAAATATCTTTCAGTACGCGCGCACGACATTTGTCTAGCACTAAAAGGGCTTCTTCTTTTCGATTGGTTTTGATGTAAACCAGTGATAGGAACCTAAAACATCCATTGTACTTATCATTCATTGACATCTTGAAGTCATCATTGCTACCAACAGATCCATAGAACGTTTCAAAACACTGTATCGCTTCATGTAGGTATTGCTCAGCTAACTGCAAATTCTCGTTTGCAGCATATAACTGAGAAATATAAAAAAAGAAATCAAACCGAATCTTTTTGTTTTTGCATCCTGCTACCTCACGCAGCCCACCTTCACAATACTGTAACCCTTCCTTGTATTTCTTCATTGTTATATATAATTTTCCTATTCCTGCATAGCAAACCAGCTTTTCCCGATTGCAGTTCGGCTTTAGTGCAATTACTCGTCGTAAGCAATTGATGGCTAGTTCGTTCTGAAGCTTTGATTTGTAGTAGTTATGAAGCCTGGTTTGAGCCAGTACTTGCTGATTAACATCGCCTGCTTTCACAGCTTTCACAAGAGCCTCTAGGTCTTGTCTTGGACATGTTGGTACCTCAAAAAATGCTTTCGGTACACCAGGATGAAACGAAGAGGCATTTTCTTCCATTCCAACGAGGACACAGAAACCTGACAGCAGAAATCTGAACCCTTGCATTGCGGCGTCGTTTTCCAGTTCTTCAGCTATAGCCATGCCTTTAGTCGCGTGGATATAACCGCTATCAATCTGATTTGATCGATAATACGTAAATGCAATACAGTGGTGAGCTTTCATTTCAGCTTCTTTGTTACCAGTGGCCGTTGCAATTTCAAGGTGCTTTTTACCACAGTTGATAGCTTCATCGTAATTATTCAGCTCCACATATGACGCTCCTAGAACAGTCAATGCACCCATCTTAGTCTGACATCCATTAGTATCTTGACTGTCTCCAATAGTTTCAATGCACTTCTTGCCATAAACAACTGCTTCTCTGTAATGGTTAGTGTGAAACAGCGCTGTTGCAAGTCTCAGATAGGCCTCGACCTCCATCTCTTTAGGAAAAGAGAGATTCATCTTGTCGATGTATTTTCTACTGAATTCTATAACATCATCCCATTGGCTCTTTGCCTCGTACAGCTTTGCTATACCATAACATGACATTACTTTAGCCATTTCGTCTCCAATTTCAGATGCAATTGCGGCAAGTTTTTGGAAAGAATCGAGGGAGTCTTCATACAATGCTAAATGTGTCATAGACTGGCCAAGAGTAAAGTATGCCTTAGTAGCTGCAGATCGAAGACTTACATCTTTGATGTATATCCCAGCAACATCAAGAGAATTACGATCGTCGTCCATCTCGGTGGCTTTCTCGGCACTCATTTCCTGTATAATACGGATACATTCTCTTACATGATAAGCAGCTTCCTCATACTGCTGTATTCCTTCATACGCTCTACCGAGACCTAAGTGTGCCTTCATTTCACAATACTTGTTGTCTGTGTGTTTGGCAATGTCAATACTTTTCTTGAAATGCAAAATAGCTACGTCATATTCATTCATAAAAGATTGCATCATTCCTCGAGTTAAGTACACTACTTCATTATTGGTTTTAATTCCTGACTGTTTGGAAACGTCCGTGTTTTCCGTGTTGCTTAGGGTGACCACGTTGCTTGTGCTATCCATGTTGTCCGTGTTGCTTACACTGACCACGTTGCTTGTGCTATCCATGTTGTCCGTGTTGCTTACACTCACCACGTTGCTTGTCCTATCCATGTTGTCCCTGTTGCTTACACTGACCACGTTGCTTGTGCTATCCATGTTGTCCGTGTTGCTTACACTGACCACGTTGCTTGTGCTATCCATGTTGTCCGTGTTGCTTACACTGACCACGTTGCTTGTGCTATCCATGTTGACCGTGTTGCTTACACTGACCACACTGCTTGTGCTATCCATGTTGTCCGTGTTGCTTACACTGACCACGTTGCTTGTGCTATCCATGTTGTCCATGTTGCTTACACTGACCACGTTGCTTGTGCTATCCATGTTGTCCGTGTTGCTTACACTAACCACGTTGCTTGTGCTATCCATGTTGTCCGTGTTGCTTACACTGACCAGGCTGCTTGTGCTATCCATGTTGTCCGTGTTGCTTACACTGACCACACTGCTTGTCCTATCGATGTTGTCCATGTTGCTTACACTGACCACACTGCTTGTGCTATCCATGTTGTCCGTGTTGCTTACACTGACCACACTGCTTGTCCTATCGATGTTGTCCATGTTGCTTACACTGACCACACTGCTTGTGCTATCCATGTTGTCCGTGTTGCTTACACTAACCACGTTGCTTGTGCTATCCATATTGTCCATGTTGCTTATACACTGACCACGTTGCTTGTGCTATCCATGTTGTCCATGTTGCTTACACTGACCACGTTGCTTGTGCTATCCATGTTGTCCGTGTTGCTTACACTGACCACGTTGCTTGTGCTATCCATATTGTCCGTATTGCTTACACTGACCACGTTGCTTCCAAGCCATGCTACCGTGTAGTCTTCATCACTTGAATGCCTGAAGCAAAAAGCAATACATCTTAGATATCAATGGTGGTGAAGTAGACACTTTTTTCTTACAGGGCGGAACAATTGAGATGTGAAAAAAAAATTGGAACACTTCTTAAGGAATTTTTTGATTCCCCTTTTCCCCTTTTTAAATAAATTTTTTCAAACAAATGTTGGGTATTTTTGTATTATAGTGGACAAGACGTCACCTGTTCAACGTAAAACTATAAATAAATGAAGGGTGCAAATAACGACAGTAAAAGCTGTATGAAAATCGACCAAACCATATAATGGAAAAAACTTAGACCCTTAGAATTGACCTTCTCCAATATGACGTCACAGCTTGTTTACATGGACAAGAATAATAGAAATTTAGGCTTAATCTTCTTTCGTTCGGAAAATTTAGTGTAATATTTAGCTGCTCTCACTTTCCACTATCTCATAAACCAAATTTTATTGTGTTTCATTTATTTTGCTGCAATTTTGCCCCCTCTGGCGACCATGATCCTTAGCGTTAAAACAATAGATTGTTTTGATGTGACGTCATAGTGAAATAGGGCACTTTAGTGAAGGGTCAAATGATCTTGAAAAAGATTGAATTAGTTTGAAGTATTTTTATTTAAAATACTTTTTATTTGCAACTTGTATATAGGGTGGCTTATTAATAGGAAGCTGTTGAAATCTTGCATTTACTGGAACTAAGTTGGAGTATGTGCTCGAAATTTGCACTCCATTTATTTGTCATTCAATTAAGTTGACCAATCACTTTTCCCTACAGTCATTTTGTAATTTTTTCGTTGAATATGCACTTTAAATGACGTGTCATGCACCCCCGGACCGTCCTTTTTTGGGCACCCACTCCTATATCTCTTCAGCATGCCTCAACAAACATCTATGCCAAGTTTGCACTTGAGAGTGCATGATCTTTGCTATTTTTGTCGCTAACAGACCTAACTTAAGGGACAAAAACTCCTTATATATTTACCTCAGGGATCACCGGGGGGGGGGGGGGGGGGGGGAGGGCTATAACCAACTTTTTTTTACTCAGTCTCTAAATTTGTTGAATCTGAGCCCCCTCCCCACCCCCTCCACATACACACACTTTTTAGGGTGCTTCCTGTTCCTTGTATGTACCTAACTCCCCTTTTTTGCATTAAACTGCAATACTCTTTCAAGAAAACCCTTAGGATTTACTATCTTTTTACAAAAAAACTCTTACTACTGTCCTTTTTTGCAGTAAAGGTTTTTTTTTGTTTCAAAATAAAATTGATGTTTTTTGGCTTTAAGGTGTTTGGTATTTTGAAATGAAAAAATTTATGCATAAAATGAAGAGAAAAATGTTTTCCTTAAGAAAAAAAATTAATGTCTAAAATTTGAAAAAAAAAGTTTGCTTTCTAACCAAACTGAGTCATGGCTCATGGCCTGAGGAAAAAAGGTTTGGGAAATTAGGGTCCTGCAAGATTCACCATTTTTCCATATACCAGTTTACTAATCACAGACTAAGCATTCATTTGAGGTGGCAAGGTGGTTTTAAAGAAATGATTATTCAAATTTGAGCCTTGCAGTGTCGACTCAATGCTTTGTGTTTGACCAGTGAATCAATGTATGGAAAGTGGTGAATTGGATTTTCATAGATTTTATTGAGGCATTCAAAATGGTACAACTATTGAATACCCCACAAATTATATGCACATATTGATAACTATGATTTCTATGGTTGTATGCCTTGTTCTTCAAATAGTTCCAACTGTCTTCCAACTACAGAATACCCCGCCAATCATATTCACATATTGATAACTATGATTTCTATGGTTGTATGCCTTGTTCTTCAAAGGGTTCCGACTACTGAATACCATTGGTGGGGTATTCTGTAGTTGCTCCTTCAAAACTAATGAATAATGCATAACCTTTGGTCCAAATGGAGAGAGCATAAATGTCATGTACATGGACCTTTATATTGCAACAACTCCTCTTGAATAGTATTGATCAGTATTGATCTGTCTT
Source organism: Anthopleura xanthogrammica (assembly GCA_964019055.1). Taxonomy (NCBI): domain Eukaryota; kingdom Metazoa; phylum Cnidaria; class Anthozoa; order Actiniaria; family Actiniidae; genus Anthopleura; species Anthopleura xanthogrammica. Next base: position 1,372,471 of record OZ025219.1, on the reverse strand, counting down.
GATCTATATATGAGCATTAACTATGGCAAGTCAGGGGTGAGCTGTTTTAAGGGCCAGATTGGGAAAAAAATACTCTGTCTTTATCTGTTTAACAACCCTAATAAAAAATTATTATTATTATTATTATTATTATTATTATTTCTATTTAAAGGAATTGTCAATAAAGTATTATTTCTTTAAAAAAAATTTAAAAAAATAAAAAATACAAAAAACTATTATTATTATTACTATTATTGTTGTTGTTGTTGTTGTTGTAAAGGCCATACAGGTCAGATGTGTGTATGAATTACTTTTCTAGGAGTCTAGGAGTCTAGGAGTCTGAGAGTATAATGTTATGTTCTTGTGGATTGTGTTTGACCAAGAAAATTTTTAATCCAGTTCACAGACTAAATCTACTGGGTAACTTATTCTTATTTTCTTTTTCCTTATTAATTATTCATAAATTGGTTATTAAAATATTAAATGAAATAAAATATTACCCTAACATTATGTACTGTTTAATAAACGAGTAGGAGTGTTTTATCAGGTGAGGTTTAAAACTATGAGAGGCGTAGCCAAAAAGGCTCCTACATTTTAAAGATAACATGCCAGTCTGAGGCAGGATTGCTAGTCAACTAAATTTTGTGGGTCATCAGTGATCGTATGTGAGACTGACCTTGATGAGGCTCTAAGTCTTCATCTAATAAACATGGAGGCACCTTTATCTCTGATAAAATCATCCTCATTACTGGCAGTTTTCTGCTCATTGGACAATTTTAGCCCCTGCTCGGGTCGGATCATATGTGAGATGAGTTTGTTTGATGTGTTGTGCTCTCCCTTGCCACAAGGGTTTTCTCAGGGTACCCCAGTTTCCTCCCTCCATAAAAAATCAACATGTGAGTTGAGTTGTATGCATAGAATATATATTGTAGTGGTAGTGTGTGTGAGTGACAGTGGGACAAATTGAAAACCAGTATTAAGTTACTGAATTTGAATCCCACTATAAAAAAGTGATTTATTTTTTATTATTTATTTAAATGAAATAAAAACTACAAATATTTTGAACACTTAGCTTATATAACTAGCATCGTTAATAGCATCTTTTCCTTTTGTCAGTGTCTAATCATCCAATTAATTGGCTAATTAACTGATTAATCATATCCATTTTGAAATCATTAGCAAATCCTGCAATCTGATTGGCTACAAATTGTGCGATTTAATTATTAATTGCACTATTTTGAATCATTAATTGCATCATTTTGTCAATCAGTCACTTTTGAAGCTACATATAACTGTTGAGTATTTTAATATATTGAGTTTCAAAATGGAAATGATTAATTGGTAATAGAACTGAGTGTCTTGCAGTTTTGGGCAGAAATCACACTCAGCAGTGCAATTTTGTAATCACTCTTGCAATTTCAGCCCAAATTGCACTCAACTCAGTTCTATTACCATTATTAATTTTTTAATTAAATCATTAATTATCTAGCTATATGGTACATATAACTTGCAAGAATAAGGCTCAAAGTAAGGCTAAGTTGATTGCTAGAAGGGCTTATTGAACAAGTCCATTGACTTGACCATAATATGCATTGAATAAATATAAGTAAACCCATTTCCACAGGTTGGGGACTAAAATGAAATGAGAAATCCAAGAAGTAATGGTAAAATATGAGTGGAAATCCTAAGGTAGAAGACACTGCAAAACCTTTAGAATAAAACCTGGGTCTTCAGTGGAAAAATAACCATTTTCCAAAGGATAAATACAGAAGTGGAAATACTGAGGGTGTGAGTAAAGAGGGTCATCAAAATAAATTTTAGAGTTTAGAATTCATCTAATCCTGGGAGGATATCTTTAAAATATTAGGAATCAAGTGAATTGACAATGAAAGTGAAAACTTGAACTATACCTCAGAATTGTCCTCAAACATTTGAATTTCTTACCTTAGATATTGCTTTTAAAGAAACCAGGGTTCCAAAGAAAGAGGTTGTTAGGTTTTTCATGGCATCCTAGCGGCGTAAAAGGTTGTAAAACGTCTAGGAAAATGTTGTAAACTCGTTACAGTCGCCATCTTTGTTGGCTATACTGAGTAAGAGTGGGTACTCATGTCCTGTGTGACCCTACGTCATTAACCCCTTGCTACTTCATTCCCCATCGTATGCTATCTTTTGCTATTTGTTAGTGTCATTTACTATATGTACATGAAAATCATCAGCCACCTTGTTTTTTCTTAGTTATTTTTGCACTTCTACGTTATCAAAGCTTTTCTCTTGAACTGTGTAGTAAAGGTAAGCTGTGAAGGAAGCCGGTTTTAAAAGCGCTAGAATTAACAGATTCACAACCATATTTCTCGTTTTATTGAATATCAATCAGCAACCCACAAGTCTGTACAGTATTTCTCTTCTCTCATCCTTATTTTTTTTAGGGAATCATGTAATAATTTAATGTATATATTGATTGACGCAATATTTATGAGAACCATATACAATATAAAGGGGCTTAAACTAAAATACAGTTGAATCGGGGAATCACAAAACTTGAAAAACCTTTTGAATCAAAAAAGAACTTAGTTCGCAGTGTTTGTTAGGAGAAAATTCATATAATTTGAATAAAGTTCGCTGGACTGCGACTGCGCCTTCACAGGCAAGACACGGCGGCACGGCCAGTGTGTACTAACTGTCTGTATCAAGTTTATAACACGCCCTTATGATCTGCGTTCTGGATCTTATACCGTCCGTAAAATAAGGGAATCCCAGATTCCCGAGTTGGAGTCCGAGTCCGAGTTAGAGTTAGAGTCGAGTTAGAGTCGAGTTAGTGTCCGAGTTAGAATGACAAGTTTTACCAATAAATCACTAAATCACCAAATATTAACTAATAAGCCACATGGGTTCATTCTTTGTCGCTTAACTTCGCACGATGTCTTCAAGCGACGAAGAATCAGAAGAATTAATCTTATTAAATCCAACGTTATAGCAGACGCCGGGCTGTATATATAGTCAATCTCAACAAGGTTGTCCAGATGAAAAGACTACAATAAAGTCTCGCGTTACATTATGTATTATATTTCGATTTGCAATACACATCATTGTCAAAACTGAATGTAAAGATACCGTGTATTTTGAATTTCAAATTGAAATTCCGCGTGAAACCTTGCGTTTTTCTACTTTTTTCTACTTTTTTTTTTTTTTTGACTAACCGGTAGGACAATGGAATCCAAAAAATCCGCTCATGGCTTCCTGTTCTTGTATAGTCGGTAGTCAGCTGACAAATTTATAATGCCAACCTTTTCACAATAACTATATCAATAAGTTGCAAAGTTTTACCTTGGAGTTTAAAGATTTATTGGTAAAACGTTATCATAAAGTACCTTTGAAACCTGAGATATAATTTTCTAACTCGGATTCTGACTCGAGTCTAACTCGGGGTCTAACTCGAGTCTAACTCTAACTCGGACTCGGACTCCAACTCGGGGTTTTGCTAAGTGCTAAGTGCTTTAATGAATATTTTACCAAGCGATTTCAAGACTTAATTAAGCCACCAACTATTTATTGATATTATATTTATCGTATGTGGATATCAATATTATCAAGTTTTTATAGTTCAATTTATTACTACTATTATTCCTTTCTTTATCCGTATTTACATTATTGCTGACCCCATTGTAATAAGTTTTTGTATACTGCGTGAAATATCATCACTGATTACTGAACCACTAGTTTCTCACAGTCATGTTTTGTTTCAGCACAGGTAGCCCAAGGTGGGTTTCTGTGGTGTCATATTATAAGAAAATGTATTGGGATCTATAAAAAACCTCAATAAAATCGTCAAAATGTGAAATAAAGTAAAGAAATGTTAGCTGACCTTTGAGAAGTTATAACTCTATCCCCCTGCCTGGTTAGAATTCGATTTTTAAAAAAATGCTACAACTGGCTTAATCCGAATTCTAACCAGGCAGGGCGATAGAGGTATAACTTCTCAAAGGTCAGCTAAGATTTCTTTACTTTATTTCACATTTTGACGATTTTATTGAGGTTTTTTATAGATCCCAATACATTTCCTTATAATATGACACCACAGAAACCTAGCTTGGGCTACCTGTGGTTTCAGAAACCTGTTCCAGACACCGCTCCACCCTTGTGGGAATTAACTTAAAATTAATTATGTCTGACAAAAGAGCGACGTCTCCATCATCTTGTGAAGACAGTTTTATATTGGTACAGCAAACACGGCTAAGTTCGGCAGGACTTGCTGCATTATGTGACACTGGACACGGCACTCGAACCTAATACATGAATCAGGATAACTGGAGATCTCCCCTTCCCCTTCATACCTGTAAAGAAGTAAAGTAGTTTCAGCACAAGTACGCCGCCTGTTGTTGCTCACAAGTCTAACTTAGTTGTATTAAATATGACACATGAGTGGAGCGGTGTTTAGAAAGGGCCAGACCTTCGATACTGTACGTTTTGAGTGAGTAATGTGAGTAATGAGTGAGTAATGCCGTACACTCACCCGGACGATCACATTACTCACTCAACTACTACACCTGGGTTCAACCCATTTACTCTCATACTGTACGTCTTAATAACAGTTTAAAATTCATGATTGCCAATGGATACATTCAGTATCCGTCTTGGAGAACAAGAATGCTTAAGAAATATTAGACAAGGACTTCGACCATTTAAATGCTATTTACACACTAAATTTACTAATATGTGAAAATGAGAGGTTCACTAATGCTCAGCTAAGTCAAAAATCAGCGACTACAAATAAAATATAGCTACAATAATTTGTTAGGATTATATTTTGATGCACATATGAAATATGAACGTTGGATTACATCTGGTTTCAATTTTAGTCTTCTGCAGATTTTATCCAAGGAAACTGAGTCAAAGAAACTAAAATGTCACTTGTTTTAGTTCAAGTTGTCCAGGGCTCAACGGGAAAATGTCACCTGATCCTACAAGTTATCTTTTATTTACATTCAAGGACGTCAGCAGTAGAAACGTATCCCTTGTCTTCTGAACTTAGTAAAGGCACCACGTAATCATCAAATAAGATTTGAAAGTGTCATCATTATACAGAATAGTTTCACTACCCTTTACAACTTGATAGTGACGTCATCACCCATGAGAAAGAATGGTGCCCAGTACTTTGGTTTGCTGTAGCTGGTAGTGTTCCTCATTTCCTTCATCGCTTCTTGCAAACTTGTACTCGCACTCTTTCCATCTTTTAAACTAAGATAGAATTTTTGCATGAACTCGAATGTTGCATCGTCATCGATGGCCCACAGAGACGCTACCACTGCACGAGTACCTGACGCTAGAAAGGCTCGACACATGCCAACTACTCCTTCAGCTCTGATTTCACCACGTCCACTGTGACAGCAGCTTAACACAACTAACTGTGCACGTACTTTAGCCTGTTGTACATCAGCCATGGTCAGCATGTAATCTTCTTCATCTGGGATCTTTGTTGCTCTTATCTCAGGAGAAGGTGCAAGTACGATGGTAGCTTTTGATAGAATACCATGTGCAGCAATGTGAACAACAGATACTCCTTCTTGTAATCTTTTTATGACGGCGGGTTTTGTAGCATGTATCGTCAATAACGCAGGGGTATTGAGTAACACAGAAATCTCTGCGGCTTCTTCTCTTGCACCTGGCAAAAGTTCAATATCCCGTTCTTCTCCATCCATCATAACTTTTCCAACCAAAGGATCACCAATAATCAAAGGTTCAGCATTGATGGTCTGGTCCGTTGGGAAATCTTCAAAGTGCTTTAAGATTGCCAATGAAGGAGCAAGTCTAATACGCTTTGTCTCTGATAAATACTTTCCCGTGCGAGGATCTCGTAAGGCGGGAAAAGGCACTTTGTATAAGGGACCTTCAGGAAAAATAACAACCTCGTCTTGCTTCGACGATAGTATTCTATCACATTCTAAGATACTAAATAGAACTTCTAGAGTAGATCCTTTGGTTTCTGCACTATTCTCATTTGATTCTCCTCTTTTAGAAACGAGGTTAAGCAGTGATGCAGTCGGTTGATTAAGTCCCTCGTAGTCTTCTTTGCTTCTTTTTTGTTCTTTTTGAATATCTTGTTCTTTATCCAAGGACCTATTCTCACAGTTGACCACCTCACGAACACCCATTTCGTCAAACAACCTATCGACGTACATAGGGAAGAAAAAGGAATGACTTGTAAAAGATGAAAAATGCAAATTTTTCTCCCCTATCTAACACTCTAACACGATCTAACACGATCTAACACTAAAAGCGCTTCCTCCATCTGTTTGCCTGTGATTAACAGTAATGCCAGCAGCTTATAACTATGAATATATTGGTCAAAAATCGAAATCTTGAATTCATCATGACTACCAAGTGTCGTAAAGATCGCTTCAAAGCATCGTATATCTTCTCTTAGATAACGTTCTGCCAAGTTCAATTCTTTGTTTAATAAATACAATAATTTACCAATGCTAAAATAGAATGTGGATCGCTGCGCATTATCAGAACAAGACTCAGCAGTGGGTAGCCCTTCTTTGTAACAGCGTAAAGCCATGTCATTCTGACCCATCCGCTGATACGACTTTCCGATTTCTGTGAAACAGAACAAGTTCACAGAACAATCCAAGTTCATCTCTTTTAACTGCTCAAGGCAATTGACAGCTTTTTGATAATCATTTTTGAAAAGAAAAAATGTGTATAATCTGATAGAAGCCATATATTTTTTCATTTTGTCACCTGTCTTTACCGCTTGGGCAAGATCCTCTAAAAGATCATCTTCAGAACATGTTGGTAACTCGAATAATTCCTTTATTGGGCCAGGAAGATCAAAAGCATTCACCTTGTCAAGCAAACCAACAGTTGCATAAAGACTAGAACGAATTACTTTGAAATTTTCTTCAGCGTTTTTTTCTCCAAGCTCTGTAGCAATCACCATACCTGCATCAATACTCAGAGACGCATCATTCAACTGCATCGAGCCAAGATATACTTGTGCAAGAAAATAATGTCCGTCCGTCTGAGTTATCTTATCGTTAGTTTCTTGACAGAGGTTCAGGCATTTCTTACCGTATTGGATGGCATTATCTTTCTCATCTAGTGCCCGGTATAAAATCAAAAGACGAAGACACACTCGTGCTTCAATACTTTTCTCGCCAGTTTCCTGTGCCATCTCGATGCATTTCTTACTGTAATACACTGCATCGTTGTACTGTTCCAGTTTCTGATATATTTCCCCCAGATGCAAACACGCTCTTACAAATGCCTCCTTTACGCGGCCAATACGGTTCGCGATGTCGATGCATTGCTTGAAATACTGAATGGCTTCATCGTATTTCTCCAAAGACTGGTTTACTCTTCCCAAAGTACAATACGCTGTAACGTCAAATGCTTTATCATCATTATCTTCCTTGTCGATGTGAACACACTTGTTACAGTTGGAAATGGCATCATCGTATTTCTCCAAGGAATAATATACGTCTCCAAGTATGCTATAAGCATCAGCCTCAGCAAGTTTTTCGCCAATAGTTATTGCAAGCTCAATACACTTCTTGCAATAGATAATTGCATTGTCGTAGTCGGAAAGAGCTTGATATATCTGACCCATTAATAGGTAAGCCCAGACATCTTGAAATCTGTCTTCTGTTTCTCTTGCTATTTCAATGCATTTTTTCCCAAAGTTGGTGGCATCTTGATAGTGTTTCAAGGCAAGATGTTCTCTTCCCAGCTCTAAGTATGCAGTCTTCATAGCTTTCTGGTTGTTGTCTTTCATTGCGCAATCAAGGAGCTTGTGCGCATACAGAATACTGTCATCATGTTTCTCCATAAATTTATATGCGACCCTAATTTGGTCATATGCCATCATCTCGCCTTCTGTACTATCAGTTTTATGGGCAATTTCAAGTGATTTTTTGCCGCAGTCAAGAGCATCATCATAACGAGCTAAGAATGAAAATGCATTTCCCATTTCATAATGTCCATAAATTTCGTTTTTCTTATCGCCTATATTTTGAGCAATCTCAATCAATTTCTTGGCGTGCAAGACAACGTTGTCAAACTTATTCAGGTCCCTATATGTCAACAACAAATATTTATGAACTAATATCTCATAACTTGGTCTTACTACAGCTGACGGTAATATTTCCTTCAGACACCTCAGTGAATCAGCATGTCTACCTATGCTGTTGCTATGCAATACGAACTGTATGCAAGAATCCACCATGGTATCTATATCATTATAGTGTTTAGCCATCTCTATGCATTCTTTGTACAGACAAATCAGCTTTTCAGTTGGGAGTCCAAGGTCCTCGTGCAACATGGAGGCCGATGCAAAGCAAAACCTTACAAAAGTAATTTTCTTGCGTAACATATCCATCTTCGGCTTTACTTGTTATTCCACAGTCATCTAAAATCAAACAACTGACAATCTGACTGGACTTCAGGGTTTGACGAAGTATCCTTTTTCTTTTTCTTCTTTTTTCCTGTATAAAAGTAAAAAGGTTTAGGAAAAAGCATTGATACAACGAATCATTTTGACTATGCCTTTAATCATCTCTTATCATTATCATTACACACTGATCGCAGAACGAATCGTGCAAATGAATTGTATTTTGCACGTACCTGTGTTCGCTCAGTTTTTCACCAGTGTTAGTGATCCAATATGTTTTTGCATAATCGTGATGCAGCTGAACTAGGTTATCCCAACTTTACGCAGAACTTGTAAGAATCATACTGTTCTGGTCCTCTTCCATTGAGTTATGACTAGACATTTAGAAAAAAAAATAATGAATGTATTATTTTCCGTCAGTTGCAAGAAAAGCGGCCAAAGAACCAAATTGATGCCCAGTGACAACATATTTTAATTCAAACTGCTAATTAAAGCATGCACATTAAACCAACATGAGGAAACCATATAATCGCCAGATAAATTTCATGTCATACAACAGCAGCCAAATGATTTTAAAATGATCATTGAATTCCTCTTTTAGACTGAGGAAAACTAGTAGCCTTTTACCTAGAATAAATACAGAGCGTTTTAAAGAATCTTTTATTAATAGGCTGTATTTTAAATATGATTTATTTATTAATTAGCTATTATTTAAATGTTATAGATATATTATCTCTTAGTTTTTAGATTTTTTGTAAACTGATTGGTATGTATTTTTACTAATTGTTAAATAAAGACATTATTAATGTTATTATTATTATTATTATTATTATTATTATTATTATTATTGCTAACGTATTTCTGTGCAAGAATATCTAGAGCACATGACTAAGGAGATAAGGGAACAAAAGAAGCCGAACAACATTCATTATGCCATCACACAGAAGTGGCCAACAAAATACATCTTCGGCATTATCAGATACACACTAAGCTCATAGTTCAAGGTATCACTACGCATAAGGGACATAATTATTGAATTCAAAGAAAAATGTGGAAAATGTAAAATGTCATTTGAAACAAAGCTAGTTTAGAACTACCAACTGACCTATCAGCGTTGCCAAATATAGAAGGAGGATTTAATACATCGCAGAGTTAAATACTAGGCCTTAGCTCTGCTGGTGGAGTTGCTTCATCCTCGAGAAACGTCCGAAAGAAAGTTCTAGAAACGTTCGGGAAAACGTCCGAACCCCCTGAAGGTGTGAATGCACGTATGACTTGTTGACTTGTTTTGATGAATGAATTTTATTAGAAATTTGACCACTAAAACTAGATGCCGAGATGCTTGTAAGTAATGTTTATCATCACTGACATATCCACACATATGTATAATGAATTTAGTGTTAGTGCGTGTAGAGCGAACCTCATCGAAGAACCCCTTATGGGGAGTGATGGTTGTAGATATATGTATCCGAAAAGAAAAATTTATTTCAAAGTTTATTCCCGGAAAATCGATAAAAAAATACATTTCTCATTACAGCCAAGTAAGAATCGTTATTTTCTCAATTCCTGTGGATCGATCCGCGAACAAAGTTCCGTTCGTCTTTCGTCTTTAGAGAAGCCAAATTTTATCATCGGCAAGCAATATTTGGAAAGCCGTTGAGATAAATTAGACGAAACTATTCAGAAGTTTATTCGTATTCTAGAAACTATTAATGGAGTCAGCGAATTTCAAATCAGTATTTTTGTTATTTTATCTTTTCTCTTATACAAGTCAAAAACAAATAGTGCTGCCTACCTTTACTAGAATTGATAGTACTTTAAAGAGGTAAATCCATCAAAATTGAGTAGCATCAAAACGTAAATGAAAGACTTAAAAGCCATTCCTTCTCCTCGATCAAACAGCCTCAACGTCTTCTTCAAACTCATTGTGAACGCTTGATCAAACTTGTCTGATAAACAAGGGACTTTTCCCCTGACCTCCGTGACGTAATTTCTATTGTTCCCAACCCTGGGGTCCAAAATTTTCCGGTCAGTAATTACTGGGTTGCTATGGTAGCAAACCAGTCTTAAAATGAGATCCGTTTTTCCGTGGTCAGGTAGACCATAATTTCACACGTCATGTTTGGTCGAGAACTTGTAAACAATGTCCAATGTCCAATGAAGTTGCCACACGACATCGAGGACGATGTATTTATAGCTTTTAGTGTTGTGTCACTATAAATTCATTCGTTCAGGGTTCGTGAAGTACTATTTTGTCTGCACGTTGCGTACTTTTGTCTTTAGGTTTTTTAACGCTGCGCTTAAACTACTTAAAACACACACGCCGTACGTGGTAGACACAAACTAAAAGATGTTATTGAGCGATTTTGGAACGGGTTGGTCCATATACTCAAAGAGAGAAGTCTGAGAATCTATGAGCTATCTTTGAGAATCTATGAGCAAACTACGGTATGAGAATCGTAGATCTAGACAAACTAGTCAAAATAGACTAAGATAATCTATAAACTACCTAGCTATGATCAAACTAGATCTTACCAGATCTCAATTACAAAAAAATATACTGAGACAAACTACAGAACGAGAGACAAACTACAAAACGAGTGACAAACAAAGCTTTGATGAAAGCTGACTCCAAGAACTTGTAGAAGTCAGACGAGCTGATAGTGATCTACAAGAAAGTGAACTGCCAAGACTTGTTGAATATTTCCATTTATGAAAATACAGAAAACAAAAACTGAGGGGAAAACAAATGACCAGTTAAACACATTTTGGCTAAGAGTATTTACATTGATAAAACGTTTGTTTTGCAGCGAACAGTTTCGATACTGAAATACATATGTTTATTTCATCAGCTAGTCTTGAAAGGTACTCTAGTAGGTCATGTAGAAATATAATATGCGAAGTCAGTCACGCAACACTAATGTCTTACTAGAATTTAAAATGTTTTAATTAAGGGGGACTTTGAATCCAAAAGGAACACTTTGGTGTGAAATAATAAAGAGTATATAGGACATGCCATACATGGCTGACAAAATATTTTTTGCATTTTCAGATACAACTAAGCTCGTAGTTCAAGGTATCACAACGCATAACTCAAACTTTGTTCAAAGACAATTTTTTAGAAAATGTAAAATGTCATTTGAAACTACCGCCGACTGACCTCTCAGCATTGTCAAATAGAAGGTGATTGGGGAATTTGCAAAAATATCATGACTTGAAAGAGCATTTTATATTTAATACAAATAGATAGTTTGATGAAAATTACTCAAATAGGACCCGAGCTAGCGATAATCAAAGATTGCTCATTTTAACTAATGCAGCGCGCGAAAGTTTGTTCCAAAACGAGCTTTTACACGCCTTATTTGGTAAGACCAGCCAGCTTCACACCGTCCGTTTAACGCACAAAAGGCCGTGCATAGAAGTATGCGAATACACTAACCATTAATTAAAACTTCGCAGTTGCTGGGCATTAGGTTTTAAAGAAGTTGTTACATCCTCAAGTCTGAAAAAAAAACACGTCTAGAAACGTCCGTAGAAACATCCTCACTGAAGTTTGAACAGACGAAGTGACTTGTGTTGACCAATCAATTCTTATATGCCGTTTTAGACCATCAAAAATATTGCCTGTATTTAACAGTAATAGCTGCCGATATGCTTGTAAGTATTGTTTAACATCACATATCCACATATCTGTATCCGAATATATCAATTATTCACAACTTTATTCCTGGAAAATCGAAAAAAGTAGATCACAAGTTACAGCCAAGTAAGAATCGTTATTTTCTCAATTCCTGTGGATCGATCCGCGAACGAAGTTCCGTTCACCTCATTGTATCGCACGTCTTTAGAGAAGCCATATTTTATCATCGGCAAGAAACATTTCAACAGCCGTTGAGCTAAATTGAACGTAACTATTGCAATAATCCGAGTTGAAGTCATGACAAATCCCAAACTAGTATTACATTTTTCCTTTGTGATATTTTAAGTTTTCTCATACAAGTCTGGTCAGGAAAAAGAGTCCCTACCTTTACTCGAATTGATAGCACTTTAAAGAGGTAGAATCCATCAACATTGAGGAACATAAATTCAAAGCTATTCACATTTTCTTCGATCAAACAGCCTCGACGTCTTCTTCAAACTCATTGTGAACGCTTGATCAAACTTGTCTGATAAACAAGGGACTTTTCCCCTGACCTCTGTGACGTAATTTCTATTGTTTCCAACCCTGGGGTCAAAATGGAATCAATATCTTTTTCCGGTCATTAAAGTATCACGGGACACAATCTGTAAATTTTTATTACCATAAGGAAATGATCTCTTTTCACCTCAATACATTGAAAACAGTCAATACCCATTTTTTCTTCTTCTAAATTTTGACTTGAAAGTAAGTTCTATACTTTGCCCTCGAAAACAATCTTCAAGACTTTTCTTTTTCCAGAAAACAATAAAAAATAGTTGATTTCAATTTGTTTCTTTCTTTTAACCTAATAATTAGCAAATAATCTTCAGTGATTGTTATGGTCTGAACATGTTGATTTTGGACTGGATTTGAATAAACAAGATATTTATGGATTTGGGTAGTAACATGTAATAATGGATGAAAATACAGCTAAGCTATTTATAACCTTTTAATCATTTTTACTTTCTGGAAAAGCATAGTGAAACATACTCACCAATCTGATGGGAACCAACAATCCTGGGCAATAATCTAGAGAAAATAAACTGTATTTATATATCCATCTCTAATTTACTAGAAATATAGACACCCATGAAAAGGAATGTTTGGAAAGTGGGCAACTAGCAGACTGACGGATAGAGCAGAGCTCAATTTGGAGGACAAAACAAAACAATTTCATTCTGCTGAGAATTGCAACCTACTGTTTTGTCCTCCAAATTGAGCTGCATAACGGAGGATAACGGAGGTAACACTTTGGGGCATTGTTATGCTGAAAAATCCAAATTTTTACTTAGATGAAAATGCGAAAAATTTTAGCAGACTTTGTCCAGGGTTACTAGTGACAAAATGAATTGCAATGATAGTTTTATTTATCAACTTTTAGTCAGACAATATGACAATTGAAATTGAGTTTCATGAAAAATAAACCAAAGTAACACACCTAATAAATTAAACAAGTAAATTTTCTCTCTGATTTTTTTTCTATTAATCATCATTATTACTGTAATAATAGTTTCTCACAGTCCTATGCTGTTTCAGAGGTCCGTTACAGATATCGCTCAACTCGTGTGCCAAACCGCTCCATCGATGAATTAAGTCTGACAAAAGAGCGACGTCTGAATCATCTTGTGAAGACAGTTTTATATTGGTACAGCAAACACGGGTAAGTTCGGCAGGGCTTGCTGCATTATGTGACACTGGAGCGACAACTGATTCAGACGGCGCTCGAACCTTATACATGAATCATGATAACTGGAGATCTCCCCTTCCCCTTCATACCTGTAAAGAAGTAAAGTAGTTTCTGCACAAGTACCCCGCCTGTTCTTGCTAACAAGTCTAACTTAGTTGTATTAAATTTGACACATGAGTGGAGCGGTGTGTAGAACGCGCCAGACCTTCAATACTGTACGTTTTTTAAAATAACAATTTAAAAAAATAATAACTGTCTATGCACACATTCAGTATCCGTCTTGAAGAACAAGAATATTTAAGAAATTGTTGCCTACATCTCATTAGACAAGGAAATACTAGTTGAACACTAAGTTTACTAATATGTGAAAAGGAGAGGTTCACTAAAGCTCAGCTAAGTCAAAAATCTGCGGCTACAAATAAAATATAGATACAATAATTTGTTAGGATTATATGTTGATGCACATATGAAAAATGAACGTTGGATTACATCGGGTTTCAATTTTAGTCTTCTGCAGATTTTGTCCAAGGAAACTGAGTCGAAGAAACTAAAATAATGTCACTTGTTTTAGTTCAAGCTGTCCAGGGCTCAACGGGAAAATGTCACCTGATCCTACACGTTATCTTTTATTTACATTTAAGGACGTCAGCAGTAGAAACGTATCCCTTGTCTTCTGAACTTAGTAAAGGTACCACGTAATCATCAAATAAGATTTGAAAGTGTCATCATTATACAGAATAGTTTCAGTATCCTTTAAAACTTGATAGTGACGTCATCACCCATGAGGAAGAATGGTGCCCAGTACTTTGGTTTGCTGTAGCTGGTAGTGTTCCTCATTTCCTTCATCGCTTGTTGCAAACTTGCACTCGCACTCTTTCCATCTTTTAAACTAAGATAGAATTTTTGCATGAACTCGAATGTTGCATCGTCATCGATGGCTAACAGAGACGCTACCACTGCACGAGCACCTGACGCTAGAAAGGCTCGACACATGCCAACTACTCCTTCAGCTCTGATTTCACCTCGTCCACTGTGACAACAGCTTAACACAACAAACTGTGCACGTACTTTAGCTTGCTGTACTTCAGCCATGGTCAGCATGTAATCTTCTTCATCTGGGATCCTTGTTGCTCTTATCTCAGGAGAAGGTGCAAGTACGATGGTAGCTTTTGATAGAATACCATGTGCAGCAATGTGAACAACAGATACTCCTTCTTGTAATCTTTTTATGACGGCGGGTTTTGTGGCATGCTTTGTCAATAACGCAGGGGTATTGAGTAACACAGAAATCTCTGCGGCTTCTTCTCTTGCACCTGGCAAAAGTTCAATATCCCGTTCTTCTCCATCCATCATAACTTTTCCAACCAAAGGATCACCAATAATCAAAGGTTCAGCATTGATGGTCTGGTCCGTTGGCAAATCTTCAAAGTGCTTTAAGATTGCCAGTGAAGGAGCAAGTCTAATACGCTTTGTCTCTGATAAATACTTTCCCGTGCGAGGATCTCGTAAGGCGGGAAAAGGCACTTTGTATAAGGGACCTTCAGGAAAAATAACAACCTCGTCTTGCTTCGACGATAGTATTCTATCACATTCCAAGATATCAAATAGAACTTCTAGAGTAGATCCTTTGGTTTCAGTACTATTCTCATTTGATTCTCCTCTTTTAGAATCGAGGTTAAGCAGTGATGCAGTCGGTTGATTAAGTCCCTCGTAGTCTTCTTCGCTTCTTTTTTGTTCTTTTTGAATATCTTGTTCTTTGTCCAAGGACCTATTCTCACAGTTGACCACCTCACGAACACCCATTTCGTCAAACAACCTATCGACGTACATAGGGAAGAAAAAGGAATGACTTGTAAAAGATGAAAAATGCAAATTTTTCTCCCCTACATTGAAAAACTTTAGAAAATCTGCGAAATGAAGTGAGTAATAGGAAATGCTGAAGTCATTTCTTGAGACCATAGACAAGACATCGCTGTACTCTAGATGTTCATCATTGCTCTCCTCTTGTTCCATCTTGAAGTTTGAATTCATGAGGTCTTTCAATGCTCTTGCACGACAACGATCTAACACTAAAAGCGCTTCCTCGATCTGTTTGCCTTTGATTAACAGTATTGCCAGAAGCTTATAACTATGAATATATTTGTCAAAAATCGAAATCTTGAATTCATCAAGACTACCAAGTGTCGTAAATATCGCTTCAAAGCATCGTATAGCTTCTCTTAGATAACGTTCTGCTAAGTTCAGTTCTTTGTTTAATAAATACAATAATTGACCAATTCTAAAATAGAATTGGGATCGTTGCGCATTATCAGAACAAGACTCAGCAGTGGGTAGCCCTTTTTTGTAACAGCGTAAAGCCATGTCATTCTGACCCATCCGCTGATAAGAGTTTCCCATTTCTGTGAAACAGAACAAGTTCCCGGAACAATCCAAGTCCATCTCTTTTAACTGTTCAAGGCAATTGACAGCTTTTTGATAATCATTTTTGAAAAGAAAAAATGTATATAATCTGATAGAAGCCATATATTTTTTCATTTTGTTACCTGTCTTTACCGCTTGGGCAAGATCCTCTAAAAGATCATCTTCAGAACATGTTGGTAACTCGAATAATTCCTTTATTGGGCCAGGCAGATCAAAAGCATTCACCTTGTCAAGCAAACCAACACTTGCATAAAGACTAGAACGAATTTTTTTGAAGTTTTCTTCAGCTTCTTTGTCTCCAAGCTCTGTAGCAATCGCCATACCTGCATCTATACTCAGAGACATATCATTCAACTGCACCAAGCCAAGATATACATGTGCAAGAAAATAATGTCCGACCGTCTGAGTTTTCTTATCGTTAGTTTCTTGACAGAGGTTCAGGCATTTCTTACCGTATTGGATGGCATTATCTTTCTCATCTAGTGCCCGGTATAAAATCAAAAGACGAAGACACGCTTGTGCTTCAATACTTTTCTCGCCAGTTTCCTGTGCCATCTCGATGCATTTCTTACTGTAATGCACTGCATCACTGTACTGTTCCAGTGTCTGATATATTTCCCCCAGATGCAAACACGCTCTTACAAATGCCTCCTTTACGCGGCCAATACGGTTCGCGATGTCGATGCATTGCTTGAAATACTGAATGGCTTCATCGTATTTCTCCAAAGACTGGTTTACTCTTCCCAAAGTACAATACGCTGTAACGTCAAATGCTTTATCTTCATCATCTTCCTTGTCGATGTGAACACACTTGTTACAGTTGGAAATGGCATCATCGTATTTCTCCAAGGAATAATATACGTCTCCAAGTATGCTATAAGCATCAGCCTCAGCAAGTTTTTCGCCAATAGTTATTGCAATCTCAATACCCTTCTTGCAATAGATAATTGCATTGTCGTAGTCGGAAAGAGCTTGATATATCTGACCCATTAATAGGTAAGCCCAGACTTCTTGAAATCTGTCTTCTGTTTCTCTTGCTATTTCTATGCATTTTTTCCCAAAGTTGGTGGCATCTTGATAGTGTTTCAAGGCAAGATGTTCTCTTCCCAGCTCTAAGTATGCAGTCTTCATAGCTTTCTGGTTGTTGTCTTTCATTGCGCAATCAAGGAGCTTGTGCGCATACAGAATACTGTCATCATGTTTCTCCATAAATTTATATGCGACCCTAATTTGGTCATGTGCCATCATCTCGCCTTCTGTACTATCAGTTTTATGGGCAATTTCAAGTGATTTTTTGCCGCAGTCAAGAGCATCATCATAACGAGCTAAGAATGAAAATGCATTTCCCATTTCATAATGTCCATAAATTTCGTTTTTCTTATCGCCTATATTTTGAGCAATCTCAATCAATTTCTTGGCGTGCAAGACAACGTTGTCAAACTTATTCAGGTCCTTATATGTCAACAACAAATATTCATGAACTTTTAACTCCAAACTTGGTCTTACTACAGCTGACGGTAATATTTCCTTCAGACACCTCAGTGAATCAGCATGTCTACCTATGCTGTTGCTATGCGATACGAACTGCATGCAAGACCTCGTCATGGTACTTATATCATTACAGTGTTTAGCCATCTCTATGCATTCTTTGTACAGACAAATCAGCTTTTCAGTTGGGAGTCCAAGGTTCTCTTGCAACATGGAGGCCGATGCAAAGCAAAACCTTACAAAAGTAATATTCTTGCATAACATATATATTTCCCTTACTAACATATCCATCTTCGGCTTCACTTGTTATTTCACAGTCATCTAAATTCAAACAACTGATAAATGGACTTCAGGGTTTGACGAAGTATCCTTTTCCTTTTTCTTCTTTTTTCCTGTATAAAAGTAAAAAGGTTTAGGAAAAAGCATTGATATACAACGAATCATTTTGACTATGCATGCTTTTAATCATCTCTTATCATTATAATTACACGCTGATCGCAGAACGAATCGTACAAATGAATTGTATTTTGCACATACCTGTCTTCGCTCATTTCTTCACCAGTGTTAGTGATCCAATATGTTTTTGCATAATCGTGGTGCAACTGAACTAGGTTATCCCAACTTTACGCAGAACTTGTAAGAATCATACTGCTCTGGTCCTCTTCCATTGAGTTCTAACTAGACATTTAGAAAAAAATGATCAAAGTATTATTTTCCGTCCGTTGTAAGAAAAGCGGCCAAAGAACCAAATTGGAGTCCAGTGACAACATATTTTAATTCAAACTGCTAATTAAACCTGCACATTAAACCAACATGAAGAACAATATAATCGCCAGATAAATTACATGTCATACAACAGCAGCCAAATGATTTTAAAATGATCATTGAAGTCGTCTTTTAGACTGAGGAAAACTAGTAGCCTTTTACCTCGAATAAATACAGAGCGTGTTAAGGATCTTTTATTAATAGGCTGTATTTTAAACATGATTTATTTATTAATTAGCTATTATTTAAATGTTATAGATATAGTATCTCTTAGTTTTTAGATTTTTTGTAAACTGATTGGTATGTATTTTTACTAATTGTTAAATAAAGACATTATTATTATTATTATTATTATTATTATTATTATTATTATTATTATTGCTAACGTATTTCTGTGCACGTATACCTAGAGCACATAACTAAGGAGATAAGGGAACAAAAGAAGCCGGACAACATTCATTATGCCATCATACAGAAGTGGCCAACAAAATACATCTTCGGCATTATCAGATACATACTAAGCTCATAGCTCAAGGTATCACTACGCATAACGGACATAATTATTGAATTCAAAGACAAATGTGGAAAATGTTAAATGTCATTTGAAACAAAGCTAGTTTAGAACTACCAACTGACCTCTCAGCGTTGCCAAATATAGAAGGAGAATTAATACATGGCAGAGTTAAATACTAGTCCTTAGCTCTGCTGGAGGAGTTGCTTCATCCTCGAGAAACATCCGAAAGAAAGTTCTAGAAACGTTCGGTAAAACGTCTGAACCCCCTGCAGGTTTGAACGGACGTATGACTTGTTGACTTGCCTGAGGGGGGGGGGGGGGACTCCGGCGGTAAAGTATCGGGTATGCTCGTCGTATCTCTTAGGGGTAAAAATCAGCGATTTGGTATCTTTTGGGGTCTTAAATTTGAGGTTTATCAAATCAGCACTTTCTGGTATCTTTTAGGGTGTTGAAAAAGGAACTAGCCCATCTCATAATAACGCAATATGTATGCCTTCGTAAACTCAGATTATTACTCAAGGAAAAACATTTGAAAAGCCTTTAATTTTTAATAGCATTATTTTTGTGGTATCTCTTAGGGGATAAAATTTACCCAGCCACGCCCTTTTGAAAAAAACTTCCGGTGTCTTTTAGGGGTATTTTTGAAAATTTCCGACGAGCAAAGGCGATACTTTACCCCCGGAGTCACCCCCTCCCGGGTTGACTTGTTTTGATCAATGAATTTGATTAGACATTTAACCACTAAAACTAGCTGCCGAGATGCTTGTAAGTAATGTTTATCATCCATCACTGACATACCCACACATGTGTATAGTAAATTTAGTGTTAGTGCGTGTAGAGCGAACCTCATCGAAGAATCCCTCATAGGGAGTGATGGTTGGAGATATATGTATCCGAAAAGAAAATTCATTTCAAACTTTATTCCCGGAAAATCGATAAAAAATACATTTCTCATTACAGCCAAGTAAGAATCGTTCTTTTCTCAATTCCTGTGGATCGATCCCCGAACAAAGTTCTGTTCACCTCATTCTACTCACGTCTTTGGGGAAGCCATATTTTATAATCGGCAAGAAATATTTCAACAGCCGTTGAGCTAAATTAGACGAAACTATTCAAACGTTTATTCGTATTCTATAAACTATTAATGGAGTCAGCAAATTTCAAATCAGTATTTTTGCCAAAGATACCGGGTATTTTCTCTTTTCTCTTACACAAGTCAAAAAGAATGCTTCCTACCTTTACTTCAAAGCTATTCATTTTACTTGATCAAACAGCCTCAACGTCTTCTTCAAAATCATTGTGAACGCTTGAAACTTGTCTGGTAAACAAGGGACTTTTCCCCTGACCTACGTGACGTAGTTTTTATTGTTTCCAACCCTGGGGTGTCAAATTAATACATGAATTTTTTCGCGTTTTGCAAATTAGCGAAAAAATATTCTCTCGACGGTATGTATTCTCAAGGGAATTGGTGTAGGTACTTAAAGAGTTGTCAAGGTTGTTTGTGTCATCTTGGTGTTCGCTTCAGTGCCGCACATATTTATACTTATCACTTTTAGTTTTGTATTATCCTGTGAGTTTAGTTCGGATGGGTGAGCGAGAAGGAGCAGTTGGAGCCGCCATTTCGCCAGAACTACAAGCAGTTTTAGATGCTCAGCAAAATTCAATTCTCGAAGCGGTCAACGCTCAACTTACTGGTTTACAATCTAATCTTCTCAAGCAACAAGCGGATCTCGCTACTCAGTTTGCGAACGAAGTGGAAACCCCCGAGAGTTACTCCTTCAAGAAGAAAGGGAACGAGCAACAGTTCAAGATCAACCAGAAAGTTTGCAGGAAGAGCGAGAAGGCGTTGAAGGCGTTGGAAAACGGCAACGTGGATAGAGCGAAGGAGGAACTCAAAGAAGGTATTCAGTTAATTAAGGAGAGACAGAAATTGATTAAGCTTGCCGATAAGTCGGAATTCGGATGGTCTACCATTAATGAATACGTTGATGACGAATTGGCAGATAATGAAGTCGATGCTAAGAAAATTAAAAAAGCAGAAAAGAGAGCAGCCGAGAAGCTTAAGTCTGCTCAGGAGAAAAAGAGGAAATCTAGAATATCTCAGTCCTCTAGTTCAAATCAAGGAAATTCCTTTTCTGCTTCAAATTTTGCTACTCGTGATTTGCGTTATTTTCGTCCCCAAAGCGGACCGCGTTTTTTCCCGAATCGACAAAACGATTTGTGCTTCAGGTGTGGACGCCCAGGACACTGGGTCGCCGAATGTCCACGTCCCAAACCATCCAGTGCCACAACCACCGCTAGTGGATCTAAACAGTGAATCTTATGAGTACGAGCAAATTACCACTCCTTCAGATTTTGTGCAAGGAAAATTGAAGGCTCATTTAGAATTTTGGCAGCAAATTGGTACGTCGCAGTTTGTTTTAGAGATCCTTCAATATGGTTACACCATTGTCTTTAATGAATTACCTTTGCCCTTTTCTATAGAAAACCGTAATTCCGCTTTTGTTCATCAGGATTTTGTTAATGAAGCTATTTCAGAGTTACTTGTTCGAGGTTGCATTCAAGAGGTTCCTCACTATCCTGAATATTGTAATCCTTTACATGTGGCTATTCAGTCATCCGGCAAGCTCCGCCTGATTTTGGATTTATCTCATCTGAATAACTTTATTGTCAAAAAATCAATTAAGTACGAGGACATTAGAACTGTGCTCCAGCTTTTCTCCCCAGGGGTTCACGTGTTTTCTTTTGACCTTAAGTCGGCCTACCATCATATTGATATTTGTGATGAACAAACGAAGTACTTAGCTTTCAAATGGGCCTCAAACAAAGTTGTGAAATACTATGTTTTTCGCGTTCTTCCATTTGGTTTAACCTCTGCTCCGTACGTTTTTACCAAAGTCATGAGACAACTCGTAAAATTTTGGAGAAGTCAGGGCCATACCATTCTTTTATATTTGGATGATGGGATTGGGGGAGACTTGTCTTTGGATAAGGCCGAACGCTTAAGCGTCGAAGTGCGAAGTGATATTTTAGCTTCTGGTTTCACCCTAAACGACGAGAAATCCAACTGGGCCCCTTCCCAAGTAGTGACCTTTTTGGGCGTCATTTTGAATTTTGAATCTGGCATGATTAGTATACCCGAGAGAAGAATTAGCAAATTGAAAGTGTGCCTAGAGGAATGCCAATCTAAAACGTTTATCCAAGCTCGTAAGCTAGCTTCTGTCACAGGTCAAATCATCTCTATGTCCTGTGCAGTTGGAAACATTACTAGATTATTGACACGAAATTGTTATCATGCCATAGAACAAAGGCGCTCGTGGGAGGACCGCCTCCCTTTGTCCGCAGGTGTCGCGGAAGAACTTTCGTTTTGGTTAAGAAACATTAACTCGTTTAATGGTAAGGCCATGGTATCTAAATCTAGCGTGGTCGGAGTGGTGTACTCTGACGCCAGTGATACAGGTTTTGGTGGATATTCCATCCAATGTGGACGAGATTTAGTTTCGGGCCAGTGGAGCCCTAATGAAATGCAGACTAGCTCTACGTTAAGAGAAATTTTGGCTGTGAAATATGTTTTACTTTCATTGATTGATAAGCTTTCGGGTTGTTCGATAAAGTGGTTCACAGACAACCAAAATGTTCCCAGGATTATTTCCAACGGAAGCAGTAAAGAACACCTGCAAAAGGAAGCCCTAGATATATTCAATTTGTGCTGTGTCCACAATATCTCGGTCGAAATGGAGTGGATTCCTAGATCTCAAAACGATCAGGCTGACTTTTTGAGTCGTATCTGCGATTCAGATGATTGGGGTTTATCGGAGCAGACGTTTTCTAAGATCGATCAAATTTGGGGGCCGCATTCTATAGATCGTTTTGCGAACCATCTTAACCTCAAATTACCCCGGTTTAATTCAAGATTTTGGAATCCTGGTTCGGAAGATATTGATGCCTTTGTGTTAGACTGGTCTGGAGAGAACAATTATGTATGTCCGCCCATTTGCCTCATTCCTCGTGTTTTGTTGCACATGCGTAACTGCAAAGCTGCTGGGACCCTGATAGTTCCCCACTGGCCTTCGGCCCCCTACTGGCCCATGATCTCAGATGGCCCATCGTTTCGAGGATTTGTCATTGCATGGATGGATTTGCCAACGTTTAGGGAAGCCTTCGTTCCCGGTTCTTGTCCCTGTATTTTCGGATCAGAGGATCTCTCATTCAGGATGCTCGCATTGAGGATTCTATTCTAACTGGTAAATGATTTAATGCTGTTTATCGATCGTATTCTTCAAGGTTGTTATTGATCCTTATTTAATCCGTTTTTCATATTATCATTATTATTCTTACACTATTATTTTATTCCTTCAGTTCATCTTTCTTTGTTCTCTTGGCTGGTCGTGCGGTCACCAGCCGAGCACACGACAAACAATAATGAAGGTGTATGACTAGTCAGTCTCGCACGGGCGGGAGGGTTGAGTACATTTAGAAGAGAGATGAATTTTTTCGCGTTTTGCAAATTAGCGAAAAAATATTCTCTCGACGGTATGTATTCTCAAGGGAATTGGTGTAGGTACTTAAAGAGTTGTCAAGGTTGTTTGTGTCATCTTGGTGTTCGCTTCAGTGCCGCACATATTTATACTTATCACTTTTATTCCTATTTATTTATTTATTTTTTTTTTTGGTTTCAGATTTGGGACTCGGTCATCACTAGAAGTCAAGGACTTTGTTATACATATAATTTTGTTTTGTTTGCTGAGGATTGAATTAACGTTAGGGACCATCTGTGCCCTGAGAACGTTAGGGACCATCTGTGCCCGGAGAACGTTTGGGACGATCTGTGCCCTGAGAACGTTAGGGACTATCTGTGCCCTGAGAACGTTAGGGACCATCTGTGCCCGGAGAACGTTTGGGACGATCTGTGCCCTGAGAACATTAGGGACGATCTGTGCCCGGAGAATGTTTGGGACTATCTGTGCCCTGTAAAAAAAAAAAAAAAAAAATTGTGTTTGGGACCATCTGTGCCGTAAATTATAGTGACCACTTCTGGTCAATTTTTTGGCTTGTAATAATTTTTTCCCATTGAAATGACGACAAATATATTTATCTTAAATAATAATAATTCAACATTGTGTTTATGAAAAGTTCCAATTACTTCTCTTGTTGCTTCTGTTTTTCTTTCCTTTTCTGTTTCAGATGTTTTCAACACTGCCTTGTGGTCTGATTTTAGTGCAGCCCTGCCTCCCCACCTTCAGCCGTGTGTGGATCAAGTAAAGCAGACGGTATTGGCTGCCAAAGCTGAAGGATCTATCAAAACGTATCTGGGAGGGTTTAACCGCTGGAAGCGCTGGACGTCTGAGAATCGCTTAGATCATTTCCCTGCCAACCCATTCCATGTCGCAGTTTATCTTCAGTGTATTTTACAGAATTCTCAGACCCCTTCTCCTCTCTCGAATGCGGTTTACAGTATCGACTGGGCGCACTCCTTAGGGGGGTTCCCTAAAGTTTCTGACCATACCCTGATTGCGCCTATGCTGTCTGCTGCTAAGAGAATCCTGGGAAAGCCTAAGAACAGGAAAGAACCCATTACTGCGGAGATGTTACTCGCGTTGGTGTCGAAATATAAAGAGAATCCTTCTTTATATCACCTCAGGACAATTGCTATGTGCCTTATCGGTTTCGCAGGTTTTTTCCGGTTTAGTGAACTCTGTAACATCAAATGCTGTGATGTTAGGGTTTTCTCTTCTTATATTTCTATCTTCATAGAATCATCCAAGACGGACCAGTTGAGAGAAGGAGCCTGGGTGTCAATATCCAGATCCAGCCTGTTGACTTGTCCTGTTAAAGCTCTGGAACGCTACGTAGATGCTGCAGAAATGAATTTTCAAGAAGAGCTGCCCCTTTTCCGTGCTTTGTCAGGGCCTAGCTGTTCCCGCAAAGTTCGCCCCCAAGGAATTGGTTATTCTCGTGCAAGGGAGCTAATAAAGGAAGCCTTTGAAGGAATCACAGACACGGCCAAGATCAGTTTACACAGTCTGCGAGCAGGAGGGGCTTCAGCTGCAGCAAACAGTGGAATACCAGATCGATTATTCAAGAGACATGGCAGATGGTCCAGTGAAAATGCGAAAGACGGTTATATAAAAGACAATCTCGATTCATTGTTATCAGTTTCCCAAAGTTTGGGAATTTAAAAATTAGCCGAGCCCAGCAGGCGGAAGGGTGCGATCCATAGGGCTGGGATTTTTCCCCTTAAAAAATTAGCGCTGCGGAGCGCTTTGGGGTTTTTTCATCCTATGGAATTTCGCTCGCACTACTTTTTGTAGATATACGTTGATGCTTTGACGAAAATGCTCACCCAAGTCAGTTGTGTAAAAATGCTAAATAAACTCGTGCGGTCACCAGCCG
Source organism: Anthopleura xanthogrammica (assembly GCA_964019055.1). Lineage (NCBI taxonomy): Eukaryota > Metazoa > Cnidaria > Anthozoa > Actiniaria > Actiniidae > Anthopleura > Anthopleura xanthogrammica. The sequence goes on along the minus strand of OZ025219.1, from coordinate 1,347,156 downwards.
AGCACACGACAAACAATAATGAAGGTGTATGACTAGTCAGTCTCGCACGGGCGGGAGGGTTGAGTACATTTAGAAGAGAGTAATTTTTCCGGTCATTAATTATTTAATATTTCCATAAAGAAAGCATCTCTCTTCGCATCAACGCATGCAAGACAGTCACAGTCTTTACCTACAAAGAAATTAAGCCTATTTTTTTAATTTCAGTCGCATCAAGGTATCAATTTCCGGTAACATTTGGCCTGTCCCCTCCCTACTACGTGTATGTTTTGTACAATACATATTAAAATTCTAATTTGACTTGTAGACTCGACTCGATCTGGCTTTTTTTTTTATTTGTTGGTACGTTATGAGACAAATCTCTTTCATCGAAAATGAAATTGATAACATACAAATCCGCGCTCATACTTCCTAAACCGAGTAACGCATTAACGGCATTAAAACCAAAAAGATATCGGCACAAGATACTGTGACAATTCTCCGGTATTATGAGCAACTTCTTAACTACTATACATACCTAAAGAATAATGCAGTGGTCCATAATCAAACATAATATGGTTGTTGTTCGACCATCAAAATCTCTACAAAACATCGTTGATATTCTGAACACGCTTTCTTCGACTGCTAATTCAGAATAGACATCACTTGTCTTTCTTCATAACCGTTTTTTACATCTTACTCGCATATTATAATTTCAAAATCCACACAAATTTCGAAGTTAAACGAACGAAGAAACCGAAAGTACTTCGTTTAATGAATGACTAAGAAGGGATTTCCCCCTTGACTCACCTATAGTGACAGCAGCTGGCCGTCACTACACGTTCTTCAAGCTCATTGGGGCAATTCCAAATTATGCGTACAAAGAGCAAAATATATATGACATCTACATCGTTGATATTCCGAAGACGCTTTCTTCGACTGCGAATGTAGAATAGACATCACTTGTCTTTCTTCATAATTTTTTTACGTCTTATTCACATCTTATTTCAAAGTCCACACAAATTTCAATGTCATACGAGCGAAGAAACCGACGAAAGAACGTCTTTTCATGCATGATTCTCAAACTCATTAATAATTCATGATTTTATGGTCCAATGATATGCTTCTTTTAGGGTCACGTGCATACGCTTAGATACCTTGATCCAACACTGGATGCTAATTAGATCCAACTCCATGGAGTAGGATCTGATATCCAAATCCATGGACTTTGGATCTAATTAGCATAAAACTAATTTTTCATTCATTCTATTACACTTCACTCTCTCTTTTTTTCCCCTACTTTTTTACTTATCTTGTCTAATTTTTTACTTACCTATTTACCTAACATTTTATTTTTATTTTTTATTTTATCTTGGAAGTCCTGTAGCTGGAAGTGGGAACCTCTGGCATGAAATTCTAGTGCATTACCAACTAAGCTAATAATGAATTCGTTGATAGTTTTGGGTTGATTTCATATTTTATTGATGTTTTCCTTATAGGTTGATCACTAATTCTCTCCCAGGGGGCTCAAATCGATATAATAAGACTAATGAATCATTGTTTTCAGGCTTCAATGATGATTCACTGTTCAGAACAATTACAGCCAAACTGATGTTATCTTTTTGAAGTCATGGATTATTGATTTGTTTGAGAAGTCAGATCAAAAACTCGTGCTTCGTGTTTCATCAGGGGACTCCAAATACCTCGAAACAGATGAAAGCACGAGGCCGCACCCTGATGAAACACTCGCACTCGTATTTGATCTATTACTTAACATGGGGTTTTCCCTTGATCACCAACAACAGGTGGCAGTCACAACACGTTCTTCAAGCTCATTGGGAGAAACTAAAATCCTATTATGTGAACGAAGAACAAAATATATCAGTTTTATATCTGCATATGATTAGGGTTTATGTTTACATTTCACATCAAGGTTTTCTTACATATTTCTTCAAGAACAAAAATTTTCTTCTTCTTAGTAGTATAGCAATCAACTAATGGACCGTTCACAATTTATGCGTTGGGAAAGGGCTATTTCCCCAAAAGTATTTTTTACGTAAATTTTCCTCCAAAACTGATAAGCTCCCCTCGAAAATAAGCTCGTAAGGTACGATGAGCAAATATAATCAGGGCTTATTTGTGCATGGCGGAGTTGCACGCCGGTTGCCTTCAAAGTAAAATATTAAAGAAAGACGAAAATGAATTGTAGTAAAGTCCGTTTCTATTCAATACGGCCTCGGACGCATGTCAAATATCAGATATTTATGCGTTTATTCCACGATAACTCGAGTCTCTTCATTTCAGTACTCATTACGCATTCACGATTGCTCGGCTCGATACATATAGGATATTACATGGTCGCGCGGAGATACGAATTTTGTATCTCCAAGCGGCCATGTAATGTTATGTTTATTATATTTTATTTTTATTCTTATTTTATTTAACTTCGCCTTTTAAAAAAAAAATCAGTGATCAGTTTGGTAGATTGGTAACTTGGAGGGAAAAAATGAAATCTTCAATGAAAAATAATGGAGAATTTGACTTTGGTCGAAATTTGACACCACCAGTGTTATCAATTTTATCATTTTGATGTCACTTAATATCACATTCTATCTCATATAATAAAGCACGTTACGCTGCACGATTCACAGAAAAATCATAGGAATATTCCCGTTTACAAGAAGTCTTCCAAAAATGCAAACTGACAAATGAAAAACTTACATATTGTGATGTATCCAGGGTTATTTACTGGTTCTTTTATCTTCGGCCAACAACTTCTCTTTCTTCCTTTCTGTCTCTCTCTTCGTGGTTCCCGGATATCATCTCTCTCCACAGGGAACCCAAACTATCTATTCTTATTTCTACATCTTTTTCATATGCAACAACAGGAATAATCAAGAGTCCAGAAGAAAAGCGCTTTATTGTGTTGCCTTACGCAACGTTTTACCACGAGTTGGAATGTGGGGCCGCGTTCGTTGCAAGTGATCCATCTATCAAGGACAAGAGCAGGCAGGCAGGAAAAACGGTGAGATATACCGTAAATCCTCTATTAAGCCACCCGGGGGGCTTATTTATTTCAGGCACGTTTGAGGTGGGGGGGGGGGGGTTATTGAAGGGGGGGGGGGTAATAGAGAGGGGGGCTTATTGATTTTTAGCCGAAACGCACAACACAACACGGTAAACTCAGGATTAAACGGAAGTATTACTATTGACTGTCTTGCTTTATGTAAAAGAGAGGGGGGCTTAATAAATTTCTTCCTTTAAAAAGGGGGGCTTATTAGAGAGAGGCCTAATAGAGGATTTACGGTACCTTACTTATAAGAAAGAAAAAATATCTTCTAAGTAAGCGTTAGTGAGTTTTCTGGTTGACACTTCATCACGTAGCATAGTAACTAATTCCGAGGAAATACCACCATACATATATAGCTAAAACACTCGTGCTCGTATACAACCAGAACTACTAGGAGTACTCAGTTAATAGCACCATACATATATAGTTAAAACACTCGTGCTCGTATACAACCTGAACTACTAGGAGTACTCAGTTAATAGCACCATACATATATAGTTAAAACACTCCTGCTCGTATACAACCTGAACTACTACGAGTACTCAGTAAGTAGCACCATACATATATAGTTAAAACACTCCTGCTCGTATACAACATGAACTACTACGAGTACTCAGTAAGTAGCACCATACATATATAGTTAAAACACTCGTGCTCGTATACAACCAGAACTACTACGAGTACTCAGTAAGTAACACCATACATATGTAGTTAAAACACTCCTGCTCGTATACAACCAGAACTACTAGGAGTACTCAGTTAATAGCACCATACATATATAGTTAAACACTCCTGCTCCCATACAACCAGAACTACTAGGAGTACTCAGTTAATAGCACCATACATATATAGTTAAACACTCCTGCTCGTATACAACCAGAACTACTAGGAGTACTCAGTTAATAGCACCATACATATACAGTTAAAACACTCCTGCTCGTATACAACCAGAACTACTACCAGTACTCAGTTAATAGCACCATACATATATAGATAAAACACTCGTGCTCGTATACAACCTGAACTACTACGAGTACTCAGTTAATAGCACTATACATATATAGATAAAACACTCCTGCTCGTATACAACCAGAACTACTAGGAGTACTCAGTTAATAGCACCATACATATATAGATAAAACACTCGTGCTCGTATACAACCAGAACTACTAGGAGTACTCAGTTAATAGCACCATACATATATAGATAAAACACTCCTGCTCGTATACAACCAGAACTACTAGGAGTACTCAGTTAATAGCACCATACATATATAGATAAAACACTCCTGCTCGTATACAACCAGAACTACTAGGAGTACTCAGTTAATAGCACCATACATATATAGATAAAACACTCCTGCTCGTATACAACCAGAACTACTAGGAGTACTCAGTTAATAGCACCATACGTATATAGATAAAACACTCGTGCTCGTATCTCATACACTACTTGAAGTTCTATTATCTATAGCTAACAAAACATTACTTTATATACAGCGATTTACTAAATAATCTTGTAGTAGTATAGTATCTTAGTGATTTATTTACATATTTACTCTTGTAAAACATTGTCTTTTAACACAACTGACTGAAGCTAGTTCTGACGAATAAATCATCTGCATAATCAGAAAGATAACCTTTAAATCTACAGTATGCTTCAATCACGTGACTCCGCGAAGTCACATGACCAGTCTCGTGCCTATCAACTACAGATTAATAGTGACGTCATCACCCATGAGGAAGAATGGTGCCCAGTACTTTGGTTTACTGTAGCTGGTAGTGTTCCTCATTTCCTTCATTGCTTGTTGCAAACTTGCACTCGCACTCTTTCCATCTTTTAAACTAAGATAGAATTTTTGCATGAACTCGAATGTTGCATCGTCATCGATGGCCCACAGAGACGCTACCACTGCACGAGCACCTGACGCTAGAAAGGCTCGACACATGCCAACTACTCCTTCAGCTCTGATTTCACCACGTCCACTGTGACAGCAGCTTAACACAACTAACTGTGCACGTACTTTAGCTGCCTGTACGTCAGCCATGGTGAGCATGTAATCTTCTTCATCTGGGATCTTTGTTGCTCTTATCTCAGGAGAAGGTGCAAGTACGATGGTAGCTTTTGATAGGATACCATGTGCAGCAATGTGAACAACAGATACTCCTTCTTGTAATCTTTTTATGACAGCGGGTTTTGTAGCATGTTTTGTAAATAACGCAGGGGTATTGAGTAACACAGAAATCTCTGCGGCTTCTTCTCTTGCACCTGGCAAAAGTTCAATATCCCGTTCTTCTCCATCCATCATAACTTTCCCAACCAAAGGATCACCAATAATCAAAGGTTCAGCATTGCTGGTACGGTCCGTTGGGAAATCTTCAAAGTGCTTTAAGGTTGCCAGAGAAGGAGCAAGTCTAATACGCTTTGTCTCTGATAAATACTTTCCCGTGCTAGGATCTCGTAAGGCAGAAAAAGGCACTTTGTATAAGGGACCTTCAGGAATAATAACAACCTCGTCTTGCTTCGACGATAGTATTCTATCACATCTTAAAATAGTAAATAGAACTTCTAGAGTAGATCCTTTGGTTTCAGCACTATTCTCATTTGATTCTCCTCTTTTAGAATCGAGGTTAAGCAGTGATGCAGTCGGTTGATTAAGTCCCTCGTATTCTTCTTCGCCTCTTTTTTGTTCTTTTTGAATATCTTGTTCTTTGTCCAAGGACCTATCCTCACAGTTGACAACCTCGCGAACACCTATTTCGTCAAACAACGTATCGACGTGTATCTGTAGGGAATAATTTGAATCAACTGAAAAATTGCGATTTGTCTCCCCTCCAAGAAAAAACTTCAGAAAAGCATTAAAACACAGCGAGTAATAGGAAATGCTGAAGTCATTTCTTACGACCAATGACAAAACATCGCTGTACTCTAGATGTTCATCATTGCTCTCTTCTTGTTCCATCTTGAAGTTTGAAGTCATAAGGTCTTTCAATGCTCTTGCACGACAACGATCTAACACTAAAAGCGCTTCCGTGATCTGTTTCCCATTTATTAACAGTATTGCCAACAACTTATAACTATCAATATATTGGTCAAAAATTGAGATCTTGAATTCATCAAGACTACCAAGTGTCGTAAAGATCGCTTCGAAGCATCGTATAGCTTCTCTTACATAACGTTCCGCCAGGTTCAGTTCTCTTTTTGACATATACAATAATGCAGCAATGCCATAATAGAATCTGGATCGTTGCATAATATCAGAACAAGACTCAGCAGTAGATAGCCCTTCTTTGTGACAGCGTAAAGCCATGTCATTCTGACCCATCAAGTGATACGAGTATCCGATTTGTGTAAAACAGAACAAGTTGATAGAATGATCCAAGTCCATCTCCTTTAACTGCTCAAGGCAATTAATGGCTTTTTGATAATCTTCTTTCGAACGATAAAATTTGTAAAGGTTGCAAAAAGCGTTTTCTTTAATATTTTTGTGGCCTGTCTTCACCGCTTGGGCAACACCCTTTAAGAGATCATCTTCAGAACATGTTGGTGCCTCTAAGAATTGCTTTAATGAAGGTACATCACAAGCGTTCGCCTTGTCATTCAAACCAACAGCTGTATAAAGATGAGAACGAAATTCTTTGAAGTCTGCTTCAGATTTTTTGATTCCAAGCTCTTTAGCAATCGCCATACCGGCATCTATACTCAGCGACACACCATTCAACTGCATCGTGGACATATATGCTTCTGCAAGAAGATAATGACCGTGCATCTCGTCTTTTTTGTCGTCTTTTTCCTGTGCCATCTCGATGGATTTCTTACTGTAATACACTGCATCATTGTACTGTTCCAGTGTGTGATATATCTCTCCTAGATACAAACATGCTGTTACCGCCTCCTTCTTTTCGGGCACAATACGGTTCACGATGTCGATGCATTGCTTGAAATTCTGAATGGCTTCATCGTATTTCTCCAAAGACTTCGTCTTCTTCGATTTCTCCAACAACGTCATCTGCTTTATCTTTATTATCTTCCTTATCGATGTGAACACACTGATTACAGTTGGAAATGGCATCATCGTATTTCCCCAAGGAATAATATACCTCTCCAAGTATGCTATAAGCTTGAGCCTCAGCATGTTTATCGTCAATAGTTATTGCAAGCTCAATACACTTCTTGCAATACATAATTGCATTGTCGTAGTCGGAAAGAGTATAATATATCTGACCCATTAATTGGTAACCCCTTACTTCATTACATCTGTCTTTTATTTCCCTTCCTATTTCAATGTATTTTTTTCCAAAGCGGGTGGCATCTTGATATTGATTCAAGTCAAGATGTGCTATTCCTAGCTCTAAATAGCCAGTCATCATAGCCTTATGATCGTTGGTTTTCATGGCGCAATCAAGGAGCTTGTGCGCATACAGAATAGTGTCCTCGTGTTTCTGCATGTATTTATAAGCTAACATTATACATTTATATGCGATCATCTCGCCTTCTGCATTATCAATTTCCTGGGCAATATCAAGACATTTTTTCCCGCAGTCAATAGCATCATCATAACGAGCTAAGAATGAAAATGCATTTCCCATTACGTGATATCCATGAATTTCGTTATCTTTATCGCCTATATTTCGTGCGATCTCGATCCATTTCTTGGCGTGCAAGACAACGTTGTCAAACTCTTTGAGCTCCTCACATGTCAATGACAAATATTTATGAACTATCAACTCGTACCTTGGTATTACTACAGCTGACGGTAATATTTCCTTCAGACACCTCAGTGAATCAGCATGTCTACCTATGCTGTTGCTATGCCATACGAACTCCTCGCAAGAATACACCATGGCATCTATATCATTACAGTGTTTAGCCATCTCTATGCATTCTTTGTACAGACAAATCAGCTTTTCAGTTGGGAGTCCAAGGTTCTCTTGCAACATGCAGGCCGATGCATAGCAAAACCTTACAAAAGTAACCTTTTTGAACATATCCATCTTCTACTTTATTTGTTGTTCCACAGTCATCTTTCTGTAAATCAATGAAAAATAATCAAACAAGCGAGCAAATGAACGAATGAAGAACCACATAATTTGAATTCAGTCATTTATTTATATAAATCCGTCCATCCGTCCATCCGTCCATCCGTCCATCCGTCCATCCGTCCATCCGTCCATCCGTCCATCCGTCCATCCGTCCATCCGTCCATCCGTCCATCCGTCCATCCGTCCATCCGTCCATCCGTCCATCCGTCCATCCGTCCATCCGTCCATCCGTCCATCCGTCCATCCGTCCATCCGTCCATCCGTCCATCCGTCCATCCGTCCATCCGTCCATCCGTCCATCCGTCCATCCGTCCATCCGTCCATCCGTCCATCCGTCCATCCGTCCATCCGTCCATCCGTCCATCCGTCCATCCGTCCATCCGTCCATCCGTCCATCCGTCCATCTGTCCATCCGTCCATCCGTCCATCCGTCCATCCGTCCATCCGTCCATCCGTCCATCGTATAAGGACAATACCTAATTAGGATGATTTTTTCAAGTAGAAGAGTGAAGTTTAACGGGTTTGTCAACTAGTTGACATTTAAAATCTTGGCTATCTGGTTATTTTAAGATAGGTTTATGACAGCGGGATGAGAGTAATAACATGCAGGAAGGAAAAAGCTTTGGGTAAGAGAGGAAATGGATATTTTTTTCTTTTATTTTCCCAGTCAATCCCTAATGTTCCTATCACCATAAACATCAGATACCTGAATTGCAATTATACCTGTCTTGGTGGGGAGGTGGTTCTTGTGTTAGCAGACTAGGTGGACTTATAACCAGGGGGGCTTATGACTGGAAGGATATTTGTGTTAGCAGACTAGTGGGCTTATAACCAGGGGGGCTTATGACTGGAAGAATATTTGTGTTAGCAGACTAGTGTGCTTATAACCAGGGGGGCTTATGACTGGAAGGATATTTGTGTTAGCAGACTAGTGGGCTTCTAACCAGGGGGGCTTATAACTGGAAGGATATTTGTGTTAGGAGACTAGTGGGCATATAACCAGGGGGGCTTATAACTGGAAAGATATTTTTGTTAGTAGACTAGTGGGCTTATAACCAGGGGGGCTTATAACTGGAAAGATATTTTTGTTAGCAGACTAGTGGGCTTATAACCAGGGGGGCTTATAACTGGAAAGATATTTTTGTTAGCAGACTAGTGGGCTTATAACCAGGCGGGCTTATAACTGGAAAGATATTTTTGTTAGTAGACTAGTGGGCTTATAACCAGGGGGGCTTATAACTGGAAAGATATTTATGTTAGCAGACTAGTGGGCTTATAACCAGGGGGGCTTATAACTGGAAAGGTATTTTTGTTAGCAGACTAGTGGGCTTATAACCAGGGGGGCTTATAACTGGAAGGATATTTGTGTTAGCAGACTAGTGGGCTTATAACCAGGGGGCTTATAACTGGAAAGATATTTTTGTTAGCAGACTAGTGGGCTTCTAACCAGGGGGGCTTATAACTGGAAGGATATTTGTGTTAGCAGACTAGTGGGCTTATAACCAGCGGGTTTTATAACTGGAAGGATATTTGTGTTAGCAGACTAGTGGGCTTATAACCAGGGGTGCTTATAACTGGAAGGATATTTGTGTTGGGAGACTAGTGGGCTTATAACCAGGGGGGCTTATAACTGGAAGGATATTTGTGTTGGGAGACTAGTGGGCTTATAACCAGGGGCGCTTATAACTGGAAGGATATTTGTGTTAGCAGACTAGTGGGCTTATAACCAGGATTGCTTATAACTGGAAAGATATTTTTGTTAGCAGACTAGTGGGCTTATAACCAGGGGGCTTATAACTGGAAGGATATTTGCGTCAGCAGACTAGTGGGCTTATAACCAGGGGGGCTCATAACTGGAAGGATATTTGTGTTAGCAGACTAGTGGGCTCATAACCAGGGGGATTATAAGTGGAAGGATATTTGCATTAGCAGACAAGTGGGCTAATAACCAGGGGGGCTTATAACTGGAAGGATACTTCTGTTACTACATAAGTGGGCATCTAACCAGGGGGCCGGCCTGGGGGGGGTACTCCCCTATATTTGCTATACGGGTATGTGCCGCCCGATAGGGTATGGTTTTTTGGCTTTTAGGTCTGGGGTAGGGTATCATTTTTTTACAATTTGTCTGGGGAAGGGTAAGGTTTTTGTCTGGGATAGGGTATCTTTTTGACATTTTTTCTGGGATAGGGTTATGTTTTAGTTGTTTTAGCCTGGTAGGCTAGGTTTTCTGCCGGCACAAGAAAAAACGATCTAAATTCAATTAAACAATTGCCAAATAGTTATTGAAATCTATTGAATAACCGTTTTTTGCATGTCAACAAAATGTAGGTTTAGTCTGGGGTAGGGTATATGAAATCAAAATTTTAGGTCTGGGATAGGGTCAGGGTTTTGAGGACCTGGCGGCACACCCCCACCCAAGTTGGGGTGGTAGTACCCCCCCCCCCCCCCCCCGGGGGGGCCGGGCTAACAATTTGAAGGGTATTCGTGTTAGCAGACTAACAGGCTTATAAACAAGGGTTGCAAAAAAAAAGTGAGTTAGCCTTATTTTGAATACATTGCACCTATTTTCATAATTATGTAACCTAGCTAGACAACTAGCTATGATATGTACAAGTCATCTGGGTTTTTAGCTTCTGTCAATCAAATTTTTAGACGTCTTGAGCTGCCGATGCAGTGAGAGTGCTCACCTCTTGCCAATACCACCCTGGTTCCATTCCCCAAATCACTGTTGTATACACCTATTTCAAAAAAGGTTGTCATCACCAAAAGCGAAATGCAATAAGTGATAGGTCATTCAAAGACTGAAAGGGAATATTATCTGTATACAACTATTTAAACATGAATAATCGAGGCCTTTAAAATGGTTTAGCGGACTACAAACAACAAGGAATGTTGTATTTTGAGTTTTGGAGTGAATATAAAACAATGAACTGACTTCTTTGTTATTGTTTGACTCATGCGCACTGCCCCTCAAAGATTAGAAAAAATAAATTGAATCATAAAACAATTATAGAACTCAGTTATTGTAAAATATCGAGATGCCTTCAGCATCGGCAAATTATTGCTTGCTCGCCACTAACAAATCACAATAATTTGCTCAACCTCGTCCAATAAAAAACTAATCTCCGTGTTCTTGATGGGAATAAGAAGCAGAAATACATGTTATTCCAGCTTTTTTTGGATCATGGAATGACCTATTTCCTATCACCTATCTCCTATCCCCTGCAACAATCTTTTTTGAAATAGGTATATAAGTAGAATTGCTTAGGGTTGGCTCTCTCCTGTGCTTTGAGGAATTGTTCCTTCAATAACTGATTAATGTTCTAATTAATTGATTTTAATTTTAAAAAATTATATAAAAAATAAAAATTTAATTTATTAATTAAATTTTAATCAAAATTTTCCACTTAAAAAGGCTTGTTGAATAAGTCCATTGAATTAACCATACTGCATTGTATAAATTTAACCCCTTTCCCAGTTTGGTACTTAAAAATGAATTGAAAAATCCAAGATGTTATGATAAAATATGAGTGGAAATCCTAAGGTAGAAAACACTTGAAAACCTGGGGATGTTAGAATAAACCAATAAAAATTATTAGCCTTTAGTAGAACTTTCGATAGAATTCTCCTCATTCAGGGAGGCTATCTGGGAAATCTTACAATCAAAGCGTGGAAATCTCTGGGTTTCTAGTCGAAAATTTGCTATTGTTTTCTACAGAACTAAAGTAGAAGTAGTTCCAAGATAGCACAGTCTTTTTTTTTCTTTCTTTCTATAGTATTAATTGAAGGGGAAAATAAAGAAGGGAGAGAAAGAGGAGTGACTCTGCTCTCAGGGAAGACAAGTAGAAATACGTGAAGATAAAATGGATAACTCGAATTGTACCTTCGAAAACATAACTTCCATTCATTCCCATAATTTAAGAAATTCAAATTACAATACTTTTGTACTAAGACCAAATACTGAAGCTGGAAAAAGTAGTTACAATTATAGAGGGGCTGTTCTCTGGAATAATCTGCCAATAGATCTTAGAAATAAATCTTGCTTAAAATTGTTCAAAACTTCGTTAGAAAATAGAATAATATAATAATAATAATAATTAGGATAAGTAAAGATTAAAATATACATTTTAAAATTATTTATATGATAAGTTAATTTTGTCTTAAACTTTGTATTTTTATCTCTGTAGTATTTAAGTATTGTAGTTACACGACTCTCTGGAAGAGCATTATTTTGTAATGAAGAGATTATCGTGTATAAATAATGTTTTACTACTACTACTACTACTAATTCTCCTCAAACATTTGAATTTCTTACCTTAAATATTGCTTTTTAAGAAACCAGGGTTCCAAAGGAAGAGGTTGATAAAGTTTTTCATGGCATCCTATCAGCGAAAAATGTTCTAAAACGTGTAGGAAAATGTTGTAAACTCGTTCCTCAAACCCACAGTCGCCATTTTTGTTGGCTATACTGGTACTCATGTCCTGTGTGACCCTACGTCATTAACCCCTTGATATCCCCTGTTTACCATACATCATTCCGCATCGTATGCTATCTTTTGCTATTTATTAATGTCATTTACTATATTTGCTAGTAAATCATCAGCCACCTTGTTTTTTCCTAGTTATTTTTGCACTTCTACGTTTTTCAAAGCTTTTCTCTTGAACTATGTAGTAAAGGTAAGCTGTGAAGGAAGTTTTAAAAGCACTAGAATTAACAGATTATCAACCATATTTCTCGTTTTATTGGGTATCAATCAGCAACCCACAAGTCTTTACAGTATTTCTCTTCTCTCATCCTTATTTTTTTTAGGGAATCATGTAATAATATAATGTACATATTGATTGACGCAATATTTATGTGAACCATATACAATTTCAAGGGGCTTAAACTATAATACAATCAAAAACTTGAAAACCTTTAGCATCAAAAAAGAACTTAGTTCGCAGTGTTTGTTAGGAGAAAATTCATATAATTTGAAAAAAGTTCGCTGGACTGCGACTGCGCCTTCACAGGCAAGACACGGCACGGCCAGTGTGTATCAACTGTCTGTATCAAGTTTATAACACGCCCTTATGATCTGCGTTCTGCGGATCTAATACCGTCCGTAAAATAATTGTTCAACTGCTAAGTGCTTTAATGAATATTTTACCAAGCGATTTCAAGACTTAAGCCACCAACTATTTATTGATATTATATTTATCGTATGTACATATCAATATTATCAAGTTCTTATAGTTCAATTTATTACTACTATTATTCCTTTCTTTATCCGTATTTACATTATTGCTGAACCCATTGTAATAAGTTTTTGTATCCTGCGTGAAATATCATCAGTGATTACTGTACCACTAGTTTCTCACAGTCATGCTTTGTTTCAGCACAGGGAGCCCAAGGTGGGTTTCTGTGGTGTCATACTATAAGAAAATGTATTGGGATCTATAAAAAACCTCAATAAAATCGTCAAAATGTGAAATAAAGTAAAGAAATCTTAGCTGACCTTTGAGAAGTTATACCTCTATCGCCCTGCCTGGTTACAATTAGATTTTTTGTTTAAATGCTAAAACTGGCTTAATCCGAATTCTAACCAGGCACCACAGAAACCTAGCTTGGGCTACCTGTGGTTTCAGAGCCCTGTTCCAGACACCGCTTCACCCTTGTGCGAATTAACTTAGTATGAATTATGTCTGACAAAAGAGCGACGTCTGAATCATCTTGTGAAGACATTTTTATATTGGTAAAGCAAACACGGCTAAGTTCGGCAGGGCTTACTGCATTATGTGACACTGGAGCGACAACTGATTCAGACGGTGCTCGAACCTAATACATGAATCATGATAACTGGAGATCTCCCCTTCCCCTTCATACCTGTAAAGAAGTAAAGTAGTTTCAGCACAAGTACGCCGCCTGTTGTTGCTCACAAGTCTAACTTAGTTCTATTAAATTCGTCACATGAGTGAAGCGGTGTCTAGAACGGCCAGACCTTGTATACTGTACGTTTTAATAACAGTTTAAAGTTAATGATTATCCATGCATACATTCAGTATCCGTCTTGGAGAACAAGAATGTTTAAAAAATACTGGAAAAGGACTTCGACCATTTAAATACTAATTACACACTAAGTTTGCTAATATGTGAAAAGGAGAGGTTCACTAAAGCTCAGCTAAGTCAAAAATCTGCGGCTACAAATAAAACATGTAGCTACAATAATTTGTTAGGATTATATGTTGATGCACCTGTGAAAAATGAACGTTGGATTACATCGGGTTTCAATTTTAGTCTCCTGCAGATTTTGTCCAAGGAAACTTAGTCGAAGAAACTAAAATGTCACTTGTTTTAGTACAAGCTGTCCAGGGCTCAACGGGAAAATGTCACCTGATCCTACACGTTATCGTTTATTTACATTCAAGGACGTCAGCAGTAGAAACGTATCCCTTGTCTTCTGAACTTAGTAAAGGTACCACGTAATTATCAAATAAGATTAGAAAGTCATGATTATACAGAATAGTTTCAGTATCCTTTAAAACTTGATAGTGACGTCATCACCCATGAGAAAGAATGGTGCCCAGTACTTTGGTTTGCTGTAGCTGTCGGTGCTCCTCATTTCCTCCATCGCTTGTTGTAAACTTACACTCGCACTCTTTCCATCTTTTAAATGACAATAGAATTCTACCATGAACTCGAGTGTTGCTTCATCATCGATGGCCCACAGAGACGCTACCACTGCACGAGCACCTGACGCTAGAAAGGCTCGACACATGCCAACTACTCCTTCAGCTCTGATTTCACCACGTCCACTGTGACAGCAGCTTAACACAACTAACTGTGCACGTACTTGAGCCTGCTGTACATCAGCCATGGTCAGCATGTAATCTTCTTCATCTGGGATCTTTGTTGCTCTTATCTCAGGAGAAGGTGCAAGCGCTATCGTACCTTTAGTGAGACTGCCGTGTGCAGCAATGTGAAGGACAGCTACTCCTTGTTTTAGTCTCTGGATAACAGCTGATTTTGTAGCTGTTTCTCTAGTCAATGGTGTCACACGTAATAGATCGGCTACTGCACGTGCCTCAACCAATGCATGTTTCAAGGGATGAAACTCTTTCTCTTCACCATTAAACATGACCTTCCCAACAAGAGGATCGCCAATAACCAGTGCGCCTTTCTTTATATCATGATATGCAGCAGAACTGTGTTGCAACCCTTTTAAAGTCGCTAGTGAAGGAGCAAGTCTAATACGCTTTGTCTCTGATAAATACTTTCCCGTGCGAGGATCTCGTAAGGCGGGAAAAGGCACTTGGTACAAAGGACCTTCAGGAATAATAACAACCTCGTCTTCCTTCGACGATAGCATTCTATCACATCCTAAGATACCAAATAGAACTTCTAGAGTAGATCCTTTGGTTTCAGCACTATTCTCATTTGATTCTCCTCTTTTAGAATTGAGGTTAAGCAGTGATGCAGTCGGTTGATTAAGTCCCTCGTATTCTTCTTTGCTTCTTTTTTGTTCTTTTTGAATATCTTGTTCTTTGTCCAAGGACCTGTTCTCACAGTTGACCACCTCACGAACACCCATCTCGTCAAACAACCTATCGACGTCTATCTGGAGGATATAATTTGGATGACCTGAAAAATTAATTATCCCCCCCGTAATAAAAAACTGCAGGAGATCATCAAAAAAAAGTGAGTAACAGAAAATGCTGAAGTCATTTCGAAACAAAAAACGGATGAACTCTAGATGTTCTTCATTGCTCTCCTCTTGTTCCATCTTGAAGTTTGAAATCATGAGGTCTTTCAATGCTCTTGCACGACAACGATCTAACACTAAAAACGCTCCCAAGGTCTTTTCGCCTTCTATTAATAGTCTTGCCAACACCTTATAACCATGAATATATTTGTCAAAAATTGAGATCTTGAATTCATCACGGCTACCAAGTGTCGTAAAGACCGCTTCAAAGAATCGTATAGCTATTCTTAGATAACATTCTGCCAAGAACAGTTCTTTGTTTAATAAAAACAATATTTCACCAAAGCCATGAAAGAATATGCATCGCTGCATATTATCAGAACAAGACTCAGCGGTGGGTAGCCCTTCTTTGAAACAGCGTAAAGCCATGTCATTCTGACCCATCCGCTGATAGACTTTTCCGATTTGGATGAAACAGAACAAGTTCGTAGAATGACCCAAGTCCATCCCCTTTAACTGCTCAAGGCAATTAATGACTTTTTCATAATCTTTTTTTGAACGATAAAAGAAGAAAAGTTTGTAAATAGCGTTTTCTTTATTATCTTTGTTGCCTGTCTTCACCGCTTGGGCAAGATCCTTTAAGAGATCATCTTCAGAACATGTTGATACGTCTTCCAATTCCTTTACTGGACCAGGAACATCACAAGCCTTGTCAATCAAACCAACAGTTGCATAAAGACTAGAACGAAGTTCTTTGAATTTTTTTCCAGCTTCATTGTCTCCAAGCTCTGTAGCAATCGCCATACCTGCATCTATGCTCAGAGACGCATCATTCAACTGCATCGTGTGCAGATATACTTGTGCAAGAAGGTAATGTCCTGCTATCTGAGTTCTTTTCTCGCCAGTTTCCTGTGCCATCTCAATGTATTTCTTACCGTAACACACTGCATCATTGTACTGTTCCAGTGTAATATATATATCACCGAGATGCAAACACGCTTGTGCTTCAATACTTTTCTCGCCAGTTTCCTGTGCCATCTCGATGCATTTCTTATCGTAATACACTGCATCATTGTACTGTTCTAGTGTCTTATATATCTTACCGACTTGTAAACACGCTTGTGCTTCAATCATTTTCTGGCCAGTTTCCTGTGCCATCTCGATGCATTTCTTACTGTAATACACTGCATCATTGTACTGTTCTAGTGTCTTATATATGTCTCCTAGATTGCAACACGCTGCTACAGCTGCCTTCTTTTCGCGGCCAATACGGTTCACGATGTCGATGCATTTCTTGTAATTCTGAATGGCTTCATCGTATTTTTTCAAAGAATGGTTTACTATTCCCAAAGTGAAATACGATTTAACGTCTTTAACTTGATCATCATTATCTTCCTTGTCGATGTGAACACACTTGTTACAGTTGGAAATGGCATCATCGTATTTCCCCAAGGCATAATATACCTCTCCAAGTAAGCTATAAGCATGAGCCTCAGTACATTTATCGCCAATGGTTATTGCAAGCTCAATACACTTTTTGCAATAGATAATTGCATTGTCGTAGTCAGAAAGAGCACTACATTTCTCCCCCATTAATATGTAAGCCGAGGCTTCACCACGTCTGTCTTCTATCTCCCTTGCTGTCTTATATATATTACCGACTTGTAAACACGCTTGTGCTTCAATCATTTTCTGGCCAGTTTCCTGTGCCATCTCGATGCATTTCTTACTGTAATACACTGCATCATTGTACTGTTTCAGTGTCATATATATGCCTCCTAGATTGCAACACGCTGCTACAGCTGCCTTCTTTTCGCGGCCAATACGGTTCACGATGTCGATGCATTTCTTGTAATTCTGAATGGCTTCATCGTATTTTTTCAAAGAATGGTTTACTATTCCCAAAGTGAAATACGATTTAACGTCTTCAACTTGATGATCATTATCTTCCTTGTCGATGTGAACACACTTGTTACAGTTGGAAATGGCATCATCGTATTTCCCCATAGAACTATATATCTCTCCAAGCATGCTATAAGCATAAGCCTCAGCATGTTTATCGCCAATAGTTATTGCAAGCTCAATACACTTCTTGCAATAGATAATTGCATTGTCGTAGTCGGAAAGAGCTTTATATGTCTCCCCCATTAATATGTAAGCCCAGACTTCACCACTACTGTATTCTATTTCTCTTGCTATTTCAATGCATTTCTTTCCAAAGTCGGTGGCATCTTGATAGTGATTCAAGTTAATATGTGCTTCTCCTAGCTTGAAGTAAGCAGTCGCCATAGCCTCCTGATCGTTGGTTTTCATGGCGCAATCAAGGAGTTTGTGCGCATACAGGATAATGTCATCATATTTCTGCATACATTTATATGCTAACATTATACAATTATATGCCATTATCTCGTCTTCTGCACTATCAGTTTCCTGGGCAATTTCAAGATATTTTTTGAAGCTGTCTTGAGCATCATGATAACGAGCTAAGAATGAAAATGCATTTCCCAATACATGATGTCCATGGATTTCGTCTTCTTTATCGCCTATATTTCGAGCAATCTCAATCCATTTCTTGGCGTGCAAGACAACGTTGTCAAACTTATTCAGGTCCCTATATGTCAACAACAAATATTTATGAACTAATAATTCAGCACTTGGTCTTACTACAGCTGACGGTAATATTTCCTTCAGACACCTCAGTGAATCAGCATGTCTACCTATGCTGTTGCTATGCGATACGAACTGCATGCAAGACCTCGTCATGGTACTTATATCATTACAGTGTTTAGCCATCTCTATGCATTCTTTGTACAGACAAATCAGCTTTTCAGTTGGGAGTCCAAGGTCCTCTTCCAACACGTAGGCCGATGCAAAGCAAAACTTTACAAAAGTAATCTTCTTGAACATATCCATCTTCAGCTTTACTTGTTATTCAGGGTTTGATAAAGTATCCTTTTTCTTTTTTCGTCTTTTTTCTGTAAACAATAAAAAGGCTTAGAACAAAGCAGTGATACGAAAAATCATTTTGACTATGCCTTTTATACCATCTCTTATCATCACACACTGATCGCAGAACGAATCGTGTAAATGAATTGTAGTTTGCACGTACCTGTGTTCGCTCATTTCTTCACCAGTGTTGGAAATCCAATGTGTTTTTGCATAATCGTGATGCAACTGAACGCAGAACTTGTAAGACTCATACTGCTCTGGTCCTCTTCCATTGAGTTCTAACTAGACATTTAGAAAAAATGATCAAAGTATTATTTTCCGTCCGTTGTAGGAAATGCTGCCAAAGAGCAAAATTGGATTCCGGTGGCAACATATTTTAATTCAAACTGCTAATTAAAGCATGCACATTAAACCAACATGAGGAACCATATAATCACCAGATAAATTACATGTCATAAAACAGCGGGCAAATTATTTTTAAATGATCATTGGTAACATACTTCTGTGCACGAATAACTAGAGCACATGACTAAGGAGATAAGGAAACAAAAGAAGCCGAACGACATTCATTATGCCATCATACAGAAGTGGCCAACAAAATACATCTTCGGCATTATCAGATACATACTAAGCTCATAGTTCAAGGTATCACTACGTATAACGGACATAATTATTGAATTCAAAGACAAATGTGGAAAATGTTAAATGTCATTTGAAACAAAGTTAGTTTAGAACTACCAACTGACCTCAGCGCTGCCAAATATAAGAGGAGAATTAATACATCGCAGAATTAAATACTAGGCCTTAGCTCTGCTTGTGGAGTTGCTTCATCCTCGAGAAACATCCGAAAGAAAGTTCTAGAAACTTTCAGAGAAACGTCTGAACCTCCTGCAGGTTTGCACGGACGTATGACTTGTTGACTTGGTTTGATCAATGAATTTGATTAGACATTTGACCACTAAAACTAGCTGCCGAGATGCTTGTAAGTAATGTTTATCATCACTGACATACCCACACACATGTATAATGAATTTAGTGTTAGTGCGTGTAGAGCGAACCTCATCGAAGAACCCCTTATGGGGAGTGATGGCTGTAGATATATGTATTCGAAAAGAAAAATTTATTTCAAAGTTTATTCCCCGAAAATCGATAAAAAAAAATGGATTTCTCATTACAGCCAAGTAAAAAGCGCTATTTTCTCAATTCCTGTGGATCGATCCGCGAACATAGTTCAGTTCACTTCATTCTATCGCACGTCTTTAGAGAAGCCATATCTTATGATCATCGGCAAGAAATATTTCGAAAGCCGTTGAGCTAAATTAGACGAAACTATTCAAAAGTTTATTCGTATTTTAGAAACTATTAATGGAGTCAACGAATTTCAAATCAGTATTTTTGTTATTTTATCTTTTCTCTTATACGAGTCAAAAAAAGATAGTGCTGCCTACCTTTACTTGAATTGATAGCACTTTAAAGAGGTAAATCCATCACAATTGAGTAGCATCAAGCGCAAATAACAGACTCGATCAAACAGCCTCAACGTCTTCTTCAAAATCATTGCGCATTCTTGATCAAACTTGTCTGATAAACAAGGGAGTTTTCCCATGACCTCCGTGACGTAATTTTTATTGTACTGGGGTCCAAAATTTTCCGCTCAGTAATTATTCTATATTTCCATAAAGAAAGCATCTCTTCGCATCAACGCATGCAAGACGTCATAGTCTTTACCTACAAAGAAATGAAGCCTATTTTCTAAATTTCGACTTCAAAGTAAGTTCTATACTTTACCTTCCAAAAAGAGTCCAAAATGGTCAAAACGTTCTCACTCCCAAAAAAACAATAAAAACGGTTGGAGTTGTCATTTGGATTCAAAGAAAAATATGGAAAATGTAAAATGTCATTTGAAACAAAGCTAGTTTAGAACTACCAACTGACCTCAGCGTTGCCAAATATAGAAGGAGAAATTAATACATCGCAGAGTTAAATACTAGGCCTTAGCTCTGCTTGTGGAGTTGCTTCATCCTCGAGAAACATCCGAAAGAAAGTTCTAGAAACTTTCAGAGAAACGTCTGAACCCCCTGCTGGTTTGAACGCACGTATGACTTGTTGACTTGCCCGAAGGGGGGGGGGGCTTCGGCGGTAAAGTATCGGGTATGCTCGTCGTATCTCTTAGGGGTAAAAATCAGCGATTTGGTATCTTTTGGGGTCTTTAAGTTGAGGTTTATCAAATCAGCACTTTCTGGCATCTTTTTGGGTGTTGAAAAAGGAACTAGCCCATCTCATAATAACGCAATATTATGTATGCCTTCGTAAACTCAGATTATTACTCAAGGAAAAACATTTCAAAAACCTTTATTTTTTAATAGTATTATTTTTGTGGTATCTCTTAGGGGTTAAAATTTACCAAGCCACGCCCTTTTGAAAAAACGTCCGGTATCTTTGAGGGGTATTTTTGAAAATTTCCGACGAGCATAGGCGATACTTTACCCCCCGAGTCACCCCTCCCGGGTTGACTTGTTTTGATCAATGAATTTGATTAGACATTTGACCACTAAACCTAGCTGCCGAGATGCTTGTAAGTAATGTTTATCATCCATCACTGACATACCCACACATATGTATAGTAAATTTAGTGTTAGTGCGTGTAGAGCGAACCTCATCGAAGAACCCCTTATGGGGAGTGATGGTTGGAGATATATGTATCCGAAAACAAAATGTATTTCAAAGTTTATTCCCGGGAAATCGATAAAAAAAAAATGGATTTCTCATTACAGCCAAGTAAGAATCGCTATTTTCTCAATTCCTGTGGATCGATCCGCGAACAAAGTTCCGTTCGTCTTTCGTCTTTAGAGGAGCCAAATTTTATCATCGGCAAGCAATATTTGGAAAGCCGTTGAGATAAATTAGACGAAACTATTCAGAAGTTTATTCGTATTCTAGAAACTATTAATGGAGTCAGCGAATTTCAAATCAGTATTTTTGTTATTTTATCTTTTCTCTTATACAAGTCAAAAACAAATAGTGCTGCCTACCTTTACTAGAATTGATAGTACTTTAAAGAGGTAAATCCATCAAAATTGAGTAGCATCAAGCGGAAATAACAGACTCAACCAAACAGCCTCAACGTCTTCTTCAAAATCATTGCGAATTCTTGATCAAACTTGTCTGATAAACAAGGGAGTTTTCCCATGACCTCCGTGACGTAATTTTTATTGTTCCCAACCTTGGGGTCCAAAATTTTTCGGTCAGTAATTATTCTATATTTCCATAAAGAAAGCATGTCTCTTCGCATCAACTCAGTCTTTACCTACAAGGAAATTAAGCCTATTTTCTAAATTTCGACTTCAAAATAAGTTCTATACTTTACCTTCCAAAAAGAGTCCAAAATGGTCAAAACGTTCTCACTCCCAAAAAACAATAAAAACGGTTGGAGTTGTCATTTGGATTCAAAGAAAAATATGAAATGTATATGTGATCGTACCATACTGAATGGACTCAGAAAAAATTCTGAGCCCCAGATGGGAATCGAACCCACGACCCTCCGTATTCTAGTCGGACGCTCTACCACTGAGCTGCTGGAGACTCTAATGGCGAGTAGGTCGTTAATGTGGGTTTAATTGTGACAAACGTACTGTATAAGCTACAGTCACAGAAATGTCTAAGGAAAATACATGATGATAATGTTGGTTTGCGTATGATGATGGAATATGAAATGTATATGTGATCGTACCATACTGAATGGACTCAGAAAAAATTCTGAGCCCCAGATGGGAATCGAACCCACGACCCTCCGTATTCTAGTCGGACGCTCTACCACTGAGCTGCTGGAGACTCTAATGGCGAGTAGGTCGTTAATGTGGGTTTAATTGTGACAAACGTACTGTATAAGCTACAGTCACAGAAATGTCTAAGGAAAATACATGATGATAATGTTGGTTTGCGTATGATGATGGAATATGAAATGTATATGTGATCGTACCATACTGAATGGACTCAGAAAAAATTCTGAGCCCCAGATGGGAATCGAACTCAGTATGGTACGATCACATATACATTTCATATTCCATCATCATACGCAAACCAACATTATCATCATGTATTTTCCTTAGACATTTCTGTGACTGTAGCTTATACAGTACGTTTGTCACAATTAAACCCACATTAACGACCTACTCGCCATTAGAGTCTCCAGCAGCTCAGTGGTAGAGCGTCCGACTAGAATACGGAGGGTCGTGGGTTCGATTCCCATCTGGGGCTCAGAATTTTTTCTGAGTCCATTCAGTATGGTACGATCACATATACATTTCATATTCCATCATCATACGCAAACCAACATTATCATCATGTATTTTCCTTAGACATTTCTGTGACTGTAGCTTATACAGTACGTTTGTCACAATTAAACCCACATTAACGACCTACTCGCCATTAGAGTCTCCAGCAGCTCAGTGGTAGAGCGTCCGACTAGAATACGGAGGGTCGTGGGTTCGATTCCCATCTGGGGCTCAGAATTTTTTCTGAGTCCATTCAGTATGGTACGATCACATATACATTTCATATTCCATCATCATACGCAAACCAACATTATCATCAAAGAAAAATATGGAAAATGTAAAATGTCATTTGAAACAAAGCTAGTTTAGAACTACCAACTGACCTATCAGCGTTGCCAAATATAGAAGGAGAATTAATACATGGCAGAGTTAAATACTAGGCCTTAGCTCTGCTGGTGGAGTTGCTTCATCCTCGAGAAACATCCGAAAGAAAGTTCTAGAAACTTTCAGAGAAACGTCTGAACCCCCTACAGGTGTGAACGCACGTATGACTTGTTGACTTGCCCGAGGGGGGGGGGGGACTCCGGCGGTAAAGTATCGGTTATGCTCGTCGTATCTCTTAGGGGTAAAAATCAGCGATTTGGTATCTTTTGGGGTCTTAAATTTGAGGTTTATCAAATCAGCACTTTCTGGTATCTTTTAGTGTGTTGAAAAAGGAACTAGCCCGTCGCAAAATAACGCAATATGTATGCCTTCGTAAACTCAGATTATTAATCAAGGAAAAACATTTCAGAAGCCTTTATTTTTTAATAGTATTATTTTTGTGGTATCTCTTAGGGGTTAAAATTTACCCAGCCACGCCCTTTTGAAAAACCGTCCGGTATCTTTTAGGGGTATTTTTGAAAATTTCCGACGAGCATACCCGATACTTTACCCCCGGAGTCACCCCCCCCCCCCCCCCCCGGTTGACTTGTTTTGATCAATGAATTTGATTAGACATTTGCCCACTAAAACTAGCTGCTGAGATGCTTGTAAGTAATGTTTATCATCCATCACTGACATATCCACACACATGTATAATGAATTTAGTGTTAGTGCGTGTAGAGCGAACCTCATCGAAGAACCCCTTATGGGGAGTGATGGCTGTAGATATATGTATCCGAAAATAAAATTTATTTCAAAGTTTATTCCCCGAAAATCGATTTAAAAAATGGATTTCTCATTACAGCCAAGTAAGAATCGCTATTTTCTCAATTCCTGTGGATCGATCCGCCAACAAAGTTCCGTTCATCTTTCGTCTTTAGAGAAGCCATATTTTATCATCGGCAAGCAATATTTCGAAAGCCGTTGAGCTAAATTAGACGAAACTATTCAAAAGTTTATTCGTATTCTAGAAACTATTAATGGAGTCAACGAATTTCAAATCAGTATTTTTGTTATTTTCTCTTTTCTCTTATACGAGTCTAAAAAAATAGTGCTGCCTGCCTTTACTTGAATTGATAGCACTTTAAAGAGGTAAATCCATCACAATTGAGTAGCATCAAAACGCAAATAACAGACTTCAAAGCCATTCTTTCTCTTCGATCAAACAGCCTCAACGTCTTCTTCAAAATCATTGTGGACGCTTCATCAAGCTTGGGATAAACAAGGGACTTTTCCCTTGACCTCCGTGACGTAAATTATATTGTTCCCAACCCCGGGGCCCAAAATTTTTCGGTCAGTAATTATTCTTTATTTCCATAAAGAAAGCATCTCTCTTTGCATCAACGCATGCAAGACATTCACAGTCTTTACCTACGAGGAAATGTAGCCTATTTTCTAAATTTCGACTTCAAAGTAAGTTCTATACTTCACATTCGAATTCCAAAAAGAGTCCAAAATGGTCAAAACGTTCTCACTAACAAAAAACAATAAAAACGGTTGGAGTTGTCATTTGGATTCAAAGAAAAATATGGAAAATGTCAAATGTCATTTGAAACAAAGCTAGTTTAGAACTACCAACTGACCTATCAGCGTTGCCAAATATAGAAGGAGAATTAATACATGGCAGAGTTAACTACTAGGCCTTAGCTCTGCTGGTGGAGTTGCTTCATCCTCGAGAAACATCCGAAAGAAAGTTCTAGAAACTTTCAGATAAACGTCTGAACCCCCTGCAGGTGTGAACGCACGTATGACTTGTTGACTTGTTTTGATAAATAAATTTGATTAGAAATTTGACCACTAAAACTAGCTGCCGAGATGCTTGTAAGTAATGTTTATCATCCATCACTGACATATCCACACATATGTATAATGAATTTAGTGTTAGTGCGTGTAGAGCGAACCTCATCGAAGAACCCCTTATGGGGAGTGATGGCTGTAGATATATGTATTCGAAAAGAAAAATTTATTTCAAAGTTTATTCCCCGAAAATCGATAAAAAAAAATGGATTTCTCATTACAGCCAAGTAAAAAGCGCTATTTTCTCAATTCCTGTGGATCGATCCGCGAACATAGTTCAGTTCACTTCATTCTATCGCACGTCTTTAGAGAAGCCATATCTTATGATCATCGGCAAGAAATATTTCGAAAGCCGTTGAGCTAAATTAGACGAAACTATTCAAAAGTTTATTCGTATTTTAGAAACTATTAATGGAGTCAACGAATTTCAAATCAGTATTTTTGTTATTTTATCTTTTCTCTTATACGAGTCAAAAAAAGATAGTGCTGCCTACCTTTACTTGAATTGATAGCACTTTAAAGAGGTAAATCCATCACAATTGAGTAGCATCAAGCGCAAATAACAGACTCGATCAAACAGCCTCAACGTCTTCTTCAAAATCATTGCGCATTCTTGATCAAACTTGTCTGATAAACAAGGGAGTTTTCCCATGACCTCCGTGACGTAATTTTTATTGTACTGGGGTCCAAAATTTTCCGCTCAGTAATTATTCTATATTTCCATAAAGAAAGCATCTCTTCGCATCAACGCATGCAAGACGTCATAGTCTTTACCTACAAAGAAATGAAGCCTATTTTCTAAATTTCGACTTCAAAGTAAGTTCTATACTTTACCTTCCAAAAAGAGTCCAAAATGGTCAAAACGTTCTCACTCCCAAAAAAACAATAAAAACGGTTGGAGTTGTCATTTGGATTCAAAGAAAAATATGGAAAATGTCAAATGTCATTTGAAACAAAGCTAGTTTAGAACTACCAACTGACCTATCAGCGTTGCCAAATATAGAAGGAGAATTAATACATGGCAGAGTTAACTACTAGGCCTTAGCTCTGCTGGTGGAGTTGCTTCATCCTCGAGAAACATCCGAAAGAAAGTTCTAGAAACTTTCAGATAAACGTCTGAACCCCCTGCAGGTGTGAACGCACGTATGACTTGTTGACTTGTTTTGATAAATAAATTTGATTAGAAATTTGACCACTAAAACTAGCTGCCGAGATGCTTGTAAGTAATGTTTATCATCCATCACTGACATATCCACACATATGTATAATGAATTTAGTGTTAGTGCGTGTAGAGCGAACCTCATCGAAGAACCCCTTATGGGGAGTGATGGTTGTAGATATATGTATCCGAAAAGAAAATGTATTTCAAAGTTTATTCCCGGAAAATCGATAAAAAAAATGGATTTCTCATTACAGCCAAGTAAAAAGCGCTATTTTCTCAATTCCTGTGGATCGATCCGCGAACATAGTTCAGTTCACTTCATTCTATCGCACGTCTTTAGAGAAGCCATATTTTATGATCATCGGCAAGAAATATTTCGAAAGCCGTTGAGCTAAATTAGACGAAACTATTCAAAAGTATAAGCTGTATAAGCTACAGTCACAGAAATGTCTAAGGAAAATACATGATGATAATGTTGGTTTGCGTATGATGATGGAATATGAAATGTATATGTGATCGTACCATACTGAATGGACTCAGAAAAAATTCTGAGCCCCAGATGGGAATCGAACTCAGTATGGTACGATCACATATACATTTCATATTCCATCATCATACGCAAACCAACATTATCATCATGTATTTTCCTTAGACATTTCTGTGACTGTAGCTTATACAGTACGTTTGTCACAATTAAACCCACATTAACGACCTACTCGCCATTAGAGTCTCCAGCAGCTCAGTGGTAGAGCGTCCGACTAGAATACGGAGGGTCGTGGGTTCGATTCCCATCTGGGGCTCAGAATTTTTTCTGAGTCCATTCAGTATGGTACGATCACATATACATTTCATATTCCATCATCATACGCAAACCAACATTATCATCATGTATTTTCCTTAGACATTTCTGTGACTGTAGCTTATACAGTACGTTTGTCACAATTAAACCCACATTAACGACCTACTCGCCATTAGAGTCTCCAGCAGCTCAGTGGTAGAGCGTCCGACTAGAATACGGAGGGTCGTGGGTTCGATTCCCATCTGGGGCTCAGAATTTTTTCTGAGTCCATTCAGTATGGTACGATCACATATACATTTCATATTCCATCATCATACGCAAACCAACATTATCATCAAAGAAAAATATGGAAAATGTAAAATGTCATTTGAAACAAAGCTAGTTTAGAACTACCAACTGACCTATCAGCGTTGCCAAATATAGAAGGAGAATTAATACATGGCAGAGTTAAATACTAGGCCTTAGCTCTGCTGGTGGAGTTGCTTCATCCTCGAGAAACATCCGAAAGAAAGTTCTAGAAACTTTCAGAGAAACGTCTGAACCCCCTACAGGTGTGAACGCACGTATGACTTGTTGACTTGCCCGAGGGGGGGGGGGACTCCGGCGGTAAAGTATCGGTTATGCTCGTCGTATCTCTTAGGGGTAAAAATCAGCGATTTGGTATCTTTTGGGGTCTTAAATTTGAGGTTTATCAAATCAGCACTTTCTGGTATCTTTTAGTGTGTTGAAAAAGGAACTAGCCCGTCGCAAAATAACGCAATATGTATGCCTTCGTAAACTCAGATTATTAATCAAGGAAAAACATTTCAGAAGCCTTTATTTTTTAATAGTATTATTTTTGTGGTATCTCTTAGGGGTTAAAATTTACCCAGCCACGCCCTTTTGAAAAACCGTCCGGTATCTTTTAGGGGTATTTTTGAAAATTTCCGACGAGCATACCCGATACTTTACCCCCGGAGTCACCCCCCCCCCCCCCCCCGGTTGACTTGTTTTGATCAATGAATTTGATTAGACATTTGCCCACTAAAACTAGCTGCTGAGATGCTTGTAAGTAATGTTTATCATCCATCACTGACATATCCACACACATGTATAATGAATTTAGTGTTAGTGCGTGTAGAGCGAACCTCATCGAAGAACCCCTTATGGGGAGTGATGGCTGTAGATATATGTATCCGAAAATAAAATTTATTTCAAAGTTTATTCCCCGAAAATCGATTTAAAAAATGGATTTCTCATTACAGCCAAGTAAGAATCGCTATTTTCTCAATTCCTGTGGATCGATCCGCCAACAAAGTTCCGTTCATCTTTCGTCTTTAGAGAAGCCATATTTTATCATCGGCAAGCAATATTTCGAAAGCCGTTGAGCTAAATTAGACGAAACTATTCAAAAGTTTATTCGTATTCTAGAAACTATTAATGGAGTCAACGAATTTCAAATCAGTATTTTTGTTATTTTCTCTTTTCTCTTATACGAGTCTAAAAAAATAGTGCTGCCTGCCTTTACTTGAATTGATAGCACTTTAAAGAGGTAAATCCATCACAATTGAGTAGCATCAAAACGCAAATAACAGACTTCAAAGCCATTCTTTCTCTTCGATCAAACAGCCTCAACGTCTTCTTCAAAATCATTGTGGACGCTTCATCAAGCTTGGGATAAACAAGGGACTTTTCCCTTGACCTCCGTGACGTAAATTATATTGTTCCCAACCCCGGGGCCCAAAATTTTTCGGTCAGTAATTATTCTTTATTTCCATAAAGAAAGCATCTCTCTTTGCATCAACGCATGCAAGACATTCACAGTCTTTACCTACGAGGAAATGTAGCCTATTTTCTAAATTTCGACTTCAAAGTAAGTTCTATACTTCACATTCGAATTCCAAAAAGAGTCCAAAATGGTCAAAACGTTCTCACTAACAAAAAACAATAAAAACGGTTGGAGTTGTCATTTGGATTCAAAGAAAAATATGGAAAATGTCAAATGTCATTTGAAACAAAGCTAGTTTAGAACTACCAACTGACCTATCAGCGTTGCCAAATATAGAAGGAGAATTAATACATGGCAGAGTTAACTACTAGGCCTTAGCTCTGCTGGTGGAGTTGCTTCATCCTCGAGAAACATCCGAAAGAAAGTTCTAGAAACTTTCAGATAAACGTCTGAACCCCCTGCAGGTGTGAACGCACGTATGACTTGTTGACTTGTTTTGATAAATAAATTTGATTAGAAATTTGACCACTAAAACTAGCTGCCGAGATGCTTGTAAGTAATGTTTATCATCCATCACTGACATATCCACACATATGTATAATGAATTTAGTGTTAGTGCGTGTAGAGCGAACCTCATCGAAGAACCCCTTATGGGGAGTGATGGCTGTAGATATATGTATTCGAAAAGAAAAATTTATTTCAAAGTTTATTCCCCGAAAATCGATAAAAAAAAATGGATTTCTCATTACAGCCAAGTAAAAAGCGCTATTTTCTCAATTCCTGTGGATCGATCCGCGAACATAGTTCAGTTCACTTCATTCTATCGCACGTCTTTAGAGAAGCCATATCTTATGATCATCGGCAAGAAATATTTCGAAAGCCGTTGAGCTAAATTAGACGAAACTATTCAAAAGTTTATTCGTATTTTAGAAACTATTAATGGAGTCAACGAATTTCAAATCAGTATTTTTGTTATTTTATCTTTTCTCTTATACGAGTCAAAAAAAGATAGTGCTGCCTACCTTTACTTGAATTGATAGCACTTTAAAGAGGTAAATCCATCACAATTGAGTAGCATCAAGCGCAAATAACAGACTCGATCAAACAGCCTCAACGTCTTCTTCAAAATCATTGCGCATTCTTGATCAAACTTGTCTGATAAACAAGGGAGTTTTCCCATGACCTCCGTGACGTAATTTTTATTGTACTGGGGTCCAAAATTTTCCGCTCAGTAATTATTCTATATTTCCATAAAGAAAGCATCTCTTCGCATCAACGCATGCAAGACGTCATAGTCTTTACCTACAAAGAAATGAAGCCTATTTTCTAAATTTCGACTTCAAAGTAAGTTCTATACTTTACCTTCCAAAAAGAGTCCAAAATGGTCAAAACGTTCTCACTCCCAAAAAAACAATAAAAACGGTTGGAGTTGTCATTTGGATTCAAAGAAAAATATGGAAAATGTCAAATGTCATTTGAAACAAAGCTAGTTTAGAACTACCAACTGACCTATCAGCGTTGCCAAATATAGAAGGAGAATTAATACATGGCAGAGTTAACTACTAGGCCTTAGCTCTGCTGGTGGAGTTGCTTCATCCTCGAGAAACATCCGAAAGAAAGTTCTAGAAACTTTCAGATAAACGTCTGAACCCCCTGCAGGTGTGAACGCACGTATGACTTGTTGACTTGTTTTGATAAATAAATTTGATTAGAAATTTGACCACTAAAACTAGCTGCCGAGATGCTTGTAAGTAATGTTTATCATCCATCACTGACATATCCACACATATGTATAATGAATTTAGTGTTAGTGCGTGTAGAGCGAACCTCATCGAAGAACCCCTTATGGGGAGTGATGGTTGTAGATATATGTATCCGAAAAGAAAATGTATTTCAAAGTTTATTCCCGGAAAATCGATAAAAAAAATGGATTTCTCATTACAGCCAAGTAAAAAGCGCTATTTTCTCAATTCCTGTGGATCGATCCGCGAACATAGTTCAGTTCACTTCATTCTATCGCACGTCTTTAGAGAAGCCATATTTTATGATCATCGGCAAGAAATATTTCGAAAGCCGTTGAGCTAAATTAGACGAAACTATTCAAAAGTTTATTCGTATTCTAGAAACTATTAATGGAGTCAACGAATTTCAAATCAGTATTTTTGTTATTTTATCTTTTCTCTTATACAAGTATAAAAACAAATAGTGCTGCCTACCTTTACTTGAATTGATAGCACTTTAAAGAGGTAAATCCATCACAAATGAGTAGCATCAAGCGGAAATAACAGACTCAACCAAACAGCCTCAACGTCTTCTTCAAAATCATTGCGAATTCTTGATCAAACTTGTCTGATAAACAAGGGAGTTTTCCCATGACCTCCGTGACGTAATTTTTATTGTACTTTGGTCCAAAATTTTCCGCTCATTAATTACTCTATATTTCCATAAAGAAAGCATCTCTTCGCATCAACGCATGCAAGACGTCATAGTCTTTACCTACAAGGAAATGAAGCCTATTTTCTAAATTTCGACTTCAAAGTAAGTTCTATACTTTACCTTCCAAAAAGACTCCAAAATGGTCAAAACGTTTTCACTCCCAAAAAACAATAAAAACGGTTGGAGTTGTCATTTGGATTCAAAGAAAAATATGGAAAATGTAAAATGTCATTTGAAACAAAGCTAGTTTAGAACTACCAACTGACCTATCCACGTTGCCAAATATAGAAGGAGAATTAATACATGGCAGAGTTAAATACTAGGCCTTAGCTCTGCTGGTGGAGTTGCTTCATCCTCGAGAAACATCCCGAAAGAAAGTTCTAGAAACTTTCAGAGAAACGTCTGAACCCCCTGCAGGTGTGAACGCACGTATGACTTGTTGACTTGCCCGAGGGGGTGGGGGACTCGGGGGGGGGGGGGGGGGGGCGGACACCGGCGGTAAAGTATCGGGTATACTCGTCGTATCTCTTAGGGGTAAAAATCAGCGATTTGGTATCTTTTGGGGTCTTAAATTTGAGGTTTATCAAATCAGCACTTTCTGGCATCTTTTTGGGTTTTGAAAAAGGAACTAGCCCATCTCATAATAACGCAATGTGTATGCCTTCGTAAACTCAGATTATTACTCAAGGAAAAACATTTCAAAAGCCTTTATTTTTTAATAGCATTATTTTTGTGGTATCTCTTAGGGGTTAAAATTTACCAAGCCACGCCCTTTTGAAAAAACCTCCGGTATCTTTTAGGGATATATTTGAAAATTTCCGACGAGCATACCCGATACTTTACCCCCGGAGTCACTCCCCCCCCCCCCCCCCCCCCCGCCCCCCAGGTTGACTTGTTTTGATCAATGAATTTGATTAGACATTTGACCACTAAAACTAGCTGCCGAGATGCTTGTTAGTAATGTTTATCACCCATCACTGACATACCCACACACATGTATAATGAATTTAGTGTTAGTGCGTGTAGAGTGAACCTCATCGAAGAATCCCTTATGGGGAGTGATGGTTGTAGATATATGTAAATTCTAGACTTTACCTTCCAAAATTTTTAAAACGTTCCGAATAATAAGCCATTAATATTGATTGTTATGGTCTGAACATTTTGATTTTGGCCTGAATTTGAATAAACAAGATATTTATGGATTTGGGTAGTAACATTTGTGATAGTGGATGAAAATACAGCTAAGTTATAGAAACCTTTAGTTTTACTTTCTTGAAAAGCACAGTGAAACAGAATCATGTCTGGTGGCTACCCAAAGCCTTGGAAAAAATTGTTGAGAAGATAAACTATATTTGTCCATTACTAATTTACTAGAAATATAGACACCCATAAAAAGGAATGTTTGGAAAGTGGGCAACTAGCAGACTGACAGATAGAGCAGCGCTCAATTTGGAGGACAAAACAAAACAAAACAATTTTATTCTGCTGAGAATTGCAACCTATTGTTTTGTCCTCCAAATTGAGCTGCATTCCGAAGTGCTGCAAGGGGTCAGAAGTCCATTACTTCTGAAGGGGTCTATGTTGTATCATGGGAGAAGGGAGGCAACGCTTTGACGGAGAATTATTATGTTGAAAAATCTAAATTCTTACTCAGTACAGAATGTGAAAAGTTTTAACAAGTCTGTCCAGGATTGCTGGTAACTAAATGAATTGTAATAACAGGTTTATTTGTGAATTTTTCGTCAAAGAATCTGACAATTGAAATTAAGTTTTCATGAACAATAAACAAAAGCAACACACTTGATTCATAGTTAATAGAGGGGACACTCTCCTTTCTATTAACTATGCTTAATCTATTAAACAAGGAGAATCTCTCTCTGAATTTTTTCTATTATCATTATTACTGTAATAATAGTTTCTCACAGTCCTATGCTGTTCAGTCAGAGGTCCGTTACAGATATCGTTCCACTCGTGTGCCAAACTACAAGAGTGGCGTATGAATCTGTCTGTTACCCTATTTACATGGTCTAACCCTATTTACATGGTCTAACCCTATTTACATGGTCTAACCCCATTTACATGGTCTAAGTACTATTTAATAAACGAGCAGAAGTGTTTTATCAGGTATAAAATCCCGAGGGCGAAGCCCTCGGGATTTTATACCTGATAAAACACGTGCTGCGAGTTTATTGATAAGCTTAAGAAACTCATTAATATTCAACGACCATTTTGTCCAATATCGATGAAATTATCATGTATTGATGCGAGAAAACAAAAGAAAAAGGCGGGTTGTTTGCATTTGGGAATTGATCTACAGTAATAATAGATGAATAAAATTAGAAATTCAAATGTGCAGAACTTTTTCAGTATTTCATTTGCATGTGAAGTCTTTCGGGACTAGCTTTTGGATGAGTAACAACATGCCTCCAAAGCGGCAGTTTAGGCCACCAAAGTCTAAAGAAGAAGAAAAAAACACATTGTTATATTTCATTTTTGTACTGCCTAAGGACATGAAGCATTATATAATGACACATGTGCCATTATATAATGCTTCATTTCATGTTCATTTGCATTCCATTGTTCTTCTATTCTACCCCATTATTCCCCTGGCCCGAATTCAAATCCCTCCCCGGGCTTTAAATTTGAAAAGTACTTTATGCGGTATAAAATGTTTTCCTCGTGACCAAAAGTGAGCATCGGATTGGACAAAATGGTCGTTGAATATTAATGAGTTTTTAACCCTATTTACATGGTCTAACCCTATTTACATGGTCTAACCTCATTTTTTGTGTCTCCTGTCATGGCTGCCATCACGTGATGGTGCAAAACCTCTATTGGTACAGCAAACACGGCTAAGTTTGGCAGGGCTTGCTGCATTATGTGACACTGGAGCGACAACTGATTCAGACGGCGCTCGAACCTAATACATGAATCATGATAACTGGAGATCTCCCCTTCCCCTTCATACCTGTAAAGAAGTAAAGTAGTTTTAGCACAAGTACGCCGCCTGTTGTTGCTCACAAGTCTAACTTAGTTGCATTAAATTCGTCACATGAGTGAAGCGGTGTTTAGAACGGGCCAGACCTTCGATACTGTACGTTTTTTAAAATAACACTGATTTAAAAAAATAATAACTGTCTATGCACGCATTCAGTATCCGTCTTGAAAAACAAGAATATTTAAGAAATTGTTGCCTACATCTCATTAGACAAGGAAATACTAGTTGAACACTAAGTTTACTAATATGTGAAAAGGAGAGGTTCACTAATGCTCAGCTAAGTCAAAAATCAGTGGCTACAAATAAAACATATAGCTACAATAATTTGTTAGGATTATATGTTGATGCACATATGAAAAATGAACGTTGGATTACATCGGTTTCAATTTTAGTCTTCTGCAGATTTTATCCAAGGAAACTGAGTCGAAGAAACTAAAATGTCACTTGTTTTAGTTCAAGCTGTCCAGGGCTCAACGGGAAATGTCACCTGATCCTACAAGTTATCGTTTATTTACATTCAGTGAGGACGTGAGCAGTAGAAAACGTATCCCTTGTCTTCTTAACTTAGTAAAGGTACCACGTAATCATCAAATAAGATTTGAAAGTGTCATCATTATACAGAATAGTTTCAGTATCCTTTAAAACTTGATAGTGACGTCATCACCCATGAGGAAGAATGGTGCCCAGTACTTTGGTTTGCTGTAGCTGGTAGTGTTCCTCATTTCCTTCATTGCTTGTTGCAAACTTGCACTCGCACTCTTTCCATCTTTTAAACTAAGATAGAATTTTTGCATGAACTCGAATGTTGCATCGTCATCGATGGCCCACAGAGACGCTACCACTGCACGAGCACCTGACGCTAGAAAGGCTCGACACATGCCAACTACTCCTTCAGCTCTGATTTCACCACGTCCACTGTGACAGCAGCTTAACACAACTAACTGTGCACGTACTTGAGCTTGCTGTACTTCAGCCATGGTCAGCATGTAATCTTCTTCATCTGGGATCCTTGTTGCTCTTATCTCAGGAGAAGGTGCAAGTACGATGGTAGCTTTTGATAGGATACCATGTGCAGCAATGTGAACAACAGATACCCCTTCTTGTAATCTTTTTATGACGGCGGGTTTTGTGGCATGTTTTGTCAATAATGCAGGGGTATTGAGTAACACAGAAATCTCTGCGGCTTCTCCTCTTGCACCTGGCAAACTTTCAATATCCCGTTCTTCTCCATCCATCATAACTTTCCCAACCAAAGGATCACCAATAATCAAAGGTTCAGCATTGCTGGTTCGGTCCGTTGGGAAATCTTCAAAGTGCTTTAAGGTTGCCAGTGAAGGAGCAAGTCTAATACGCTTTGTCTCTGATAAATACTTTCCTGTGTGAGGATGTCGTAAGGCAGGAAAAGGCACTTTGTACAAAGGACCTTCGGGAATAATAATAACCTCGTCTTGCTTCGACGATAGTATTCTATCACATTCTAAGATACCAAATAGAACTTCTAGAGTAGATTCTTTGGTCTCAGCACTATTCTTATTTGATTCTCCTCTTTTAGAATCGAGGTTAAGCAGTGATGCAGTCGGGTGATTAAGTCCCTCGTATTCTTCTTCGCTTCTTTTTTGTTCTTTTTGAATATCTTGTTCTTTGTCCAAGGACCTGTTCTCACAGTTGACCACCTCACGAACACCCATTTCGTCAAACAACGTATCGACGTGTATCTGTAGGGAATGACTTTTACAAATTGAAAAACTGCGGTTTGTCACCCCTTCAAGAAAAAACTTCAGAAAAACATTAAAACAAAGTGAGTAATAGGAAATGCTGAAGTCATTTCTTGAGACCAGAGACAAGACATCGCTGTACTCTAGATGTTCATCATTGCTTCTCTCTTGTTCCATCTTGAAGTTTGAAATCATAAGATCTTTCAATGCTCTTGCACGACAACGATCTAACACTAAAAGCGCTTCCTCGATCTGTTCGCTTGTGATTAACAGTATTGCCAGCAGTTTATAACTATCAATATATTTGTCAAAAATTGAGATTTTGAATTCGTCAAGACTACCAAGTGTCGTAAAGACCGTTTCAAAGCATCGTATAGCTTTTCTTAGATAACGTTCTGCCAAGTTCAGTTCTTTTTTTAATGAAAACAATAATTGACCAATGCCATAATAGAATCTGGATCGTTGCATGTTATCAGAACAAGACTCAGCAGTAGATAGCCCTTCTTTGAAACAGCGTAAAGCCATGTCATTCTGACCCATCAGATGATACAGGTTTCCGATTTCTGTGAGACAGAACAAGTTCACACAACGATCCAAGTCCATCTCTTTTAACTGCTCAAGGCAATTGACTGTTTTTCCATAATCTTTCTTCGAAAGATAAAATCTGTAAAGTCTGATAGAAGCCCTATGTTTCTTTATTTTGTCGCCTATCTTTACCGCTTGGTCAAGATCCTCTAAGAGATGATCTTCAGAAGATGTTGGTACCTCTAAGAATTCCTTTATCGAGGGTTCATCACAAGCATCCGCCTTGTCAAGCAAGCCAACAGTTGAATAAAAACTAGAACGAATTACTTTGAAGTGTTTTACAGCTTCATTGTCTCCAAGCTCTGTAGCAATCGCCATACCTGCATTTATACTCAGAGACACATCATTCAACTGCATCGATCCAAGATATACTTGTGCAAGAAGATAATGTCCGTCCATCTGAGTTTTCTTATCGTTAGTTTTTTGACAGAGGTTCAGGCATTTCTTACCGTATTGGATGGCATTACCTTTCTCATCTAATGTCAGGTATAAAAACAAAAGACGAAGACATGCCTGTGCTTCAACTCTTTTCTCGCTAGTTTCGTGTGCCATCTCGATGCATTTCTTACTGTAATACACTGCATCATTGTACTGTTTGAGTGTCTGATATATCTTTCCTAGATACAAACACGCTGCTACAGCTGCCTTCTTTTCGCGGCAAATACGGTCCCCGATGTCGATGCATTGCTTGTAATTCTGAATGGCTTCATCGTATTTCTCCAAAGACTGGTTTACTCTTCCCAAAGTGAAATACGCCATAACGTCAGCTGCTTTATCTTCATTATCTTCCTTGTCGATTTGAACACACTTGTTACAGTTGGAAATGGCATCATCGTATTTCTTCAAAGAATAATATATATCTCCAAGTGTGCTATAAGCATGAGCCTCAGCATGTTTATCGCCAATAGTTATTGCAAGCTCAATACACTTCTTGTAATACATAATTGCATTGTCGTAGTCGGAAAGTGCTTTATAATATATCTTCCCCATTAATAGATAAACCCAGACTTCACCACATCTGTCTTCTATTTCCCTTGCTATTTCAATGCATTTTTTACCAAAGTCGGTGGCATCTTGATAGTGATTCAAGGCAAGATGTGCTCTTCCTAGTTCTAAGTATGCAGTCTTCATAGCCTTCTGATCGTTTGTTTTCATGGCGCAATCAAGGAGCTTGTGCGCATACAGAATAGTGTCATCATGTTTCTGCATACATTGATATGCTAACATTATACATTCATATGCTTTCATCTCGCCTTCTGTACTATCAGTTTCCTGGGCTATTTCAAGACCTTTTTTGCCACAGTCAAGAGCATCATCATAACAAGCTAAGGATGAAAATGCATTTGCCATTACGAGATATCCATGAATTTCGTTAACTTTATCGCCTATATTTCGAGCAATTTCGATCCATTTCTTGGCGTGTAAGACAACGTTGTCGAACTCTTTGAGCTCCTCATATGTCAATGACAAATAGGGTTGAACTATTAACTCCAAACTTGGTCTTACTACAGCTGACGGTAATATTTCCTTCAGACACCTCAGTGAATCAGCATGTCTACCTATGCTGTTGCTATGCAATACGAACTCCAAGCAAGAATCCACCATGACAACTATATCATTACAGTGTTTAGCCATCTCTATGCATTCTTTGTACAGACAAATCAGCTTTTCAGTTGGGAGTCCAACGTCCTCTTGCAACATGGAGGCCGATGCATAACAAAACCTTACAAAAGTAATCTTTCTGCATAACATATCCATCTTCGGCTTTACTTGTTATTTCACAGTCATCTAAAATCAAACAACAATCGGAGTGAACATGCATCAGGGTTTGATGAAGTAGCTGGTTTCTTTATCTTCTTTTTTTTCTGTATAAAAATAAAAAGGTTTAGGAAAAAGCATTGATACAACGAATTATTAATCATCTCTTATTATCACACACTGATCGCAGAACGAATCGTGCAAATAAAGGCGCCTTAACCGCCGCCCGGTTGGCTCAGTTGATTGAGCACCGGACTTTCGTGCGGGAGGTCGTGGTTCGAGTGACGGCTGGACCAACACTCAGGGTCTTAAAATAACTGAGGAGAAAGTGCTGCCTTTGTAATTACATCTGCAAACGGTTAGACTTTCAAGTGGCTCGGATGACCACTTTAAATGGCGGTCCCGTTTCTCCACACTTCATCACTAACTAATATCGGAGGGACGTAAAAGAACCACTGAGGACGTAAAGAAACCCTGGCAGTGACCACCCTCAGTGCCTACACCTAATACTAACCACCTCTCATGATTGTAAAAGCGCCTTTCAATATATACATAGAAAGGGCGCTATATAAAATCATAAATCAAATCAAATCAAACCATAAACTGCAGTTTGCACGAACCCGTGTTCGCTCAGTTTTTCACCAATGTTAGCGATCCAATATGTTTTTCCATAATCGTGGTGCAACTGAACTAGGTAATCCAAACTTTACGCAGAACTTGTAAGAATCATACGGCTCTGATCCTTTTCCATTGAGTTCTAACTAGACATTTAGAAAAAAATGATGAAAGTATTATTTTCCGTCCGTTGTAAGAAAAGCGGCCAAAGAACCAAATTGAGTCCGGTGGCAACATATTTTAATTCAAACTGCTAATTAAAGCATGCACATTAAACCAACAAGAGGGAACCATATAATCACCAGATAAATTTCATGTCATACAACAGCAGCCAAATGATTTTAAAATGATCATTGGTAACGTATTTCTGTGCACGAATAACTAGAGCACATGACTAAGGAGATAAGGGAACAAAAGAAGCCGAACAACATTCATTATGCCATCATACAGAAGTGGCAACAAAATACATCTTCGGCATTATCAGATACACACTAAGCTCATAGTTCAAGGTATCACTACGTATAACGGACATAATTATTGAATTCAAAGAGAAATGTGGAAAATGTAAAATGTCATTTGAAACAAAGCTAGTTTAGAACTACCAACTGACCTATCAGCGTTGCCAAATAAATATAGAAGGAGAATTAATACATCGCAGAGTTTTAACTAGTATTTAAAAATACTAGGCCTTAGCTCTGCTGGTGGAGTTGCTTCATCCTCGAGAAACATCCGAAAGAAAGAAAGATTGAAGAATCCCTTATGGGGAGTGATGGTTGTAGATATATTTATCCGAAAATAAAATTTATCAGTTCAAACTTTATTCCCGGAAAATCGATTAAAAAATACATTTCTCATTACAGCCAAGTAAGAATCGTTATTTTCTCAATTCCTTCTGATCGATCCGCGAAGAAAGTTCTGTTCGCCTTATTGTATCTCACGTCTTTAGGGAAGCCATATTTTATCATCGGCAAGAAACATTTCAACAGCCGTTGAGCCAAATAATACGAAACTATTCAAAAGTTAATTCGTATTCTAGAAACTATTAATGGCGTCAACAAATTTCAAATCCCTATTTTTGCCAAAAATATCGGGTATTTTCTCTTTTCGAATTCTATTATACAAGTCAAAAATAATGCTGCCTACCTTTACTTCAAAGCTATTAATTTTCTTCGATCAAACAGCCTCAACGTCTTCTTCAAAAGCATTGCGAACGCTTGATCAAACTTGTCTGGTAAACAAGGGACTTTTCCCCTGACCTACGTGACGTAGTTTCTATTGTTTCCAACCCTGGGGTGCCAAATTAATGCTAATTTTTCCGGTCATTAATTATTTAATATTTCCATAAAGAAAGCATCTCTTCGCATCAACTCATGCAAGACAGTCACAGTCTTTACCTACAAAGAAATTAAGCCTATTTTTTAAATTTCAGTCGCATCAAGGTATCAATTTCCGGTAACATTTGGCCTGTCCCCTCCCTACTACGTGTATGTTTTGTACAATATATATTAAAATTCTAATTTGACTTGTAGAATTGACTCGATCTGGCTTTTTTTTTATTTGTTGGTACGTTATGAGACAAATCTCTTTCATCCAAAATGATACTAAACTGAGTAACTTCCTAAACTGAGTAACGCATTAAAGGCACAAAAACCAAAAAGATATCAGCACAAGATACTGTGGCAATTCTCCTGTATTATAGGCAGCTTCTTAACTACTATACATACCTAAAGAATAATGCAGTGGTCCACAATCAAACATAATATGGTTGTTGTTCGTCGACCATCAAAAGCTCTCCAAAACATCGCTGATATTCTGAAGACGTTTTCTTCGACTGCTAATTCAGAACAGACATCACTTGTCTTTCTTCATAACCTTTTTTTACATCTTACTCACATGTTATCAAATTCAAAATCCACACAAATTTCGAAGTCAAACGAACGATGAAACCGAAAGTTCTTCGTTTAATGAATAACTAAGAAGGGATTTCCCCCTTGATTCACCAATAGTGACAGCAGCAGGCCGTCACTACACGTTCTTCAAGCTCATTGGGGAAACTCAAAATTATGCGTACAAAGAGCAAAATATATGACATCTACATCGTTGATATTCCGAAGACGCTTTGTTCGACTGCGAATGTAGAATAGACATCACTTGTCTTTATTCATAATTTTTTTACATCTTATTCACATCTTATTTCAAAGTCCACACAAATTTCAATGTCATACGAGCGAAGAAACCGACGAAAGAACGTCTTTTCATGCATGATTAACATGGGGTTTTCCCTTGATCACCTATAGCAACAACAGGTGGCAGTCACAACACGTTCTTTTAAGCTCATTGGGAGAAATTAAAATTGTATTATGTGAACGAAGAACAAAATATATCAGTTTGACATCTGCATATGATTAGGGTTTATGTTTACATTTCACATCAAGGTTTTCTTACATATTTCTTCAAATAATTTTTTCTTCTTAGTAGTATAGCAATCAACTAATGGACCGTTCACAATTTATGCGTTGGGAAAGGGCTATTTCCCCAAAAGTATTTTTTACGTAAATTTTCCTCCAAAACTGATAAGCTCCCCTCGAAAATAAGCTCGTAAGGTACAATGAGCAAATATAATCAGGGATTATTTGTGCATGGCGGAGTTGCACGCCGGTTGCCTTCAAAGTAAAATATTAAAGAAAGACGAAAATGAATTGTAGTAAAGTCCGTTTCTATTCAATACGGCCTCGGACGCATGTCAAATATCAGATATTTATGCGTTTATTCCACAATAACTCAAGTCTCTTCATTTCAGTACTCATTACGCATTCACGATTGCTCGGCTCGATATATATAGGATATTACATGGTCGCGCGGAGATACGAATTTTGTATCTCCAAGCGGCCATGTAATGTTCTGTTTATTATATTTTATTTTTATTCTTATTTTGTTTAACTTCGCCTTTTAAAAACAAAATCAGTGATCAGTTTGGTAGATTGGTAACTGGGAGAAAAAAAATGAAATCTTCAATGAAAAATAATGGAGAATTTGACTTTGGTCGAAATTTGACACCACCAGTGTTATCAATTTTATCATTTTGATGTCACTTAATATCACATTCTATCTCATATAATAAAGCACGTTACGCTGCACGATTCACAGAAAAATCATAGGAATATTCCCGTTTACAAGAAGTCTTCCAAAAATGCAAACTGACAAATGAAAAACTTACATATTGTGATGTATCCAGGGTTATTTCCTGGTTCTTTTATCTTCGGCCAACAACTTCTCTTTCTTCCTTTCTGTCTCTCTCTTCGTGGTTCCCGGATATCATCTCTCTCCACAGGGAACCCAAACTATCTATTCTTATTTCTACATCTTTTTCATATGCAACAACAGGAATAATCAAGAGTCCAGAAGAAAAGCGCTTTATTGTGTTGCCTTACGCAACGTTTTACCACGAGTTGGAATGTGGGGCCGCGTTCGTTCCAAGTGATCCATCTATCAAGGACAAGAGCAGGCAGGCAGGAAAAACGGTGATATATACCGTAAATCATCCTCTATTAAGCCACCCGGGGGGCTTATTTATTTCAGGCACGTTTGAGGGGGGGGGGGGGGTTAATAGAGAGGGGGGCTTAATAGAGAGGGGGGCTTAATAGAGAGGGGGGCTTAATAGAGAGGGGGGCTTATTGATTTTTAGCCGAAACGCACAACACAACACGGTAAACTCAGGATTAAACGGAAGTATTACTATTGACTGTCTTGCTTTATGTAAAAGAGAGGGGGGCTTAATAAATTTCTTCCTTTAAAAAGGGGGGCTTATTAGAG
The DNA here is from genome assembly GCA_964019055.1 of Anthopleura xanthogrammica. Lineage (NCBI taxonomy): Eukaryota > Metazoa > Cnidaria > Anthozoa > Actiniaria > Actiniidae > Anthopleura > Anthopleura xanthogrammica. The sequence goes on along the minus strand of OZ025219.1, from coordinate 1,304,354 downwards.
AGAGGCTTTACGGTACCTTACTTATAAGAAAGAAAAATATCTTCTAAGTAAGGGTTAGTGAGTTTTCTGGTTGACACTTCATCACGTAGCATAGTAACTAATTCCGAGGAAATACCACCATACATATATAGTTAAAACACTCCTGCTCGTATACAACCAGAACTACTAGGAGTACTCAGTTAATAGCACCATACATATATAGTTAAAACACTCCTGCTCGTATATAACCAGAACTACTAGGAGTACTCAGTTAATAGCACCATACATATATAGTTAAAACACTCCTGCTCGTATATAACCAGAACTACTAGGAGTACTCAGTTAATAGCACCATACATATATAGTTAAAACACTCCTGCTCGTATACAACCAGAACTACTAGGAGTACTCAGTTAATAGCACCATACATATATAGTTAAAACACTCCTGCTCGTATACAACCAGAACTACTAGGAGTACTCAGTTAATAGCACCATACATATATAGTTAAAACACTCCTGCTCGTATACAACCAGAACTACTAGGAGTACTCAGTTAATAGCACCATACATATATAGTTAAAACACTCCTGCTCGTATATAACCAGAACTACTAGGAGTACTCAGTTAATAGCACCATACATATATAGTTAAAACACTCCTACTCGTATCTCATACACTACTTGAGGTTCTATTATCTATAGCTAACAAAACATTACTTTATATACATTGATTTATTAATAATCTTGTAGTAGTATAGTGTCTTCGTGATCTATTTACATATTTAATCTTCTAAAACATTGTCTTTTAAAACAACTGACTGAAGTTAGTTCTGACGAATAAATCATCTGCATAATCAGAAAGACAACGTTTAAATCTACAGTATGCACCACTCAAGTGACTTGGCGAAGTCACATGATCAGTATTGCGCCTTAACAACTACAGTTTAATAGTGACGTCATCACCCATGAGAAAGAATGGTGCCCAGTACTTCGGTTCGCTGTAGCTGGAAGTGTTCCTCATTTCCTTCATCGCTTGTTGCAAACTTGCACTCGCACTCTTTCCATCTTTTAAACTAAGATAGAATTTTTGCATAAACTCGAATGTTGCATCGTCGTCGATGGCCCACAGAGACGCTACCACTGCACGAGCACCTGACGCTAGAAAGGCTCGACACATGCCAACTACTCCTTCAGCTCGGATTTCCCCACGTCCACTGTGACAGCAGCTTAACACAACTAACTGTGCACGTACTTTAGCCTGCTGTACGTCAGCCATGGTCAGCATGTAATCTTCTTCATCTGGGATCTTTGTTGCTCTTATCTCAGGAGAAGGTGCAAGTACGATGGTAGCTTTTGATAGAATACCATGTGCAGCAATGTGAACAACAGATACTTCTCCTCGTAGTTTCTCTAGGACGCGAGGCTTTGTAGCATCGGCTACTACTAATGGACTTACCCCAAGTATGTCAGCAATGTCTATTGCCTCGTCTAGAGCACCAAATAGTGGCTCAATGTCCCGTTCTTCTCCATCCATCATAACTTTTCCAACCAAAGGAGATCCAATAATCAAAGGTTCAGCATTGATGGTTTGGTCCGTTGGGAAATCTTCAAAGTGCTTTAAGGTTGCCAGTGAAGGAGCAAGTCTAATACGCTTTGTCTCTGATAAATACTTTCCCGTGCGAGGATCTCGTAAGGCGGGAAAAGGCACTTCGTATAAGGGACCTTCAGGAATAACAACAACTTCGTCTTTCTTCGACGATAGTATTCTATCACATTCTAAGATACCAAATAGAACTTCTAGAGTAGATCCTTTGGTTCCAGCACTATTCTTATTTGATTCTCCTCTTTTAGAATCGAGGTTAAGCAGTGATGCAGTCGGTTGATGAAGTCCCTCGTATTCTTCTTCGCTTCTTTTTTGTTCTTTTTGAATATCTTGTTCTTTGTCCAAGGACCTATTCTCACAGTTGACCACCTCACGAACACCCATTTCGTCAAACAACGTATCGACGTATATCTGTATGCAATGATTTGTACAAATTGAAAAATGCAAATTTGTCTCTCCTTCAAGAAAAAACTTCAGAAAAATGCCATCGTCACAAATAGAGTAATAGGAAATGCTAAATTCATTTCTTGAGACCAGAGACAAGACATCGCTGTACTCTATATGTTCATCATGGCTCCCCTCTTGTTCCATTTTGAAGTTTGAAATCATGAGGTCTTTCAATCCTCTTGCACGACAACGATCTAACACTAAAAGGGCTTCCGTTATCTGTTCGCCTTTGATTAACAGTATTGCCAACAGCTTATAACTATGAATATATTGGTCAAAAATTGAGATCTTGAATTCATCACGACTACCAAGTGTTGTAAAGATCGTTTCAAAGCATCGTATAGCTTCTCTTAGATAACGTTCTGCCAAGTTCAGTTCTCTGTTTAATGAAAACAAATATTTGCCAATGCCATAAAAGTATTTGGACCGCTCCGTTTTAAGTGAACAAGAATCAGCAGTGGGTAGCCCTTCTTTGAAACAGCGTAAAGCCATGTCATTTTGACCCATCCGCTGATAAGAGTTTCCGATTTCTTTGAAACAGAATAAGTTCACAGAAGGATTGACGTCTATCTCCTTTAACTGCTCAAGGCAATGGATTGTTTTTTCATAATCGTTTTTGAAACGATAAAATCTGTAAAGCCTTATGGAAGCCTTATATTTCATTAATTGGTTGCCTGTCTTCACCGCTTGGTCAAGATCCTCTAAGAGATCATCTTCAGAACAAGTTGAAATGTCTAAAAATTCTTTTATTGAAGGTACATTACAAGCCTTATCAACCAAACCAACACTCTGATAAAGATTACAACGAATTGCTTTGAGGTCTTCTTCAACTTTTTTGTCTCCAAGCTCTGTAGCAATCGCCATACCTGCATCTATATTCAGACACACATCATTCAACTGCATCGAGCCAAAATATACTTGTGCAAGATGATAATGTCCGTACATCTGAGTTTTTTTGTCGTCAGTTTCTTGAGAGATGTCCAGGCATTTCTTACCATATTGGATGGCTTTATCTTTCTCATCTAATGTCAGGTGTAAAGACAAAAGACGAAGACATGCTTGTGCTTCAATACTTTTATCGCCAGTTTCCTGTGCCATCTCGATGCACTTCTTACTGTAATACACTGCATCATTGTACTGTTCCAGTGTCTCATATATCTCTCCTAGACACAAACACGCTTGTGCTTCAATACTTTTATCGCCAGTTTCCTGTGCCATCTCAATGCACTTCTTACTGTAATACACTGCATCATTGTACTGTTCCAGTGTCTGATATATATTTGCCAGACACAAACAAGCTGTTACCGTCGCCTCCTTTCTGCGGCCAATACGGGTCACGATGTTGATGCATTGCTTGAAATTCTGAATGGCTTCATCGTATTTCTCCAAAGACTGGTTCACGATTCCCAAATTCAAATGCGCAATAACGTCTTTAGCTTTATCTTCACTATCTTCCTTGTCGATTTGAAGATACTTACTGCAGTTGGAAATGGCATCATCGTATTTCCGCAAGGACAGAGATAAATTTCCAAGTACCCAATAAGCATGAGCCTCAGCATGTCTATCGCCAATAGTTATTGCAAGCTCAATACACTTCTTGCAATAGATAATTGCATTGTCGTAGTCGGAAAGAGCTTTATATATCTTCCCCATTAATAGGTAAGCCGAGACTTCACAACATCTGTCTTCTATTTCCCTTGCTATTTCAATGCATTTCTTTCCAAAGTCGGTGGCATCTTGATAGTGATTCAAGGCAAGATGTGCTTCTTCTAGCTCTAAGTACGCATTCATCATAACCTTCTGATCGTTGGTTTTCATGGCGCAATCAAGGAGCTTGTGCGCATACAGAATAGTGTCATCATATTTTTGCATGGATTTGTATGCAAACATTATACAGTCATATGCCATCATCTCGCCATTTGCACTATTATATTCCTGGGCAACTTCAAGACATTTTTTGCCGCAGTCAAGAGCATCATCATAACGAGCTAAGGATACAAATGCAATTCCCATTGTATAATGACCATAGATTTCGTATTCTTTGTCGCCTATGTTTTGAGCAATTTCGATCCATTTCTTGGCGTGCAAGACAACGTTGTCAAACTCTTTGAGCTCCTTATATGTAAATGACAAATATTTATGAACTATTAACTCATAACTTGGTATTACTACAGCTGACGGTAATATTTCCTTCAGACACCTCAGTGAATCAGCATGTCTACCTATGCTATTGCTATGCCATGCGAACTCCAAGCAAGAATTTACTATGGTACTTATATCATTACAGTGTTTAGCCATCTCTATGCATTCTTTGTACAGACAAATCAGCTTTTCAGTTGGGAGTCCAAGGTTCTCTTGCAACATGGAGGCCGATGCAAAGCAAAACCTTACAAAAGTAATCTTCTTGGACATATCCATCTTCGTTTTTTCTTGTTATTCCACAGTCATCTAAAATCAAACATTATGATAAATAATTAAACAAGCAAACAAATGAATGAATGAAGAATCACGTAATTGGAATTCAGCCATTTATTTATCTAAAAATTGAAAATTATAAAATTAAGGATTTTAAGCCTGAGACTTTTGTCTAAAATTACCTGTGGACAATAAAAACGAAAAAAATAATTTTAAAATAACCCCATAAGTTGGATCACTCTGACTTCAATTCATTGGCCATTCATGTTGGCTGGAACAATAGATTGTTCTCTATTAAAGGCGCGATTACACGGAGCAATTTTCTCTGTAACTTGACTCGCAACAGCGTTGTAGGCGTGTAACCTACAGTGCAATTTGAAAAATTTAGCGAGACAAGTTGCAACAATCCTTGCAAAAAGTAGAAGCCGTTTATACTTTTGGCAACGATTGCGTCTCCTTTGCACCATGTAAACCCTCTTGCAACAAACAAAAGTAAAGGGTGTGGTAGATCAAGAAACAACTTTAAAAAACCTCGTGCTCGGTCTTCGTTGAAATTCAAGACCGAAGGCGTAGGCCGAGAGTTTTCGCTCTTGGTTTTTAACCTATATTTAGTGTCGAAAGTGCTAGAACTGGAAGCAAAAACCATAAACAATTTCTTCTTTTTCCTTTCTATCGTTCTTTCCTTTTGAAGGTAGTTTGATATTATATATATGCGTTTTGCTTCTCGATCGGCTTGTGAAGTAAGCAATAACAACATGAATGGCTCAAAATATTTGACTCATGTTTATCGATCATTCGCGAGGCCTTCGTACATAAACATGTTTGTTCTTGAAGAATCATTTGCTTCAAAACGTTTACAATAAGTCATTTCAAGTACTTTTTAGTATAAACAAACAGTGGATATCTGGTTTGCCCAAGTTTTGCTTCAATTTATTTTGCGTTTGTTAAACAAAATGTTGGCGTTGCAGAAAAGAACCATGCAATGATGCGATATCAGCGGTAAAGAATATAGCACAAAAATTAGCATAAAAAAGTTATAAAACTCTAGAAAACTCTCATAAAAGATTTAAAATTTAAAATAATATTTGTAAAGGAAGTCTCCGATGTTCGTAGTTACAAATACCATTGATGCACGGAAGTTCCTGTTAACCCACTAAGTATGTCGTACTGTTTTCAGTTTGATCAGTAATCAAATAGCGTATACGTAGGTCAGTAGATGAATAATGCGGAATAAATGTTTTACTTAAATATTGAACCGATATTTCTCTCGGACTGGTAAACGTTTGAAATGTCCATAGGCTTTTAAAAAATATATATATTTGAACCTTCCCTACCTAAACATGAGATTTCACATACATGAACGCAGTAATGAGTTGCCTCTTTCGAACCAGATGGCGATGGTTGTGCTCGACTGTTCAAAATTTCAAGTCTTCTTCATTCTTGAAGAACCTCAGACGTATTGACTTCAAATGAAATATTTTGTTCTCAAGCCACGGTTAACAAAACAGGAAGGATCAAACCGAAATGATTGTAAGAAAGAGAAACATTTCTTTTTCATATGGCAATTTTCTAGGTTCAGATTTCTTGTACATGAATGGCGTTCCATTTTTGTGCAGAATTCTTACTTAAAACCATATTCTATAAAAATGCTTTGAGCACTTTTACATTCAAAGCACATTGCAAGATTTACCCGCTCAGAATAAGATTCTTTGAACTTCACTGCCAAAATTGCAGTACTTATCGTTGAACAAATGTTTTCAAATTGCATGCATAAGTTCATCGATACTAAATAGACACCAGATAACAGTAAACTACATTGAATTTTTCTAATTAAGCAGTAATTACCTTGTGCATGTTGTGAACCTCCAGTCTTCACCTCCTCTCTTTGAGTTGTACATTGTTGTACAACGTTCCTCATTCAAACCCGGACTGAAGATGAACTACATGAAAGTGACGTCTCGTATTCATGCCGACAATCCTCTGAAATCATTGGTACACTGAGTTAGAAAACGAAAGCAACAGACCAAGAATAACTGTGACTGATCAAACACGTGATGCTTAAAGATATTCTTACTTGATCGCGAGGCTTTCATAGGTGATTTGTATATATACTGATAAAACACAAGGCCCAAACCTGAAGTGATTCAGAGTCATTGGCCGATCCGAGGGAAAGCTAGTTGATCAGGATCCTCTCGTTTCGTACCGGCAATGATCAATGATACATTCTTATATCAATATAACATTACGTCATATGCAAGAATAAGTATGCAGACGTGGCAGGCCCAACCCAGTAAGAAAAGTTAGAGTCACGGCACCGTCACGCTACGGAATTCACGAAAACCGCTGAACCAGTCGCGGTACACGAGTTTAGATAGTTTATAATAAAGTTAATAACGTAGCAACCAACAGGCTGAATTGCGTAAATTTACAAAAATATAAGGAATTTACAAGGATATTAATATACAGATATTTCAAAAAAGGTTGCTGAAAGTTTTGTTGCTTGTTGCATGTTGTATGCTGCATGTTGTATGTGACATGTTGCATAGCAAGCCCGAAATGCAGTTTGGGGAAGTGAGTTCAAGCAGCGAAAGGACATTACAATATGGAATTTTTCCAAACTTTGTCTGCAGGTTTTTCCCGCATATTTTCTTCTGTGCTGACATTATTTACATATGAATATAATACATTTCAAGGTTGGTAAGCAACATACAGCATGCAACAAGCAAGATGCAACATGCAACAAGCAACATGCAAGACGCAACAAAACCTTCACCAACCTTTTTTTGAAATAGCTGTCTTTATATTATTTTGTCTAAATTTATGAAATTGGCTACAAATTATGCGGAAAATTATACTACAAAATGTTTGTATAAGCTCTAAAATTATGAAGCAAATATGCAATGACTGATAAAGTTATTATATGGCTGATTATTTGCATGCCAGTTGAGATTTGCTCAAAACGTTTGCTGCATTGCTCATCACGCCTATCTCTAAAGCCCCATTCACACCAACTAGCCTTGGTATTTATTAATTTATCTATCGCATTTCCTTCGTCGTTTGGCTGCCATATTTATACAGGGTTAAAACTACATCCCCCAAGTAGTTTAGTTAAAGACGTTTTGAAAGTTGTTTAGTTAGGCATACAGGCTGATGGAAAGCCCTAGTTCAACTAAACAGCCTTAAAACATGTTTAAAGGTCCGGTGTGAATGGGGTCTAAGTGTGTTCAGTCCAAAGGAAGTTCAACTTTGCTTGTAGTGCTGTCCCTGGGATATGATTGCAAGTGTCCTCTTCTGCACCCTCTCGAGGTCTTCACAGAGATATTCAATGATCTAGTTTAAATTGCTTTTCAATGGTCATTCCAAAAAGGAAGAAAAATGCCTTGAGAGTAAATTAGCCGTTCCTTGTTTGCCTTCATTACTTTATCGATGGTTGCACAAACCCTAACAAGATCTGTGCCTAACAAATGACAGTAGAGTGTATATAGGACCATGTACCGTAACACTGAAATAGCTTATTGTTTGGTGCGATACATCCAATCTAAATTCGTAGAACGATTACAGTAAAATACGGTATGAAAACGCCTTTAACATATCCACTCTTATTATATGTTATCTATCATGATCATTTACCAAACACATTTTAAAAGCATTTGAGCGTGATGTCATCACCCATGATAAAAAAAGGCGCCCAATATTTTGGTTGTTTATACTTGGAACATGTGTTTCTCATTTCATTCATTGTCTCCTGTAGACTCGTACTGGCAGATTTACCAATCTTCAGATTGTAATAAAATATTGACATGAATTCAAGAGTTGCTTCGTCATCGATGGCCCAAAGAGACGCTACCACTGCACGAGCACCTGACGCTAGAAAGGCTCGACACATGCCAACTACTCCTTCAGATCTGATTTCACCACGTCCACTGTGACAGCAGCTTAACACAACTAACTGTGCACGTACTTGAGCCTGCTGTACGTCAGCCATGGTCAGCATGTAATCTTCTTCATCTGGGATCTTTGTTGCTCTTATCTCAGGAGAAGGTGCAAGTACGATGGTAGCTTTTGATAGGATACCATGTGCAGCAATGTGAACAACAGATACCCCTTGTTGTAACTTCTCTAGGACGGCAGGCTTATTAGCTTCTTCGCCTATTAGTGGTTTCACATTAAGACAATTAGCTACTAATTTAGCTTCTGTTTGTGCACTTTCCAATTGAGGTATTTCCGTTACTTCCTCATTGAACATGACTTTACCAACAAGAGGATCTCCAATAATCAATGCACCTTCATTGCTGTGATAATCCCCTGCATTCTCGCTTAACAGTTTCAGTGTTGCAATCGAGGGAGCAAGTCTGATACGTTTGGTTTCTGACAAATATTTGCCCGTGTCAGGATCCTGTAGGGCAGCAAATGGTATTTTACAAAGTGAACCGTCAGGAATGAAGACAATCTCGCTCTGCTTAAGCAACGACTGTCCTTCATCTATAATCAAGAAATATAGAAATTCTAAGGCAGTAGCTGGACGGCATTTTTCGTTATCGTACATCGAAATATTCTTCTTGTGCACGACAAAGCGTCTCTTTCCTTTCTGAAATAAAAGTGCTTTCTGTTCATCATCCTCTTTCTCTTCTTCCTGCTCCTGGTGTTTGATATCTTGGTCGGTATCTAAGATCCTATCTTCACAATTGAGTTCTTGAAGTAGCTCAATTTCATCAAACAATTTATCAATCACTTGATGGTATTTTTTCTCGTCGAACCACACTCGCTGGACTGAAGCTTCAAAGTAATTACATCCAACAAAAAACTCAAGTGCTGTACCAAAACCGCAAATCGAATAATAGAGAATTGCAAACTGGTTACTCGAGACTAGTGCTTCGATATCGCTGAATTTCATCTCGGTCGCTTCTTTGTTCTTTTGCATTCCATAGTTCGCGACCAAAATATCTTTCAGTACGCTCGCACGACATTTGTCTAGCACTAAAAGGGCTTCTTCATTTCGATTGGTATTGATGTAAACCAGTGATAGGAACCTAAAACATCCATTGTACTTATCATTCATTGACATCTTGAAGTCATCATTGCGGCCAACAGATCCATAGAACGTTTCGAAACACTGTACCGCTTGATTTATGTATTGTTCAGCCAACTGCCAATTCTCAACTCCAGCATGTAACTCAGAAATAGTAAAAAAGAAATCAAACAGAATCTTTTTGTTCTCTCTGCATCCTGCTACCTCACGCAGCCCACCTTCACAATACTGTAACCCTTCCTTGTATTTCTTCATTGTTATATACAATTTTCCTATTCCTGCATAGCAAACCAGCTTTTCCCGATTGCAGTTCGGCTTTAGTGCCATTACTCGTCGTAAGCAATTGATGGCTAGTTCGTTCTGAAGCTTTTCTGAAAATTTGTAGTAGTTATGAAGCCTGATTTGAGCCTCTACTTCCTGATTAACATCGCCTGCTTTCACAGCTTTCACAAGAGCCTCTAGGTCTTGTCTTGGACATGTTGGTACCTCAAAAAAGGCTTTCGGTACACCAGGATGAAACGAAGAGGCATTTTCTTCCATTCCAACGAGGACACAGAAACCTGACAGCAGAAATCTGAACCCTTGCATTGCGGTGTCGTTTTCCAGTTCTTCAGCTATAGTCATGCCTTTAGTCGCGTGGATACAACCGCTATCAATCTGATTTGATCGATAATACGTATATGCAATACAGTGGTGAGCTTTCATTTCAGCTTCTTTGTTACCAGTGGCCGTTGCAATTTCAAGGTGCTTTTTACCACAGTTGATAGCTTCATCGTAATTATTCAGCTCCACATATGACGCTCCTAGAACAGTCAATGCACCCCTCTTAGTCTGACATCCATTAGTATCTTGACTGTCTCCTATAGTTTCAATGCACTTCTTGCCATAAACAACTGCTTCTTCGTAATGGTTAGTGTGAAACAGCGCTGTTGCAAGTCTCAAATAGGCCTCGACCTCCACCTCTTTAGGAAAAGAGAGACTCATCTTGTCGATGTATTTTCTACTGAATTCTATAACATCATCCCATTGGCTCTTTGCCTCGTACAACTTTGCTATACCATAACATGACATTACTTTAGCCCTTTCGTCTCCAATTTCAGTTCCAATTGCGGCAAGTTTTTGGAAAGAATCGAGGGAATCTTCATACAATTTTAAATGCACCTTAGACTGGCCAAGAGTAAAGTATGCCTCAGTAGCTGCAGATCGAAGACTTACATCTTTGATGTATATCCCAGCAACATCAAGAGAATTACGATCGTCGTCCATCTCGGTGGCTTTCTCGGCACTTATTTCCTGTATAATACGGATACATTCTCTTACATGATAAGCAGCTTCCTCGTACTGCTGTATTCCTTCATACGCTTTACCGAGACCTAAGTATGCCTTCATTTCACAATACTTATTGTCTGTGTGTTTGGCAATGGCAATGCTTTTCTTGAAATTTAAAATAGCTATGTCATATTCATTCAGAACAGATTGTATCCTCCCTAGAGTTAGGTACAGTTCTTCCTCATCGAACTTAATTCCTGACTGTTTAGCAACGTCATGGTAATTTTGCACACAAGAAAGAGCATCAGTGTACCTATCAGATGAAAAGTAAACTAGGTGTAGTGACCAGTAGGCATTCATTTTACTGATGTTATCACCAAGGGCATCTGCGATGTCAACCACTTTGTTGCCATATAGAATAGCTTCATCATTCTGACATAGAGCTGTATACACTTCGCGTAACAAAGAACATGCTATCAGCGCCGTTCGCTTTTCGTGGCTTTCTTCAGCAATGTCAAGACAGTTTTTAGCTATTTCTAGGCACTCTCTGTATAAACATGTTAGCTGATCTTTAGTAAGTCCTAGGTTTAAACATCTTGCTGACAACACACAAAACCAAATGAGCAAAAAGTTCTTCTCATTTTCTTTGTTATTACTCATCTCACCTACGTTGGATGAGCTGACCATAATTTGCTCAAAATTGTCTACGTTTTCAATTTGTCTAAGATACTGCTATCCATATTGTCCGTGTTGCTTACACTGACCAGGTTGCTTGTGCTATCCATGTTTCCAAGCCATGCTACGTTACCACGTAGTCTTCATCACTTGAATGCCTGAAGCAAAAAGCAATACATCCTAGATATCAATGGTAGCGAAGTAGACACTTTTTTTCTTACAGGACGGAACAATTCAGATTTGAAAAAACATTGGAACACTTAAAATAGATAATAAAAAAATAAATAGATTAAAAAAATGGATGGATGGACGGACGGACGGACGGACGGACGGACGGACGGACGGACGGACGGACGGACGGATGGATGGATGGATGGATGGATGGATGGATGGATGGATGGATGGATGGATGGATGGATGGATGGATGGATGGATGGATGGATGGATGGATAGATAAATCACTTTTTCATAGTGGGATACAAATTCAGTAACTTAATACTGGTTTCCAATTTGGCCTCTGTCACTCGCACACACACTACCACTACATTATATATTCACAACTCAACTCACATGTTGATTTTTACGGAGGGAGGAAAAACCAGAGAACCTGGAGGAAAAACCCTCGTGGCAAGGGAGAGAACAACACGTCAAACAATATCAACTCACATGTGATCCAACCCGAGCCAGGGCTCGAACCCGGACCACAGTGGTAAGAGCCGAGCTGTAAACCACTACGCCACCCATGGAATTTTTTTTAGGGGAGGATTTTCAAACAAATGTTTGGTATTTTTGTATTATAGTAGACCAGACGTCACCTGTTCAACGTAAAACTATGAATAAATGAGAGGGGGTAAATAGCGGCTGCCAAAGCTGTAAAATCGTCTAAACTATATAATGAAAAAAAAAAAACGAAAAGCTTAAACCCTTAGAATTGCCCTTCTTCAATATGACATAACAGCTTGTTTACATGGACAAGAATAATAGAAGTTTAGGCTAAATCTTTTTTCGTTCGGGATATTTAGTGTAATATTTAGCTGCTCTCACTTTCCACTATATCATAAACCAAATTCTATATATTGTGATTTAATTTGTTTTGTTGCTATTTTGCCCCCTCTGGTGACCATAATCCTTAGCGTTAAAACAATAGATTGTTTTGATGTGACGTCATAGTGAAATAGGGCAATTTAGTGAAGGGTCAAATGATCTTAAAAAAGATTATATTAGTTTAAAGTATTTTTATTTTAAATACTTATTATTTGCAACTTGTATATAGAGTGGCTTATTAATAGGAAGCTGTTGGAATCTGACATTTATTGAAACTAAGTTGGAGTATGTGTTCGAAATTAGCACTCCACTTATTTGTCATTCAATGAAGTTCACAAATAACTTTTCTCTACAGTCATGGTGTAATTATCTGAAGCATTCCAGACCTTGGGCTCAAAAAACTGCTACATAAGTAGTCAGGTCTGTTAGCTAAAATATCGTGCACTATTCATAATGCTCGTAATGATATGCAAGGTGGAATTTCAGTAATAAACATCACATAATAGACGTTATTAACATACATTTGCACGTGGGCTTTTAATCTTGAAGGACATTTTTTCGTTGAATATCCATTTTAAATGACGTGCCATGCACCCCCCGGACCGTCCTGTTATTGGGCACCCACCCCTATATCTCTTCAGCATGCCCCAACACACATGTGCCAAGTTTGGTGCTTGCACTTGAAAGTGCATGATCTTTGCTATTTTTGTCGCTAACAGACCTGACTTAAGGGACAAAAACTCCTTATATATTTACCTCAGGGATCACGGAGGGGGAAGGGCAAGGGGGAAGGGCTATAGCCAACTTTTTTTACTCAGTCTCTTAAATTGTTGAATCTGAGCCCCCTCCCCACCCCTCCTCCACATACACACACTTTTTAGGGTCCTAACTCCTCTATTTTTGCATTAAACTGCAATACTCTTTCAAGAAAACCCTCAAGGATTTACTATCTTTTTACAAAAAACTCTTACTACTGTCCTTTTTTGCAGTAAAGGTTTTTTTTGTTTCAAAATTAAATTGATGTTTTTTGGCTTTAAGGTGTTTGGTATTTTGAAATGAAACATTTTATGCATGAAATGAAGAGAAAAATGTTTTCTTTAAGAAAAAAAAAATTAATGTCTAAAATTTGAAAAAAAAAGTTTGCTTTCTAACCAAACTGAGTCATGGCTCATGGCATGAGGAAAAAAGGTTTAGGGAATTAGGGTCCTGCAAGATTCACCATTTTTTTCCATATACCAATTTACTAATCACAGACTAACTAATCATTCATTCGAGGCGGCAAGGTGGTTTTAAAGAAAGGATTATTCAAATTTGAGCCTTGCAGCGTCGACTGAATGCTTTGTGTTTGACCAGTGAATCAATGTATGAAAAGTGGTGAATTGGATTTTCATAGATTTTATTGAGGCATTCAAAACGGTACAACTATCGAATACCCCACAAATCATATGCACATATTAATAACTATGATTTCTATTGTTGTATGCCTCGTTCTTCAAAGAGTTCCAACTACTGAATACGATTGGCGGGATAATACCTTTATATTGCAACAACTCCTCTTGAATAGTATTGATCAGTATTGATCTGTCTTGATCTATATAATTATGAGCATTAACTATGGCAAGTCAGGGTTGAGCTGTTTTAAGGGCCAGAGTGGGAACAAAATACTGTCTTTATCTGTTTAACAACCCTAATAAAGATATATTATTATTATTATTATTTTTATTTAAAGGAATTGTCAATAAAGTATTATTATTTCTTTAAAAAAAATGAAAAAATAAAAAATACAAAAAACTATTATTATTATTATTATTATTATTATTATTATTATTATTATTATTATTATTATTATTACTATTATTGTTTTGTTGTTGTAAAGGCCATACAGGTCAGATGTACATATGAATTACTTTTCTAGGAGTCTAGGAGTCTGAGAGTATAATGTTATGTTCTTGTGGATTGTGTTTGACCAAGAAAATTTTTAATCCAGTTCAGACTAAAGCTACTGGGTAACTTATTCTTATTCTTTCTTTTTCCTTATTAATTATTCATAAATTGGTTATGGATATTAAATGAAATAAAATATTACCCTAACATTATGTACTGTTTAATAAACGAGGAGTGTTTTATCAGGTTTAAAACCATGCAGCCAAAAAGGCTCCTACATTTTAAAGATAACATGCCAGTCTGAGGCAGGATTGCTAGTCAACTAAATTTTGTGGGTCATCAGTGATCGTATGTGAGACTGATTTTGATGAGGCTCTAAGTCTTCATCTAAACATGGAGGCACCTTTATCTCTGATAAAGTCATCCTCATTAGTATTCTTAATATAAAGACACACGTGTGTCTTTATATAAAGATCACTTGAATACTAATGAAGATGGCTTTATTGAGTACAAAGGTCCATGCACCTGACATGTATGGGTGCTTCAGTTGGACCAAAGGCTCATGAATTATTCATGAGTTTTTGAAGATTAAATAAATCCCATTTGGGGAAACAGGGGTGGCATAGCAGCAAGAGCGATCTTGGATCCATTCCTGGACATGGTGTTGTATGTGAGTAGAGTTCCAAAATACACTGACCACATGGCTTGTGCTTTGAAGGGTTTTTCTTGGGGTTCTCCAGTTTTCCTCCCTCCAAAAAATAAATGTCTAAATTCCAATTTGATCATGAAATGAGGGTCACAGGTTTGCTAGCCAGCAACTATAAAGTTGTATAAAAATACTGTCGTATTAAACAAGGACTGTCTCCCCAGTTGAATTTTGGATTACAGTAGTTCATTTAAAAATTGAATAATTCATTGAAATGAAAAAGAGCTCAGACCAAACTGAAAAACTTTTCATGGCATGATTTCCATCATAAGTTTTCATGAATTAAATTTTTTTTCATTGAAATAAATATGTGTTCATCAAACTGTATGAGTGATGAGCTGATAATTAGCACTCATGTGATGAACATAGCTCATTAATTAAACTGAATACATTCATTGAAAATACCTTTCCCAAGACAGATACAGTTGACTGCCCAGAAATTAATTATTTTCAATCACAAGACTGAATATATTTTTTGATGCGCAGTTCATTTGTCAGGCCAGAGGAATATTTGACTTGTCAAACCCAAGTGTGCCTGGACAAATGTCCAAAGAATGTAATCATTAACCAGTCAAGTGGTCATTTTGACCAGACATTCGT
The DNA here is from genome assembly GCA_964019055.1 of Anthopleura xanthogrammica. Lineage (NCBI taxonomy): Eukaryota > Metazoa > Cnidaria > Anthozoa > Actiniaria > Actiniidae > Anthopleura > Anthopleura xanthogrammica. The sequence continues at coordinate 1,288,702 of OZ025219.1, read as the reverse complement.
CTGGTGACCGTTGCTTATTTGCAGCCCTGTTATCAACTGGCAGTTTTTTCCTTTAATATTGGACAATGAAATATAATAAAAACTACAAATATTTTGAACAATTAGCTTATATAAATTGTATCATTAATAGCATCTTTACCTTTTGTCAGTGTCTAATTATCCAATCAATTGGCTGATTAATTAATTAATTTTCTAATTAACCCACTAACTATCTAACTATATGGTACATATAACTTGCAAGAATAAGGCTCAAAGTAAGGAAAATTTGTTGGCTGGAAGGGCTTATTGAACAAGTCCATTGACTTGACCATAATATGCATTGAATAAATATAAGTGAACCCATTTCCACAGGTTGGGGACTAAAATGAAATGAGAAATCCAAGTAGTAATGGTAAAATATGAGTGGAAACCTTAAGGTAGAAGACATTGGAAAACCTTTAGAATAAAACCTGGGTCTTCAGTGGGAAAATAACCATTTTCCAAAGGATAAATACAGAAGTGGAAATACTGAGGGTGTGAGTAAAGAGGGTCATCAAAATAAATTTTGAGTTTAGAATTCATCTAATCCTGGGAGGATGTCTTTAAAATATTAGGAAACAAGTGAATTGACAATGAAAGTGAAAACTCCAACTGTACCTCAGAATTCTCCTCAAACATTTGAATTTCTTACCTTAAATATTGCTTTTAAAGAAACCAGGGTTCCAAAGAAAGAAGATGTTAGGTTTTTCATGGCATCCTAGCAGCGAAAAATGTTGTAAAACGTCTAGGAAAATGTTGTAAACTCGTTCCTCGAACCAACAGCCGCCATCTTTGTTGGCTATACTGAGTAAGAGTAGGTACTCATGTCCTGTGTGACCCTACGTCATTAACCCCTTGCTACGTCATTCCCCATCGTATGCTATCTTTTGCTATTTGTTAGTGTCATTTACTATATGTACATGAAAATCATCAGCCACCTTGTTTTTTCTTAGTTATTTTTGCACTTCTACGTTTTGAAAGCTTTCCTCTTGAACTATGTAGTAAAGGTAAGCTGTGAAGGAAGCCGGTTTTAAAAGCACTAGAATTAACAGATTATCAACCATATTCAGTTTCTCGTTTTATTGGGTATCAATCAGCAACCCACAAGTCTTTACAGTATTTCTCTTCTCCCATTCTTTTTTTTTTTAGGGAATCATGTAATAATATAATGTATATGTTGATTGACGCAATATTTATGAGAAACATATACAATTTCAAGGGGCTTAAACTATAATACAATTTTAATAAAAAAACTTGAAAAACTTTAGCATCAAAAAAGAACTTAGTTCGCAGTGTTTGTTAGGAGAAAATTCATATGCTTTGAATAAAGTTCGCTGGACTGCGACTGCGCCTTCACAGGCAAGACACGGCACGGCCAGTGTGTACTAACTGTCTGTATCAAGTTTATAACACGCCCTTATTATCTGCGTTCTGGATCTTATACCGTCCGTAAAATAATTGGTAATAAGTGCTTTAATGAATACTTTACCAAGCGATTTCAAGACTTAATTGATATTATATTTATCGTATGTGCATATCAATATTATCAAGTTCTTATAGTTCAATTTATTACTACTATTATTCCTATGTTTATCCGTATTTACATTATTGCTGACCCCATTGTAATAAGTTTTTGTATACTGCGTCAAATATCATCACTGATTACTGAACCACTAGTTTCTCACAGTCATGTTTTGTTTCAGCACAGGTAGCCCAAGCTGGGTTTCTGTGGTGTCGTATTATAAGAAAATGTATGGGGATCTATAAAAAAAAACTCAATAAAATCGTCAACAAGTGAAATAAAGTAAAGAAATCTTAGCTGACCTTTGAGAAGTTATACCTCTATCGCCCTGCCTGGTTAGAATTCGATTTTTAAAAAAATGCTAAAACTGGCTTAATCCGAATTCTAACCAGGCACCACAGAAACCTAGCTTGGGCTACCTGTGGTTTCAGAGGCCTGTCCCAGACACCGCTCCACCCTTGTGCGAATTAACTTAATATGAATTATGTCTGACAAAAGAGAGGCGTCTGAATCATCTTGTGAAGCTAGTTTTATATTGGTACAGCAAACACGGCTAAGTTCGGCAGGGCTTGGTGCATTATGTGACACTGGAGCGACAACTGATTCAGACGGCGCTCGAACCTAATACATGAATCATGATAACTGGAGATGTCCCCTTCCCCTTCATACCTGTAAAGAAGTAAAGTAGTTTCAGCACAAGTACGCCGCCTGTTGTTGCTCACAAGTCTAACTTAGTTCTATTAAATGCGTCACATGAGTGAAGCGGTGTCTACAACGGGCCAGACCTTGCATATCCGTCTTGGAGAACAAGAATATCTGAAGAAATTATTATTGCATGTGTCTCACTCCAGAAGAACATCCAACATTTTTAAACTGGTTGCACACTAGGTTAGCTAATATAGATACATATATACAGCTATATTATTGATTTGTTAAGACTATATTCATACACCCACATGTCAAAAATAACTCAAACGAGCGAAACAAGCGATCAAAAATACAGTACATTTTCTTGCACGCGCCTTATTTGATAATTCCCCTGGTATCCTGTGTCGTTATTTGTGCAAATAATGTCACAAGGGAGGCAAGTTCAATTGTTTCAAATGTTATCGAACCCTGAAACAACCTCTGGGCTGATCAAAGTCGAAGCCTAACTAACAAATTGAATTTGAATTTAGCGTGTTAAGTTTTGCGGAGGAAGGAAAACTAAAGCAAAACTCTCGAATCATTGGAACTTTTCTCACATGTGATACCGAGTGTGACAATAAAAATCGAGGCCCCAATTGCGAGTGAAGTACCAATACGCCTTTAAAAGTATTTTTGTTTTACAAAAGTTCATAACATACATCGGAGAATAGACCTTTTCGGCTTGGGTGTAATGTTTTCCCATTTCAGACCACGTGTCATTCTCTTGAGAATAAGATTCTTTGTTTGAGTTGTATCCATATTCATGTGTCTTCTCATGCGCAACCGTTAAATAATGAAATGATACTCTGGGGAATGACACGTGGTCTGAAATGGGAAAACATTAGGCCCAAGCCGAATAGGTCTATTATATAGTAAATCTGTATTCTGAACTATTCAGTATTTCTTAACATTTGATTGTGACGTCATCACCCATGAGGAAGAATGGTGCCCAGTACTTTGGTTCGCTGTAGCTGGTAATGTTCCTCATTTCGTTCATCGCTTGTTGCAAACTTGCACTCGCACTCTTTCCGTCCATTAAACCAATATAGAATTTAAACATGAAGTCAGCTGTTGCTTCATCATCGATGGTCCACAGAGACGCTACCACTGCACGAGCACCTGACGCTAGAAAGGCTCGACACATGCTAACTACTCCTTCAGCTCTGATTTCACCACGTCCACTGTGACAGCAGCTTAACACAACTAACTGTGCACGTACTTGAGCCTGCTGTACTTCGGCCATGGTCAGCATGTAATCTTCTTCATCTGGGATCTTAGCTGCTCTTATCTCAGGAGAAGGGGCAAGTGCTATCGTACCTTTGGTCAGACTGCCGTGTGCAGCAATGTGAACGACAGCTACTCCTTGTTTTAGTCTCTGGATAACAGCTGGTTTCGTAGCCTTCTCTCCTGTCAAAGGGACCTCATCGAATACCCTACCTACTCCGACCACTTCAGCAAACGCATTTTCCAAAGGACCAAACTCTGTCTGTTTACCATCGAACATAACTTTACCAACAAGAGGATTTCCAACAATTAAGGCACCTTTGTTGGAAAAATAATCTTTTGTGTGATCTTGCAGCATCTTTAAAGTCGCTAATGAAGGTGCAAGTCTAATACGCTTTGTCTCTGATAAATACTTTCCCGTGCAAGGATCTCGTAAGGCGGGAAAAGGCACTTTGTACAAAGGACCTTCAGGAAAAATAACAACTTCGTCTTGCTTCGACGATAGTATTCTATCACATTTCAAGATATCAAATAGATGTTCTAGAGTAGATCCTTTGGTTTCTGCACTATTCTCATTTGATTCTCCTCTTTTAGAATCGAGATTCAGCAGTGATGCAGTCGGTTGATTAAGTCCCTCGTATTCTTCTTCGCCTCTTTTTTGTTCTTTTTGAATATCTTGTTCTTTGTCCAAGGACCTATTCTCACAGTTGACCACCTCACGAACACCCATTTCGTCAAACAACGTATCGACGTACATAGGGAAGAAAAAGGAATGAGTTGTAAAAGATGAAAAATGCAAATTTTTCTCCCCTACATTAAAAAACTTCAGAAAATCTACCAAATGAAGTGAGTAATAGGAAATGCTGAAGTCATTTCTTGAGACCATAGACAGAATATCGTTGTACTCTAGATCATCATCATTGCTCCCCTCTTGTTCCATCTTGAAGTTTGAAATCATGAGGTCTTTCAATGCTCTTGCACGACAACGATCTAACACTAAAAGCGCTTCCTCGATCTGTTTGCCGTTGATTAACAGTATTGCCAACAACCTATAACTATGAATATATTTGTCAAAAATTGAGATCTTGAATTCATCAATACTCCCAAGTGTCGTAAAGATCGCTTCAAAGCATCGTATAGCTTCTCTTAGATAACGTTCTGCCAAGTTCAGTTCTTTGTTTAATAAATACAATAATTGACCAATGCTAAAATAGAATGTGGATCGCAACATATTATCAGAACAAGACTCAGCAGTAGATAGCCCTTCTTTCAAACAGCGTAAAGCCATGTCATTCTGACCCATCTGCTGATAGACGTTTCCGATTTGGATGAAACAGAACAAGTTCTTGAAACGATCCATATCCATCTCTTTTAACTGCTCAAGGCAATTGACAGCTTTTTGATAATCATTTTTGAAAAGAAAAAATGTGTATAATCTGATAGAAGCCATAAATTTTTTCATTTTGTCACCTGTCTTTACCGCTTGGGCAAGATCCTCTAAAAGATCATCTTCAGAACATGTTGGTAACTCGAATAATTCCTTTATTGGGCCAGGAAGATCAAAAGCATTCACCTTGTCAAGCAAACCAACAGTTGCATAAAGACTAGAACGAATTACTTTGAAGTTTTTTTCAGCTTCTTTGTCTCCAAGCTCTCTAGCAATCACCATACCTGCATCTATACTCAGAGACACATCATTCAACTGCGTCGAGTCCATATATACGCGTGCAAGAAAATAATGTCCGTTCATCTGAGTTTTCTTATCGTTAGTTTCTTGACAGAGGTTCAGGCATTTCTTACCGTATTGGATGGCATTATCTTTTTCATCTAATAATGTCACGTATAAAATCAAAAGACAAAGACACGCTCGTGCTTCAATACTTTTCTCGCCAGTTTCCTGTGCCATCTCGATGCATTTCTTACTGTAATACACTGCATCATTGTACTGTTCCAGTGTCTCATATATCTCTCCTAGACACAAACACGCTTTTACAGCAAACTCCTTTACGCAGCCAATACGGTTCACGATGTCGATGCATTGCTTGAAATTCTGAATGGCTTCATCGTATTTCTCCAAAGACTGGTTTACTCTTCCCAAAGTACAATACGCATTAACGTCAAATGCTTTATATTCATTATTTTCCTTGTCGAAGTGAACACACTTGTTACAGTTGGAAATGGCATCATCGTATTTCTTCAAGGAATGATATACGTCTCCAAGTATGCTATAAGCATCAGACTCAGCAAGTTTTTCACCAATAGTTATTGCAAGCTCAATACACTTCTTGCAATAGATAATTGCATTGTCGTAGTCGGAAAGAGCGTTAAATATCTGACCCATTAATAGGTAAGCCCAGACTTCTTGAAATCTGTCTTTTGTTTCTCTTGCTATTTCAATGCATTTTTTTCCAAAGCGGGTGGCATCTTGATAGTGTTTCAAGGCAAAATGTTCCCTTCCTAGTTCTAAGTATGCAGTCTTCATAGCTTTCTGGTTGTTGTCTTTCATTGCGCAATCAAGGAGCTTGTGCGCATACAGAATACTGTCATCATGTTTCTGCATAACTTTATATGCGACCCTAATTTGGTCATGTGCCATCATCTCGCCTTCTGCACTATCAGTATTATGGGCAATTTCAAGTGATTTTTTGCCGCAGTCAAGAGCATCATCATAACGAGCTAAGAATGAAAATGCATTTCCCATTTCATAATGTCCATAAATTTCGTTTTCCTTATCGCCTATATTTTGAGCAATCTCAATCAATTTCTTGGCGTGCAAGACAACGTTGTCAAACTTATTCAGGTCCTTATATGTCAACAACAAATATTTATGAACTTTTAACTCCAAACTTGGTCTTACTACAGCTGACGGTAATATTTCCTTCAGACACCTCAGTGAATCAGCATGTCTACCTATGCTGTTGCTATGCAATACGAACTGCATGCAAGACCTCGTCATGATACTTATATCATTACAGTGTTTAGCCATCTCTATGCATTCTTTGTACAGACAAATCAGCTTTTCAGTTGGGAATCCAAGGTCCTCGTGCAACACGTAGGCCGATGCAAAGCCAAACCTTACAAAAGTCTTTTTGAATAACATATCTATTTCCCTTACTAACATATTCATCTTCGGCTTTACTTGTTATTCCACAGTCATCTAAATTCAAACAACTGACAATCTGACTGGACTTCAGGGTTTGACGAAGTATCCTTTTTCTTTTTCTTCTTTTTTCCTGTATAAAAGTAAAAAGGTTTAGGAAAAAGCAGTGATACAACGAATCATTTTGACTATGCCTTTAATCATCTCTTATCATTATAATTACACACTGATCGCAGAACGAATCGTGCAAATGAATTGTATTTTACACGTACCTGTGTTCGCTCAGTTTTTCACCAATGTTAGCGATCCAAAATGTTTTTGCATAATCGTGGTGCAACTGAACTAGGTAATCCAAACTTTACGCAGAACTTGTAAGACTCATACTGCTCTGTCCTCTTCCATTGAGTTCTAACTAGACATTTAGGAAAAAATGATGAAAGTATTATTTTCCGTCCGTTGTAAGAAAAGCGGCCAAAGAACCAAATTGAGTCCGGTGGCAACATATTTTAATGCAAACTGCTAATTAAAGCATGCACACTAAACCAACAAGAGGAAACCATATAATCACCAGATAAATTACGTGTCATAAAACAGCAGCCAAATGATTTTAAAATGATCATTGAAGTCCTCTTTTAGACTGAGGAAAACTAGTAGCCTTTTACCTAGAATAAATACAGAGCGTTTTAAGGATCTTTTATTAATAGGCTGTATTTTAAATATGATTTATTTATTGATTAGCTATTATTTAAATGTTATAGATATATTATCTCTTAATTTTTAGATTTTTCGTAAACTGATTGGTATGTATTTTTACTAATTGTTAAATAAAGACATTATTATTATTATTATCATTATTATTATTATTATTATTATTGCTAACGTAGTTCTATATATATATGATACATGCTAAGCTCATAGTTCAAGGTATCACAACGCATAACGGAAAAACAAATGTGGAAAATATAAAATGTCATTTGAAACAAAGCTAGTTGAAAACTACCGCCGGACTGACCTCAGCGTTGCCAAATATAAGAGGAGAATTTAATACATCGCAGTTAAATACTAGGCCTTAGCTCGGCTGGTGGAGTTGCTTCATCCTCGAGAAACATCCGAAAGAAAGTTCTAGAAACGTTCAGAGAAACGTCCGAACCCCCTGCAGGTTTGAACGGACGTATGACTTGTTTTGATCAATGAATTTGATTAGACATTTGACCACTAAAACTAGCTGCCGAGATGCTTGTAAGTAATGTTTATCATCACTGACATATCCACACATGTATAATGAATTTAGTGTTAGTGGGTATAGAGCGAACCTCATCGAAGAATCCCTTATGGGGAGTGATGGTTGTAAATATATGACCTAACCACGTTAGAAATTATCCCTAGGAACTCGCCATCAGTGATGCAACTCATTGTTAATGATATTCAATCGTTTTCTTTTAGTAGTCAAATGTAGTTAAACCCTACTAAATGTAAGGAAATGGTGATAGGCTTTCTTCATTATAATAGTTGTGTGCTGCAACCTATCATGATTGGAGGTGCCTGCATTGAGCGTGTCAAGTCATTCAAACTCCTGGGAGTCTATATTTCTGATGACTTGACCTGGGTTGAGCACTGCGACTATGTAATTAAGAAAGCCAATCGCAGGCTTTACGCCATACGCCAGCTGAAGAAAGCCGGTGTTCCAGCTTCTGACATTGTAACCGTTTATTGTAGTCTTGTACGATCCGTCTTAGAATATGCCTCTGTTGTTTTCTCTAATCTACCAGCTTATCTTGTGGATTCCATTGAAAGTGTTCAAAAACGTGCGCTAGCGATAATTTTTCCAGACTCTGTCTATCGTGAGGCTTTGGATAAATCGGGCCTTCCGACTCTCCATGATCGGAGAGCTGCGGCATGCTCCGCGTTTGTTGAAGGGGTTAAGTCTGAAAACCCGATTTACCCACTGATTCACGAAAGGGTGGTCCATTCGACCTTTTCTCTTTCATTACGTTCTGGTAGGACCGAGCATCAGCCAATCGTACGAACCGAACGTTTCAAAAACTTTGTAACGGTGAAATATCAGTAAATTCTTTACCCACATCATAATATTTTCCCATAATAATATTTAATATTTAATATTTATTAAGTAATTTCCAATATTATGATTATAATAATGTGTATATTGCGCAACTTCCTGTAATTCAGTTCATACTGCAAGAGGAATTAATAAACCAGATATTATTATTATTATTATTATTATTATTATTATTATTATTATTATTATTATTATTATGTATCCGAAAATAAAATTTATTTCAAACTTTATTCCCGGAAAATCGATAAAAAAATACATTTCTCATTACAGCCAAGTAATATAAGAATCGCTATTTTCTCAATTCCTGTGGATCGATCCGCGAACAAAGTTCCGTTCGTCTTTCGTCTTTAGAGAAGCCATATTTTCATCATCGGCAAGCAATATTTCGAAAGCCGTTAACCTAAATTAGACAAAACTATTCAAAAGTTTATTCGTATTATAGAAACTATTAATGGAGTCAACAAATTTCAAATCAGTATTTTTGTTATTTTATCTTTTCTCTTATACAAGTCTAAAAAAAAATAGTGCTGCCTACCTTTACTTGAATTGAACTCACTTTAAAGAAGTAAATCCATCACAATTGAGTAGCATCAAACGTACTGATAACACACTTCAAAGCCATTCATTTTCTTCGATCAAACAGCCTCAACGTCTTCTTCAAAATCATTGTGAATTCTTGATCAAACTTGGGATAAACAAGGGACTTTTCCCATGACCTCCGCGACGTAATTTCTATTGTTTCCAACCCTGGGGTCCAAAATTTTCCGGTCAGTAATTTTTCTATATTTCCATAAAGAAAGCATCTCTTCGCATCAACGCATGCAAGACAGTCAGTCTTTACCTACAAAGAAATTAAGCCTATTTTTTAAATTTTGACTTCAAAGTAAGTTCTATACTATAAAATGGTTGGAGTTGTCATATATGTTCTTTCTTTCTCTCTTTCTTTTCACCGAATAATAAGCCAATAGTAGATTGTTATGGTCTGAACATTTTGATTTTGGCCTGAATTTGAATATTCAAGATATTTATAAAACATTGGGTAGTAACATTTGTAATAGTGGATGAAAATACAGCTAAGTTATTTATAACCTTTAGTTTTACTTTCTTGAAAAGCACAGTGAAACAGAATCATGTCTGATGGCTACCCAAAGTCTTGAACAAAAGTGTTGAGAAAATAAACTATATTTATCTCCATTACTAATTTAGTGTTGCAAGGGGTCAGAAGTACATAACTAGTCTAGTTATATATGAACTTCTGGAAGTGCTGCAAGGGGTCAGAAGTACATAACTAGTCTAGTTATATATGAACTTCTGGAAGTGCTGCAAGGGGTCAGAAGTACATAACTAGTCTAGTTATATATGAACTTCTGGAAGTGCTGCAAGGGGTCAGAAGTTCATAACTAGTCTAGTTATATATGAACTTCTGGAAGTGCTGCAAGGGGTCAGAAGTACATAACTAGTCTAGTTATATATGAACTTCTGGAAGTGCTGCAAGGGGTCAGGAGTACATAACTAGTCTAGTTATATATGAACTTCTGGAAGTGCTGCAAGGGGTCAGAAGTACATAACTAGTCTAGTTATATATGAACTTCTGGAAGTGCTGCAAGGGGTCAGAAGTACATAACTAGTCTAGTTATATATGAACTTCTGGAAGTGCTGCAAGGGGTCAGAAGTACATAACTAGTCTAGTTATATATGAACTTCTGGAAGTGCTGCAAGGGGTCAGAAGTACATAACTAGTCTAGTTATATATGAACTTCTGGAAGTGCTGCAAGGGGTCAGGAGTACATAACTAGTCTAGTTATATATGAACTTCTGGAAGTGCTGCAAGGGGTCAGAAGTACATAACTAGTCTAGTTATATATGAACTTCTGGAAGTGCTGCAAGGGGTCAGAAGTCCATTACTTCTGAAGGGGTCTATGTTGTGTCATGGGAGAAGGGAGGCAATGCTTTGCCGGAGAATTGTAATGTTGAAAAATCTAAATTCTTACTCAGTTGAAAATGTGAAAAGTTTTAACAAGTCTGTCCAGGATTGCTGGTAACTAAATGAATTGTAATAACAGGTTTATTTGTCAATTTTTTGTCAGAGAATCTGACAATTGAAATTAAGTTTTCATGAACAATAAACAAAAGCAACACACTTGATTCATAGTTAATAGAGGGGACACTCTCCTTTCTATTAACTATGCTTAATCTATTAAACAAGGAGAATCTCTCTCTGAATTTTTTCTATTAATCATCAATATTACTGTAATAATAGTTTCTAACAGTCCTATTCTGTTTCAGAGGTCAGTTACAGATATCGTTCCACTCGTGTGTCAAACTACAAAAGAGTGGCGTTTGAATCTGTCTGTTACCCTATTTACATGGTCTAACCCTATTTACATGGTCTAACCCTATTTACATGGTCTAACCCTATTTACATGGTCTAACCCTATTTACATGGTCTAACCCCATTTACATGGTCTAACCCCATTTACATGGTCTAACCCTATTCACATGGTCTAACCCCATTTACATGGTCTTACCCTATTTACATGGTCTAACCCTATTTACATGGTCTAACCCCATTTACTTGGTCTAACCCCATTTACATCAGTGTTCTAACCCTATTTACATGGTCTAACCCTATTTACATGGTCTAACCCTATTTACATGGTCTAACCCTATTTACATGGTCTAACCCCATTTACATGGTCTACCCCTATTTACATGGTCTAACCTTATTTACGTGGTCTTACCCTATTTACGTGATCTAACCCTATTTACATGGTCTAACCCCATTTTTTGTGTCTCCTGTCATGGCTGCCATCACGTGATGGTGCAAAACTTCTATTGGTACAGCAAACACGGCTAAGTTCGGCAGGGCTTGCTGCATTATGTGACACTGGAGTGACAACTGATTCAGACGGCGCTCGAACCTAATACATGAAGCATGATAACTGGAGATGTCCCCTTCCCCTTCATACCTGTAAAGAAGTAAAGTAGTTTCAGCACAAGTACGCCGCCTGTTGTTGCTCACAAGTCTAACTTAGTTGTATTAAATTCGTCACATGAGTGGAGCGGTGTCTAGAACGGGCCAGACCTTCGATACTATATAACAATTAAAAAAAAAATAACTGTCTATGCACGCATTCAGTATCCGTCTTGAAGAACAAGAACATTTAAGAAATTATTGCCTATATCTCATTAGACAAGCAAATACTAGTTGAACACTAAGTTTACTAATATGTGGAAAGGAGAGGTTCACTAATGCTCAGCTAAGTCAAAAATCTGCGGCTACAAATAAAATATAGATACAATAATTTGTTAGGATTATATGTTGATGCACATATGAAAAAGGACCTTTGGATTACATCGGTATTCAATTTGAGTCTTCTGTATTTTTTGTCTATTAAGGAAAATCGAAGAGAATGAAAAGTCCTTTTCAATTCAAGCTGTCCAGGGCTCGACGGAAAATGTCACCTGATCCTACACGTTATCTTTTATTTACATTTAAGGACGTCAGTAGTAGAAACGTATCCCTTGTCTTCTGAACTTAGTAAAGGTACCACGTAATCATCAAATAAGATTTGAAAGTGTCATCATTATGCAGAATAGTTTCAGTATCCTTTAAAACTTGATAGTGACGTCATCACCCATGAGGAAGAATGGTGCCCAGTACTTTGGTTTGCTGTAGCTGGTAGTGTTCCTCATTTCCTTCATCGCTTGTTGCAAACTTGCACTCGCACTCTTTCCATCTTTTAAACTAAGATAGAATTTTTGCATGAACTCGAATGTTGCATCGTCGTCGATGGCCCACAGAGACGCTACCACTGCACGAGCACCTGACGCTAGAAAGGCTCGACACATGCCAACTACTCCTTCAGCTCTGATTTCACCACGTCCACTGTGACAGCAGCTTAACACAACTAACTGTGCACGTACTTTAGCCTGCTGTACGTCAGCCATGGTCAGCATGTAATCTTCTTCATCTGGGATCTTTGTTGCTCTTATCTCAGGAGAAGGTGCAAGTACGATGGTAGCTTTTGATAGGATACCATGTGCAGCAATGTGAACAATAGATACTCCTTCTTGTAATCTTTTTATGACGGCGGGTTTTGTGGCATGTTTTGTCAATAACGCAGGGGTATTGAGTAACACAGAAATCTCTGCGGCTTCTCCTCTTGCACCTGGCAAAAGTTCAATATCCTGTTCTTCTCCATCCATCATAACTTTCCCAACCAAAGGATCACCAATAATCAAAGGTTCAGCATTGCTGGTTCGGTCCGTTGGGAAATCTTCAAAGTGCTTTAAGGTTGCCAGTGAAGGAGCAAGTCTAATACGCTTTGTCTCTGATAAATACTTTCCCGTGTGAGGATCTCGTAAGGCGGGAAAAGGCACTTTGTATAAGGGACCTTCAGGAATAACAACAACCTCGTCTTGCTTCGACGATAGTATTCTATCACATTTCAAGATATCAAATAGAACTTCTAGAGTAGATCCTTTGGTTTCAGCACTATTCTCATTTGATTCACCTCTTTTAGAATCGAGGTTAAGCAGTGATGCAGTCGGTTGATTAATTCCCTCGTATTCTTCTTCGCTTCTTTTTTGTTCTTTTTGAATATCTTGTTCTTTGTCCAAGGACCTGTTCTCACAGTTAACCACCTCACGAACACCCATTTCGTCAAACAACGTATCAACGTGTATCTGTATGCAATGATTTGTACAAATTGAATAATGCCAATTTGTCGCTCCGAGAAAAAAATTCAGAAAACCATTTAAAGAAAGGGAGTAAAAGGAAATGCTGAAGCCATTTCTTGAGACCAGAGACAAGACATCGCTGTACTCTAGATGTTCATCATTGCTCTCCTCTTGTTCCATCTTGAAGTTTGAAATCATGAGGTCTTTCAATGCTCTTGCACGACAACGATCTAACACTAAAAGCGCTTCCTCCATCTGTTCGCCATTGATTAACAGTTTTGCCAACAGCTTATAACTATATATATATTGGTCAAAAATTGAGATCTTAAATTCATCACGACTACCAAGTGTCGTAAAGATGGCTTCAAAGCATCGTATAGCTTCTCTTAGATAACGTTCTGCCAAGTCCAGTTCTTTTCTTGACAAAAACAATAATCCACCAATGCCAGAATAGAAATGGGAGCGCTGCATATTATCAGAACAAGACTCAGCAGTGGCTAGACCTTCTTTGTAGCAGCGTAAAGACTTATCCATCTTACCCATCAACAGGTACGAGCTTCCGATATGTGTGAAACAGAACAAGTTCGTAGGAGGATTAACGTCCATCTCCTTTAGCTTCTCAAGACAACTGATTGTTTTCCCATAATCTTTTTTGCAATGACGATAAAATCTAAAAAGCCTGAGGTAAGCCGTCTGCTTCTTTATTTTGTCGCCTGTCTTGACCGCTTGAGCAAGATCCTCTAAGAGATCATCTTCAGGACCTGTTGGTACCACACAAGTATTCTCCTTGTCAAACAAACCAACACTTGCATAAAGACTAGAACGAATTACTTTGAAGTTTATTTCGGCTTCTTTGTCTCCAAGCTCTGTAGCAATCGCCATACCTGCATCTATACTCAGAGACACATCATTCAACTGCATCGAGTCCATATATGCTTGTGCAAGAGCTAAATGTCCGTGCATCTGAGTTTTTTTGTCGTTAGTTTCTTGAGAGAGGTTCAGGCATTTCTTACCGTATTGAATGGCATTATCTATTTCATGTAATTTCAGGTATAACAACAAAAAACGAAGAAATGCTTGTGCTTCGATACTTTTCTCGCCAGTTTCCTGTGCCATCTCGATGCATTTCTTACTGTAATACACTGCATCATTGTACTGTTCTAGTGTCTCATATATCTCTCCTAGAAACAAACACGCTCTTGCAGCTTCCTCCTTTTTGCGGCCAATAAGGTTCACGATGTCGATGCATTGCTTGTAATCCTGAATGGCTTCATCGTATTTCTCCCAAGACTGGTTTACTCTTCCCAAAGTCAAATACCCAATAACGTCAGCAGTTTTATCTTCATTAACTTCCTTGTCGATGTGAACACACTTGTTACAGTTGGAAATGGCATCATCGTATTTCTTCAAGGAATAATATATCGCTGCAAGTATGCTATAAGCCTGAGCCTCAGCATGTTTATCGCCAATAGTTATTGCAAGCTCAATACACTTCTTGCAATAGATAATTGCATTGTCGTAGTCGGAAAGAGCTTGATATATCTGCCCCATTAATAGGTAAGCCCTGACTTCATCACGTCTGTCTCCTATTTCCTTAGCTACTTTAAGGCATTTTTCCCCAAAGTCGATGGCATCTTGATGGTTATTCAAGGAAAAATGTGCTTGTCCTAGCCCAAAGTATGCAGTCTTCATAGCCTTCTGATCGTTGGTTTTCATGGCGCAATCAAGGAGCTTGTGTGCATACAGAATAGTGTCATCATGTTTCTGCATACTATGATATGCGAATATTATACATATATATGCCATCACCTCGCATTTTACATTATCAGTTTCCTGGGCAATTTCAAGACATTTTTTGCAGCAGTCAATAGCATCATCATAACGAGCTAAGAATATAAATGCATTTCCCATTTCATAATGTCCATACATTTCGTTTTGTTTATCGCCTATATTTCGAGCGATCTCAATCCATTTCTTGGCGTGCAAGACAACGTTGTCAAACTTTTTGGGCTCCTCATATGTCAATGAAAAACATTGATGAACTATTAACTCATAACTTGGTATTACTACAGCTGACGGTAATATTTCCTTCAGACACCTCAGTGAATCAGCATGTGTACCTATGCTGTTGCTATGCAATACGAACTCCAAGCAAGAATTCACCATGGCATCTATATCATTACAGTGTTTAGCCATCTCTATGCATTCTTTGTACAGACAAATCAGCTTTTCAGTTGGGAGTCCAAGGTCCTCTTGCAACATGGAGGCCGATGCAAAGCAAAACCTTAGAAAAGTAATCTTCTTGAACATATCCATCTTCGGCTTTACTTGTTATTCAACAGTCATCTAAAATCAAACATCAATCGGAATGGACTTCAGGGTTTGATGAAGTGGCCAGTTTATTTTTTTCTTTATTTCTGTATAAAAATAAAATGCAGTGAGACATCGAATCATTTTAACTATGCCGTTACCCATCTTCATTGGGAGACGTGGGTGGCGAGTTATAACTCATATGCGAGTTAAGTTTGTTTGATGTGTTGTTCTCTCATGTGCCATGATGGTTATTGAAGTACTTAGACGATACGGCGGCCATTTTGGTAGGGGGCAAATATACAAATCTTTGTTACACTTATGGCGTCGATCAAAATTAACGTTTCACCCCTAGACAACTTGACAAGATATGAATTAAGAAGATGGACATGAAAGAAAGACAAATAAACGAAACTCTCTATTTTATTCGACATTTTTGTTTTGTTTTCTTCCCTGGACGCCCCATAGTGCATTGCGATTCAAGATGTGAAAATAATGACTGACACTACGTAGAAAAATGAAATGCTTGTCACTCAACCAACATGATAGGGCCAAAGAAACACAGGATTAGTTTTTTCTTCATCAGATCCTACGTATATCCCCAGCATCTCTTACACGGTTCTTTTCATTAATTCAGATTCAAGCGACATTTCGACAGCCGATGAACTCAGTAAGTGAAACGAAACTATTACAATATTAAGACTTGGAGTCATGACAAAATTCAAATCAAGTGTCAGTGTTTTCCCTAAAGTTTGTACTGATATTTTAAGTTTTCTCGCGTAAGTCTGGCCAAGAAAAAGAGTCCCTACTTTTACTTGAATTTATAGCACTTTAAAGAGGTAAATCCATCACAAGCATCAAAACGCAAATAACAGACTTCAAAGCCATTCATTTTCTTCGATCAAACAGCCTCAACGTCTTCTTCAAAATCATTGTGGACGCTTGATCAAACTTGTGATAAACAAAGGAATTTTCCCTTGACCTCCGCGACGTAGTTATCATTGTTTCAAACCCTGGGGTCCAAAATTGTCCGGTCAGTAATTATTCTATATTTCCATAAAGAAAGCATCTCTTTTCGCATCAACGCATGCAAGACAGTCAGTCTTTACCTACAAAGAAATTACGCCTATTTCTTAAATTTCGACTTCAAAGTAAGTTCTGTACTTTACCTTCCAAAAAATATCCAAAATTGTCAAATTTTTCTCACTCCCAATAAAAACGGTTGGAGTTGTCATGTTCTTTCTTTCTTTCTTTTCACCGAATAATAAGCCAATAGTAGATTGTTATTTCCATCGTCCTAGCGATCCAATATATTTTTGCATAATCGTGATCCAGCTGAACTAGATTATCCCAACTTTACGCAGAATATGTAAGACTCATACTGTTCTGATCCTCTTCCATTTAGTTATGACTAGAAATTTAGAAAAAAATGATGAAAGTATTATTTTCCGTCCGTTGTAAGAAAAGCGGCCAAAGAACCAAGTTGGAGTCCAGTGGCAACATATTTTAATGCAAACTGCTAATTAAAGCATGCACACTAAACCAACATGAGGAAACCATATAATCACCAGATAAATTACATGTCATACAACAGCGGGCAAATGATTTTAAAATGATCATTGGTAACATATTTCTGTGCACGAATAACTAGAGCACATGACTAAGGAGATAAGGGAACAAAAGAAGCCGAACAACATTCATTATGCCATCATACAGAAGTGGCAACAAAATACATCTTCGGCATTATCAGATACACACTAAGCTCATAGTTCAAGGTATCACTACGTATAACGGACATAATTATTGAATTCAAAGAAAAATGTGGAAAATGTTAAATGTCATTTGAAACAAAGCTAGTTTAGAACTACCAACTGACCTATCAGCGTTGCCAAATATAAGAGGAGAATTAATACATCGCAGAGTTAAATACTAGGCCTTAGCTCTGCTGGTGGAGTTGCTTCATCCTTGAGAAACGTCCGAAAGAAAGTTCTAGAAACTTTCAGAGAAACGTCTGAACCCCCTGCAGGTTTGAACGGACGTATGACTTGTTGACTTGTTTTGATCAATGAATTTGATTAGACATTTGACCACTAAAACTAGCTGCCGAGATGCTTGTTAGTAATGTTTATCATCCATCACGGACATATCCACACATATGTATAATGAATTTAGTGTGAGTGCGTGTAGAGCAACCTCATCGAAGAACCCCTTATGGGGAGTGATGGTTGTAGATATATGTATCCGAAAATAAAATTTATCAGTTCAAACTTTATTCCCGGAAAATCGATTAAAAAATACATTTCTCATTACAGCCAAGTAAGAATCGTTATTTTCTCAATTCCTTCTGATCGATCCGCGAAGAAAGTTCTGTTCGCCTTATTGTATCTCACGTCTTTAGGGAAGCCATATTTTATCATCGGCAAGAAACATTTCAACAGCCGTTGAGCCAAATAATACGAAACTATTCAAAAGTTAATTCGTATTCTAGAAACTATTAATGGCGTCAACAAATTTCAAATCCCTATTTTTGCCAAAAATATCGGGTATTTTCTCTTTTCGAATTCTATTATACAAGTCAAAAATAATGCTGCCTACCTTTACTTCAAAGCTATTAATTTTCTTCGATCAAACAGCCTCAACGTCTTCTTCAAAAGCATTGCGAACGCTTGATCAAACTTGTCTGGTAAACAAGGGACTTTTCCCCTGACCTACGTGACGTAGTTTCTATTGTTTCCAACCCTGGGGTGCCAAATAAATGCTAATTTTTCCGGTCATTAATTATTTAATATTTCCATAAAGAAAGCATCTCTTCGCATCAACTCATGCAAGACAGTCACAGTCTTTACCTACAAAGAAATTAAGCCTATTTTTTAAATTTCAGTCGCATCAAGGTATCAATTTCCGGTAACATTTGGCCTGTCCCCTCCCTACTACGTGTATGTTTTGTACAATATATATTAAAATTCTAATTTGACTTGTAGAATTGACTCGATCTGGCTTTTTTTTTATTTGTTGGTACGTTATGAGACAAATCTCTTTCATCCAAAATGATACTAAACTGAGTAACTTCCTAAACTGAGTAACGCATTAAAGGCACAAAAACCAAAAAGATATCAGCACAAGATACTGTGGCAATTCTCCTGTATTATAGGCAGCTTCTTAACTACTATACATACCTAAAGAATAATGCAGTGGTCCACAATCAAACATAATATGGTTGTTGTTCGTCGACCATCAAAAGCTCTCCAAAACATCGCTGATATTCTGAAGACGTTTTCTTCGACTGCTAATTCAGAACAGACATCACTTGTCTTTCTTCATAACCTTTTTTTACATCTTACTCACATGTTATCAAATTCAAAATCCACACAAATTTCGAAGTCAAACGAACGATGAAACCGAAAGTTCTTCGTTTAATGAATAACTAAGAAGGGATTTCCCCCTTGATTCACCAATAGTGACAGCAGCAGGCCGTCACTACACGTTCTTCAAGCTCATTGGGGAAACTCAAAATTATGCGTACAAAGAGCAAAATATATGACATCTACATCGTTGATATTCCGAAGACGCTTTGTTCGACTGCGAATGTAGAATAGACATCACTTGTCTTTATTCATAATTTTTTTACATCTTATTCACATCTTATTTCAAAGTCCACACAAATTTCAATGTCATACGAGCGAAGAAACCGACGAAAGAACGTCTTTTCATGCATGATTAACATGGGGTTTTCCCTTGATCACCTATAGCAACAACAGGTGGCAGTCACAACACGTTCTTTTAAGCTCATTGGGAGAAATTAAAATTGTATTATGTGAACGAAGAACAAAATATATCAGTTTGACATCTGCATATGATTAGGGTTTATGTTTACATTTCACATCAAGGTTTTCTTACATATTTCTTCAAATAATTTTTTCTTCTTAGTAGTATAGCAATCAACTAATGGACCGTTCACAATTTATGCGTTGGGAAAGGGCTATTTCCCCAAAAGTATTTTTTACGTAAATTTTCCTCCAAAACTGATAAGCTCCCCTCGAAAATAAGCTCGTAAGGTACAATGAGCAAATATAATCAGGGATTATTTGTGCATGGCGGAGTTGCACGCCGGTTGCCTTCAAAGTAAAATATTAAAGAAAGACGAAAATGAATTGTAGTAAAGTCCGTTTCTATTCAATACGGCCTCGGACGCATGTCAAATATCAGATATTTATGCGTTTATTCCACAATAACTCAAGTCTCTTCATTTCAGTACTCATTACGCATTCACGATTGCTCGGCTCGATATATATAGGATATTACATGGTCGCGCGGAGATACGAATTTTGTATCTCCAAGCGGCCATGTAATGTTCTGTTTATTATATTTTATTTTTATTCTTATTTTGTTTAACTTCGCCTTTTAAAAACAAAATCAGTGATCAGTTTGGTAGATTGGTAACTGGGAGAAAAAAAATGAAATCTTCAATGAAAAATAATGGAGAATTTGACTTTGGTCGAAATTTGACACCACCAGTGTTATCAATTTTATCATTTTGATGTCACTTAATATCACATTCTATCTCATATAATAAAGCACGTTACGCTGCACGATTCACAGAAAAATCATAGGAATATTCCCGTTTACAAGAAGTCTTCCAAAAATGCAAACTGACAAATGAAAAACTTACATATTGTGATGTATCCAGGGTTATTTCCTGGTTCTTTTATCTTCGGCCAACAACTTCTCTTTCTTCCTTTCTGTCTCTCTCTTCGTGGTTCCCGGATATCATCTCTCTCCACAGGGAACCCAAACTATCTATTCTTATTTCTACATCTTTTTCATATGCAACAACAGGAATAATCAAGAGTCCAGAAGAAAAGCGCTTTATTGTGTTGCCTTACGCAACGTTTTACCACGAGTTGGAATGTGGGGCCGCGTTCGTTCCAAGTGATCCATCTATCAAGGACAAGAGCAGGCAGGCAGGAAAAACGGTGAGATATACCGTAAATCATCCTCTATTAAGCCACCCGGGGGGCTTATTTATTTCAGGCACGTTTGAGGGGGGGGGGGCTTATTGGAGAGGGGGGGGGGGGTTAATAGAGAGGGGGGCTTAATAGAGAGGGGGGCTTAATAGAGAGGGGGGCTTATTGATTTTTAGCCGAAACGCACAACACAACACGGTAAACTCAGGATTAAACGGAAGTATTACTATTGACTGTCTTGCTTTATGTAAAAGAGAGGGGGGCTTAATAAATTTCTTCCTTTAAAAAGGGGGGCTTATTAGAGAGAGGCTTTACGGTACCTTACTTATAAGAAAGAAAAATATCTTCTAAGTAAGGGTTAGTGAGTTTTCTGGTTGACACTTCATCACGTAGCATAGTAACTAATTCCGAGGAAATACCACCATACATATATAGTTAAAACACTCCTGCTCGTATACAACCAGAACTACTAGGAGTACTCAGTTAATAGCACCATACATATATAGTTAAAACACTCCTGCTCGTATACAACCAGAACTACTAGGAGTACTCAGTTAATAGCACCATACATATATAGTTAAAACACTCCTGCTCGTATATAACCAGAACTACTAGGAGTACTCAGTTAATAGCACCATACATATATAGTTAAAACACTCCTGCTCGTATACAACCAGAACTACTAGGAGTACTCAGTTAATAGCACCATACATATATAGTTAAAACACTCCTGCTCGTATATAACCAGAACTACTAGGAGTACTCAGTTAATAGCACCATACATATATAGTTAAAACACTCCTGCTCGTATCTCATACACTACTTGAGGTTCTATTATCTATAGCTAACAAAACATTACTTTATATACATTGATTTATTAATAATCTTGTAGTAGTATAGTGTCTTCGTGATCTATTTACATATTTACTCTTATAAAACATTGTCTTTTAAAACAACTGACTGAAGTTAGTTCTGACGAATAAATCATCTGCATAATCAGAAAGACAACGTTTAAATCTACAGTATGCACCACTCAAGTGACTTGGCGAAGTCACATGATCAGTATTGCGCCTTAACAACTACAGTTTAATAGTGACGTCATCACCCATGAGAAAGAATGGTGCCCAGTACTTCGGTTCGCTGTAGCTGGAAGTGTTCCTCATTTCCTTCATCGCTTGTTGCAAACTTGCACTCGCACTCTTTCCATCTTTTAAACTAAGATAGAATTTTTGCATAAACTCGAATGTTGCATCGTCGTCGATGGCCCACAGAGACGCTACCACTGCACGAGCACCTGACGCTAGAAAGGCTCGACACATGCCAACTACTCCTTCAGCTCGGATTTCCCCACGTCCACTGTGACAGCAGCTTAACACAACTAACTGTGCACGTACTTTAGCCTGCTGTACGTCAGCCATGGTCAGCATGTAATCTTCTTCATCTGGGATCTTTGTTGCTCTTATCTCAGGAGAAGGTGCAAGTACGATGGTAGCTTTTGATAGAATACCATGTGCAGCAATGTGAACAACAGATACTTCTCCTCGTAGTTTCTCTAGGACGCGAGGCTTTGTAGCATCGGCTACTACTAATGGACTTACCCCAAGTATGTCAGCAATGTCTATTGCCTCGTCTAGAGCACCAAATAGTGGCTCAATGTCCCGTTCTTCTCCATCCATCATAACTTTTCCAACCAAAGGAGATCCAATAATCAAAGGTTCAGCATTGATGGTTTGGTCCGTTGGGAAATCTTCAAAGTGCTTTAAGGTTGCCAGTGAAGGAGCAAGTCTAATACGCTTTGTCTCTGATAAATACTTTCCCGTGCGAGGATCTCGTAAGGCGGGAAAAGGCACTTCGTATAAGGGACCTTCAGGAATAACAACAACTTCGTCTTTCTTCGACGATAGTATTGTATCACATTCTAAGATACCAAATAGAACTTCTAGAGTAGATCCTTTGGTTCCAGCACTATTCTTATTTGATTCTCCTCTTTTAGAATCGAGGTTAAGCAGTGATGCAGTCGGTTGATGAAGTCCCTCGTATTCTTCTTCGCTTCTTTTTTGTTCTTTTTGAATATCTTGTTCTTTGTCCAAGGACCTATTCTCACAGTTGACCACCTCACGAACACCCATTTCGTCAAACAACGTATCGACGTATATCTGTATGCAATGATTTGTACAAATTGAAAAATGCAAATTTGTCTCTCCTTCAAGAAAAAACTTCAGAAAAATGCCATCGTCACAAATAGACCAGAGACAAGACATCGCTGTACTCTATATGTTCATCATGGCTCCCCTCTTGTTCCATTTTGAAGTTTGAAATCATGAGGTCTTTCAATCCTCTTGCACGACAACGATCTAACACTAAAAGGGCTTCCGTTATCTGTTCGCCTTTGATTAACAGTATTGCCAACAGCTTATAACTATGAATATATTGGTCAAAAATTGAGATCTTGAATTCATCACGACTACCAAGTGTTGTAAAGATCGTTTCAAAGCATCGTATAGCTTCTCTTAGATAACGTTCTGCCAAGTTCAGTTCTCTGTTTAATGAAAACAAATATTTGCCAATGCCATAAAAGTATTTGGACCGCTCCGTTTTAAGTGAACAAGAATCAGCAGTGGGTAGCCCTTCTTTGAAACAGCGTAAAGCCATGTCATTTTGACCCATCCGCTGATAAGAGTTTCCGATTTCTTTGAAACAGAATAAGTTCACAGAAGGATTGACGTCTATCTCCTTTAACTGCTCAAGGCAATGGATTGTTTTTTCATAATCGTTTTTGAAACGATAAAATCTGTAAAGCCTTATGGAAGCCTTATATTTCATTAATTGGTTGCCTGTCTTCACCGCTTGGTCAAGATCCTCTAAGAGATCATCTTCAGAACAAGTTGAAATGTCTAAAAATTCTTTTATTGAAGGTACATTACAAGCCTTATCAACCAAACCAACACTCTGATAAAGATTACAACGAATTGCTTTGAGGTCTTCTTCAACTTTTTTGTCTCCAAGCTCTGTAGCAATCGCCATACCTGCATCTATATTCAGACACACATCATTCAACTGCATCGAGCCAAAATATACTTGTGCAAGATGATAATGTCCGTACATCTGAGTTTTTTTGTCGTCAGTTTCTTGAGAGATGTCCAGGCATTTCTTACCATATTGGATGGCTTTATCTTTCTCATCTAATGTCAGGTGTAAAGACAAAAGACGAAGACATGCTTGTGCTTCAATACTTTTATCGCCAGTTTCCTGTGCCATCTCGATGCACTTCTTACTGTAATACACTGCATCATTGTACTGTTCCAGTGTCTCATATATCTCTCCTAGACACAAACACGCTTGTGCTTCAATACTTTTATCGCCAGTTTCCTGTGCCATCTCAATGCACTTCTTACTGTAATACACTGCATCATTGTACTGTTCCAGTGTCTGATATATATTTGCCAGACACAAACAAGCTGTTACCGTCGCCTCCTTTCTGCGGCCAATACGGGTCACGATGTTGATGCATTGCTTGAAATTCTGAATGGCTTCATCGTATTTCTCCAAAGACTGGTTCACGATTCCCAAATTCAAATGCGCAATAACGTCTTTAGCTTTATCTTCACTATCTTCCTTGTCGATTTGAAGATACTTACTGCAGTTGGAAATGGCATCATCGTATTTCCCCAAGGACAGAGATAAATTTCCAAGTACCCAATAAGCATGAGCCTCAGCATGTCTATCGCCAATAGTTATTGCAAGCTCAATACACTTCTTGCAATAGATAATTGCATTGTCGTAGTCGGAAAGAGCTTTATATATCTTCCCCATTAATAGGTAAGCCGAGACTTCACAACATCTGTCTTCTATTTCCCTTGCTATTTCAATGCATTTCTTTCCAAAGTCGGTGGCATCTTGATAGTGATTCAAGGCAAGATGTGCTTCTTCTAGCTCTAAGTACGCATTCATCATAACCTTCTGATCGTTGGTTTTCATGGCGCAATCAAGGAGCTTGTGCGCATACAGAATAGTGTCATCATATTTTTGCATGGATTTGTATGCAAACATTATACAGTCATATGCCATCATCTCGCCATTTGCACTATTATATTCCTGGGCAACTTCAAGACATTTTTTGCCGCAGTCAATAGCATTATCATAACGAGCTAAACATAAAAATGCAATTCCCATTGTATAATGACCATAGATTTCGTATTCTTTGTCGCCTATGTTTTGAGCAATTTCGATCCATTTCTTGGCGTGCAAGACAACGTTGTCAAACTCTTTGAGCTCCTTATATGTCATTGACAAATATTTATGAACTATTAACTCATAACTTGGTCTTACTACAGCTGACGGTAATATTTCCTTCAGACACCTCAGTGAATCAGCATGTCTACCTATGCTATTACTATGCCATGCGAACTCCAAGCAAGAATTTACCATGGTACTTATATCATTACAGTGTTTAGCCATCTCTATGCATTCTTTGTACAGACAAATCAGCTTTTCAGTTGGGAGTCCAAGGTTCTCTTGCAATATGGAGGCCGATGCAAAGCAAAACCTTACAAAAGTAATCTTCTTGGACATATCCATCTTCGTTTTTTCTTGTTATTCCACAGTCATCTAAAATCAAACATTATGATAAATAATTAAACAAGCAAACAAATGAATGAATGAAGAATCACGTAATTGGAATTCAGCCATTTATTTATCTAAAAATTGAAAATTATAAAATTAAGGATTTTAAGCCTGAGACTTTTGTCTAAAATTACCTGTGGACAATAAAAACGAAAAAAATAATTTTAAAATAACCCCATAAGTTGGATCACTCTGACTTCAATTCATTGGCCATTCATGTTGGCTGGAACAATAGATTGTTCTCTATTAAAGGCGCGATTACACGGAGCAATTTTCTCTGTAACTTGACTCGCAACAGCGTTGTGCTGTTTGAAAAATTTAGCGAGACAAGTTGCAACAATCCTTGCAAAAAGTAGAAGCGGTTTATACTTTTGGCAACGATTGCGTCTCCGTTGCACCATGTAAACCCCTTTTGCAACAAACAAAAGTAAAGGGTGTGGTAGATCAAGAAACAACTTTAAAAAATCTCGTGCTCGGTCTTCGTTGAAATTCAAGACCGAGGGCGTAGGTCGAGAGTTTTCGCTCTTGGTTTTTAACCTATATTTAGTGTCGAAAGTGCTAGAACTGCATGGAAGCAAAAACCATAAACAATTTCTTCTTTTTCCTTTCTATCGTTCTTTCCTTTTGAAGGTAGTTTGATATTATATATATGCGTTTTGCTTCTCGATCGGCTTGAGAAGTAAGCAATAACAACATGAATGGCTCAGAATATTGGTCCAATATTGGATCCATGTTTCTCGATCATCCTCGAGGCCTTCGTACATAATTTAATTTAATTTAATTAACAATTCTTGTGCATTTCGCAAGCCTCAATGCGCTTACATTATAAAATATATGTATTTACAAATGAAGTTTAAAATATACGATATAATAGACGTGAAATAAAACGAATTAAATACTAAATACAGAGCTAATAAAACGAAATTAAATGCGAAATATAGAGCTAATAAAACTAATATATTATACTAAAAATAAAATAATAATAAGTCGATAATAAAGCATCGATAATATTCTAGATAAAAGAAGTAACAGTAAGATCTCATAATATCAACTAACAATTAAAAGCTTCTTTGAATAAATGTGTTTTAAGTTTTGATTTAAGGAGGCTCCCTAGAGTTTACTCTTCCTCCATCGACGTCCAGAGGCAAAGCACCAAGAGTCACAAAAACTACTCGCATTTTGTCCCGAATTATCAATCAGTCAAACCAGTAGCAACAGAAGCAGCAGCAAATAAAGCTCCGTGAAATCTACCCTTGTGTTTAGTGATTTTTATACGACTTTGACAAACTTGCACGTTCAAAACAGTTCATTTATTCAGAATGCAATGAGCATGCTTGCGCATGCGCAACTACTAAACTTGAAGAATTTTTATTTTGCGTACGTTAATTTTCAAAATGAAATTAACTCAAAATTACATGGTGAAATGTTCCCAAACGTATACAGTTTTTTTCACAATGTTGTAAAAAGGCAACTGACAAAATGCTACTGAAATCCTGACATCAGATTTTTTTTAATCCAGGAAAATCGAAATTTCTCAATATCTCACGTTCTGATGTCAAGATTTTTTTAAGCCGCAGTTATATTATAAAAAACCCAACGGGGTTTTATATTATGTATTTAGAAGAATATTGACCATGGAAAATTCGAGTTATTATTTTTTTAATGTTAAAAATAGGCCTTTTTATGACAGATGCAGCATTGCATTGTACGTGATCATTACTACCACAAACAAATCCTAAACTCATAATCTTTAATATGGTTGGTCTATCAGGCATCGATATGCAGATATGCTTTTGCTATAAAAGGATTTCTCTTATAGCTCCAAATACCTGTAAACTCTAGGGAGCCTCCTTAAACTTGTTAATTGATTCCGCGTTTCTTATAATTTGTGGTAATTTATTCCACAATTTTGGATTTGCATTTGCGAAAGCTCGGTCTCCATATGTAGAGGTCGCTGATCTAGAAACCACTAGGAGACCTTTAGTGGCTGAACGTAACGTACGTTTAGGTAAATAATGTTCTAGTAAACTAGTTAGATACAAAGGCGCATTACAATTAATGATCTTATAAGTAAGCAGTAATACCTTGAAAGTGATACGAGACTGTATAGGTAGCCAATGTAAGTTATATAGTATTGGAGTTATGTGTTCCCTTTGATAACATAAACATGTTATCAAAGAATCATTTGCTTCAAAACGTTTACAATAAGTCATTTCAAGTACTTTTTTGTATAGAATCTGTGGATATCTGATTTGCCCAAGTTTTGCTTCAATTTATTTTGCGTTTGTTAAACAAAATGTTGGCGTTGCAGAAAAGAACCATGCAATGATTCGATATCAGCGGTAAAGAATGTAGCACAAAAATTCAAAATCTTAAAAGACGTTTAAAAAAGTTATAAAACTCGAGAAAACTCTCATAAAAGATTTAAAATTTAAAATAATATTTGTAAAGGAAGTCTCTGATGTTTGTAGTTACAAATACCATTGATGCACGGAAGTTCCTGTTAACCCACTAAGTATGTCGTACTGTTTTCAGTTTGATCAGTACTACTTGAGTAATCAAATATCGTATACGTAGGTCAGTAGATGAATAATGCGGAATAAATGTTTTACTTAAATATTGAACCGGTATTTCTCTCGGACTGGTAAACGTTTGAAATGTCCATAGGCTTTTTAAATATATATATATTTGAACCTTCCCTACCTAAACATGAGATTTCACATACATGAACGCAGTAATGAGTTGCCTCTTTCGAACCAGATGGCGATGGTTGTGCTCGACTGTTCAAAATTTCAAGTCTTCTTCATTCTTGAAGAACCTCAGACGTATTGACTTCAAATGAAATATTTTGTTCTCAAGCCACGGTTAACAAAACAGGAAGGATCAAACCGAAATGATTGTAAGAAAGAGAAACATTTCTTTTTCATATGGCAATTTTCTAGGTTCAGGTTTCTTGTACATGAATGGCGTTCCATTTTTGTGCAGAATTCTTACTTAAAACCATATTCTATAAAAATGCTTTGAGCACTTTTACATTCAAAGCACATTGCAAGATTTACCCGCTCAGAATAAGATTCTTTGAACTTCACTGCCAAAATTGCAGTACTTATCGTTGAACAAATGTGTTTTCAAATTGCATGCATAAGTTCATCGATACTAAATAGACACCAGATAACAGTAAACTACATTGAATTTTTCTAATTAAGCAGTAATTACCTTGTGCATGTTGTGAACCTCCAGTCTTCACCTCCTCTCTTTGAGTTGTACATTGTTGTACAACGTTCCTCATTCAAACCCGGACTGAAGATGAACTACATGAAAGTGACGTCTCGTATTCATGCCGACAATCCTCTGAAATCATTGGTACACTGAGTTAGAAAACGAAAGCAACAGACCAAGAATAACTGTGACTGATCAAACACGTGATGCTTAAAGATATTCTTACTTGATCGCGAGGCTTTCATAGGTGATTTGTATATATACTGATAAAACACAAGGCCCAAACCTGAAGTGATTCAGAGTCATTGGCCGATCCGAGGGAAAGCTAGTTGATCAGGATCCTCTCGTTTCGTACCGGCAATGATCAATGATACATTCTTATATCAATATAACATTACGTCATATGCAAGAATAAGTATGCAGACGTGGCAGGCCCAACCCAGTAAGAAAAGTTAGAGTCACGGCACCGTCACGCTACGGAATTCACGAAAACCGCTGAACCAGTCGCGGTACACGAGTTTAGATAGTTTATAATAAAGTTAATAACGTAGCAACCAACAGGCTGAATTGCGTAAATTTACAAAAATATAAGGAATTTACAAGGATATTAATATACAGATATTTCAAAAAAGGTTGCTGAAAGTTTTGTTGCTTGTTGCATGTTGTATGCTGCATGTTGTATGTGACATGTTGCATAGCAAGCCCGAAATGCAGTTTGGGGAAGTGAGTTCAAGCAGCGAAAGGACATTACAATATGGAATTTTTCCAAACTTTGTCTGCAGGTTTTTCCAAGATATTTTCTTCTGTGCTGACATTATTTACATATGAATATAATACATTTCAAGGTTGGTAAGCAACATGCAACATGCAGCATGCAACAAGCAAGATGCAACATGCAACAAGCAACATGCAAGACGCAACAAAACCTTCACCAACCTTTTTTTGAAATAGCTGTCTTTATATTATTTTGTCTAAATTTATGAAATTGGCTACAAATTATGCGGAAAATTATACTACAAAATGTTTGTATAAGCTCTAAAATTATGAAGCAAATATGCAATGACTGATAAAGTTATTATATGGCTGATTATTTGCATGCCAGTTGAGATTTGCTCAAAACGTTTGCTGCATTGCTCATCACGCCTATCTCTAAAGCCCCATTCACACCAACTAGCCTTGGTATTTATTAATTTATCTATCGCATTTCCTTCGTCGTTTGGCTGCCATATTTATACAGGGTTAAAACTACATCCCCCAAGTAGTTTAGTTAAAGACGTTTTGAAAGTTGTTTAGTTAGGCATACAGGCTGATGGAAAGCCCTAGTTCAACTAAACAGCCTTAAAACATGTTTAAAGGTCCGGTGTGAATGGGGTCTAAGTGTGTTCAGTCCAAAGGAAGTTCAACTTTGCTTGTAGTGCTGTCCCTGGGATATGATTGCAAGTGTCCTCTTCTGCACCCTCTCGAGGTCTTCACAGAGATATTCAATGATCTAGTTTAAATTGCTTTTCAATGGTCATTCCAAAAAGGAAGAAAAATGCCTTGAGAGTAAATTAGCCGTTCCTTGTTTGCCTTCATTACTTTATCGATGGTTGCACAAACCCTAACAAGATCTGTGCCTAACAAATGACAGTAGAGTGTATATAGGACCATGTACCGTAACACTGAAATAGCTTATTGTTTGGTGCGATACATCCAATCTAAATTCGTAGAACGATTACAGTAAAATACGGTATGAAAACGCCTTTAACATTTCCACTCTTATTATATGTTATCTATCATGATCATTTACCAAACACATTTTAAAAGCATTTGAGCGTGATGTCATCACCCATGATAAAAAATGGCGCCCAATATTTTGGTTGTTTATACTTGGAACATGTGTTTCTCATTTCATTCATTGTCTCCTGTAGACTCGTACTGGCAGATTTACCAATCTTCAGATTGTAATAAAATATTGACATGAATTCAAGAGTTGCTTCGTCATCGATGGCCCAAAGAGACG
This sequence comes from Anthopleura xanthogrammica, assembly GCA_964019055.1. Lineage (NCBI taxonomy): Eukaryota > Metazoa > Cnidaria > Anthozoa > Actiniaria > Actiniidae > Anthopleura > Anthopleura xanthogrammica. The sequence goes on along the minus strand of OZ025219.1, from coordinate 1,258,273 downwards.
CTACCACTGCACGAGCACCTGACGCTAGAAAGGCTCGACACATGCCAACTACTCCTTCAGATCTGATTTCACCACGTCCACTGTGACAGCAGCTTAACACAACTAACTGTGCACGTACTTGAGCCTGCTGTACGTCAGCCATGGTCAGCATGTAATCTTCTTCATCTGGGATCTTTGTTGCTCTTATCTCAGGAGAAGGTGCAAGTACGATGGTAGCTTTTGATAGGATACCATGTGCAGCAATGTGAACAACAGATACCCCTTGTTGTAACTTCTCTAGGACGGCAGGCTTATTAGCTTCTTCGCCTATTAGTGGTTTCACATTAAGACAATTAGCTACTAATTTAGCTTCTGTTTGTGCACTTTCCAATTGAGGTATTTCCGTTACTTCCCCATTGAACATGACTTTACCAACAACAGGATCTCCAATAATCAATGCACCTTCATTGCTGTGATAATCCCCTGCATTCTCGCTTAACAGTTTCAGTGTTGCAATCGAGGGAGCAAGTCTGATACGTTTGGTTTCTGACAAATATTTGCCCGTGTCAGGATCCTGTAGGGCAGCAAATGGTATCTTACAAAGTGAACCGTCAGGAATGAAGACAATCTCGCTCTGCTTAAGCAACGACTGTCCTTCATCTATAATCAAGAAATATAGAAATTCTAAGGCAGTAGCTGGACGGCATTTTTCGTTATCGTACATCGAAATATTCTTCTTGTGCACGACAAAGCGTCTCTTTCCTTTCTGAAATAAAAGTGCTTTCTGTTCATCATCCTCTTTCTCTTCTTCCTGCTCCTGGTGTTTGATATCTTGGTCGGTATCTAAGATCCTATCTTCACAATTGAGTTCTTGAAGTAGCTCAATTTCATCAAACAATTTATCAATCACTTGATGGTATTTTTTCTCGTCGAACCACACTCGCTGGACTGAAGCTTCAAAGTAATTACATCCAACAAAAAACTCAAGTGCTGTACCAAAACCGCAAATCGAATAATAGAGAATTGCAAACTGGTTACTCGAGACTAGTGCTTCGATATCGCTGAATTTCATCTCGGTCGCTTCTTTGTTCTTTTGCATTCCATAGTTCGCGACCAAAATATCTTTCAGTACGCTCGCACGACATTTGTCTAGCACTAAAAGGGCTTCTTCATTTCGATTGGTATTGATGTAAACCAGTGATAGGAACCTAAAACATCCATTGTACTTATCATTCATTGACATCTTGAAGTCATCATTGCGGCCAACAGATCCATAGAACGTTTCGAAACACTGTACCGCTTGATTTATGTATTGTTCAGCCAACTGCCAATTCTCAACTCCAGCATGTAACTCAGAAATAGTAAAAAAGAAATCAAACAGAATCTTTTTGTTCTCTCTGCATCCTGCTACCTCACGCAGCCCACCTTCACAATACTGTAACCCTTCCTTGTATTTCTTCATTGTTATATACAATTTTCCTATTCCTGCATAGCAAACCAGCTTTTCCCGATTGCAGTTCGGCTTTAGTGCCATTACTCGTCGTAAGCAATTGATGGCTAGTTCGTTCTGAAGCTTTGATTTGTAGTAGTTATGAAGCCTGATTTGAGCCTCTGCTTCCTGATTAACATCGCCTGCTTTCACAGCTTTCACAAGAGCCTCTAGGTCTTGTCTTGGACATGTTGGTACCTCAAAAAAGGCTTTCGGTACACCAGGATGAAACGAAGAGGCATTTTCTTCCATTCCAACGAGGACACAGAAACCTGACAGCAGAAATCTGAACCCTTGCATTGCGGTGTCGTTTTCCAGTTCTTCAGCTATAGCCATGCCTTTAGTCGCGTGGATACAACCGCTATCAATCTGATTTGATCGATAATACGTATATGCAATACAGTGGTGAGCTTTCATTTCAGCTTCTTTGTTACCAGTGGCCGTTGCAATTTCAAGGTGCTTTTTACCACAGTTGATAGCTTCATCGTAATTATTCAGCTCCACATATGACGCTCCTAGAACAGTCAATGCACCCCTCTTAGTCTGACATCCATTAGTATCTTGACTGTCTCCTATAGTTTCAATGCACTTCTTGCCATAAACAACTGCTTCTTCGTAATGGTTAGTGTGAAACAGCGCTGTTGCAAGTCTCAAATAGGCCTCGACCTCCACCTCTTTAGGAAAAGAGAGACTCATCTTGTCGATGTATTTTCTACTGAATTCTATAACATCATCCCATTGGCTCTTTGCCTCGTACAACTTTGCTATACCATAACATGACATTACTTTAGCCATTTCGTCTCCAATTTCAGTTCCAATTGCGGCAAGTTTTTGGAAAGAATCGAGGGAATCTTCATACAATTTTAAATGCGCCTTAGACTGGCCAAGAGTAAAGTATGCCACAGTAGCTGCAGATCGAAGACTTACATCTTTGATGTATATCCCAGCAACATCAAGAGAATTACGATCGTCGTCCATCTCGGTGGCTTTCTCGGCACTTATTTCCTGTATAATACGGATACATTCTCTTACATGATAAGCAGCTTCCTCGTACTGCTGTATTCCTTCATACGCTTTACCGAGACCTAAGTATGCCTTCATTTCACAATACTTATTGTCTGTGTGTTTGGCAATGGCAATGCTTTTCTTGAAATTTAAAATAGCTATGTCATATTCATTCAGAACAGATTGTATCCTCCCTAGAGTTAGGTACAGTTCTTCCTCATCGAACTTAATTCCTGACTGTTTAGCAACGTCATGGTAATTTTGCACACAAGAAAGAGCATCAGTGTACCTATCAGATGAAAAGTAAACTAGGTGTAGTGACCAGTAGGCATTCATTTTACTGATGTTATCACCAAGGGCATCTGCGATGTCAACCACTTTGTTGCCATATAGAATAGCTTCATCATTCTGACATAGAGCTGTATACACTTCGCGTAACAAAGAACATGCTATCAGCGCCGTTCGCTTTTCGTGGCTTTCTTCAGCAATGTCAAGACAGTTTTTAGCTATTTCTAGGCACTCTCTGTATAAACATGTTAGCTGATCTTTAGTAAGTTCTAGGTTTAAACATCTTGCTGACGACACACAAAACCAAATGAGCAAAACGTTCTTCTCATTTTCTTTGTTATCACTCATCTCACCTACGTTGGATGAGCTGTCCATAATTTGCTCAAAATTGTCTACGTTTTCAATTTGTCTAAGATACTGCTATCCATATTGTCCGTGTTGCTTACACTGACCAGGTTGCTTGTACTATCCATGTTTCCAAGCCATGCTACGTTACCACGTAGTCTTCATCACTTGAATGCCTGAAGCAAAAAGCAATACATTTTAGAAATCAATGGTAGCGAAGTAGACACTTTTTTCTTACAGGACGGAACAATTCAGATTTGAAAAAACATTGGAACACTTAAAATAGATGATAAAAAAAATACATTAAAAAAATGGACGGACGGACGGACGGACGGACGGACGGACGGACGGACGGACGGATGGATTCTCAACTCAACTCACATGTTGATTTTTACGGAGGGAGGAAAAACCAGAGAACCTGGAGGAAAAACCCTCGTGGCAAGGGAGAGAACAACACGTCAAACAATATCAACTCACATGTGATCCAACCCGAGCCAGGGCTCGAACCTGGATCACAGTGGTAAGAGGCGAGCTGTAAACCACTACGCCACCCATGGAATTTTTTAGGGGAGGATTTTCAAACAAATGTTTGGTATTTTTGTATTATAGTAGACCAGACGTCACCTGTTCAACGTAAAACTATGAATAAATGAGAGGGGGTAAATAGCGGCTGCCAAAGCTGTAAAATCGTCTAAACTATATAATGGAAAAAAACCCGAAAAGCTTAGACCCTTAGAATTGCCCTTCTTCAATATGACGTAACAGCTTGTTTACATGGACAAGAATAATAGAAATTTAGGCTAAATCTTCTTTCGTTTGTGATATTTAGTGTAATATTTAGCTGCTCTCACTTTCCACTATATCATAAACTAAATTTTATTGTGATGTAGTTTGTTTTCCTGCAATTTTGCCCCCTCTGGCGACCATGATCCTTAGCGTTAAAACAATAGATTGTTTTGATGTGACGTCATAGTGAAATAGGGCAATTTAGTGAAGGGTCAAATGATCTTGAAAAAGATTGAATTAGTTCGAAGTATTTTTATTTTAAATACTTATTATTTGCAACTTGTATATAGGGTGGCTTATTAATAGGAAGCTGTTGAAAATTCAGTGAAGTTCACAACCCACTTTTCTCTACTTAACAGTCATGGAGTAATTATCTGAAGCATTCCAGACGTCCAGCTCAAAACACTGCTACATAAATAGTCATAAGTTGGTAATTTGTTGGTAATTTGCATATTTGAAAAACATTTGATATCTCTGCAGCAAAAACAATTATCAACGAAATGTAAACGCCTTTCTGATTTTTTTTAAAAATGGCACTATATTCATCGTAATAGTATCAGCTATATTTAATGTTGAAGGATATTTTTACTCGGGCTACCTGCAAGGTAGGCCGAGTCTAGGTTTGGGTTTTCTATCTATCTATCTATCAGTCTATCGACGATGTTAGAAGTAAGTAAGCCTGCGCTGCTCGGCGGTCAGCGGTGTTCCTCTGCATGAGCAGTAGTCACGTAACTGATTAAGTGACTTGCTTTGCTCTTCGAAGGTCTCGCTGTCTCGTGGTGTAAATATTTACTGAAAATCATGGAGTCCTTCTGGGACGCTCAATACACATGCAAATGCACACGCCGTTCGCGGTAGACCCACACTAAATGATGTCGAGCGTCAGTTTCGAAACGAACCAAAGAAATGCAAAAACAATGCAAAAAATACTCAAAGCAATGCCAAAGACAGTCAAATGAACTCAAACAAACGTACTCAAATGAGCTTAAATGAACTCAGAGGCACTCAGACACACACACCGTACGTGGTAGACACACATCAAAAGTTGTTATTGAGCGATTTTGGATCTATGAGAATCTATGAGCAAACTACGGTATGAGAATCGTAGAACTAGACAAACTAGTCAAAATAGATTAAGAGAATCTATAAACTACCTAGCTATTACCAGATCTCAGATACAAAAAAAAAAAAAAAATACTGAGACAAACTACAGAACGAGAGACAAACTACAAAACGAGTGACAAACAAAGCTTTGATGAAAGCTGACTCCAAGAACTTGTAGAAGTCAGACGAGCTGATAGTGATCTACAAGAAAGCGAACTGCCAAGACTCCTTGTTGAATATTTTCATTTATGAAAATACAGAAAACAAAAACCAGAAAAATGACCAGTTAAACACATTTTGGCTAAGAGTATTTACATTGATAAAACGTTTGTTTTGCAGCGAACAGTTTCGATACTGAAATAGATATGTTTATTTCATCAGCTAGTCTTGAAAGGTACTCTAGTAGGTCAAGTAGAAATATAATATGCGTTGACAAGTCAGTAACACTAATGCCTTACTAGAATTTAAAATGTTTTTTAATGTTTATGGTCACATATTTTTCTCTTACAATCTCCCACCCCACCCAGCTGTTATACATCACGACGACTTGCCCTTGGTTATAATACATAATCTCCTTTTACATTTATTTATGTATTAAACAGTGTGGATGCGCTCAAAATACACCTGCATTCAATATATATCATTTTTGACTGCCAAATCAATTCCTATCCATTCCATGGTCGCAAATATATATACTAGATACTCTCTATAATGTAGCCCGAGTTCGCACTCTTAGAGTGTCTAGTTTCGTTTAATATGCACTTTAAATGACGTGTCATGCACCCCCCGGACCGTCCTTTTTTGGGCACCCACCCCTATATCTCTTCAGCATGCCCCAACAAACATCTGTGCCAAGTTTGGTGCTTGCACTTGAAAGTGCATGATCTTTGCTATTTTTGTCGCTAACAGACCTGACTTAAGGGACAAAAACTCCTCATATATTTACCTCAGGGATCACAATGGGCGGGGGGGGGGGGGGGGGGGGAAGGGCTAGAGCCAACTTTGTTTTACTCAGTCTCTTAAATTGTTGAACTTAGCCCCCTCCCCACCCCCTTCACATACACACACTTTGTAGGGTGCTTCATGTTCCTTGTATGTACCTAACTCCCCTTTTTTTGCATTAAGCTGCAATACTCTTTCAAGAAAACCCTCAAGGATTTACTATCTTTTTACAAAAGACTCTTACTACTGTCCTTTTTTGCAGTAAAGGTTTTTTTGTTTCAAAATAAAATTGATCTTTTTTGGCTTTAAGGTGTTTGGTATTTTGAAATGAAAAATTTTATGTATAAAATGAAAAGAAAAATGTTTTCTTTAAGAAAAAAAAAATTAATGTCTAAAATTTGAAAAAAAAAGTTTGCTTTCTAACCAAACTGAGTCATGGCTCATGGCCTGAGGAAAAAAGGTTTAGGGAATTAGGGTTCTGCAAGATTCACTATTTTTTTCCATATACCAGTTTACTAATCACAGACTAAGCATTCATTCGAGGCGGCAAGGTGGTTTTAAAGAAAGGATTACTTAAATTTGAGCCTTACAGGCTCGACTGAATGCTTTGTGTTTGACCAGTGAATCAATGTATGAAAAGTGGTGAATTGGATTTTCATAGATTTTATTGAGGCTTTCAAAACAGTACAACTATCGAATACCCCACAAATCATGTGCACATATTAATAACTATGATTTCTATTGTTGTATGCCTCGTTCTTCGAAGAGTTCCAACTACTGAATACGATTGGCGGGATAATACCTTTATATTGCAACAACTCCTCTTGAATAGTATTGATCAGTATTGATCTGTCTTGATCTATATATGAGCATTAACTATGGCAAGTCAGGGGTGAGCTGTTTTAAGGGCCAGAGTGGGAACAAAATACTCTGTCTTTATCTGTTTAACAACCCTAATAAAGATATATTATTATTATTATTATTTTTATTTAAAGTAATTGTCAATAAAGTATTATTATTTCTTTAAAAAAAATGAAAAAATAAAAAATACAAAAAACTATTATTATTATTATTATTATTATTATTATTATTATTATTATTATTATTATTATTATTATTATTATTATTATTATTATTACTATAATTGTTTTGTTGTTGTAAAGGCCATACAGGTCAGATGTACATATGAATTACTTTTCTAGGAGTCTAGGAGTCTGAGAGTATAATGTTATGTTCTTGTGGATTGTGTTTGACCAAGAAAATTTTTAATCCAGTTCACAGACTAAAGCTACTGGGTAACTTATTCTTATTTTCTTTTTCCTTATTAATTATTCATAAATTGGTTATGAATATTAAATGAAATAAAATATTACCCTAACATTATGTACTGTTTAATAAACGAGGAGTGTTTTATCAGGTTTAAAACCATGCAGCCAAAAAGGCTCCTACATTTTAAAGATAACATGCCAGTCTGAGGCAGGATTGCTAGTCAACTAAATTTTGTGGGTCATCAGTGATCGTATGTGAGACTGATCTTGATGAGGCTCTAAGTCTTCATCTAAACATGGAGGCACCTTTATCTCTGATAAAGTCATCCTCATTAGTATTCTTAATATAAAGACACACGTGTGTCTTTATATAAAGCTCACTTGAATACTAATGAAGATGTCTTTATCGGGTATAAAGGTCCATGCACGTGACGTGTATGGGTGCTTCAGTTGGACCAAAGGCTCATTAATTATTCATGAGTTTTTGAAGATTAAATAAATCACATTTGGGGAAACAGGGGTGGCATAGCAGCGAGAGCAGATCTTGGATCCATTCCTGGACATGGTGTTGTATGTAAGTAGAGTTCCAAAATACACTGACCACATGGCTTGTGCTTTGAAGGGTTTTTCTTGGGGTTCTCCAGTTTTCCTCCCTCCAAAAAAATAAATTTCAAAATTCCAATTTGATCATGAAATGAGGGTCACAGGTTTGCTTGCCAGCAACTATAAAGTTGTATAAAAATACTGTCCTATTAAACAAGGACTGTCTCCCCAGTTGAATTTTGGACTACAGTAGTTCATTTAAAAATTAAATAATTCATTAAAATGAAAGAGCTCAGACCAAACTGAAAAACTTTTCATGGTATGATTTCCAACATAAGTTTTCATGAATTAAATTTTTTTTCATTGAAATAAATATGTGTTCATCAAACTGTACGAGTGATGAGCTGATAATTAGCACTCATGTGATGAACATAGCTCATTAATTAAACTGAATACATTCATTGAAAATACCTTTCGCAAAACAGATATAGTTGACTGCCCAGAAATTAATTATTTTCAATCACAAGACTGAAGATATTTTTTGATGAGCAGTTTATTAGTCAGGCCAGAGGAATGATTGACCTGTCAAACCCAAGTGTGGCTGAACAAATGTCCAAAGAATGTAATCATTAACCAGTCAAGTGGTCATTTTGACCAGACATTCGTCATGTGACCGTTGCTTATTTGCAGCCCTGTTATCAACTGGCAGTTTTTTCCTTTAATATTGGACAATGAAATATAATAAAAACTACAAATATTTTGAACAATTAGCTTATATAAATTGTATCATTAATAACATCTTTTCCTTTTGTCAGTGTCTAATTATCCAATCAATTGGCTAATTAACTAATTAATTGTGTAATTAACCAATTAATTTTCTAATTAATTAATTAATTAATTTTCTAATTAACCCACTAATTATCTAACTATATGGTACATATAACTTGCAAGAATAAGGCTCAAAGTAAGGAAAATTTGTTGGCTGGAAGGGCTTGTTGAACAAGTCCATTGACTTGACCATAATATGCATTGAATAAATATAAGTAAACCCATTTCCACAGGTTGGGGACTAAAATGAAAAGAGAAATCCAAGAAGTAATGGTAAGATATGAGTGGAAATCCTAAGATAGAAGACACTGGAAAACCTTTAGAATAAAACCTGGGTCTTCAGTGGGAAAAAAAACATTTTCCAAAGGATAAATACAGAAGTGGAAATACTGAGGGTGTGAGTAAAGAGGGTCATCAAAATAAATTTTAGAGTTTAGAATTCATCTATTCCTGGGAGGATATCTTTAAAATATTAGGAATCAAGTGAATTGACAATGAAAGTGAAAACTCGAACTGTACCTCAGAATTCTCCTCAAACATTTGAATTTCTTACCTTAAATGTTGCTTTTAAAGAAACCAGGGTTCCAAAGAAAGAAGTTGTTAGGTTTTTCATGGCATCCTAGCGGCGAAAAAGGTTGTAAAACGTCTAGGAAAATGTTGTAAACTCGTTCCTCGAACCAACAGCCGCCATCTTTGTTGCCTATACTGAGTAAGAGTAGGTACTCATGTCCTGTGTGACCCTACGTCATTAACCCCTTGCAGAGTTAATAGAGGGGAATGGTTATGAAACGCGGCAAACTTCAAAAGGCCGGCCTATTGTTTTGATTTTGATGTTGGAAGCACCCCTCACGGTCCAGTGAACGTGCATTGCTTTGCTAGGATTTTCAAAGATGGCGGACATGAACAACGATCTATTTGTGTTCGGCGATGATTTTGACGCGATTCTAGACATATTAGAGGAAGATGAAGCTTTGGAGGAGGAATTTATATCTACAGCTAATGATGTAAGTAGAAAGAATGTCGTAGTTTGCCTGTGTTCTAACTGTATTCGCTGGCTTATAGGTATAATTTGCAAAGCAACAAGCCACACAGTGTTCGTAAACAGAGTTGTTTAAAGCTATTTTTTACTGCTTTTTTTTGCTCAAGATAATTCTCATTTGTTTGCTATGATTCTTTAACTAGTTTCTTATGGTTTTTATCTTGTTCATAGGTGCAATCGGCCGATATTATTTGCAGAGACTGCGGCAAGAAGTGCAAGTCTAAAGGAGGCTACAAACGGCACAGAACAGCCAAACACGCCGAACAAGTAGAGAACAGTCTAAATTCTGAAACTCCAAAAGCATTCATCTTAAAGCCAGCCATCCTTACTGAAATAGTGCTGAAATTATTAAACAATGTTAAAGGAAACGAAGTGTTTTCAACGAGCATAAGGAATGAACTGAGCTTATATCAGTACAAAGAGCTTGAAGAAGGAACAAAAGAGTTTTTAGTAATGAAAGCTCTCATCGAAGGTTATTCCAAGAACGGAAATGTTGAGAAATTTTACCGTAACTATTATGCCCAGGTGCCTTTAAAATCTACAACATTTTTCTCTGGACTGTCTCATATTGCTGCCACTCTGCTAGCAACGAAATTAGCCGATGGTATGTTGTCATACTGTAATCGTCTACAATCATCCACTAGCAAGAGCCAAACTTCAAATACTACTCTCTCAGAAGAAGAGAATGCAGGTCTTCGATATGTGGGTGGCTATGTATTGCATAAGCTTCACAATAAGTATGCGAGGAAATCTGTATCAGAAAACCACCAGGCAATGGCTATTCTGAAGGCAGGAAAATTGGAGCAAGATACTGAATCTCAAAAGTTGGTGTCAAGTTTAAACCGTGGAGGTCTATGGTCTATAAATCATCATGCACAGAACATATTTGTTCACACAGAACATAACTTTAGACAGGTCACAAGTAAATCTGGTTTGCTCAAAATAGACATTGCAGGCATAACTGAAAAAGCAATCACTGACTGTCAGGTGCTGTCAAGTTTTCAATCCATGGTTTCAGATGCAGAAGTACTCACTGTTAGTAATGTAAACAAGGATGTTTTACATGCTATTGTAAGTTTATATATTAGAGTTAGATCATTTTCATTTGCAAAAGATGTAATCCAAAGTCATAAAATCAAAGCAAAACGTATTAAGACAAAGGCCCTTCGCAAAGAAATCATGAGGAGTTGTGACCAAGAAGAACAAGATAGACTGGAATAATAAACAAATATTATTAATTCTTAGCAGTACATGTCACGAAATGTGTCTTTCTAAAACACAACATGTAATTTGTTTATATCAAAGCTTGTTTTATCTTAACAGACATTTACTGAATAGACCCCTTTCAGCACGTCGGAATGCAGCTCAATTTGGAGGGCAAAACAATAGGTTCCAATTCTCAGGAGATTGAAATTCTTTTGTTTTGCCCTCCAAATGGAGCTGCTCTGACGTCACCTGCAAGGGGTCTATAACTAAGTGTACAAAGTAAAGTAAACATTTGCTTTTAACATTCAAATATTTATTGGAATATTTAGACTATTAAACAGTTTCTGTTGCATAACTTTAAAATGTAGTTTTGTCATTTCAATGAAATAAACAGAATGTTAACACATGAAAATTTGCAGCTTTTTACAGTCTGGGACAATTATCAACTGTTATATTCTATTTCATCCAAATATCATAATTACTTAAATAATATTATCATGATAATTATAATGTAAAATGTTTTGAAGTAGGATAATAAAATGACATCTGGTTTTTAATAACTATCAAACATTTCTTTGCTTATAAATAACAAAACAATATAAGTCTATGATTATTTGTCTTCACTGATAAATTACAGTGAATTTATAGCAAGACATGTTTGCAAAATTCAAAAATGCAATTGTCCATTTTTTACTGAGAATTATCTATACTGTAAAAACAACAAAATAATGATGTTGTTATTAATTTAGCACAAAAACTTAAAGCATACAATATGTGAGCAAATCCACACTGGTTCTAATGTTTTATGCCTTTAGGTTTTTGTAGACTATCAAGAAATCATCTAAAAAAAATTGTTTTGACTTGATTGCCTTAATTTTAGTATATAAATATTGATATTACTGACTCTACATAATAAGTGGTTTGTTGATCTTGATTACTACACAAAATTAATACCTTCATATCAAAAGAAAAAATGTCACTTGGAGCGTTTGACTATTCGGCATGACAGCTTATCATCAGAAACTTCTTGCCATGCTTTCCTCTTATCCCTTCTTCCTCTGGTGTTGCCACTTTGGCAGGATACAGATCTCTGAATTCTTATCGTGTTATTGTTGTATCCAAACATATGGATGTCTGGGTTGTCGCTGCGTCTTCCTATTTTACGTTGTTTCCCAAAATACTCCTCTACTGGATCTTGACAGAAGCGCTCTGTCAAGACAAACTCCATCCCTTCTTGCAAAAGGAACTTAGTTGCCTCAATTGCTGAATGAATGGTTATTTTGTAGCCCTCATATGTTTGCCATGAAAGAAACATACGTGCTCTGGCATTCTGAGTGAAATTCCCTTGCCTTATCTCGGTGCTTTCTTTCCAGTGCTTTAGATAGTCCAAAAACTCCATTAAGAACTGGAATCTGTAATATGAATTAGACACAGGATAAGAAATACAATAAATGTAAATTCTATATCAATTAATACACCAACAAGGTGTAATTTTCCACAAGAATCTTATACTAACACAAGTAATCTAATATAATCATAGTAATAATGAGTGGGAAAATTGCAACATACATGTAGCACTAATCAAAAATAGAATGAAACAAATGAATATGCACAGCCAGTAGTACTACAGTGTATTTAGATCTTGTAGTATTTCACAATATTCTATTGTCTATTTTAAAATCAAACTATTTTTTAAACAAATATAATGAGCTTACTATCATAGGTTATTATTAAGCATACCTTTGATCATTAACAGATGTGTAGGGGGCAAGAAATGGCTTTCGCTTTCGCTGATGCTCCTTTGTGCTGCGGACATTCAGGCAGTCAAAAACTTTGTCCACCATTTCACAAAGTTTAGCAGTAGCTGCAGCTTCTGGAGGTCCAAATGACTTCAACACAGATGCTACTGATGCACTCAAGACTTGCGCTGCTAGGTTGACACGCATAACAGAATATGCATTTAAGTTGACATGTTCATATGTAAGTCGTGGTAGAAGTTTCAAGGCATTGTCAGCATCTTGATAGAACATTGATGCAATATGTTCCCACAAAACATATAGTCCATTGTTCCACATGTACCTTGTACAGGTGCCTGAACCAGAGCTCTTTAGACAGTTCCGTGTTGTCTTGATCAGATGTGGAACATCAGCAAAGAAGTAGATGAAGCGATGAGGTACAAACAAATTGATGGTGCGGTAACATTCATCTCCTCCAGCATTTCCATCCAATGCCTTGTGCAATCGGAAAAACCTCCTATTAGGCGAGGCACCATCAGCTGTTGCTGCAATTACCCACAGGTTACAGTTTGTCTCAAGGATACAAACTGCCTCCCAAAAGATGGGCAGCAGCTGGGAGGCAGTGATTCCTGTTGTTGCAAAGTGTGCAAGACAAAACTTGGTAACACCAAGACTCCACTGTTGCGCAACTCCTCATAGCATGAGGGAGACTTGGCAAGGAGGGACAGGCAGAACCTTATTATCATAGGGTGGTATCTCACTCCTTTTGAGCTTCTAGAAAATAATTTCTTCTGTTGTTGCCAAAATAAACTCATAAATGGAGTTATTTTGACATCTGAAGTGTCAAGGATTTTTGCAAAGTCATCACTCAATGTGTGATCTACCTCAATGTTTGATTTGTGTAATTCTGCCCGCATTTCATTGAGTTCTCTTTCAAGTTGTGCACATTTGAGTCTCTGTCCTTGCAATGTCAACTGGACTCTTTTAGGGTCAGTTTTTGAAATTGGTGCCTTGACATGGGCTGGTTTTGAAAGTCTGTTCGCCTTTTTCTTCTTTGCAATATTTTCAGCAGTGGAGTGTTTTCTACACGAATCACAAACACTGTTCTCATGGTCGTCTAGTAGTAGTAAACAGCCTCTTGCCCTCCAATATGCCTTGTGTGGGAACTGTTCCTCACTGTCCTCCATGGCGTCGTGTTCGATGGGAATAACATGATGGTAGATATTTCCGCTTGGTTCAGTAGAACTAACGCCACAGCACACTGCACATCTTTCTAAGTTCTTTATCAAATCTGACAAAGTAACGTTCTGTACTGAACGACGATAACTCAAATACAGTGGATGATTTTCAACCAAATACGATCCATACACTTTCACAGTGAAACCAAGACTGTCGTCTACGATGATTTCCAGATGTGGTAGGAGATATTGTTCTGTCATTTTCTTAAAAACAACTCTATCTGATAGGGTTTTAGAGTTCCAGTTACTTAGTTTCAGGGCTTTGGTGCGCTGACAAAACTCGGCAAATGTAGCATAGCAACTTGTGTTTACATGCTGCACTTCGTCTCTTACGACCGATCGTGGTGGTCGTGGTGCTGGCTTCGATGTCTCATGGCTTTTTTTTGGCATGTTAAGAAGCGGTAGAGCGCCAAACTTTGGCTTCTTTTTTGTCATTTTCTTTGAGTGAACTGCAAAAGAAACAAAAATATATTTAGATTCACATAGTCAAGGACTGTCAAGACGCAATACAAAGAGCACGCGATCTGACAAGCGACTTGAGATACATGTAAACATCAGATTTACACACACTATAATGTGCTTTTTACTTACATATTTCCACATCTTCAGGTTTGAAATGCTTCTCGCATGTATAAACTCTGTCATATTGAATTTGTCTTTTCATGCTTTGATCCATTTCTCTGGTTTTTGTGATTTCTTTCAACCACGCTTCCCGCCATTTTCTAGACTCGTCGTCTTTCACAAAAGGCAATTTAAAAATGCCGATTCCTTTGGTTCTTCTGGATGAACCACATCCAAACACCGCACAGTTATCCCCTGGCATCACATCAAGAAGACTATACTCTTAAATCGGACTATTTCACTATATCAACTATATAAAACACGATATTATTGAACGACGCTTTGAAAACTACACTGCAGATCTCTCTTGTTTTTAAATGCTGAGTGCACGGTCATCAGAGCGTAACGCGAATAAACCTGGACAAAGACATACTCCTTTGAAGTTTGCCAGGTTTCATAACCAGTCCCCTCTATTAACTCTGCCCCTTGCTACTTCATTCCCCATCGTATGCTATCTTTTGCTATTTGTTAGTGTCATTTACTATATGTACATGAAAATCATCAGCCACCTTGTTTTTTAATCTAGTTATTTTTGCACTTCTACGTTTTCAAAGCTTTCCTCTTGAACTGTGTAGTAAAGGTAAGCTGTGAAGGAAGCCGGTTTTAAAAGCACTAGAATTAACAGATTATCAACCATATTTCTCGTTTTATTGGGTATCAATCAGCAACCCACAAGTCTTTACCGTATTTCTCTTCTCTCATCCTTATTTTTTTTAGGAGATCATGTAATAATATAATGTATATATTGATTGACGCAATATTTATGAGAACCATATACAATTTCAAGGGGCTTAAACTATAATACAATTTTAATAAAAAAACTTGAAAAAACTTTAGCATCAAAAAAGAACTTAGTTCGCAGTGTTTGTTAGGAGAAAATTCATATAATTTGTATAAAGTTCGCTGGACTGCGACTGCGCCTTCACAGGCAAGACACGGCACGGCCAGTGTGTACTAACTGTCTGTATCAAGTTTATAACACGCCCTTATGATCTGCGTTCTGGATCTAATACCGTCCGTAAAATAATTGTTCAACTGCTAAGTGCTTTAATGAATACTTTACCAAGCGATTTCAAGACTTAAGTCACCAACTATTTATTGATATTATATTTATCGTGTGTGCATATCAATATTATAAAGTTCTTATAGTTCAATTTAATACTACTATTATTCCTATGTTTATCCGTATTCAAATTATTGCTGACCCCATTGTAATAAGTTTTTGTATACTGCGTGAAATATCATCACTGATTACTGAACCACTAGTTTCTCACAGTCATGTTTTGTGTCAGCCCAGGGAGCCCAAGGTGGGTTTCTGTGTTGTCAAATTGTAAGAAAATGTATGGAGATCTATAAAAAACCTCAATAAAATCGTCAAAATGTGTAATAAAGTAAAGAAATCTTAGCTGACCTTTGAGAAGTTATACCTCTATCGCCCTGCCTGGTTAGAATTCGATTTAAACAAAATGCTAAAACTGGCTTAATCCGAATTCTAACCACGCAGGGCGATAGAGGTATAACTTCTTTACTTTATTTCACATTTTGACGATTTTATTGAGGTTTTTTTATAGATCCCCATACATTTTCTTATAATATGACACCACAGAAACCCACCTTGGGCTACCTGTGGTTTCAGAGGCCTGTTCCAGACACCGCTTCAAACTTGTGCCGAATTAACTTAATATGAATTATGTCTGACAAAAGAGCGACGTCTGAATCATCTTGTGAAGGCAGTTTTATATCAAACAGGAAACACGGCTAAGTTCGGCAGCGCTTGCTGCATTATGTGACACTGGAGTGACAACTGATTCAGACGGCACTCGAACCTAATACATGAATCATGATAACTGGAGATCTCCCCTTCTCCTTCATACCTGTAAAGTCAGCACAAGTACGCCGCCTGTTGCACAGGGAGCCCGACTTTCCTTTGCCGCATTCAATATTCATTATTCTTTACGTAATTGCTTTTTATGGGTTTCCTGTGGTTTAAGATCGGCTAAGGCTAAGCTGTGTAATCAGATATTTACTGTAAATTGATAGCCGATTAAATTGGTTGGTAACGTGCTCTTTATGGGTTGCCTGTGTTGTTTGAATGTAACGCACTTTCTATAAAGCATTCAAATGCTTTATAAAGAGTGCGTTACCAACAATTTAATCGGCTATCAATTTACAGTACAGATCTGATTACAGCTTGTGTAACCGTCAACCGTAATCCAATCCCAAACCACAGGAAACCCATAAAAAGCAATTACGTAAAGAATAATGAATATTGAATGCGGCAAACGAAAGCCGGGCTCCCTGTGCCTGTTGTTGCTGACAAGTCTAACTTAGTTGTATTAAATTCGTCACATGAGTGAAGCGGTGTCTAGAACGGGCCAGACCTTACATATCCGTCTTGGAGAACAAGAATATGTGAAGAAATTATTATTGCATGTGTCTCACTCCAGAAGAACATCCACCATTTTTATACTGGTTGCACACTAAGTTAGCTAGTATAGATACATAAATACAGCTATATTATTGATTTTTTAAGACTATATTGATACACCCACATCTCAAAAATAACTCACACAAGCGAAACAAGCGATCAAAAATACAGTACATATTCTTGCACGCGCCTTATTTGATAATCCCCGTATGGTATCCTGTGTCGTTATTTGTGCAAATAATGTCACAAGGGAGGCAAGTTCAAATGTTATTGAACCCTGAAACAACCTCTGGGCTGATCAAAGTCAAGGCCTAACTAACAAATTGAATTTGAATTTAGCGTGTTAAGTTTTGCGGAGGAAGGAAAACTAAAGCAAAACCCTCGAATCAGTGGAACTTTTCTCACATGTGATACCGAATGTGACAATAAAAATCGAGACCCCAAAAGCGAGTGCACTACCAATACGCCTTTAAAAGTATATCTTTACAAACATTCATTAAATACATAGGGGAATTATATAGTAAATCTGTACTCTGAACTTTTCAGTATTTCTTAACATTTGCAATTGATTGTGACGTCATCACCCATGAGAAAGAATGGTGCCCAGTACTTTGGTTCGCTGTAGCTGGCAATGTTCCTCATTTCGTTCATCGCTTGTTGCAAACTTGCACTCGCACTCTTTCCGTCCATTAAACCAATATAGAATTTAAACATGAAGTCAGCTGTTGCTTCATCATCGATGGTCCACAGAGACGCTACAACTGCACGAGCACCTGACGCTAGAAAGGCCCGACACATGCTAACTACTCCTTCAGCTCTGATTTCACCACGTCCACTGTGACAGCAGCTTAACACAACTAACTGTGCACGTACTTGAGCCTGTTGAACTTCAGCCATGGTCAGCATGTAATCTTCTTCATCTGGGATCTTTGCTGCTCTTATCTCAGGAGAAGGTGCAAGTGCAATCGTACCTTTGGTTAGACTGCCGTGTGCAGCAATGTGAACAACAGCTACTCCTTGTTTTAGTCTTTGGATAACAGCTTGCTTCGTAGCCTTCTCTCCTGTCAAAGGGGTCTCATCGAATACCCTGCCTACTCCGACCACTTCAGCAAACGCATTTTCCAAAGGATCCAATTCTGTCTCTTCACCATCGAACATGACTTTACCAACAAGAGGATTTCCAACAATTAAGGCACCTTTGTTGGAATAATAA
Source organism: Anthopleura xanthogrammica (assembly GCA_964019055.1). NCBI lineage: Eukaryota > Metazoa > Cnidaria > Anthozoa > Actiniaria > Actiniidae > Anthopleura > Anthopleura xanthogrammica. The sequence continues at coordinate 1,240,215 of OZ025219.1, read as the reverse complement.
TCTTCTGTGCGTCCTTGCAACATCTTTAAAGTCGCTAAAGAAGGAACCAGTCGGATACGTTTAGTTTCTGAAAGATACTGTCCGGTTTCTGGGTCCCGTAGGGCAGCGAATGGTACTTTGTATAAGGGACCATCAGGAACAATCAAAATTTCGTCTTCCTGTCCAAAGTATTTTACGTTTTTATTGACAATAGGCTCACCATCTTGCTTGAAAGAATATATTGCATTGTGCCTTATCAGCATCTTATGTAACCATTCCAAAGCACTTTCCTTAATGTCAGTTTCTTGGCATTTCTCCGGTTTGTCATCGACAGGAGGAGATCGGTTTTTTTCTGATAAATGAGAATGTGCAAATTCTTCAGTCAGATTCCTTGTTTCTTCCGGATAACTTACAGCCGCTTCAAACGGTGGTTTGTCCAAGGATCTATTTTCACAATTGTCGGCAACATGTTCCAAAATTTCTATCTCTTTTAATGCTTCATCAACAAACATTTCAAAAGTTGCTTTATGTGTACATGCACATGAGCACTCGAAGAGCTTCACAGAAAACTGCAATTCTCTCTCATTATCAATAATGAAAACATAAGCAATCGGACCAATGACAGTGTAGAAAAAAGTTGAGCATTTGTTCTTAGAGAGGAGTGATTCGATATCCTTATACTCCAAGTCATCCTCATTTTGTCCGTTCATTCCATATTTCTGTAGTAAGCTGTTCAAAGATCGTGCTCGGCCTCGATCTGACACGACAAGAGCTTCTTGTACTTGTTTTGTATCCACAAGAACATAGACCAAATCCTTGTAGCAATCAACGTAAGCATCAAGAAGTGATATCTTGAAATCTTCGCCACCAAGAGCATCAAACATGGATTCAAAATATCGTATTGCTTCCCTGAATGAGTTTTCAGCTTCGTTCATCCACTTGAGTTTTAGATAGGTACGACCTTGTCTAGAATAACTGATAGCTTGTAGGTGTTTGGCATCAACATGACTTGCAATAGCCAGGGATTCTCGATAACACTGCAAGCTGTTCTCGTATTGACCTAAGGTATCGTGTACATCTGCAATCTCGAGTAAACAGTACACTTTGTCAGTGCCATGATAGTGAGCACAACGTTCAAACAAGGCCAACTGTTGTTTGAGACATACGATCGCTTGGTCGTAATCTTCGTTTAATCTGTGACCTTCATATTGTTCAAGAAACTCGTTGCATTTTTTATCTTGTTGATCACTGCTTTCTTTAAGCAACTCCAAACATGGGCGGCTACTGGAAATAAATCCAACAAAATTGGTTGCTCTCCCGAGAGCTTCTACACGGAGGTGAAGTTCGTTTAAAAACCCATTAAACGTTTCCGTTACACTGGAGTTTTTCCGTTGTGTGGCTATGTTCAAACCTTCATTAAGATTGAGAAGCGTATCCTCATACTCATCTAAACCAAGATAGGCCACTCCTAGCGCCAAGTACGCCTCCATCACGTCATCCTCATTTTCAATTTCCTTTGCAGCTTCCATGTACTTCTTACCATAATGAATAGCTTTGTCGTACTGATTCATGAATTCATAGATATTCCCGATTTCATGATACACATCCTTTTGCATGTTCTTCTCTTCGATTTTTTTTGCAATAATAATAGCCTTCTTTAAGGACTCTATGGCTTCGTCGTAATTCTTACAAGATCTGTATACCTTCCCCACTAAAAAATGGCCTTGCATTTCATGCTTTTTCTCGCCGATTTTTCCGAAAATTTCGATGCCCTTTTTGAAATGTAAGATAGCATCACTCTCTTGATGCAGTGAATCAAAGGTCTTTCCCAGAAAAATATGCGCGTCACCTTCAGCATGTGTGTTACTAGATTTCTTTGCAATATCAAGGCATTTTTGAAGATAATCGCGAGCATTATCGTGTTGTTCCAGTCGTAGATAACTATCCCCAAGTCCCATATACACGTATGCTATCTCCTGTTTTGCACGATTTACTGCAAAGTCAAGGCTCTTTTTTAAATGGATAATAGCTGTTTCAAATTGACTCTTTGATACATATACCTTTCCAAGTAAAAAATGTGCTTGAAAATCTACCTCTTCTTCAACTGGCAAAGTTTCTGAAGTGCAGAGGCATTTCTTAAGGTACATAACAGACTCATCAAGTTTGTTCAACGAGTGGTTAATGCTTCCAAGTAAAAGGTATGCAAGACATTTCACTTTTTTGTCTCCATTCTCTTCTGCCATGTCAATGCATTTCATTGTATACGTGATAGCGCTGTCAAAACGACCAAGTGACTGGTAGCACTTACCAAGTGAAAAATATTCCGCCATTGCTGAAATCTTGTCATCACTTTCAACTTCAAGTTCTAGACTCTTTGTTGTACAATGTATAGCATCCTCACACTGGTTTAATGATTCGTATGTCTTCCCTAGAATTGCATACGCGACCTTTTCGCCAAGTTTATCTCCAATGTCCCTTGCAATAGCTATAGTCTTTTGACCAGTGACAACGGCATCTTTGTATTCACTCATCTGGTACTGACAATCCTGAATTAACAAATAAACCATCGATTCATAGCGTTTATCACCTACTGCTTTTGCATTCTCAAGGCTTCTTTCGCTGTACAGAAGAGCTTCCTTGTAGTTGCTCTGCGAGAAATATAATTTACCAACGATGAAACATGCCGTCATCTCAACAGATTTCTGATTAATTTCTTTCGCGATGTTTATACAGCTCTTACAGTAAGAAATAGCTTCACCGTCCAGTTTTATTTCTCGATATGTCTTCCCTAGTATTAGACACGATTTCATTGCGACTGTTTTATCACCAATTTCCCTTGCAATGGCAAGACATTTCTTGGTGTAAACAATAACGTCATAGTACTGATGTAATTCTACATTCAGCGCTCCTAAGTTAAAGTAGGCAATCATCTCTGCATTCTTTTCTTTTGTTGCCTTGGCGATGTCAATGCATTTCTTGTAATGAAGAATTCTACTCTCCAAGTCATTTTTGTTCTGTGACAAATAGACATAAAATTCTTTCAAACGACGTTCAAAAGGAATGTTCTTAGTAAATCTTATGAGCTGTATTTTCAGATGGATGTCGTTATCATAAAAAGCAATCTCTGTACACTCTTTGTGAAGACAAATCAATTGTTCCCTGGTGAGGCCATGATCGAGATATTCAGCAAATGATATACATAACCTTGCCAGAATAATAGGTTCAAAAATTTTGTCCAAATTATTTGTAAGATTATACTGGACTTCAGGATTTGATGAAGTAGCCTTTTTCTTTTTCTTCTTTTTTCTGTATAAAAATAAAAAGGCGATTTGGCAAAACAGTGAGACAACAAATAATTTTGACTATGCGTTTAGCCAACTCTTGATCGCAGGAAAGAATCGTGCAAATAAATGTCAGTTTGCACGTACCTGTGTTCGCTCATTTCTTCACCAGTGTTAGCGATCCAATATATTTTTGCATAATCGCGCGATCGTGATGCAGCTGAACTTGGGTATCCCAACTTTACGCAGAACGTGTAAGAATCATACTGCTCTGGTCCTCTTCCATTGAGTTATGACTAACTGACATTTAGAAAAAATGATAAAAGTATTATTTTCCGTCAGTTGTAAGAAAAGCGGTCAAAGAACCAAATTGAGTCCGGTGGCAACATATTTTAATGCAAACTGCTATTCAAAGCAAGCACATTAAACCAACATGAGGAAACCAGATAAATTACATGTCATACAACAGCGGCCAAATGATTTTAAAATGATCATTGGTAACGTATTTCTGTGCACGAATAACTAGAGCACATGACTAAGGAGATAAGGGAACAAAAGAAGCCGAACAACATTCATTATGCCATCATACAGAAGTGGCAACAAAATACATCTTCGGCATTATCAGATACACACTAAGCTCATAGTTCAAGGTATCACTACGTATAACGGACATAATTATTGAATTCAAAGAAAAATGTGGAAAATATAAAATGTCATTTGAAACAAAGCTAGTTTAGAACTACCAACTGACCTATCAGCGTTGCCAAATATAAGAGGAGAATTAATACATCGCAGAGTTAAATACTAGGCCTTAGCTCTGCTGGTGGAGTTGCTTCATCCTCGACAAACATCCAAAAGAAAGTTCTAGAAACGTTCGGGAAAACGTCTGAACCCCCTGCAGGTTTGAACGGACGTATGACTTGTTGACTTGTTTTGATCAATGAATTTTATTAGAAATTTGACCACTAAAACTAGATGCCGAGATGCTTGTAAGTAATGTTTATCATCCATCACTGACATACCCACACATATGTATAGTAAATTTAGTGTGAGTGGGTATAGACCGAACCTCATCGAAGAACCCCTTATGGGGAGTGATGGTTGGAGATATATGTATCCGAAAATAAAATTTATTTCAAACTTTATTCCCGGAAAATCGACAAAAAAAATACATTTCTCATTACAGCCAAGTAAGAATCGTTATTTTCTCAATTCCTGTGGATCGATCCGCGAACAAAGTTCTGTTCACCTCATTCTATCGCACGTCTTTAGAGAAGCCATATTTTATCATCGGCAAGCAATATTTCAACAGCCAAATCATACGAAACTATTCAAAAGTTTATTCGTATTCTAGAAACTATTAATGAAGTCAAAAAATTTCAAATCAGTATTTTTGCCAAAAATACCGGGTATTTTCTCTTTTCTCTTACACAAGTCAAAAAGAATGCTGCCTACCTTTACTTCAAACCCTTTCATTTTACTTGATCAAACAGCCTCAACGTCTTCTTCAAAATCATTGCGAACGCTTCATCAAACTTGTCTGATAAACCAGAGTTAATAGAGGGGAATGGTTATGAAACGCGGCAAACTTCAAAAGGCCGGCCTATTGTTTTGATTTTGATGTTGGAAGCACCCCTCACGGTCCAGTGAACGTGCATTGCTTTGCTAGGATTTTCAAAGATGGCGGACATGAACAACGATCTATTTGTGTTCGGCGATGATTTTGACGCGATTCTAGACATATTAGAGGAAGATGAAGCTTTGGAGGAGGAATTTATATCTACAGCTAATGATGTAAGTAGAAAGAATGTCGTAGTTTGCCTGTGTTCTAACTGTATTCGCTGGCTTATAGGTATAATTTGCAAAGCAACAAGCCACACAGTGTTCGTAAACAGAGTTGTTTAAAGCTATTTTTTACTGCTTTTTTTTGCTCAAGATAATTCTCATTTGTTTGCTATGATTCTTTAACTAGTTTCTTATGGTTTTTATCTTGTTCATAGGTGCAATCGGCCGATATTATTTGCAGAGACTGCGGCAAGAAGTGCAAGTCTAAAGGAGGCTACAAACGGCACAGAACAGCCAAACACGCCGAACAAGTAGAGAACAGTCTAAATTCTGAAACTCCAAAAGCATTCATCTTAAAGCCAGCCATCCTTACTGAAATAGTGCTGAAATTATTAAACAATGTTAAAGGAAACGAAGTGTTTTCAACGAGCATAAGGAATGAACTGAGCTTATATCAGTACAAAGAGCTTGAAGAAGGAACAAAAGAGTTTTTAGTAATGAAAGCTCTCATCGAAGGTTATTCCAAGAACGGAAATGTTGAGAAATTTTACCGTAACTATTATGCCCAGGTGCCTTTAAAATCTACAACATTTTTCTCTGGACTGTCTCATATTGCTGCCACTCTGCTAGCAACGAAATTAGCCGATGGTATGTTGTCATACTGTAATCGTCTACAATCATCCACTAGCAAGAGCCAAACTTCAAATACTACTCTCTCAGAAGAAGAGAATGCAGGTCTTCAATATGTGGGTGGCTATGTATTGCATAAGCTTCACAATAAGTATGCGAGGAAATCTGTATCAGAAAACCACCAGGCAATGGCTATTCTGAAGGCAGGAAAATTGGAGCAAGATACTGAATCTCAAAAGTTGGTGTCAAGTTTAAACCGTGGAGGTCTATGGTCTATAAATCATCATGCACAGAACATATTTGTTCACACAGAACATAACTTTAGACAGGTCACAAGTAAATCTGGTTTGCTCAAAATAGACATTGCAGGCATAACTGAAAAAGCAATCACTGACTGTCAGGTGCTGTCAAGTTTTCAATCCATGGTTTCAGATGCAGAAGTACTCACTGTTAGTAATGTAAACAAGGATGTTTTACATGCTATTGTAAGTTTATATATTAGAGTTAGATCATTTTCATTTGCAAAAGATGTAATCCAAAGTCATAAAATCAAAGCAAAACGTATTAAGACAAAGGCCCTTCGCAAAGAAATCATGAGGAGTTGTGACCAAGAAGAACAAGATAGACTGGAATAATAAACAAATATTATTAATTCTTAGCAGTACATGTCACGAAATGTGTCTTTCTAAAACACAACATGTAATTTGTTTATATCAAAGCTTGTTTTATCTTAACAGACATTTACTGAATAGACCCCTTTCAGCACGTCGGAATGCAGCTCAATTTGGAGGGCAAAACAATAGGTTCCAATTCTCAGGAGATTGAAATTCTTTTGTTTTGCCCTCCAAATGGAGCTGCTCTGACGTCACCTGCAAGGGGTCTATAACTAAGTGTACAAAGTAAAGTAAACATTTGCTTTTAACATTCAAATATTTATTGGAATATTTAGACTATTAAACAGTTTCTGTTGCATAACTTTAAAATGTAGTTTTGTCATTTCAATGAAATAAACAGAATGTTAACACATGAAAATTTGCAGCTTTTTACAGTCTGGGACAATTATCAACTGTTATATTCTATTTCATCCAAATATCATAATTACTTAAATAATATTATCATGATAATTATAATGTAAAATGTTTTGAAGTAGGATAATAAAATGACATCTGGTTTTTAATAACTATCAAACATTTCTTTGCTTATAAATAACAAAACAATATAAGTCTATGATTATTTGTCTTCACTGATAAATTACAGTGAATTTATAGCAAGACATGTTTGCAAAATTCAAAAATGCAATTGTCCATTTTTTACTGAGAATTATCTATACTGTAAAAACAACAAAATAATGATGTTGTTATTAATTTAGCACAAAAACTTAAAGCATACAATATGTGAGCAAATCCACACTGGTTCTAATGTTTTATGCCTTTAGGTTTTTGTAGACTATCAAGAAATCATCTAAAAAAAATTGTTTTGACTTGATTGCCTTAATTTTAGTATATAAATATTGATATTACTGACTCTACATAATAAGTGGTTTGTTGATCTTGATTACTACACAAAATTAATACCTTCATATCAAAAGAAAAAATGTCACTTGGAGCGTTTGACTATTCGGCATGACAGCTTATCATCAGAAACTTCTTGCCATGCTTTCCTCTTATCCCTTCTTCCTCTGGTGTTGCCACTTTGGCAGGATACAGATCTCTGAATTCTTATCGTGTTATTGTTGTATCCAAACATATGGATGTCTGGGTTGTCGCTGCGTCTTCCTATTTTACGTTGTTTCCCAAAATACTCCTCTACTGGATCTTGACAGAAGCGCTCTGTCAAGACAAACTCCATCCCTTCTTGCAAAAGGAACTTAGTTGCCTCAATTGCTGAATGAATGGTTATTTTGTAGCCCTCATATGTTTGCCATGAAAGAAACATACGTGCTCTGGCATTCTGAGTGAAATTCCCTTGCCTTATCTCGGTGCTTTCTTTCCAGTGCTTTAGATAGTCCAAAAACTCCATTAAGAACTGGAATCTGTAATATGAATTAGACACAGGATAAGAAATACAATAAATGTAAATTCTATATCAATTAATACACCAACAAGGTGTAATTTTCCACAAGAATCTTATACTAACACAAGTAATCTAATATAATCATAGTAATAATGAGTGGGAAAATTGCAACATACATGTAGCACTAATCAAAAATAGAATGAAACAAATGAATATGCACAGCCAGTAGTACTACAGTGTATTTAGATCTTGTAGTATTTCACAATATTCTATTGTCTATTTTAAAATCAAACTATTTTTTAAACAAATATAATGAGCTTACTATCATAGGTTATTATTAAGCATACCTTTGATCATTAACAGATGTGTAGGGGGCAAGAAATGGCTTTCGCTTTCGCTGATGCTCCTTTGTGCTGCGGACATTCAGGCAGTCAAAAACTTTGTCCACCATTTCACAAAGTTTAGCAGTAGCTGCAGCTTCTGGAGGTCCAAATGACTTCAACACAGATGCTACTGATGCACTCAAGACTTGCGCTGCTAGGTTGACACGCATAACAGAATATGCATTTAAGTTGACATGTTCATATGTAAGTCGTGGTAGAAGTTTCAAGGCATTGTCAGCATCTTGATAGAACATTGATGCAATATGTTCCCACAAAACATATAGTCCATTGTTCCACATGTACCTTGTACAGGTGCCTGAACCAGAGCTCTTTAGACAGTTCCGTGTTGTCTTGATCAGATGTGGAACATCAGCAAAGAAGTAGATGAAGCGATGAGGTACAAACAAATTGATGGTGCGGTAACATTCATCTCCTCCAGCATTTCCATCCAATGCCTTGTGCAATCGGAAAAACCTCCTATTAGGCGAGGCACCATCAGCTGTTGCTGCAATTACCCACAGGTTACAGTTTGTCTCAAGGATACAAACTGCCTCCCAAAAGATGGGCAGCAGCTGGGAGGCAGTGATTCCTGTTGTTGCAAAGTGTGCAAGACAAAACTTGGTAACACCAAGACTCCACTGTTGCGCAACTCCTCATAGCATGAGGGAGACTTGGCAAGGAGGGACAGGCAGAACCTTATTATCATAGGGTGGTATCTCACTCCTTTTGAGCTTCTAGAAAATAATTTCTTCTGTTGTTGCCAAAATAAACTCATAAATGGAGTTATTTTGACATCTGAAGTGTCAAGGATTTTTGCAAAGTCATCACTCAATGTGTGATCTACCTCAATGTTTGATTTGTGTAATTCTGCCCGCATTTCATTGAGTTCTCTTTCAAGTTGTGCACATTTGAGTCTCTGTCCTTGCAATGTCAACTGGACTCTTTTAGGGTCAGTTTTTGAAATTGGTGCCTTGACATGGGCTGGTTTTGAAAGTCTGTTCGCCTTTTTCTTCTTTGCAATATTTTCAGCAGTGGAGTGTTTTCTACACGAATCACAAACACTGTTCTCATGGTCGTCTAGTAGTAGTAAACAGCCTCTTGCCCTCCAATATGCCTTGTGTGGGAACTGTTCCTCACTGTCCTCCATGGCGTCGTGTTCGATGGGAATAACATGATGGTAGATATTTCCGCTTGGTTCAGTAGAACTAACGCCACAGCACACTGCACATCTTTCTAAGTTCTTTATCAAATCTGACAAAGTAACGTTCTGTACTGAACGACGATAACTCAAATACAGTGGATGATTTTCAACCAAATACGATCCATACACTTTCACAGTGAAACCAAGACTGTCGTCTACGATGATTTCCAGATGTGGTAGGAGATATTGTTCTGTCATTTTCTTAAAAACAACTCTATCTGATAGGGTTTTAGAGTTCCAGTTACTTAGTTTCAGGGCTTTGGTGCGCTGACAAAACTCGGCAAATGTAGCATAGCAACTTGTGTTTACATGCTGCACTTCGTCTCTTACGACCGATCGTGGTGGTCGTGGTGCTGGCTTCGATGTCTCATGGCTTTTTTTTGGCATGTTAAGAAGCGGTAGAGCGCCAAACTTTGGCTTCTTTTTTGTCATTTTCTTTGAGTGAACTGCAAAAGAAACAAAAATATATTTAGATTCACATAGTCAAGGACTGTCAAGACGCAATACAAAGAGCACGCGATCTGACAAGCGACTTGAGATACATGTAAACATCAGATTTACACACACTATAATGTGCTTTTTACTTACATATTTCCACATCTTCAGGTTTGAAATGCTTCTCGCATGTATAAACTCTGTCATATTGAATTTGTCTTTTCATGCTTTGATCCATTTCTCTGGTTTTTGTGATTTCTTTCAACCACGCTTCCCGCCATTTTCTAGACTCGTCGTCTTTCACAAAAGGCAATTTAAAAATGCCGATTCCTTTGGTTCTTCTGGATGAACCACATCCAAACACCGCACAGTTATCCCCTGGCATCACATCAAGAAGACTATACTCTTAAATCGGACTATTTCACTATATCAACTATATAAAACACGATATTATTGAACGACGCTTTGAAAACTACACTGCAGATCTCTCTTGTTTTTAAATGCTGAGTGCACGGTCATCAGAGCGTAACGCGAATAAACCTGGACAAAGACATACTCCTTTGAAGTTTGCCAGGTTTCATAACCAGTCCCCTCTATTAACTCTGGATAAACAAGGGACTTCCCCTGACCTACGTGACTTTCTATTGTTTCCAACCCTGGGGTGCCAAATTAATGCTAATTTTTTCGGTCAGTAATTATTCTATATTTCCATAAAAAAAGCATCTTTCTTCGCATCAACGCATGCAAGACAGTCAGTCTTTACCTACAAAGAAATTAAGCCTATTTTTTTAAATTTCAGTCGCATCAAGGTATCAATTTCCGGTAACATTTGGCCTATCCCCTCCTCACTACGTGTATGTTTTGTACAATACATATTAAAATTCTAATTTGACTTGTAGAATCGACTCGATTTGGCTTTTTTTTATCTGTTGGTACGTTATGAGACAAATCTCTTTCAACCAAAATGAAATTGATAACATACAAATCCGCGCTCATACTTCCTAAACAGAGTAACGCATTAACGGCATTAATTAAAACCAAAAAGATATTGGCACAAGATACTGTGGCAATTCTCCGGTATTATAGGCAGCTTCTTACTACTATATATACCTAAATAATAATGCAGTGGTCCATAATCAAACATAATATGGTTGTTGTTCGACCATCAAAAGCAAAACATCGTTGATATTCTGAACACGCTTTCTTCGACTGCCAATTCAGAATAGACATCACTTGTCTTTCTTCATAACCTTTTTTTACATCTTACTCGCATATTATCATTTCAAAATCCACACAAATTTCGAAGTCAAACGAACGAAGAAACTGGCGAAAGAGCGTCTTCTCATGCATGATTAACATGGGGTTTTCCCTTGATCACCTCATAGCAACAACAGGTGGCAGTCACAACACGTTCTTTTAAGCTCATTGAGAGAAATTAAAATTGTATTATGTGAACGAAGAACAAAATATATCAGTTTTACATCTGCATATGATTAGGGTTTATGTTTACAAAAAGTATTTTTTACGTAAATTTCCCTCTGATAAGCTCCTGATAAGGTCCTCTCGAAAATAAGCTCGTAAGGTACGATGAGCAAATATAATCAGGGCTTATTTGTGCATGGCGGAGTTGCACGCCGGTTGCCTTCAAAGTAAAATATTAAAGAAAGACGAAAATGAATTGTAGTAAAGTCCGTTTCTATTCAATACCTCGGACACATGTCAAATATCAGACTAAAAGAAAGGGGGGCTTAATAAATTTCTTCCTTTAAAAAGGGGGGCTTATTAGAGAGAGGCCTAATAGAGGATTTACGGTACCTTACTTATAAGAAAGAAAAAATATCTTCTTATAGAAAGTTAGAATGAGTTAGTGAGTGAATATAGGGGGGGGGGGGGGGGGTATGATAATTTTGCCAACCAGGAAAGGGGTTGCGTAATATTTGGATAAGACAACAAGTAATTTTGCCGATCCCCCCCCCCCCCTCCCCCATACACTAATAAATGAAAGCCCCCTTATAGATCCCTTGCACGTGACGTCAGAGCAGCTCAATTTGGAGAACCAAACAAAATAATTTCCATCTCCTGAGAATTGGAACCTATTGTTTTGTCCTCCAAATTGAGCTGCATTCCGAAGAGCTGCAGGGGTCTATATCTCTGGTTAAAAGCAAACTTCTTTGCTCAAAATATTATCATATTATAGACAGCTAGATATATGGCCTTTATCATAATCATCTGAGAAAATTTACAGTCTTTGAACTCGAGTTTATAAATCATACCTCATATTATAAATTTTCGCCAGCAATAAAATTGAAATCTTAGCCGAGATTCAAAGTTCAACAGTGAACACAACTGCAAATCAATATTACTAACATTAATTGTGAAAGATAGAGTCGAGGGTGTAATAGATAGAATACATTAGTAATACACGTATAAAAATCTCGTGCAAATTCACCAATTTGACGCAATAGTTCCCGTGTCAGATCACAATGACTGAGAAGTGCTCACGCAGTATGGACGGTACCGTGCCGTGACCATGACGATGCAGTAACAAAGCATTCTGATTGGATGAGAGATATCACACGTTGTGATTGGTTCAAAGAGTGTCGTCAATTCCCTACCGCGAGGTGCAGTTTCACAATCTACCCTATAACGCATGTGAGATTTGCTATATGTTTATTGAACACATTTGCATATTTAGTTCCAATATACAACCAGAACTACTAGGAGTACTCAGTAAGTAGCACCATACATATATAGTTAAAACACTCCTGCTCGTACACAACCAGAACTACTAGGAGTACTCAGTTAATAGCACCATTGATACATATATAGTTAAAACACTCCTGCTCGTATACAACCAGAACTACTAGGAGTACTCAGTTAATAGCACCATACATATATAGTTAAAACACTCCTGCTCGTATACAACCAGAACTACTAGGAGTACTCAGTTAATAGCACCATACATATATAGTTAAAACACTCCTGCTCGTATACAACCAGAACTACTAGGAGTACTCAGTTAATAGCACCATACATATATAGTTAAAACACTCCTGCTCGTATACAACCAGAACTACTAGGAGTACTCAGTTAATAGCACCATACATATATAGTTAAAACACTCCTGCTCGTATACAACCAGAACTACTAGGAGTACTCAGTTAATAGCACCATACATATATAGTTAAAACACTCCTGCTCGTATACAACCAGAACTACTAGGAGTACTCAGTTAATAGCACCATACATATATAGTTAAAACACTCCTGCTCGTATACAACCAGAACTACTAGGAGTACTCAGTTAATAGCACCATACATATATAGTTAAAACACTCCTGCTCGTATACAACCAGAACTACTAGGAGTACTCAGTTAATAGCACCATACATATATAGTTAAAACACTCCTGCTCGTATACAACCAGAACTACTAGGAGTACTCAGTTAATAGCACCATACATATATAGTTAAAACACTCCTGCTCGTATACAACCAGAACTACTAGGAGTACTCAGTTAATAGCACCATACATATATAGTTAAAACACTCCTGCTCGTATACAACCAGAACTACTAGGAGTACTCAGTTAATAGCACCATACATATATAGTTAAAACACTCCTGCTCGTATATAACCAGAACTACTAGGAGTACTCAGTTAATAGCACCATACATATATAGTTAAAACACTCCTGCTCGTATACAACCAGAACTACTAGGAGTACTCAGTTAATAGCACCATACATATATAGCTAAAACTCTCCTACTCGTATCTCATACACTACTTGAGGTTCTATTATCTATAGCTAACAAAACATTACTTTATATACATTGATTTATTAATAATCTTGTAGTAGTATAGTGTCTTCGTGATCTATTTACATATTTAATCTTCTAAAACATTGTCTTTTAAAACAACTGACTGAAGTTAGTTCTGACGAATAAATCATCTGCATAATCAGAAAGACAACGTTTAAATCTACAGTATGCACCACTCAAGTGACTTGGCGAAGTCACATGATCAGTATTGCGCCTTAACAACTACAGTTTAATAGTGACGTCATCACCCATGAGAAAGAATGGTGCCCAGTACTTCGGTTCGCTGTAGCTGGAAGTGTTCCTCATTTCCTTCATCGCTTGTTGCAAACTTGCACTCGCACTCTTTCCATCTTTTAAACTAAGATAGAATTTTTGCATAAACTCGAATGTTGCATCGTCGTCGATGGCCCACAGAGACGCTACCACTGCACGAGCACCTGACGCTAGAAAGGCTCGACACATGCCAACTACTCCTTCAGCTCGGATTTCCCCACGTCCACTGTGACAGCAGCTTAACACAACTAACTGTGCACGTACTTTAGCCTGCTGTACGTCAGCCATGGTCAGCATGTAATCTTCTTCATCTGGGATCTTTGTTGCTCTTATCTCAGGAGAAGGTGCAAGTACGATGGTAGCTTTTGATAGAATACCATGTGCAGCAATGTGAACAACAGATACTTCTCCTCGTAGTTTCTCTAGGACGCGAGGCTTTGTAGCATCGGCTACTACTAATGGACTTACCCCAAGTATGTCAGCAATGTCTATTGCCTCGTCTAGAGCACCAAATAGTGGCTCAATGTCCCGTTCTTCTCCATCCATCATAACTTTTCCAACCAAAGGAGATCCAATAATCAAAGGTTCAGCATTGATGGTTTGGTCCGTTGGGAAATCTTCAAAGTGCTTTAAGGTTGCCAGTGAAGGAGCAAGTCTAATACGCTTTGTCTCTGATAAATACTTTCCCGTGCGAGGATCTCGTAAGGCGGGAAAAGGCACTTCGTATAAGGGACCTTCAGGAATAACAACAACTTCGTCTTTCTTCGACGATAGTATTGTATCACATTCTAAGATACCAAATAGAACTTCTAGAGTAGATCCTTTGGTTCCAGCACTATTCTTATTTGATTCTCCTCTTTTAGAATCGAGGTTAAGCAGTGATGCAGTCGGTTGATGAAGTCCCTCGTATTCTTCTTCGCTTCTTTTTTGTTCTTTTTGAATATCTTGTTCTTTGTCCAAGGACCTATTCTCACAGTTGACCACCTCACGAACACCCATTTCGTCAAACAACGTATCGACGTATATCTGTATGCAATGATTTGTACAAATTGAAAAATGCAAATTTGTCTCTCCTTCAAGAAAAAACTTCAGAAAAATGCCATCGTCACAAATAGACCAGAGACAAGACATCGCTGTACTCTATATGTTCATCATGGCTCCCCTCTTGTTCCATTTTGAAGTTTGAAATCATGAGGTCTTTCAATCCTCTTGCACGACAACGATCTAACACTAAAAGGGCTTCCGTTATCTGTTCGCCTTTGATTAACAGTATTGCCAACAGCTTATAACTATGAATATATTGGTCAAAAATTGAGATCTTGAATTCATCACGACTACCAAGTGTTGTAAAGATCGTTTCAAAGCATCGTATAGCTTCTCTTAGATAACGTTCTGCCAAGTTCAGTTCTCTGTTTAATGAAAACAAATATTTGCCAATGCCATAAAAGTATTTGGACCGCTCCGTTTTAAGTGAACAAGAATCAGCAGTGGGTAGCCCTTCTTTGAAACAGCGTAAAGCCATGTCATTTTGACCCATCCGCTGATAAGAGTTTCCGATTTCTTTGAAACAGAATAAGTTCACAGAAGGATTGACGTCTATCTCCTTTAACTGCTCAAGGCAATGGATTGTTTTTTCATAATCGTTTTTGAAACGATAAAATCTGTAAAGCCTTATGGAAGCCTTATATTTCATTAATTGGTTGCCTGTCTTCACCGCTTGGTCAAGATCCTCTAAGAGATCATCTTCAGAACAAGTTGAAATGTCTAAAAATTCTTTTATTGAAGGTACATTACAAGCCTTATCAACCAAACCAACACTCTGATAAAGATTACAACGAATTGCTTTGAGGTCTTCTTCAACTTTTTTGTCTCCAAGCTCTGTAGCAATCGCCATACCTGCATCTATATTCAGACACACATCATTCAACTGCATCGAGCCAAAATATACTTGTGCAAGATGATAATGTCCGTACATCTGAGTTTTTTTGTCGTCAGTTTCTTGAGAGATGTCCAGGCATTTCTTACCATATTGGATGGCTTTATCTTTCTCATCTAATGTCAGGTGTAAAGACAAAAGACGAAGACATGCTTGTGCTTCAATACTTTTATCGCCAGTTTCCTGTGCCATCTCGATGCACTTCTTACTGTAATACACTGCATCATTGTACTGTTCCAGTGTCTCATATATCTCTCCTAGACACAAACACGCTTGTGCTTCAATACTTTTATCGCCAGTTTCCTGTGCCATCTCAATGCACTTCTTACTGTAATACACTGCATCATTGTACTGTTCCAGTGTCTGATATATATTTGCCAGACACAAACAAGCTGTTACCGTCGCCTCCTTTCTGCGGCCAATACGGGTCACGATGTTGATGCATTGCTTGAAATTCTGAATGGCTTCATCGTATTTCTCCAAAGACTGGTTCACGATTCCCAAATTCAAATGCGCAATAACGTCTTTAGCTTTATCTTCACTATCTTCCTTGTCGATTTGAAGATACTTACTGCAGTTGGAAATGGCATCATCGTATTTCCCCAAGGACAGAGATAAATTTCCAAGTACCCAATAAGCATGAGCCTCAGCATGTCTATCGCCAATAGTTATTGCAAGCTCAATACACTTCTTGCAATAGATAATTGCATTGTCGTAGTCGGAAAGAGCTTTATATATCTTCCCCATTAATAGGTAAGCCGAGACTTCACAACATCTGTCTTCTATTTCCCTTGCTATTTCAATGCATTTCTTTCCAAAGTCGGTGGCATCTTGATAGTGATTCAAGGCAAGATGTGCTTCTTCTAGCTCTAAGTACGCATTCATCATAACCTTCTGATCGTTGGTTTTCATGGCGCAATCAAGGAGCTTGTGCGCATACAGAATAGTGTCATCATATTTTTGCATGGATTTGTATGCAAACATTATACAGTCATATGCCATCATCTCGCCATTTGCACTATTATATTCCTGGGCAACTTCAAGACATTTTTTGCCGCAGTCAATAGCATTATCATAACGAGCTAAACATAAAAATGCAATTCCCATTGTATAATGACCATAGATTTCGTATTCTTTGTCGCCTATGTTTTGAGCAATTTCGATCCATTTCTTGGCGTGCAAGACAACGTTGTCAAACTCTTTGAGCTCCTTATATGTCATTGACAAATATTTATGAACTATTAACTCATAACTTGGTCTTACTACAGCTGACGGTAATATTTCCTTCAGACACCTCAGTGAATCAGCATGTCTACCTATGCTATTACTATGCCATGCGAACTCCAAGCAAGAATTTACCATGGTACTTATATCATTACAGTGTTTAGCCATCTCTATGCATTCTTTGTACAGACAAATCAGCTTTTCAGTTGGGAGTCCAAGGTTCTCTTGCAATATGGAGGCCGATGCAAAGCAAAACCTTACAAAAGTAATCTTCTTGGACATATCCATCTTTGTTTTTTCTTGTTATTCCACAGTCATCTAAAATCAAACATTATGATAAATAATTAAACAAGCAAACAAATGAATGAATGAAGAATCACGTAATTGGAATTCAGCCATTTATTTATCTAAAAATTGAAAATTATAAAATTAAGGATTTTAAGCCTGAGACTTTTGTCTAAAATTACCTGTGGACAATAAAAACGAAAAAAATAATTTTAAAATAACCCCATAAGTTGGATCACTCTGACTTCAATTCATTGGCCATTCATGTTGGCTGGAACAATAGATTGTTCTCTATTAAAGGCGCGATTACACGGAGCAATTTTCTCTGTAACTTGACTCGCAACAGCGTTGTGCTGTTTGAAAAATTTAGCGAGACAAGTTGCAACAATCCTTGCAAAAAGTAGAAGCGGTTTATACTTTTGGCAACGATTGCGTCTCCGTTGCACCATGTAAACCCCTTTTGCAACAAACAAAAGTAAAGGGTGTGGTAGATCAAGAAACAACTTTAAAAAATCTCGTGCTCGGTCTTCGTTGAAATTCAAGACCGAGGGCGTAGGTCGAGAGTTTTCGCTCTTGGTTTTTAACCTATATTTAGTGTCGAAAGTGCTAGAACTGCATGGAAGCAAAAACCATAAACAATTTCTTCTTTTTCCTTTCTATCGTTCTTTCCTTTTGAAGGTAGTTTGATATTATATATATGCGTTTTGCTTCTCGATCGGCTTGAGAAGTAAGCAATAACAACATGAATGGCTCAGAATATTGGTCCAATATTGGATCCATGTTTCTCGATCATCCTCGAGGCCTTCGTACATAATTTAATTTAATTTAATTAACAATTCTTGTGCATTTCGCAAGCCTCAATGCGCTTACATTATAAAATATATGTATTTACAAATGAAGTTTAAAATATACGATATAATAGACGTGAAATAAAACGAATTAAATACTAAATACAGAGCTAATAAAACGAAATTAAATGCGAAATATAGAGCTAATAAAACTAATATATTATACTAAAAATAAAATAATAATAAGTCGATAATAAAGCATCGATAATATTCTAGATAAACGAAGTAACAGTAAGATCTCATAATATCAACTAACAATTAAAAGCTTCTTTGAATAAATGTGTTTTAAGTTTTGATTTAAGGAGGCTCCCTAGAGTTTACTCTTCCTCCATCGACGTCCAGAGGCAAAGCACCAAGAGTCACAAAAACTACTCGCATTTTGTCCCGAATTATCAATCAGTCAAACCAGTAGCAACAGAAGCAGCAGCAAATAAAGCTCCGTGAAATCTACCCTTGTGTTTAGTGATTTTTATACGACTTTGACAAACTTGCACGTTCAAAACAGTTCATTTATTCAGAATGCAATGAGCATGCTTGCGCATGCGCAACTACTAAACTTGAAGAATTTTTATTTTGCGTACGTTAATTTTCAAAATGAAATTAACTCAAAATTACATGGTGAAATGTTCCCAAACGTATACAGTTTTTTTCACAATGTTGTAAAAAGGCAACTGACAAAATGCTACTGAAATCCTGACATCAGATTTTTTTTAATCCAGGAAAATCGAAATTTCTCAATATCTCACGTTCTGATGTCAAGATTTTTTTAAGCCGCAGTTATATTATAAAAAACCCAACGGGGTTTTATATTATGTATTTAGAAGAATATTGACCATGGAAAATTCGAGTTATTATTTTTTTAATGTTAAAAATAGGCCTTTTTATGACAGATGCAGCATTGCATTGTACGTGATCATTACTACCACAAACAAATCCTAAACTCATAATCTTTAATATGGTTGGTCTATCAGGCATCGATATGCAGATATGCTTTTGCTATAAAAGGATTTCTCTTATAGCTCCAAATACCTGTAAACTCTAGGGAGCCTCCTTAAACTTGTTAATTGATTCCGCGTTTCTTATAATTTGTGGTAATTTATTCCACAATTTTGGATTTGCATTTGCGAAAGCTCGGTCTCCATATGTAGAGGTCGCTGATCTAGAAACCACTAGGAGACCTTTAGTGGCTGAACGTAACGTACGTTTAGGTAAATAATGTTCTAGTAAACTAGTTAGATACAAAGGCGCATTACAATTAATGATCTTATAAGTAAGCAGTAATACCTTGAAAGTGATACGAGACTGTATAGGTAGCCAATGTAAGTTATATAGTATTGGAGTTATGTGTTCCCTTTGATAACATAAACATGTTATCAAAGAATCATTTGCTTCAAAACGTTTACAATAAGTCATTTCAAGTACTTTTTTGTATAGAATCTGTGGATATCTGATTTGCCCAAGTTTTGCTTCAATTTATTTTGCGTTTGTTAAACAAAATGTTGGCGTTGCAGAAAAGAACCATGCAATGATTCGATATCAGCGGTAAAGAATGTAGCACAAAAATTCAAAATCTTAAAAGACGTTTAAAAAAGTTATAAAACTCGAGAAAACTCTCATAAAAGATTTAAAATTTAAAATAATATTTGTAAAGGAAGTCTCTGATGTTTGTAGTTACAAATACCATTGATGCACGGAAGTTCCTGTTAACCCACTAAGTATGTCGTACTGTTTTCAGTTTGATCAGTACTACTTGAGTAATCAAATATCGTATACGTAGGTCAGTAGATGAATAATGCGGAATAAATGTTTTACTTAAATATTGAACCGGTATTTCTCTCGGACTGGTAAACGTTTGAAATGTCCATAGGCTTTTTAAATATATATATATTTGAACCTTCCCTACCTAAACATGAGATTTCACATACATGAACGCAGTAATGAGTTGCCTCTTTCGAACCAGATGGCGATGGTTGTGCTCGACTGTTCAAAATTTCAAGTCTTCTTCATTCTTGAAGAACCTCAGACGTATTGACTTCAAATGAAATATTTTGTTCTCAAGCCACGGTTAACAAAACAGGAAGGATCAAACCGAAATGATTGTAAGAAAGAGAAACATTTCTTTTTCATATGGCAATTTTCTAGGTTCAGGTTTCTTGTACATGAATGGCGTTCCATTTTTGTGCAGAATTCTTACTTAAAACCATATTCTATAAAAATGCTTTGAGTGTAATATATGCTAAGTTATGCATGAGTGAGTAGTCACGTGATAATAAAGAGGACTCGAGTGCAAGCACATGGCGTGTAGTATTTATGAATATAACATGGTGTCAGAACTGTAGTTTTCTCTTGAAAAAATTAACATTAGAATAGGAAAATCAATGAAATAGAAACTTAAAGAAACATGGAAGCGATATCAGGAGCAGGAGTCCCGAAAATGGATTGGAACAGCGCCGATTTGCCGAGTTCGTGGCGAACATTCAAGCAGCATGTGGAATTTATGTTTTCAGGGCCGTTAAACAAGAAATCCGAAGAAGAAAAGTGCAGTTATCTGATGATTTGGGTAGGTGATAAAGGCCGTGATATATATAATACGTGGAGCCTTACAGCAGAGGAAAAGAAAAAGCTGGAAACCTACTACAATAAATATGAAGCACACGTAGAGCCCAAGTCAAATGTTGTGTTCACCAGATACAAGTTCAACGAGAGAGTACAAGGGGAAAACGAATCCTTTGACCAATATATTACTGAATTAAAGCTCCTAGCCAGACACTGTAGATATACAGATCAAGATGACATGATTAGAGACAGAATCGTGTTTGGATGTAAATCAGTTAAAGTAAGAGAAGAGTTGATCAAACAAGGTTCGGAGTTAACCCTACAGAAAGCAATAGACATTGCAAGAACACAAGAAATCTCACAAGCACAGCTTAAATCGATGGCCGGAGCCGAACAAGTTAACAATATAAGAAGACAGGAAGATAAGAAACGCAATACCAAAGAAAGACCGCCAGGGAAGAAGGAAACTCCAGAGGCTAAGCAATCTAAGAGTACTAAGTCAAGTGCCAACACACGAAAACCTTGTTCAAGATGTGGTACCAGACATGAATACAAGAAATGCCCTGCTTATGGTAAGGAATGTTTAAAATGCAAAAAGCCTAATCACTTTGCAAAGATGTGCCAGTCATCAGATGTTCATAATATAGATGAGGAAAGTGATGATGATTATGAAGACATAGAAGAAGATTTTTATGCAGGCTGTATTGACAAAATAACACAAACACAGGTGAATACAGTCAACTTTGCTGATGAATGGACTGAAACACTCCAAATAAATCAGCAATCCTGCAAGGTGCAACTAGATACAGGATCAATGTGCAATATTATTTCCACTAATAGCTTGAAGAAGCTTAAAGTCCAACAGCCAATGCAGAAAGCCAATTCCAGACTGAGAACCTTCTCAGGACATGTCATGCACCCTATTGGGAAAGTACAACTCAAGTGTCACCACAAAAGACAAGATTACTGGCTGGAATTCCAGGTCATAGAGCAAGATGCACAAACCATTATAGGAGCACAGTCATGTAAACGACTGGGACTGATCAAAAGAGTGCACAATGTGCAGAATGTAACAGAAAGCACAGATAATCTGAAGACAGACGACAAGGGAAAACCACAAAAAGAGCCCAGTAAAAGCCTCCCAGAGATCCTACGTGAGTATCCTGATGTGTTTCAAGGACTAGGCTGCCTGCCTGGAGAGCACAAGATTCAATTAGACCCAAGTGTAAAGCCTGTGGTACACCCACCCAGAAAAGTTCCACTGGCCATAAGAGACAAGGTCAAAGAGGAACTTGACAGAATGGAGGAATTAGGAGTAGTCTCCAGACAGACAGAACCAACTGAATGGGTTAGTAGTATGGTTACAGTTGTGAAACCCAACAAGGTGCGTATATGCATTGATCCTAGAGATCTAAACACAGCCATAAAGAGAGAACATTATCCCATGAAGTCGATTGAAGAAGTGCTAGCTGGGATAAAAGATGCAAAGATCTTTAGTGTGCTAGATGCCACATCAGGCTTCTGGCAGATCAAGTTAGATGAGACAAGCTCCAAGCTTTGCACTGTCAACACGCCATTTGGTAGATACAGATTCAATAGACTACCATTTGGTATCAAGTCAGCCCCAGAGGTCTTTCAGAAAATTATGACAGACCTCATGAGTGGTATCCCACATACAGAAGTAGTGGTAGATGATATCTTGGTGTGGGGCACAGAGGAAAATGAGCATGACCAGAGCCTCAGACAGGTCTTAGACAGAGCAAGAGAGTCAAATCTAAAGCTCAGCTTAAAGAAGTGCAAAGTAAAGAGAGAAGAAGTGCAATACATAGGTCATGTATTGTCCAAAGATGGAATCAAGCCAGACCCAGAAAAGGTGAGAGCAGTTGAATCCATGAATGCACCATCTAATGTCAAGGAGCTGAGAACATTTCTTGGATTCATACAGTACCTTGCAAAGTTCATACCTAACCTATCTGAAGTGAGTGCACCATTGAGAGAGCTTCTAGTGAAAAATGTAGCTTGGCACTGGGAAGATCCCCAAGAGGAGAGTTTCAATAAGTTGAAACAATTAGCATCCCAAGCCCCAGTTCTTGGTTTCTTTGACCCAGAAAGGCCCATCACCCTGCAAGTAGATGCTAGCTCAAAGGGTTTAGGAGCAGTAATAAGCCAGAATGAGAAACCCATTGCCTATGCATCAAGAGCGCTTACTGAAGCCCAACAGAAATACGCACAGATAGAGAAAGAGACCCTAGCAGTCGCATACGGTCTACAGAAGTTCCATCAGTACTTATACGGACGAACTGTGACAATAGAATCAGATCACAAGCCTCTAGAATACATTCTAAACAGACCGGTTCATCTAGCACCACCCAGGATCCAACGTATGATGATGAAGATGATGAGGTACGACTACAAGGTAATCTACAAGCCAGGTAAAGAAATGTACATCAGTGATGCATTAAGTAGATCCTACCTCCCAGAAACAACAGAACCTCTGGAAGAAGAGTATGATGTTAATGAGGTACTGTTAAATGTACATCTGCCAATGAGCACTGACAAGTACAAGCAATTCCAACGAGCAACAGCAGAGGACCAAGTAATGGTCAAGCTACAAGATGCAGTCTTAGATGGATGGCCAGCCACAAAGGCAGAGCTCCCTACTGATATCCGGCAGTATTGGAACCATAGAGACGAGATCTCATGTATCGATGGCCTTCTGTTCAAGGGACACAAAGTCATAGTCCCACACCAGCTCAGAAGACAAATGCTGGAAAAGATCCATGAATCTCACCTTGGTATAGTCAAATGCAAGCAAAGGGCTAGAGACGTACTATTTTGGCCGGGAATGTCAAGCCAAATAGAAGAGAAGGTATCTAAATGCCCTACCTGCTGTCAGTACCAAAGGAGCAATCCCAAAGAGCCAATGATAACAGCAGAAATTCCAGAACGACCTTGGTCAAAGATCGGAGCAGATCTTTTTGAATACAACGGTGCCACTTATTTGCTAACTGTTGACTATTATTCCAAGTGGCCTGAAATTGCAAGACTGGATGGACTTACCAGCAAGCATGTCATAGTCCAGCTAAAGAGCCAGATATCGAGATATGGCATACCGGATGAAGTGGTTTCAGATAATGGGCCACAGTTTGCAAGTGCAGAATTTAACAACTTTGCAGCACAGTATGACTTCAGACACACTACTTCAAGTCCTCATTACCCCCAGTCAAATGGAGAGGCAGAAAGGTGTGTGCAAACAGTGAAGAATGTCCTAAAGAAAGCTAAGGATCCATACTTAGCCATTTTGGACTACAGAAACACACCGCTTGAGCAAGTAAACAAATCACCAGCTCAACTGATGATGGGAAGGAGACTTAAGACAACATTGCCAACCACAGCCGCACTGCTGAAACCCGCAGACTCTGCAGTGATCAAGACACAGCTACAAGCAAGACAAGCTTCCCAAGCCCACTACTACAATAAGAATAGTGGAAGAGAACTGCATAGCTTACAACGAGAGGACCCAGTTAGGATCCAACAAGGAAAGAAGTGGATGCCAGCCAAAGTAATCAATCAACACAGCTCACCCCGTTCGTATGTAGTACAAACTCCTGATGGAAGATTGTACCGGCGGAACAGGAGAGACTTACACAGTGACAAGTCACATACCGGTTCCACTATTGTACCTGAGATGATGTCACAACCAACACCTACAGGAAGGGACAAGGCAACAGTTGTATCAACAAAGGACAAGAATACAAGTTCTACACTGGTCAGCACTTCCCCAAAGAAGGAACAGACAAAAGCAAGCCAAACAGATACAGAACAACCAACTGTCAACACAAAAAGTGAAGTCGGAAAAAACCTGCTCAGCAAGCTACTAGCGAAGGCCCAGCAATCCCCAGTGACCACACGGTCTGGAAGGGTGGTCAAGCCCCCACAGAAATTTCAAGACTATGAACAATGAACTATAACTGTATTATTATTATTTTGGACACCAGTCTGATCCAAACCTTAAGTCGTTAAAGTTCAGTTTTCAAAAAAAAAAAAAAAAAAAAAAAAAAAAAGGAGATGTAATATATGCTAAGTTATGCATGAGTGAGTAGTCACGTGATAATAAAGAGGACTCGAGTGCAAGCACATGGCGTGTAGTATTTATGAATATAACATTGAGCACTTTTACATTCAAAGCACATTGCAAGATTTACCCGCTCAGAATAAGATTCTTTGAACTTCACTGCCAAAATTGCAGTACTTATCGTTGAACAAATGTGTTTTCAAATTGCATGCATAAGTTCATCGATACTAAATAGACACCAGATAACAGTAAACTACATTGAATTTTTCTAATTAAGCAGTAATTACCTTGTGCATGTTGTGAACCTCCAGTCTTCACCTCCTCTCTTTGAGTTGTACATTGTTGTACAACGTTCCTCATTCAAACCCGGACTGAAGATGAACTACATGAAAGTGACGTCTCGTATTCATGCCGACAATCCTCTGAAATCATTGGTACACTGAGTTAGAAAACGAAAGCAACAGACCAAGAATAACTGTGACTGATCAAACACGTGATGCTTAAAGATATTCTTACTTGATCGCGAGGCTTTCATAGGTGATTTGTATATATACTGATAAAACACAAGGCCCAAACCTGAAGTGATTCAGAGTCATTGGCCGATCCGAGGGAAAGCTAGTTGATCAGGATCCTCTCGTTTCGTACCGGCAATGATCAATGATACATTCTTATATCAATATAACATTACGTCATATGCAAGAATAAGTATGCAGACGTGGCAGGCCCAACCCAGTAAGAAAAGTTAGAGTCACGGCACCGTCACGCTACGGAATTCACGAAAACCGCTGAACCAGTCGCGGTACACGAGTTTAGATAGTTTATAATAAAGTTAATAACGTAGCAACCAACAGGCTGAATTGCGTAAATTTACAAAAATATAAGGAATTTACAAGGATATTAATATACAGATATTTCAAAAAAGGTTGCTGAAAGTTTTGTTGCTTGTTGCATGTTGTATGCTGCATGTTGTATGTGACATGTTGCATAGCAAGCCCGAAATGCAGTTTGGGGAAGTGAGTTCAAGCAGCGAAAGGACATTACAATATGGAATTTTTCCAAACTTTGTCTGCAGGTTTTTCCAAGATATTTTCTTCTGTGCTGACATTATTTACATATGAATATAATACATTTCAAGGTTGGTAAGCAACATGCAACATGCAGCATGCAACAAGCAAGATGCAACATGCAACAAGCAACATGCAAGACGCAACAAAACCTTCACCAACCTTTTTTTGAAATAGCTGTCTTTATATTATTTTGTCTAAATTTATGAAATTGGCTACAAATTATGCGGAAAATTATACTACAAAATGTTTGTATAAGCTCTAAAATTATGAAGCAAATATGCAATGACTGATAAAGTTATTATATGGCTGATTATTTGCATGCCAGTTGAGATTTGCTCAAAACGTTTGCTGCATTGCTCATCACGCCTATCTCTAAAGCCCCATTCACACCAACTAGCCTTGGTATTTATTAATTTATCTATCGCATTTCCTTCGTCGTTTGGCTGCCATATTTATACAGGGTTAAAACTACATCCCCCAAGTAGTTTAGTTAAAGACGTTTTGAAAGTTGTTTAGTTAGGCATACAGGCTGATGGAAAGCCCTAGTTCAACTAAACAGCCTTAAAACATGTTTAAAGGTCCGGTGTGAATGGGGTCTAAGTGTGTTCAGTCCAAAGGAAGTTCAACTTTGCTTGTAGTGCTGTCCCTGGGATATGATTGCAAGTGTCCTCTTCTGCACCCTCTCGAGGTCTTCACAGAGATATTCAATGATCTAGTTTAAATTGCTTTTCAATGGTCATTCCAAAAAGGAAGAAAAATGCCTTGAGAGTAAATTAGCCGTTCCTTGTTTGCCTTCATTACTTTATCGATGGTTGCACAAACCCTAACAAGATCTGTGCCTAACAAATGACAGTAGAGTGTATATAGGACCATGTACCGTAACACTGAAATAGCTTATTGTTTGGTGCGATACATCCAATCTAAATTCGTAGAACGATTACAGTAAAATACGGTATGAAAACGCCTTTAACATTTCCACTCTTATTATATGTTATCTATCATGATCATTTACCAAACACATTTTAAAAGCATTTGAGCGTGATGTCATCACCCATGATAAAAAATGGCGCCCAATATTTTGGTTGTTTATACTTGGAACATGTGTTTCTCATTTCATTCATTGTCTCCTGTAGACTCGTACTGGCAGATTTACCAATCTTCAGATTGTAATAAAATATTGACATGAATTCAAGAGTTGCTTCGTCATCGATGGCCCAAAGAGACGCTACCACTGCACGAGCACCTGACGCTAGAAAGGCTCGACACATGCCAACTACTCCTTCAGATCTGATTTCACCACGTCCACTGTGACAGCAGCTTAACACAACTAACTGTGCACGTACTTGAGCCTGCTGTACGTCAGCCATGGTCAGCATGTAATCTTCTTCATCTGGGATCTTTGTTGCTCTTATCTCAGGAGAAGGTGCAAGTACGATGGTAGCTTTTGATAGGATACCATGTGCAGCAATGTGAACAACAGATACCCCTTGTTGTAACTTCTCTAGGACGGCAGGCTTATTAGCTTCTTCGCCTATTAGTGGTTTCACATTAAGACAATTAGCTACTAATTTAGCTTCTGTTTGTGCACTTTCCAATTGAGGTATTTCCGTTACTTCCCCATTGAACATGACTTTACCAACAACAGGATCTCCAATAATCAATGCACCTTCATTGCTGTGATAATCCCCTGCATTCTCGCTTAACAGTTTCAGTGTTGCAATCGAGGGAGCAAGTCTGATACGTTTGGTTTCTGACAAATATTTGCCCGTGTCAGGATCCTGTAGGGCAGCAAATGGTATCTTACAAAGTGAACCGTCAGGAATGAAGACAATCTCGCTCTGCTTAAGCAACGACTGTCCTTCATCTATAATCAAGAAATATAGAAATTCTAAGGCAGTAGCTGGACGGCATTTTTCGTTATCGTACATCGAAATATTCTTCTTGTGCACGACAAAGCGTCTCTTTCCTTTCTGAAATAAAAGTGCTTTCTGTTCATCATCCTCTTTCTCTTCTTCCTGCTCCTGGTGTTTGATATCTTGGTCGGTATCTAAGATCCTATCTTCACAATTGAGTTCTTGAAGTAGCTCAATTTCATCAAACAATTTATCAATCACTTGATGGTATTTTTTCTCGTCGAACCACACTCGCTGGACTGAAGCTTCAAAGTAATTACATCCAACAAAAAACTCAAGTGCTGTACCAAAACCGCAAATCGAATAATAGAGAATTGCAAACTGGTTACTCGAGACTAGTGCTTCGATATCGCTGAATTTCATCTCGGTCGCTTCTTTGTTCTTTTGCATTCCATAGTTCGCGACCAAAATATCTTTCAGTACGCTCGCACGACATTTGTCTAGCACTAAAAGGGCTTCTTCATTTCGATTGGTATTGATGTAAACCAGTGATAGGAACCTAAAACATCCATTGTACTTATCATTCATTGACATCTTGAAGTCATCATTGCGGCCAACAGATCCATAGAACGTTTCGAAACACTGTACCGCTTGATTTATGTATTGTTCAGCCAACTGCCAATTCTCAACTCCAGCATGTAACTCAGAAATAGTAAAAAAGAAATCAAACAGAATCTTTTTGTTCTCTCTGCATCCTGCTACCTCACGCAGCCCACCTTCACAATACTGTAACCCTTCCTTGTATTTCTTCATTGTTATATACAATTTTCCTATTCCTGCATAGCAAACCAGCTTTTCCCGATTGCAGTTCGGCTTTAGTGCCATTACTCGTCGTAAGCAATTGATGGCTAGTTCGTTCTGAAGCTTTGATTTGTAGTAGTTATGAAGCCTGATTTGAGCCTCTGCTTCCTGATTAACATCGCCTGCTTTCACAGCTTTCACAAGAGCCTCTAGGTCTTGTCTTGGACATGTTGGTACCTCAAAAAAGGCTTTCGGTACACCAGGATGAAACGAAGAGGCATTTTCTTCCATTCCAACGAGGACACAGAAACCTGACAGCAGAAATCTGAACCCTTGCATTGCGGTGTCGTTTTCCAGTTCTTCAGCTATAGCCATGCCTTTAGTCGCGTGGATACAACCGCTATCAATCTGATTTGATCGATAATACGTATATGCAATACAGTGGTGAGCTTTCATTTCAGCTTCTTTGTTACCAGTGGCCGTTGCAATTTCAAGGTGCTTTTTACCACAGTTGATAGCTTCATCGTAATTATTCAGCTCCACATATGACGCTCCTAGAACAGTCAATGCACCCCTCTTAGTCTGACATCCATTAGTATCTTGACTGTCTCCTATAGTTTCAATGCACTTCTTGCCATAAACAACTGCTTCTTCGTAATGGTTAGTGTGAAACAGCGCTGTTGCAAGTCTCAAATAGGCCTCGACCTCCACCTCTTTAGGAAAAGAGAGACTCATCTTGTCGATGTATTTTCTACTGAATTCTATAACATCATCCCATTGGCTCTTTGCCTCGTACAACTTTGCTATACCATAACATGACATTACTTTAGCCATTTCGTCTCCAATTTCAGTTCCAATTGCGGCAAGTTTTTGGAAAGAATCGAGGGAATCTTCATACAATTTTAAATGCGCCTTAGACTGGCCAAGAGTAAAGTATGCCACAGTAGCTGCAGATCGAAGACTTACATCTTTGATGTATATCCCAGCAACATCAAGAGAATTACGATCGTCGTCCATCTCGGTGGCTTTCTCGGCACTTATTTCCTGTATAATACGGATACATTCTCTTACATGATAAGCAGCTTCCTCGTACTGCTGTATTCCTTCATACGCTTTACCGAGACCTAAGTATGCCTTCATTTCACAATACTTATTGTCTGTGTGTTTGGCAATGGCAATGCTTTTCTTGAAATTTAAAATAGCTATGTCATATTCATTCAGAACAGATTGTATCCTCCCTAGAGTTAGGTACAGTTCTTCCTCATCGAACTTAATTCCTGACTGTTTAGCAACGTCATGGTAATTTTGCACACAAGAAAGAGCATCAGTGTACCTATCAGATGAAAAGTAAACTAGGTGTAGTGACCAGTAGGCATTCATTTTACTGATGTTATCACCAAGGGCATCTGCGATGTCAACCACTTTGTTGCCATATAGAATAGCTTCATCATTCTGACATAGAGCTGTATACACTTCGCGTAACAAAGAACATGCTATCAGCGCCGTTCGCTTTTCGTGGCTTTCTTCAGCAATGTCAAGACAGTTTTTAGCTATTTCTAGGCACTCTCTGTATAAACATGTTAGCTGATCTTTAGTAAGTTCTAGGTTTAAACATCTTGCTGACGACACACAAAACCAAATGAGCAAAACGTTCTTCTCATTTTCTTTGTTATCACTCATCTCACCTACGTTGGATGAGCTGTCCATAATTTGCTCAAAATTGTCTACGTTTTCAATTTGTCTAAGATACTGCTATCCATATTGTCCGTGTTGCTTACACTGACCAGGTTGCTTGTACTATCCATGTTTCCAAGCCATGCTACGTTACCACGTAGTCTTCATCACTTGAATGCCTGAAGCAAAAAGCAATACATTTTAGAAATCAATGGTAGCGAAGTAGACACTTTTTTCTTACAGGACGGAACAATTCAGATTTGAAAAAACATTGGAACACTTAAAATAGATGATAAAAAAAATACATTAAAAAAATGGACGGACGGACGGACGGACGGACGGACGGACGGACGGACGGACGGACGGATGGATTCTCAACTCAACTCACATGTTGATTTTTACGGAGGGAGGAAAAACCAGAGAACCTGGAGGAAAAACCCTCGTGGCAAGGGAGAGAACAACACGTCAAACAATATCAACTCACATGTGATCCAACCCGAGCCAGGGCTCGAACCTGGATCACAGTGGTAAGAGGCGAGCTGTAAACCACTACGCCACCCATGGAATTTTTTAGGGGAGGATTTTCAAACAAATGTTTGGTATTTTTGTATTATAGTAGACCAGACGTCACCTGTTCAACGTAAAACTATGAATAAATGAGAGGGGGTAAATAGCGGCTGCCAAAGCTGTAAAATCGTCTAAACTATATAATGGAAAAAAACCCGAAAAGCTTAGACCCTTAGAATTGCCCTTCTTCAATATGACGTAACAGCTTGTTTACATGGACAAGAATAATAGAAATTTAGGCTAAATCTTCTTTCGTTTGTGATATTTAGTGTAATATTTAGCTGCTCTCACTTTCCACTATATCATAAACTAAATTTTATTGTGATGTAGTTTGTTTTCCTGCAATTTTGCCCCCTCTGGCGACCATGATCCTTAGCGTTAAAACAATAGATTGTTTTGATGTGACGTCATAGTGAAATAGGGCAATTTAGTGAAGGGTCAAATGATCTTGAAAAAGATTGAATTAGTTCGAAGTATTTTTATTTTAAATACTTATTATTTGCAACTTGTATATAGGGTGGCTTATTAATAGGAAGCTGTTGAAAATTCAGTGAAGTTCACAACCCACTTTTCTCTACTTAACAGTCATGGAGTAATTATCTGAAGCATTCCAGACGTCCAGCTCAAAACACTGCTACATAAATAGCTAGTTAGGTCTGTTAGCGAAAAGATCGTGCACTTTTTAGTCATAAGTTGGTAATTTGCATATTTGAAAAACATTTGATATCTCTGCAGCAAAAACAATTATCAACGAAATGTAAACGCCTTTCTGATTTTTTTTAAAAATGGCACTATATTCATCGTAATAGTATCAGCTATATTTAATGTTGAAGGATATTTTTACTCGGGCTACCTGCAAGGTAGGCCGAGTCTAGGTTTGGGTTTTCTATCTATCTATCTATCAGTCTATCGACGATGTTAGAAGTAAGTAAGCCTGCGCTGCTCGGCGGTCAGCGGTGTTCCTCTGCATGAGCAGTAGTCACGTAAATGATTAAGTGACTTGCTTTGCTCTTCGAAGGTCTCGCTGTCTCGTGGTGTAAATATTTACTGAAAATCATGGAGTCCTTCTGGGACGCTCAATACACATGCAAATGCACACGCCGTTCGCGGTAGACCCACACTAAATGATGTCGAGCGTCAGTTTCGAAACGAACCAAAGAAATGCAAAAACAATGCAAAAAATACTCAAAGCAATGCCAAAGACAGTCAAATGAACTCAAACAAACGTACTCAAATGAGCTTAAATGAACTCAGAGGCACTCAGACACACACACCGTACGTGGTAGACACACATCAAAAGTTGTTATTGAGCGATTTTGGATCTATGAGAATCTATGAGCAAACTACGGTATGAGAATCGTAGAACTAGACAAACTAGTCAAAATAGATTAAGAGAATCTATAAACTACCTAGCTATTACCAGATCTCAGATACAAAAAAAAAAAAAAAATACTGAGACAAACTACAGAACGAGAGACAAACTACAAAACGAGTGACAAACAAAGCTTTGATGAAAGCTGACTCCAAGAACTTGTAGAAGTCAGACGAGCTGATAGTGATCTACAAGAAAGCGAACTGCCAAGACTCCTTGTTGAATATTTTCATTTATGAAAATACAGAAAACAAAAACCAGAAAAATGACCAGTTAAACACATTTTGGCTAAGAGTATTTACATTGATAAAACGTTTGTTTTGCAGCGAACAGTTTCGATACTGAAATAGATATGTTTATTTCATCAGCTAGTCTTGAAAGGTACTCTAGTAGGTCAAGTAGAAATATAATATGCGTTGACAAGTCAGTAACACTAATGCCTTACTAGAATTTAAAATGTTTTTTAATGTTTATGGTCACATATTTTTCTCTTACAATCTCCCACCCCACCCAGCTGTTATACATCACGACGACTTGCCCTTGGTTATAATACATAATCTCCTTTTACATTTATTTATGTATTAAACAGTGTGGATGCGCTCAAAATACACCTGCATTCAATATATATCATTTTTGACTGCCAAATCAATTCCTATCCATTCCATGGTCGCAAATATATATACTAGATACTCTCTATAATGTAGCCCGAGTTCGCACTCTTAGAGTGTCTAGTTTCGTTTAATATGCACTTTAAATGACGTGTCATGCACCCCCCGGACCGTCCTTTTTTGGGCACCCACCCCTATATCTCTTCAGCATGCCCCAACAAACATCTGTGCCAAGTTTGGTGCTTGCACTTGAAAGTGCATGATCTTTGCTATTTTTGTCGCTAACAGACCTGACTTAAGGGACAAAAACTCCTCATATATTTACCTCAGGGATCACAATGGGCGGGGGGGGGGGGGGGGGGAAGGGCTAGAGCCAACTTTGTTTTACTCAGTCTCTTAAATTGTTGAACTTAGCCCCCTCCCCACCCCCTTCACATACACACACTTTGTAGGGTGCTTCATGTTCCTTGTATGTACCTAACTCCCCTTTTTTTGCATTAAGCTGCAATACTCTTTCAAGAAAACCCTCAAGGATTTACTATCTTTTTACAAAAGACTCTTACTACTGTCCTTTTTTGCAGTAAAGGTTTTTTTGTTTCAAAATAAAATTGATCTTTTTTGGCTTTAAGGTGTTTGGTATTTTGAAATGAAAAATTTTATGTATAAAATGAAAAGAAAAATGTTTTCTTTAAGAAAAAAAAAATTAATGTCTAAAATTTGAAAAAAAAAGTTTGCTTTCTAACCAAACTGAGTCATGGCTCATGGCCTGAGGAAAAAAGGTTTAGGGAATTAGGGTTCTGCAAGATTCACTATTTTTTTCCATATACCAGTTTACTAATCACAGACTAAGCATTCATTCGAGGCGGCAAGGTGGTTTTAAAGAAAGGATTACTTAAATTTGAGCCTTACAGGCTCGACTGAATGCTTTGTGTTTGACCAGTGAATCAATGTATGAAAAGTGGTGAATTGGATTTTCATAGATTTTATTGAGGCTTTCAAAACAGTACAACTATCGAATACCCCACAAATCATGTGCACATATTAATAACTATGATTTCTATTGTTGTATGCCTCGTTCTTCGAAGAGTTCCAACTACTGAATACGATTGGCGGGATAATACCTTTATATTGCAACAACTCCTCTTGAATAGTATTGATCAGTATTGATCTGTCTTGATCTATATATGAGCATTAACTATGGCAAGTCAGGGGTGAGCTGTTTTAAGGGCCAGAGTGGGAACAAAATACTCTGTCTTTATCTGTTTAACAACCCTAATAAAGATATATTATTATTATTATTATTTTTATTTAAAGTAATTGTCAATAAAGTATTATTATTTCTTTAAAAAAAATGAAAAAATAAAAAATACAAAAAACTATTATTATTATTATTATTATTATTATTATTATTATTATTATTATTATTATTATTATTATTATTATTATTATTATTACTATAATTGTTTTGTTGTTGTAAAGGCCATACAGGTCAGATGTACATATGAATTACTTTTCTAGGAGTCTAGGAGTCTGAGAGTATAATGTTATGTTCTTGTGGATTGTGTTTGACCAAGAAAATTTTTAATCCAGTTCACAGACTAAAGCTACTGGGTAACTTATTCTTATTTTCTTTTTCCTTATTAATTATTCATAAATTGGTTATGAATATTAAATGAAATAAAATATTACCCTAACATTATGTACTGTTTAATAAACGAGGAGTGTTTTATCAGGTTTAAAACCATGCAGCCAAAAAGGCTCCTACATTTTAAAGATAACATGCCAGTCTGAGGCAGGATTGCTAGTCAACTAAATTTTGTGGGTCATCAGTGATCGTATGTGAGACTGATCTTGATGAGGCTCTAAGTCTTCATCTAAACATGGAGGCACCTTTATCTCTGATAAAGTCATCCTCATTAGTATTCTTAATATAAAGACACACGTGTGTCTTTATATAAAGCTCACTTGAATACTAATGAAGATGTCTTTATCGGGTATAAAGGTCCATGCACGTGACGTGTATGGGTGCTTCAGTTGGACCAAAGGCTCATTAATTATTCATGAGTTTTTGAAGATTAAATAAATCACATTTGGGGAAACAGGGGTGGCATAGCAGCGAGAGCAGATCTTGGATCCATTCCTGGACATGGTGTTGTATGTAAGTAGAGTTCCAAAATACACTGACCACATGGCTTGTGCTTTGAAGGGTTTTTCTTGGGGTTCTCCAGTTTTCCTCCCTCCAAAAAAATAAATTTCAAAATTCCAATTTGATCATGAAATGAGGGTCACAGGTTTGCTTGCCAGCAACTATAAAGTTGTATAAAAATACTGTCCTATTAAACAAGGACTGTCTCCCCAGTTGAATTTTGGACTACAGTAGTTCATTTAAAAATTAAATAATTCATTAAAATGAAAGAGCTCAGACCAAACTGAAAAACTTTTCATGGTATGATTTCCAACATAAGTTTTCATGAATTAAATTTTTTTTCATTGAAATAAATATGTGTTCATCAAACTGTACGAGTGATGAGCTGATAATTAGCACTCATGTGATGAACATAGCTCATTAATTAAACTGAATACATTCATTGAAAATACCTTTCGCAAAACAGATATAGTTGACTGCCCAGAAATTAATTATTTTCAATCACAAGACTGAAGATATTTTTTGATGAGCAGTTTATTAGTCAGGCCAGAGGAATGATTGACCTGTCAAACCCAAGTGTGGCTGAACAAATGTCCAAAGAATGTAATCATTAACCAGTCAAGTGGTCATTTTGACCAGACATTCGTCATGTGACCGTTGCTTATTTGCAGCCCTGTTATCAACTGGCAGTTTTTTCCTTTAATATTGGACAATGAAATATAATAAAAACTACAAATATTTTGAACAATTAGCTTATATAAATTGTATCATTAATAACATCTTTTCCTTTTGTCAGTGTCTAATTATCCAATCAATTGGCTAATTAACTAATTAATTGTGTAATTAACCAATTAATTTTCTAATTAATTAATTAATTAATTTTCTAATTAACCCACTAATTATCTAACTATATGGTACATATAACTTGCAAGAATAAGGCTCAAAGTAAGGAAAATTTGTTGGCTGGAAGGGCTTGTTGAACAAGTCCATTGACTTGACCATAATATGCATTGAATAAATATAAGTAAACCCATTTCCACAGGTTGGGGACTAAAATGAAAAGAGAAATCCAAGAAGTAATGGTAAGATATGAGTGGAAATCCTAAGATAGAAGACACTGGAAAACCTTTAGAATAAAACCTGGGTCTTCAGTGGGAAAAAAAACATTTTCCAAAGGATAAATACAGAAGTGGAAATACTGAGGGTGTGAGTAAAGAGGGTCATCAAAATAAATTTTAGAGTTTAGAATTCATCTATTCCTGGGAGGATATCTTTAAAATATTAGGAATCAAGTGAATTGACAATGAAAGTGAAAACTCGAACTGTACCTCAGAATTCTCCTCAAACATTTGAATTTCTTACCTTAAATGTTGCTTTTAAAGAAACCAGGGTTCCAAAGAAAGAAGTTGTTAGGTTTTTCATGGCATCCTAGCGGCGAAAAAGGTTGTAAAACGTCTAGGAAAATGTTGTAAACTCGTTCCTCGAACCAACAGCCGCCATCTTTGTTGCCTATACTGAGTAAGAGTAGGTACTCATGTCCTGTGTGACCCTACGTCATTAACCCCTTGCTACTTCATTCCCCATCGTATGCTATCTTTTGCTATTTGTTAGTGTCATTTACTATATGTACATGAAAATCATCAGCCACCTTGTTTTTTAATCTAGTTATTTTTGCACTTCTACGTTTTCAAAGCTTTCCTCTTGAACTGTGTAGTAAAGGTAAGCTGTGAAGGAAGCCGGTTTTAAAAGCACTAGAATTAACAGATTATCAACCATATTTCTCGTTTTATTGGGTATCAATCAGCAACCCACAAGTCTTTACCGTATTTCTCTTCTCTCATCCTTATTTTTTTTAGGAGATCATGTAATAATATAATGTATATATTGATTGACGCAATATTTATGAGAACCATATACAATTTCAAGGGGCTTAAACTATAATACAATTTTAATAAAAAAACTTGAAAAAACTTTAGCATCAAAAAAGAACTTAGTTCGCAGTGTTTGTTAGGAGAAAATTCATATAATTTGTATAAAGTTCGCTGGACTGCGACTGCGCCTTCACAGGCAAGACACGGCACGGCCAGTGTGTACTAACTGTCTGTATCAAGTTTATAACACGCCCTTATGATCTGCGTTCTGGATCTAATACCGTCCGTAAAATAATTGTTCAACTGCTAAGTGCTTTAATGAATACTTTACCAAGCGATTTCAAGACTTAAGTCACCAACTATTTATTGATATTATATTTATCGTGTGTGCATATCAATATTATAAAGTTCTTATAGTTCAATTTAATACTACTATTATTCCTATGTTTATCCGTATTCAAATTATTGCTGACCCCATTGTAATAAGTTTTTGTATACTGCGTGAAATATCATCACTGATTACTGAACCACTAGTTTCTCACAGTCATGTTTTGTGTCAGCCCAGGGAGCCCAAGGTGGGTTTCTGTGTTGTCAAATTGTAAGAAAATGTATGGAGATCTATAAAAAACCTCAATAAAATCGTCAAAATGTGTAATAAAGTAAAGAAATCTTAGCTGACCTTTGAGAAGTTATACCTCTATCGCCCTGCCTGGTTAGAATTCGATTTAAACAAAATGCTAAAACTGGCTTAATCCGAATTCTAACCACGCAGGGCGATAGAGGTATAACTTCTTTACTTTATTTCACATTTTGACGATTTTATTGAGGTTTTTTTATAGATCCCCATACATTTTCTTATAATATGACACCACAGAAACCCACCTTGGGCTACCTGTGGTTTCAGAGGCCTGTTCCAGACACCGCTTCAAACTTGTGCCGAATTAACTTAATATGAATTATGTCTGACAAAAGAGCGACGTCTGAATCATCTTGTGAAGGCAGTTTTATATCAAACAGGAAACACGGCTAAGTTCGGCAGCGCTTGCTGCATTATGTGACACTGGAGTGACAACTGATTCAGACGGCACTCGAACCTAATACATGAATCATGATAACTGGAGATCTCCCCTTCTCCTTCATACCTGTAAAGTCAGCACAAGTACGCCGCCTGTTGCACAGGGAGCCCGACTTTCCTTTGCCGCATTCAATATTCATTATTCTTTACGTAATTGCTTTTTATGGGTTTCCTGTGGTTTAAGATCGGCTAAGGCTAAGCTGTGTAATCAGATATTTACTGTAAATTGATAGCCGATTAAATTGGTTGGTAACGTGCTCTTTATGGGTTGCCTGTGTTGTTTGAATGTAACGCACTTTCTATAAAGCATTCAAATGCTTTATAAAGAGTGCGTTACCAACAATTTAATCGGCTATCAATTTACAGTACAGATCTGATTACAGCTTGTGTAACCGTCAACCGTAATCCAATCCCAAACCACAGGAAACCCATAAAAAGCAATTACGTAAAGAATAATGAATATTGAATGCGGCAAAGGAAAGCCGGGCTCCCTGTGCCTGTTGTTGCTGACAAGTCTAACTTAGTTGTATTAAATTCGTCACATGAGTGAAGCGGTGTCTAGAACGGGCCAGACCTTACATATCCGTCTTGGAGAACAAGAATATGTGAAGAAATTATTATTGCATGTGTCTCACTCCAGAAGAACATCCACCATTTTTATACTGGTTGCACACTAAGTTAGCTAGTATAGATACATAAATACAGCTATATTATTGATTTTTTAAGACTATATTGATACACCCACATCTCAAAAATAACTCACACAAGCGAAACAAGCGATCAAAAATACAGTACATATTCTTGCACGCGCCTTATTTGATAATCCCCGTATGGTATCCTGTGTCGTTATTTGTGCAAATAATGTCACAAGGGAGGCAAGTTCAAATGTTATTGAACCCTGAAACAACCTCTGGGCTGATCAAAGTCAAGGCCTAACTAACAAATTGAATTTGAATTTAGCGTGTTAAGTTTTGCGGAGGAAGGAAAACTAAAGCAAAACCCTCGAAT
Organism: Anthopleura xanthogrammica; assembly: GCA_964019055.1. Taxonomy (NCBI): domain Eukaryota; kingdom Metazoa; phylum Cnidaria; class Anthozoa; order Actiniaria; family Actiniidae; genus Anthopleura; species Anthopleura xanthogrammica. Next base: position 1,201,450 of record OZ025219.1, on the reverse strand, counting down.
CAGTGGAACTTTTCTCACATGTGATACCGAATGTGACAATAAAAATCGAGACCCCAAAAGCGAGTGCACTACCAATACGCCTTTAAAAGTATATCTTTACAAACATTCATTAAATACATAGGGGAATTATATAGTAAATCTGTACTCTGAACTTTTCAGTATTTCTTAACATTTGCAATTGATTGTGACGTCATCACCCATGAGAAAGAATGGTGCCCAGTACTTTGGTTCGCTGTAGCTGGCAATGTTCCTCATTTCGTTCATCGCTTGTTGCAAACTTGCACTCGCACTCTTTCCGTCCATTAAACCAATATAGAATTTAAACATGAAGTCAGCTGTTGCTTCATCATCGATGGTCCACAGAGACGCTACAACTGCACGAGCACCTGACGCTAGAAAGGCCCGACACATGCTAACTACTCCTTCAGCTCTGATTTCACCACGTCCACTGTGACAGCAGCTTAACACAACTAACTGTGCACGTACTTGAGCCTGTTGAACTTCAGCCATGGTCAGCATGTAATCTTCTTCATCTGGGATCTTTGCTGCTCTTATCTCAGGAGAAGGTGCAAGTGCAATCGTACCTTTGGTTAGACTGCCGTGTGCAGCAATGTGAACAACAGCTACTCCTTGTTTTAGTCTTTGGATAACAGCTTGCTTCGTAGCCTTCTCTCCTGTCAAAGGGGTCTCATCGAATACCCTGCCTACTCCGACCACTTCAGCAAACGCATTTTCCAAAGGATCCAATTCTGTCTCTTCACCATCGAACATGACTTTACCAACAAGAGGATTTCCAACAATTAAGGCACCTTTGTTGGAATAATAATCTTCTGTGCGTCCTTGCAACATCTTTAAAGTCGCTAAAGAAGGAACCAGTCGGATACGTTTAGTTTCTGAAAGATACTGTCCGGTTTCTGGGTCCCGTAGGGCAGCGAATGGTACTTTGTATAAGGGACCATCAGGAACAATCAAAATTTCGTCTTCCTGTCCAAAGTATTTTACGTTTTTATTGACAATAGGCTCACCATCTTGCTTGAAAGAATATATTGCATTGTGCCTTATCAGCATCTTATGTAACCATTCCAAAGCACTTTCCTTAATGTCAGTTTCTTGGCATTTCTCCGGTTTGTCATCGACAGGAGGAGATCGGTTTTTTTCTGATAAATGAGAATGTGCAAATTCTTCAGTCAGATTCCTTGTTTCTTCCGGATAACTTACAGCCGCTTCAAACGGTGGTTTGTCCAAGGATCTATTTTCACAATTGTCGGCAACATGTTCCAAAATTTCTATCTCTTTTAATGCTTCATCAACAAACATTTCAAAAGTTGCTTTATGTGTACATGCACATGAGCACTCGAAGAGCTTCACAGAAAACTGCAATTCTCTCTCATTATCAATAATGAAAACATAAGCAATCGGACCAATGACAGTGTAGAAAAAAGTTGAGCATTTGTTCTTAGAGAGGAGTGATTCGATATCCTTATACTCCAAGTCATCCTCATTTTGTCCGTTCATTCCATATTTCTGTAGTAAGCTGTTCAAAGATCGTGCTCGGCCTCGATCTGACACGACAAGAGCTTCTTGTACTTGTTTTGTATCCACAAGAACATAGACCAAATCCTTGTAGCAATCAACGTAAGCATCAAGAAGTAATATCTTGAAATCTTCGCCACCAAGAGCATCAAACATGGATTCAAAATATCGTATTGCTTCCCTGAATGAGTTTTCAGCTTCGTTCATCCACTTGAGTTTTAGATAGGTACGACCTTGTCTAGAATAACTGATAGCTTGTAGGTGTTTGGCATCAACATGACTTGCAATAGCCAGGGATTCTCGATAACACTGCAAGCTGTTCTCGTATTGACCTAAGGTATCGTGTACATCTGCAATCTCGAGTAAACAGTACACTTTGTCAGTGCCATGATAGTGAGCACAACGTTCAAACAAGGCCAACTGTTGTTTGAGACATACGATCGCTTGGTCGTAATCTTCGTTTAATCTGTGACCTTCATATTGTTCAAGAAACTCGTTGCATTTTTTATCTTGTTGATCACTGCTTTCTTTAAGCAACTCCAAACATGGGCGGCTACTGGAAATAAATCCAACAAAATTGGTTGCTCTCCCGAGAGCTTCTACACGGAGGTGAAGTTCGTTTAAAAACCCATTAAACGTTTCCGTTACACTGGAGTTTTTCCGTTGTGTGGCTATGTTCAAACCTTCATTAAGATTGAGAAGCGTATCCTCATACTCATCTAAACCAAGATAGGCCACTCCTAGCGCCAAGTACGCCTCCATCACGTCATCCTCATTTTCAATTTCCTTTGCAGCTTCCATGTACTTCTTACCATAATGAATAGCTTTGTCGTACTGATTCATGAATTCATAGATATTCCCGATTTCATGATACACATCCTTTTGCATGTTCTTCTCTTCGATTTTTTTTGCAATAATAATAGCCTTCTTTAAGGACTCTATGGCTTCGTCGTAATTCTTACAAGATCTGTATACCTTCCCCACTAAAAAATGGCCTTGCATTTCATGCTTTTTCTCGCCGATTTTTCCGAAAATTTCGATGCCCTTTTTGAAATGTAAGATAGCATCACTCTCTTGATGCAGTGAATCAAAGGTCTTTCCCAGAAAAATATGCGCGTCACCTTCAGCATGTGTGTTACTAGATTTCTTTGCAATATCAAGGCATTTTTGAAGATAATCGCGAGCATTATCGTGTTGTTCCAGTCGTAGATAACTATCCCCAAGTCCCATATACACGTATGCTATCTCCTGTTTTGCACGATTTACTGCAAAGTCAAGGCTCTTTTTTAAATGGATAATAGCTGTTTCAAATTGACTCTTTGATACATATACCTTTCCAAGTAAAAAATGTGCTTGAAAATCTACCTCTTCTTCAACTGGCAAAGTTTCTGAAGTGCAGAGGCATTTCTTAAGGTACATAACAGACTCATCAAGTTTGTTCAACGAGTGGTTAATGCTTCCAAGTAAAAGGTATGCAAGACATTTCACTTTTTTGTCTCCATTCTCTTCTGCCATGTCAATGCATTTCATTGTATACGTGATAGCGCTGTCAAAACGACCAAGTGACTGGTAGCACTTACCAAGTGAAAAATATTCCGCCATTGCTGAAATCTTGTCATCACTTTCAACTTCAAGTTCTAGACTCTTTGTTGTACAATGTATAGCATCCTCACACTGGTTTAATGATTCGTATGTCTTCCCTAGAATTGCATACGCGACCTTTTCGCCAAGTTTATCTCCAATGTCCCTTGCAATAGCTATAGTCTTTTGACCAGTGACAACGGCATCTTTGTATTCACTCATCTGGTACTGACAATCCTGAATTAACAAATAAACCATCGATTCATAGCGTTTATCACCTACTGCTTTTGCATTCTCAAGGCTTCTTTCGCTGTACAGAAGAGCTTCCTTGTAGTTGCTCTGCGAGAAATATAATTTACCAACGATGAAACATGCCGTCATCTCAACAGATTTCTGATTAATTTCTTTCGCGATGTTTATACAGCTCTTACAGTAAGAAATAGCTTCACCGTCCAGTTTTATTTCTCGATATGTCTTCCCTAGTATTAGACACGATTTCATTGCGACTGTTTTATCACCAATTTCCCTTGCAATGGCAAGACATTTCTTGGTGTAAACAATAACGTCATAGTACTGATGTAATTCTACATTCAGCGCTCCTAAGTTAAAGTAGGCAATCATCTCTGCATTCTTTTCTTTTGTTGCCTTGGCGATGTCAATGCATTTCTTGTAATGAAGAATTCTACTCTCCAAGTCATTTTTGTTCTGTGACAAATAGACATAAAATTCTTTCAAACGACGTTCAAAAGGAATGTTCTTAGTAAATCTTATGAGCTGTATTTTCAGATGGATGTCGTTATCATAAAAAGCAATCTCTGTACACTCTTTGTGAAGACAAATCAATTGTTCCCTGGTGAGGCCATGATCGAGATATTCAGCAAATGATATACATAACCTTGCCAGAATAATAGGTTCAAAAATTTTGTCCAAATTATTTGTAAGATTATACTGGACTTCAGGATTTGATGAAGTAGCCTTTTTCTTTTTCTTCTTTTTTCTGTATAAAAATAAAAAGGCGATTTGGCAAAACAGTGAGACAACAAATAATTTTGACTATGCGTTTAGCCAACTCTTGATCGCAGGAAAGAATCGTGCAAATAAATGTCAGTTTGCACGTACCTGTGTTCGCTCATTTCTTCACCAGTGTTAGCGATCCAATATATTTTTGCATAATCGCGCGATCGTGATGCAGCTGAACTTGGGTATCCCAACTTTACGCAGAACGTGTAAGAATCATACTGCTCTGGTCCTCTTCCATTGAGTTATGACTAACTGACATTTAGAAAAAATGATAAAAGTATTATTTTCCGTCAGTTGTAAGAAAAGCGGTCAAAGAACCAAATTGAGTCCGGTGGCAACATATTTTAATGCAAACTGCTATTCAAAGCAAGCACATTAAACCAACATGAGGAAACCAGATAAATTACATGTCATACAACAGCGGCCAAATGATTTTAAAATGATCATTGGTAACGTATTTCTGTGCACGAATAACTAGAGCACATGACTAAGGAACTAAGGGAACAAAAGAAGCCGAACAACATTCATTATGCCATCATACAGAAGTGGCAACAAAATACATCTTCGGCATTATCAGATACACACTAAGCTCATAGTTCAAGGTATCACTACGTATAACGGACATAATTATTGAATTCAAAGAAAAATGTGGAAAATATAAAATGTCATTTGAAACAAAGCTAGTTTAGAACTACCAACTGACCTATCAGCGTTGCCAAATATAAGAGGAGAATTAATACATCGCAGAGTTAAATACTAGGCCTTAGCTCTGCTGGTGGAGTTGCTTCATCCTCGACAAACATCCAAAAGAAAGTTCTAGAAACGTTCGGGAAAACGTCTGAACCCCCTGCAGGTTTGAACGGACGTATGACTTGTTGACTTGTTTTGATCAATGAATTTTATTAGAAATTTGACCACTAAAACTAGATGCCGAGATGCTTGTAAGTAATGTTTATCATCCATCACTGACATACCCACACATATGTATAGTAAATTTAGTGTGAGTGGGTATAGACCGAACCTCATCGAAGAACCCCTTATGGGGAGTGATGGTTGGAGATATATGTATCCGAAAATAAAATTTATTTCAAACTTTATTCCCGGAAAATCGACAAAAAAAATACATTTCTCATTACAGCCAAGTAAGAATCGTTATTTTCTCAATTCCTGTGGATCGATCCGCGAACAAAGTTCCGTTCGTCTTTCGTCTTTAGAGAAGCCATATTTTCATCATCGGCAAGCAATATTTCGAAAGCCGTTAACCTAAATTAGACAAAACTATTCAAAAGTTTATTCGTATTATAGAAACTATTAATGGAGTCAACAAATTTCAAATCAGTATTTTTGTTATTTTATCTTTTCTCTTATACAAGTCTAAAAAAAAATAGTGCTGCCTACCTTTACTTGAATTGAACTCACTTTAAAGAAGTAAATCCATCACAATTGAGTAGCATCAAACGTACTGATAACACACTTCAAAGCCATTCATTTTCTTCGATCAAACAGCCTCAACGTCTTCTTCAAAATCATTGTGAATTCTTGATCAAACTTGGGATAAACAAGGGACTTTTCCCATGACCTCCGCGACGTAATTTCTATTGTTTCCAACCCTGGGGTCCAAAATTTTCCGGTCAGTAATTTTTCTATATTTCCATAAAGAAAGCATCTCTTCGCATCAACGCATGCAAGACAGTCAGTCTTTACCTACAAAGAAATTAAGCCTATTTTTTTAAATTTCAGTCGCATCAAGGTATCAATTTCCGGTAACATTTGGCCTATCCCCTCCTCACTACGTGTATGTTTTGTACAATACATATTAAAATTCTAATTTGACTTGTAGAATCGACTCGATTTGGCTTTTTTTTATCTGTTGGTACGTTATGAGACAAATCTCTTTCAACCAAAATGAAATTGATAACATACAAATCCGCGCTCATACTTCCTAAACAGAGTAACGCATTAACGGCATTAAAACCAAAAAGATATTGGCACAAGATACTGTGGCAATTCTCCGGTATTATAGGCAGCTTCTTACTACTATATATACCTAAATAATAATGCAGTGGTCCATAATCAAACATAATATGGTTGTTGTTCGACCATCAAAAGCAAAACATCGTTGATATTCTGAACACGCTTTCTTCGACTGCCAATTCAGAATAGACATCACTTGTCTTTCTTCATAACCTTTTTTTACATCTTACTCGCATATTATCATTTCAAAATCCACACAAATTTCGAAGTCAAACGAACGAAGAAACTGGCGAAAGAGCGTCTTCTCATGCATGATTAACATGGGGTTTTCCCTTGATCACCTCATAGCAACAACAGGTGGCAGTCACAACACGTTCTTTTAAGCTCATTGAGAGAAATTAAAATTGTATTATGTGAACGAAGAACAAAATATATCAGTTTTACATCTGCATATGATTAGGGTTTATGTTTACAAAAAGTATTTTTTACGTAAATTTCCCTCTGATAAGCTCCTGATAAGGTCCTCTCGAAAATAAGCTCGTAAGGTACGATGAGCAAATATAATCAGGGCTTATTTGTGCATGGCGGAGTTGCACGCCGGTTGCCTTCAAAGTAAAATATTAAAGAAAGACGAAAATGAATTGTAGTAAAGTCCGTTTCTATTCAATACCTCGGACACATGTCAAATATCAGACTAAAAGAAAGGGGGGCTTAATAAATTTCTTCCTTTAAAAAGGGGGGCTTATTAGAGAGAGGCCTAATAGAGGATTTACGGTACCTTACTTATAAGAAAGAAAAAATATCTTCTTATAGAAAGTTAGAATGAGTTAGTGAGTGAATATAGGGGGGGGGGGGGGGTATGATAATTTTGCCAACCAGGAAAGGGGTTGCGTAATATTTGGATAAGACAACAAGTAATTTTGCCGATCCCCCCCCCCCCTCCCCCATACACTAATAAATGAAAGCCCCCTTATAGATCCCTTGCACGTGACGTCAGAGCAGCTCAATTTGGAGAACCAAACAAAATAATTTCCATCTCCTGAGAATTGGAACCTATTGTTTTGTCCTCCAAATTGAGCTGCATTCCGAAGAGCTGCAGGGGTCTATATCTCTGGTTAAAAGCAAACTTCTTTGCTCAAAATATTATCATATTATAGACAGCTAGATATATGGCCTTTATCATAATCATCTGAGAAAATTTACAGTCTTTGAACTCGAGTTTATAAATCATACCTCATATTATAAATTTTCGCCAGCAATAAAATTGAAATCTTAGCCGAGATTCAAAGTTCAACAGTGAACACAACTGCAAATCAATATTACTAACATTAATTGTGAAAGATAGAGTCGAGGGTGTAATAGATAGAATACATTAGTAATACACGTATAAAAATCTCGTGCAAATTCACCAATTTGACGCAATAGTTCCCGTGTCAGATCACAATGACTGAGAAGTGCTCACGCAGTATGGACGGTACCGTGCCGTGACCATGACGATGCAGTAACAAAGCATTCTGATTGGATGAGAGATATCACGCGTTGTGATTGGTTCAAAGAGTGTCGTCAATTCCCTACCGCGAGGTGCAGTTTCACAATCTACCCTATAACGCATGTGAGATTTGCTATATGTTTATTGAACACATTTGCATATTTAGTTCCAATATACAACCAGAACTACTAGGAGTACTCAGTAAGTAGCACCATACATATATAGTTAAAACACTCCTGCTCGTACACAACCAGAACTACTAGGAGTACTCAGTTAATAGCACCATTGATACATATATAGTTAAAACACTCCTGCTCGTATACAACCAGAACTACTAGGAGTACTCAGTTAATAGCACCATACATATATAGTTAAAACACTCCTGCTCGTATACAACCAGAACTACTAGGAGTACTCAGTTAATAGCACCATACATATATAGTTAAAACACTCCTGCTCGTATACAACCAGAACTACTAGGAGTACTCAGTTAATAGCACCATACATATATAGTTAAAACACTCCTGCTCGTATACAACCAGAACTACTAGGAGTACTCAGTTAATAGCACCATACATATATAGTTAAAACACTCCTGCTCGTATACAACCAGAACTACTAGGAGTACTCAGTTAATAGCACCATACATATATAGTTAAAACACTCCTGCTCGTATACAACCAGAACTACTAGGAGTACTCAGTTAATAGCACCATACATATATAGTTAAAACACTCCTGCTCGTATACAACCAGAACTACTAGGAGTACTCAGTTAATAGCACCATACATATATAGTTAAAACACTCCTGCTCGTATACAACCAGAACTACTAGGAGTACTCAGTTAATAGCACCATACATATATAGTTAAAACACTCCTGCTCGTATACAACCAGAACTACTAGGAGTACTCAGTTAATAGCACCATACATATATAGTTAAAACACTCCTGCTCGTATACAACCAGAACTACTAGGAGTACTCAGTTAATAGCACCATACATATATAGTTAAAACACTCCTGCTCGTATACAACCAGAACTACTAGGAGTACTCAGTTAATAGCACCATACATATATAGTTAAAACACTCCTGCTCGTATATAACCAGAACTACTAGGAGTACTCAGTTAATAGCACCATACATATATAGTTAAAACACTCCTGCTCGTATACAACCAGAACTACTAGGAGTACTCAGTTAATAGCACCATACATATATAGTTAAAACACTCCTGCTCGTATACAACCAGAACTACTAGGAGTACTCAGTTAATAGCACCATACATATATAGTTAAAACACTCCTGCTCGTATACAACCAGAACTACTAGGAGTACTCAGTTAATAGCACCATACATATATAGTTAAAACACTCCTGCTCGTATACAACCAGAACTACTAGGAGTACTCAGTTAATAGCACCATACATATATAGTTAAAACACTCCTGCTCGTATATAACCAGAACTACTAGGAGTACTCAGTTAATAGCACCATACATATATAGTTAAAACACTCCTGCTCGTATATAACCAGAACTACTAGGAGTACTCAGTTAATAGCACCATACATATATAGTTAAAACACTCCTGCTCGTATACAACCAGAACTACTAGGAGTACTCAGTTAATAGCACCATACATATATAGTTAAAACACTCCTGCTCGTATATAACCAGAACTACTAGGAGTACTCAGTTAATAGCACCATACATATATAGTTAAAACACTCCTGCTCGTATATAACCAGAACTACTAGGAGTACTCAGTTAATAGCACCATACATATATAGCTAAAACTCTCCTACTCGTATCTCATACACTACTTGAGGTTCTATTATCTATAGCTAACAAAACATTACTTTATATACATTGATTTATTAATAATCTTGTAGTAGTATAGTGTCTTCGTGATCTATTTACATATTTAATCTTCTAAAACATTGTCTTTTAAAACAACTGACTGAAGTTAGTTCTGACGAATAAATCATCTGCATAATCAGAAAGATAACCTTTAAATCTACAGTATGCTTCAATCACGTGACTCGGCGAAGTCACATGACCAGTCCTGGCCTATCAACTACAGATTAATAGTGACGTCATCACCTATGAGGAAGAATGGTGCCCAGTACTTTGGTTTGCTGTAGCTGGTAGTGTTCCTCATTTCCTTCATCGCTTGTTGCAAACTTGCACTCGCACTCTTTCCATCTTTTAAACTAAGATAAAAAATTTTCATGAACTCGAATGTTGCATCGTCGTCGATGGCCCACAGAGACGCCACCACTGCACGAGCACCTGACGCTAGAAAGGCTCGACACATGCCAACTACTCCTTCGGCTCTGATTTCACCACGTCCACTGTGACAACAGCTTAATACAACTAACTGTGCACGTACTTGAGCCTGCTGTACGTCAGCCATGGTCAGCATGTAATCTTCTTCATCTGGGATCTTTGTTGCTCTTATCTCAGGAGAAGGTGCAAGTGCGATGGTAGCTTTTGATAGAATACCATGTGCAGCAATGTGAACAATAGATACTCCTCCTCGTAGTTTCTCTAGGACGCGAGGCTTTGTAGCATCGGCTACCACTAATGGACGTACCCCAAGTATGTCAGCAATGTCTATTGCCTCGTCTAGAGCACCAAATAGTGGCGCAATGTCCCGTTCTTCTCCATCCATCATAACTTTTCCAACCAAAGGAGATCCAATAATCAAAGGCTTGGCATTGCTAGGTCGGTCCGTTGGGAAATCTTCAAAGTGCTTTAAGGTTGCCAGTGAAGGAGCAAGTCTAATACGCTTTGTCTCTGATAAATACTTTCCCGTGCGAGGATCTCGTAAGGCGGAAAATGGGATTTTTTATGAGGGACCTTCAGGAATAATAACAACCTCGTCTTGCTTCGACGATAGTATTCTATCACATTCTAAGATATCAAATAGAACTTCTAGAGCAGATCCTTTGCTTTCAGAACTATTCTCATTTGATTCTCCTCTTTTAGAATCGTGGTTAAGCAGTGATGCAGTCGGTTGATTAAGTCCCTCGTATTCTTCTTCGCTTCTTTTTTGTTCTTTTTGAATATCTTTTTCTTTGTCCAAGGACCTATTCTCACAGTTAACCACCTCACGAACACCTTTTTCGTCAAACAACGTATCGACATATATCTGTATGCAATGATTTGTACAAATTGAATATTGCAAATTTGTCGCTCCGAGAAAAAAATTCCGAAAACCATTTGAAAAAAGGGAGTAAAAGGAAATGCTGAAGTCATTTCTTGAGACCAGAGATAAAACATCGCTGTACTCTAGATGTTCATCATTGGTCCCCTCTTGTTTCATCTTAAAGTTTGAAATCATAAGGTCTTTCAATGCTCTTGCACGACAACGATCTAACACTAAAAGCGCTTCCTCGATCTGTTCGCCTGTGATTAACAGTATTGCCAACACCTTATAACTATGAATATATTGGTCAAAAATTGAGACCTTGAATTCATCAAGACTACCAAGTGCCGTAAAGACCGCTTCAAAGCATCGTATAGCTTCTCTTAGAAAACGTTCTGCCAAGTTCAGTTCTCTGTTTAACAAAACCAATGATGTACCAATTTCAAAATAGAACATGGATCGCTGCAGATTATCAGAACAGGACTCAGCAGTGGGTAGCCCTTCTTTGTAACAGCATAAAGCCATTTCATTCTGACCCATCAACTGATACACGCTTCCGATTGCTGTGAAACAGAACAAGTTTGTATCACGATTAATGTCCATCTCTTTTAACTGCTCAAGGCAATTGATGGCTTTTACATGATCTTTTTTGGCACAGTAAAATGTGTGAAGCCGTGAGAAAGCCGTTATTATATTATTTTTGTCACCTATCTTTACCGCTTGGGCAAGATCTTCTAAGAGATCATCTTCAGAACATGTTGGTAACTCTAATAATTCCTTGAATGAGGGTTCATCACAAGCCTTGTCAAACAAACCAACAACTGCATACATTTGAGAACGAATTTTTTTGAAGTTTGCTTCAGCTTCTTTGTCTCCAAGCTCTGTAGCAATCGCCATACCTGCATCTATACTCAGAGACAAATCATTCAACTGCATCGAGCCAAGATATACTTGTGCAAGAAGATAATGCCCGTCCATCTGGGTTATTTTCTCGTCGGTTTTTTGAGAGATATCCAGGCATTTCTTACCGTATTGGATGGCAATATCTTTTTCATCTAATGTCACGTATAAAGACAAGAGACGGAGGCATGCACGTGCTTCAATCATTTCCTCGCCAGTTTCCTGTGCCATCTCGATGCATTTCTTTTCATAATACACTGCATCACTGTACTGTTCGAGTGTTTGATATATCTCTCCTAGAGACAAACACACCTTTGCCGCCGCCTCCTTTTCGCGCCCAATATGGTTCACAATGTCGATGCATTGCTTGTAATTCAGAATGGCTTCATCGTATTTCTCCAAAGACTGGTTTACTCTTCCCAAAGTCAAATACGCAACAACGTCAGCAGCTTGATCATTATTATCTTCCTTGTCGATGTGAACACACTTGTTACAGTTTGAAATCGCATCATCGTATTTCCTCAAAGAAAAATATACATCTCCAAGTACTCTATAAGCATGAGCCTCAGCAAGTTTATCGCCAATAGTTATTGCAAGCTCAATACAATTCTTGCAATAGATAATTGCATTGTCGTAGTCGGAAAGAGCTTGATATATCTGCCCCATTAATAGGTAAGCCGAGACTTCACCACATCTGTCTTCTATTTCCCTTGCTATTTCAATGCTTTTTTTCCCAAAGTCGGTGGCATCTTGAAAGTGATTCAATGCAAGATGTGCTCTTCCTAGATGTAAGTATGCAGTCATCATAGCCTTCTGGTCGTTGGTTTTCCTGGACCAATCAAGGAGCTTGTGCGCATACACAATAGTGTCATCATATTTCTGCATAAATTTATATGCGACCATTATACATTCATATGCCATCATCTCGCCTTCTGCACTATCAGTTTTCTGGGCAATTTCAAGACTTTTTTTGCCGAAGTCAAGAGCATCATCATAACGAGCTAAGAATGAAAATGCAGTTGCTATTACATAATGTCCCTGAATTTCGTAATCTTTATCGCCTATATTTCGAGCGATCTCAATCCATTTCTTGGCGTGCAAGACAACGTTGTCAAACTCTTTGAGCTCCTTATATGTCAATGACAAATATTGATGAACTAATAACTCATAACGTGGTATTACTACAGCTGACGGTAATATTTCCTTCAGACACCTCAGTGAATCAGCATGTCTACCTATGCTGTTGCTATGCAATACGAACTGTATGCAAGAATTCATCATGGTACTTATATCATCACAGTGTTTAGCCATCTCTATGCATTCTTTGTACAGACAAATCAGCTTTTCAGTTGGGAGTCCAAGGTCCTCTTGCAACCTGTAGCCTGATGCAAAGCAAAACCTTAGAAAAGTAATCTTCTTGAACATATCCATCTTCGGCTTTACTTGTTATTCCACAGTCATCCAAAATCAAACATTATGATAAATAATTAAACAAGCAAACAAATGAATGAATGAAGAATCACATAATTTAAATTGGAAAATTTTCTGTGGAAAAAAGAAACGAAGTTGTAATTTTTAAATAACCCCCTAAGTTGATTTTAATTTACTAGTAGACTCTGGCTTAAATTGTAACATAATTATACAGACGTTTCGGTCTTGTTTCAGACTTTCTTCAGTGTAAAGACCGTCAGCTTTGCAAGCGCATTTTAAAACTAGCTCTTAGTATTGCGCGTCCATTTTAAATCTATTTGTTGGCGCGAACTATTCTAGAAGTTACAAGACTGCTAGTCGATTAAAATTATCATGAATCCTGGCTGCAATTTTCACATTTTTAACCCCATAATTTGAACCACTCTAACTTCAATGACATCACGATGATGCATTATGGGATTGAAATGTGGACAAGCCAAGCCCAAAACACATGCTAATATGCTGTAACAATGTTTTGTTGTCTTGTTGTTTCTGATTCGTGGAAAAACTACTGTTGTTCGGCTGATATTGATCTTCTTTTCCTTGTTAACCGAAGCCTTTATTACAAAGTTTTTAAATCAGCATTTCGATCCCACAAGGCTTTGCGATATCAATTTTTTAGTAACCGTAACAAATGCTATTCATTTGCCTTTCGTGTTGGCTGGAACAATATATTGTTCTCTGTTACGCCTCACATGCCATAGCTATAGGCAAGAGAGTATGAAGTAAGAGAGCACATTTCCGTGCCCTATGATAATTATTTGAAAGTCTATTTTTAGCTCAATCTTGAAGTCGGGGATGGGCTTGAATATCAACTGGGGAAAGCAGGGCTGAGACGGCCTCTTTATTATTGATAAAGACCTATTCGTTCAAGGCCCAGCTCACCCCCTAAAGCCATTCCCAGCTTTAAGTATGAGGAGGTACCAAAGTCCTTGTCCTGTCAGTCAGAATTTCAATATGTCAAGACACATGCAATGGGCTTGATTGGAAACTTTGATCACAATTCATAGCTGAAGCAAAACCCTTAAGGTGGCTGCCTGCTATAGAAAAATTCCACGAAAAAGTTCTTAAATCAAAATTTCTTAAACCCAAATCTAATGCTGATTTCAAATCTGGAAAGAAAAAGGGGTGTCCCGAGGTCGTTTTTGAGAATATTCACGATTAAAGACAAGGATATCAACAACTTTTTGAAGGAAAAGAAGCGAAAACCAACTCTCTATGAAAATAATCATAACTTCACTGGTAATCAAGATTTTGACGTTATTTTTTCAGGAAAACTAAATTATACATCGTTTTACAAATATAAGTCAAAAGATTTGGAAAATATTGAGAAATGTAATCAAAATTAATTTTGTTATTCATCTTGCCCTTGTCAATTTTGTCTAACCTAGTAAAACGAGTTTTAAAAAATGTACACTTACCGCTTTTTCTATCAGTAAAACCCATGTCATTCTTTTCAAACTTTGTCAAAAGTTTCTTTTTAATGTACTCTTTCGGAAATCCAAAAAGAATTATAGTCCCGTTCAAAATTTGAGGTTTTTGCCCTGTTGAAGTTCAAAACGTGTATGGTTCTTCAATAAAAGTTTCAAGGTTATTCGTGCGTGCGCACATAATGGCGTTAGATTGCCTGCTTCATGTCGTCATTGTGATTGTGTAGAAGCGTGCGCAGTAGCTTCATTTTTCTATAGTAGGCAGCCACCTTAAAGAACTTCAATCCGTGTGGGAGCTTGCCCGTTCCTTCTCTTTTAGTTTATTGCGCATGTTCGTGACGTAAAAAGTATCTAACTATTAGAAAGATATAAATTCACTGAAACAATGGAGAAGGCTGACATTCATTTCTTGTTTTTCTTAAAGGTAATACAATTTTTTTTTTTTTCATTTTCCAGAGGCAAAATTAAAAGTAAAAGTGTGGTAGATCTAGAAACAACATAAAAACCTCGTGCTCGGTCTTCGTTGAAATTCAACGAGAAAGAGGGCGTTGGCTGAGAGTTTTCGCTCTTGGTTTTTATACTATATTTAGTCTCGAAAGTGCCAAAAAAGGACGAAAACATCATAAACAATTTCTTTTCTTTCTATCGTTTTTTCGTTTTGCATAAAGTTTGATGTGAAGGCCAAGGAATATTGGAGCAACATTGGATCCATGTTTATCGATATTCCGTGAGGCCACCGTATATAAACATGTTTGTTCTTGAAGAATCATTTTGTTGGAAACGTTTACAATAACTCGTTTCAAGTACTTTTTAGTATACAAATCGTGGATATCTGGTTTTCTCAATATTTGCTTGTATTTATTCTGCGTTTGTTAAACATGTTTTAGTTGCGGAAAAGAACCAAATATTCGACAATGGTGGTAAAGAATGTAGCATAAAACATCAACAGCAAGACTAATCTTAAAAGTTCTTTTAATTAAGTCTTTTAAAATATTATAAAACTCGAGAAATCTCTCATAAAAGATTTAAAATTTAAAAACATTGGCAAAGGAAGTCTCTGATGTTTGTAGTCACAAATACCATTCACAGGACTGAAGTTCCTGTTAACCCATTAATCAGTGATCAAATAGCGTATAGGCAAATGAATATATAATGCTGAATAAGGTGAAATCATCGCCATCATTTTTTGACTTAAATATTGAACTGGTATTTTTATCGGACTGAAATACTATGGACATCTTCTATCTAGACATGATAGTGCACATACATGAACGCAGTTGAGTTGCCTCTTTCGAACCAGATGGCGATGGTTGAGCTCGACTATTCAAAATTTCAAACCTCCTAATATCTTCAATCTTGAACAACCTCAGACGTATTGACTTCAAATTTAAGATTTTGTCCTCAAGCCACGGTTAATAAAACAGGAAGGATCAAACCGAAACTGATGATTGTAAGAAAGAGA
Organism: Anthopleura xanthogrammica; assembly: GCA_964019055.1. Lineage (NCBI taxonomy): Eukaryota > Metazoa > Cnidaria > Anthozoa > Actiniaria > Actiniidae > Anthopleura > Anthopleura xanthogrammica. The sequence continues at coordinate 1,185,439 of OZ025219.1, read as the reverse complement.
AATATTTCTTTTTCATATGGCAATTTTCTAGGTTCAGGTTTCTTGTACATGAATGGCGTTCCATTTTTGTGCAGAATTCTTACTTAAAACCTTGTTCTATAAAAATGCTTTGAGCACTTTTACATTCAAAGCACATTGCAAGATTTACCCGCTAAGAATAAGATTCTTTGAACTTCACTGCCAAAACTGTAGTACTTATCGTTGAACAAATATGTTTTCGAATTGCGCGCATAAGTTCATCGATACTAAATACATACCAGATAACAGTAAACAAATTGAAGCTTTCTAATTTAAGCAGTAGTTACCTCGTGCATGTTGTCAATCATTCTTCATCACGTCCTGTCTTTGAGTTGTACATACGTTCCTCATTCAAACCTGGACTGAAGATGAACCCTATGAATGTGACGTATCGTATTCATGCCGACAATCTTCTATAATCATTAGTACATTGAGTCAGAAAACGAAAACTACAAACCAAGAATATCTTTGACAGATCAAACACGTGATGCTTAATGATATTCTTACTTGATCGCGAGGCTTTCGTAGGTGATTTGTATACATACTGATAAAATACGTGGCCCAAACCTGAAATGTGTCAGAGTCATTGGCCGATCCGAGGGAAATCTAGTTGATCAGGATCCTCTCGTTTCGTACCGGCAATGATCAATGTTACATTCTTATATCAATATAGCATTACGTCATATGCAAGAATAAGTATGCAGACGTGGCCGGCCCAACCCAATAAGAAAAGTTAGAGTCACGGCACCGTCACGCTACCGAATTCTCGAAAACCGCTGAATCAGCCGCGGTACACAAGTTTAGATAGTTTATAATAAAGTTAATAACGTAGCAACCAACAGGCTGAATTGCGTAAATTTACAGAAATATAAGGAATTTACAAGGATATTTTCAGAAAAGGTTGCTGAAAGTTTTGTTGCTTGTTGCATGTTGTATGCTGCATGTTGTATGTTACATGTTGCATAGCAAGCCCGAAATGCAGTATGGGGACTTGAGTTCAAGCAGCGAAACAACATAACAATATGGAATTTTCCCAAACTTTGTCTGCAGGTTTTTGCAGCATATTTTCTTCTGTGCTGACATTATTTACATATGAATATAATACATTTCAAGGTTGGTAAGCAACATACAACAAGCAGCATGCAACAAGCAACATGCAAGACGCAACAAAACCTTCACCAACCTTTTTTTGAAATAGCTGTCTTTACATTATTTTGTCTAAATTTATGAAATTGGCTACAAAAAGCGGAAAATTATATTACAAAATGTTTGTATAAGCTCTAAAATTATGAAGCAAATATGCAATTACTGATGAAGTTATTATATGGCTGATTATTTGCATGACTTCACATTGCGGGTATAAAGGACTGCTTGAAGCGATTCATATAGCCGAGCGCGGCAAGTCAAATACCCTTTCTTTTCTGGTATTATAGCTACTCTTGTCTTCAGGTGGAAGTAAATTCGCAAGTTTGTGAGAGCCGGTTGAAATTTGCTCAAAACGTTTGCTGCATTGCTCATCACGCTTATCTCTAAGAGTGTTCCGTCTAAAGGTAGTTAAACTTTGCTTAAGTCCTGTCCCTGGGATATGATTGCAAGTGCCCTTGCCCTGCACCATCTCAAGGTCTTCACAGAGATATTCAATGATCTAGTTTCAATGCTTTTACAGTGCGTACACACTACCCGGGACCACTAGACAGAGATTGAACTGATAATAGTATTAGCCAATCAGATCATCACGTTCTCACAGCCATTTCGCATTAATTAGGTAAACACGGACAGCAGAACACATAACAGCATCGAAAATGAGTGTAATTTGTGTTGAAAATGCAGTTGGGAAAGGTCGACTTATCCCAAGTTGAAATAGCAAATATTTTCTGTCCTCCTGTCGTCGAAGAATCCCGAATTTCAAACGATAATATAATAAATTCTAGACCAAAACTTTGTAAAAATACCAGTAACGAATTCTTAAAGCTGATTGGCCAAAACGGTTTTTGTTGGAATGTCATTGTTTTTAGGTGTTATCTGATTGGTCAATTTTCTTGAAGTGGTCCCGGTTAGTGTGTCCGCACTGCAAATGCTCATCCGAAAAAAGGAAGAAAAATGTCTTGAGAGAAAAGAAGCCGTTCCATACTTCCCTTCATTACTTTACCGGTGGTTACACGAACCCTAGCCGGATCTGTGCTTAACTAATGACAGTACAGTGTTCACAGGACCATGTACCGTAACACTGAAATAGCTTATTGTTTGGTGCAATTCATCCAATCAAAATCCGTAGTTACCATTTATACAGTAAAAAACTGTATGAATACGCCTTTAACGTGTCCACTCATACGTTGTCTGCTATATCATGATCATTCACCAAACACATTTTAAATGCATTTGAGCGTGATGTCATCACCCATGATAAAAAATGGCGCCCAATATTTGGGTTGTTTATACTTGCAACAAGTGTTTCTCATTTCATTCATTGTCTCCTGTAGACTCGTACTGGCACTTTTCCCAATCTTCAGATTGTAATAAAATATTGACATGAATTCAAGAGTTGCTTCGTCGTCGATGGCCCACAGAGACGCTACCACTGCACGAGCACCTGACGCTAGAAAGGCTCGACACATGCCAACTACTCCTTCAGCTCTGATTTCACCACATCCACTGTGACAACAGCTTAACACAACTAACTGTGCACGTACTTGAGCCTGCTGTACGTCAGCCATGGTCAGCATGTAATCTTCTTCATCTGGGATCTTTGTTGCTCTTATCTCAGGAGAAGGTGCAAGTACGATGGTAGCTTTTGATAGGATACCATGTGCAGCAATGTGAACAACAGATACCCCTTGTTGTAACTTCTCTAGGACGGCAGGCTTATTAGCTTCTTCGCCTATTAGTGGTTTCACATTAAGACAATTAGCTACTAATTTAGCTTCTGTTTGTGCACTTTCCAATTGAGGTATTTCCGTTACTTCCCCATTGAACATGACTTTACCAACAACAGGATCTCCAATAATCAATGCACCTTCATTGCTGTGATAATCCCCTGCATTCTCGCTTAGCAGTTTCAGTGTTGCAATCGAGGGAGCAACTCTGATACGTTTGGTTTCTGATAAATATTTACCCGTGTCAGGATCCTGTAGGGCAGCAAAAGGTATCTTACAAAGAGAACCGTCAGGAATAAAGACAATCTCGCTCTGCTTAAGCAACGACTTTTTTCTACCTAAAATCAAGAAATATAGAAATTCTAAGGCAGTAGCTGGACGGCATTTTTCATTATCGTACATCAAAATTTCCTTCTTGTACACGACAAAGCGTCTCTTTTGTAGATTATCCGAAATTACAAATCTTTTCTGTTCATCATTATCATCTTCCTCTTCTTCTTGTTTCTCGTGTTTGATATCTTGGTCAGTATCTAAGATCCTATCTTCACAATCGATCTCTTGAAGTAGCTCAATTTCATCAAACATTTTATCAATCAGTTGATGATATTTTTTCTCGTCGAACAATACTTGCTGGACTGAAGCTTCAAAGTAATTACATCCAACAAAAAAATCAAGTGCACTACGAAAACCGCAAATCGAGAAATAGAGAATTGCAAACTGGTTACTTGAGACTAGTGTTTCGATATCGCTGAATGTTATGTCGCTCACTTCTTTGTTTTCTTGCATTCCATAGTTGGCGACCAAAATGTCTTTCAGTGCGCGCGCACGCCATTTGTCTAGTACTAACAGGGCTTCTTCTTTTCGATTGGTTTTGATGTAAACCAGTGATAGGAACCTAAAACATCCATTGTATTTATCAATCATTGATATCTTGAAGTCATCATTGCGGCCAAGAGATCGATATAACGTTTCAAAACACTGTATCGCTTCAATAACGTAATGCTCAGCCAACTGCCAATTCTCAACTCCAGCATATAACTGAGAAATGGTAAAAAAGAAATCAAACAGAATTTTTTTGTTCTCTCTGCATCCTGCTACCTCACGCAGCCCACCTTCACAATACTGTAACCCTTCCTTGTTTTTCTTCATTGTTATATACAATTGTCCTATGGCTGCATAGCAAACCAGCTTTGCCAGATTGCAGTTCGGCTGTAGTGCAATTACTCGTCGTAAGCAATTGATGGCTAGTTCGTTCTGAAGCTTTGATTTGTAGTAGGTGTGAAGCCTGATTTGAGCCTCTACTTCCTGATTAACATCGCCTGCTTTCACAGCTTTCACAATAGCTTCTATTTCTTGTCTTGGACATGTTGGTACCTCAAAACGTGGAGCAAACGAAGAGGCCTTATCTTCCATTCCAACGAGGACGTAGAAACCTGACAGCAGAGAACTGAACCCTTGCATTAAGGTGTCGTTTTTCAGTTCTTCAGCTATAGCCATGCCTTTAGTCGCGTGGTTACAACCGCTATCAAACTGATCTGATCGATGATATGTATCTGCAAGAATGTAGTGTGCTTCCATTTCAGCTTCTTTGTTACCAGTGGCCGTTGCGATTTCAAGGTACGTTTTACCACAGTTGATAGCTTCATCGTAATTATTCAGCTCCAAATATGACCTTCCTAGAAAAGACAATGCATTCATCTCAGTACATCCATTAGTATCTTGATTGTCTCCTGTAGCTTCGATGCACTTTTTGCCATAAACAACTTCTTCTTCGTAACTGTTTATTTGAATGTAATTAATCAGCTCTAAATAGGACGCTCCTAGAACAGTCAATGCATCCATCTCAGGACATTTATCTTGATTGTCACCAATAGTTTCCATGCACTTTTTGGCATAAACAACTGCTTCTTCGTAACTGCTTTTGTGAAACAACGCTTTTGCAAGTCTCAAAAAGGCTTCGATCTCCATCTCTTTACAGCAAAAGAGACTCATCTTGTCGATGTATTTTCTACTGAATTCTACGACATCATTCCATTGGCTCTTTGCCTCGTACAACTTTGCTATCCAAAAAGATGACATTAGTTTAGCCCTTTCGTCTCCAATTTCAGTTGCAATTGCGGCAAGTTTTTGGAAAGAATCGAGTGAATCTTCAAACAATGCTAAATGCGCTTCAGATCGGCCAAGAGTAAGATATGCTGAAGCAGCCACAGATCCAAGTCTTGCATCTTTGATGTATATCCCAGCAACATCAAGAGAATTACGATCGTTCATCTCAGTCGCTTTCTTGGCACTTATTTCTTGTAAAATACTAATACATTCCCTTACATGATAAGCAGCTTTATCGTACTGCTGTATTTCTTCATACGCTTTACTGATACCTAAGTATGCATTCATTTCACAATACTTGTTGCCTGTGTGTTTGGCAATGTCAATGCTTTCATTGAAATTTGAAATGGCTATGTTATATTTATTCACTACAGATTGTATCAACCCTAGAATTAGGTACACTTCTTCATCATTGATTTTCATTCCTGACTGTATGGAAACGTCCGTGTTGTCCGTGTTGCTTAGGCTGACCACGTTGCTTGTAGTATCCATTTTTTCCGTGTTGCTTACACTGACCACGTTGCTTGTGCTATCCATGTTGACCGTGTTGCTTACACTGACCACGTTGCTTGTCCTATCGATGTTGTCCGTGTTGCTTACACTGACCACGTTGCTTGTACTATCCATGTTGACCGTGTTGCTTACACTGACCACGTTGCTTGTCCTATCGATGTTGTCCGTGTTGCTTACACTGACCACGTTGCTTGTGCTATCCATATTGTCAGTGTTGCTAACACTGACCACGTTGCTTGTGCTATCCATGTTATCCGTGTTGCTTACACTGACCACGTTGCTTGTGCTATCCATGTTGTTCGTGTTGCTTACACTGACCACGTTGCTTGTGCTATCCATGTTTCCAAGCCATGCTACCGCGTAGTCTTCATCACTTGAATGCCTGAAGCAAAAAGCAAAACATCTTAGATATCAATGGTGGTGAAGTAGGCACTTTTTTCTTATAGGGCGGAAAAATTCAGGTGTGAAAAAAAAAATTGGAACACTTTTTAAGGAATTTTTTGATTCCCCTTTTCCCTTTTTTAAAGAAAATTTTTCAAACAAATGTTGGGTATTTTTGTATTTTTGTATTATAGTGGACAAGGCGTCACCTGTTCAACGTAAAACTATAAATAAATGGTGTAAATAACGACAGTAAAAGCTGTATGAAAATCGACCAAACTATATAATGGAAAAAACTTAGACCCTGTACTCGTTTAGAGCTGTTAGAGCCGCCAGTCGTTTGACGCACAAAATCTTTATTTAGAGATTCTTACACAGTGGTAAAACCTACAAAAATTATCTAAAGTTATCATCGATGAAAGTATCTTGAAATTTGCAAACAATTTGTACTTACATCCTGGCATCTTCTATTAAAAAACGATGTGAAAAAACAAATACAAATACTTATGTGGCGGCCATGAGGTCTTCTTCCATGCGCAAAGACTCATGGGATCACACGCGCAACAAGAAACCCAAACAAAATGATCGCACGACTTTTTAACTATATTTATACCAATACAGACCCTTAGAATTGCCCTTCTTCAATATGACGCCACAGCTTGTTTACATGGACAAGAATAATAGAAATTTAGGCTAAATCTTCTTTCGTTCGGGAAAGTTTGTTTTGCTGCAATTTTGCCCCCTCTGGCGACCATGATCCTTAGCGTTAAAACAATAGCTTGTTTTGATGTGACGTCATAGTGAAATAGGGCAATTTAGTGAAGTGTCAAATGATCTTGAAAAAGATTAAATTAGTTTAAAGTATTTTTATTTAAAATACTTTTTATTTGCAACTTGTATATAGGGTGGCTTATTAATAGGAAGCTGTTGAAATCTGACATTTATTGAAACTAAGTTGGATTATGTGTTCGAAATTAGCACTCCACTTATTTGTCATTCAATGAAGTTCACAAATAACTTTTCTCTACAGTCATGGTGTAATTATCTGAAGCATTCCAGACCTTGGGCTCAAAACACTGCTACATAAGTAGTCAGGTCTGTTAACTAAAGTATCGTGCACTATTCATAATGCTCGTAATGATATGCAAGGTGGAATTTCAGTAATAAACATCACATAATAGACGTTATTAACATACATTTGCACGTGGGCTTTTAATCTTGAAGGACATTTTTTCGTTGAATATCCATTTTAAATGACGTGTCATGCACCCCCCGGACCGTCCTGTTATTGGGCACCCACCCCTATATCTCTTCAGCATGCCCCAACACACATGTGCCAAGTTTGGTGCTTGCACTTGAAAGTGCATGATCTTTGCTATTTTTGTCGCTAACAGACCTGACTTAAGGGACAAAAACTCCTTATATATTTACCTCAGGGATCACGGAGGGGGAAGGGCAAGGGGGAAGGGCTATAGCCAACTTTTTTTACTCAGTCTCTTAAATTGTTGAATCTGAGCCCCCTCCCCATCCCTCCTCCACATACACACACTTTTTAGGGTCCTAACTCCCCTTTTTTTGCATTAAACTGCAATACTCTTTCAAGAAAACCCTCAAGGATTTACTATCTTTTTACAAAAAACTCTTACTACTGTCCTTTTTTGCAGTAAAGGTTTTTTTTGTTTCAAAATTAAATTGATGTTTTTTGGCTTTAAGGTGTTTGGTATTTTGAAATGAAACATTTTATGCATGAAATGAAGAGAAAAATGTTTTCTTTAAGAAAAAAAAAATTAATGTCTAAAATTTGAAAAAAAAAGTTTGCTTTCTAACCAAACTGAGTCATGGCTCATGGCATGAGGAAAAAAGGTTTAGGGAATTAGGGTCCTGCAAGATTCACCATTTTTTTCCATATACCAATTTACTAATCACAGACTAACTAAGCATTCATTCGAGGCGGCAAGGTGGTTTTAAAGAAAGGATTATTCAAATTTGAGCCTTGCAGCGTCGACTGAATGCTTTGTGTTTGACCAGTGAATCAATGTATGAAAAGTGGTGAATTGGATTTTCATAGATTTTATTGAGGCATTCAAAATGGTACTATCGAATACCCTGCAAATCATATGCACATATTAATAACTATGATTTCTATTGTTGTATGCCTCGTTCTTCAAAGAGTTCCAATTACTGAACACGATTGGCGGGATAATACCTTTATATTGCAACAACTCCTCTTGAATAGTATTCATCTGACTTGACCTATATATGCGCATTAACTATGGCAAGTAAGGGGTGAGCTGTTTTAAGGGCCAGAGTGGGAAAAAAATACTCTGTCTTTATCTGTTTAACAACCCTAATAAAGATTTATTATTATTATTATTATTATTTTTATTTAAAGGAATTGTCAATAAACTATTATTATTTCTTTAGAAAAATTAAAAAAATAATAAAAAGGTCAGATGTACATATGAATTACTGTTCTAGGAGTCTAGGAGTCTGAGAGTATAATGTTATGTTCTTGTGGATTGTGTTTGACCAAGAACATTTTTAATCCAGTTCACAGACTAAATCTACTGGTTAACTTATTCTTATTTTCTTTTTCCTTATTATTTATTCATAAATTTGTTATTAAAACATCAAATAAAATATAATATTACCCTTACATTATGTTCTGTTTAATAGACGAGTAGGAGTGTTTTATCAGGTTTAAAACCATGAGGTGCAGCCAAAAAGGCTCCTACATTTTAAAGATAACATGCCAGTCTGAGGCAGGATTGCTAGTCAACTAAATTTTGTGGGTCATCAGTGATCATATGTGAGACTGATCTTGATGAGGCTCTAAGTCTTCATCTAAACATGGAGGCACCTTTATTTCTGATAAAGTCATCCTCATTAGTATTCTTAATATAAAGACACACGTGTGTCTTTATATAAAGATCACTTGAATACTAATGAAGATGGCTTTATCGAGTATAAAGGTCCATGCACCTGACATGTATGGGTGCTTCAGTTGGACCAAAGGCTCATGAATTATTCATGAGTTTTTGAAGATTAAATAAATCCCATTTGGGGAAACAGGGGTGGCATAGCAGTGAGAGCAGATCTTGGATCCATTCCTGGACATGGTGTTGTATGTAAGTAGAGTTCCTTACACTGACCACATGGCTTGTGCTTTGAAGGGTTTTTCTTGGGGTTCTCCAGTTTTTCTCCCTCCCAAAAATAAATTTCTAAATTCCAATTTGTTCATGAAATGAGGGTCACAGGTTTGCTAGCCAGCAACTATAAAGTTGTATAAAAATACTGTTGTATTAAACAAGGACAGTCTCCCCAGTTGAATTTTGGACTACAGTAGTTCATTTAAAAACTAAATAATTCATTAAAATGAAAGAGCTCAGACCAAACTGAAAAACTTTTCATGGCATGATTTCCAACATAAGTTTTCATGAATAAAATTTTTTTTCATTGAAATAAATATGTGTTCATCAAACTGTATGAGTGATGAGCTGATAATTAGCACTCATGTGATGAACATAGCTCATTAATTAAACTGAATACATTCATTGAAAATACCTTTCCCAAGACAGATACAGTTGACTGCCCAGAAATTAATTATTTTCAATCACAAGGCTGAAATATTTTTTTGATGAGCAGTTCATTTGTCAGGCCAGAGGAATATTTGACCTGTCAAACCCAAGTGTGGCTGGACAAATGTCCAAAGAATGTAATCATTAACCAGTCAAGTGGTCATTTTGACCAGACATTCGTCTGGTGACCGTTGCTTATTTGCAGCCCTGTTATCAACTGGCAGTTTTTTCCTTTAATATTGGACAATGAAATGTAATAAAAACTACAAATATTTTGAACAATTAGCTTATATAAATTGTATCATTAATAACATCTTTTCCTTTTGTCAGTGTCTAATTATCCAATCAATTGGCTGATTAACTAATTAATTGTGTAATTAACCAATTAATTTTCTAATTAATTAATTAATTTTCTGATTAACCCACTAATTATTTAGCTATATGGTACATATAACTTGCAAGAATAAGGCTCAAAGTAAGGCTAAGTTGATTGCTGGAAGGGCTTATTGAACAAGTCCATTGACTTGACCATAATATGCATTGAATAAATATAAGTGAACCCATTTCCACAGGTTGGGGACTAAAATGAAATGAGAAATCCAAAAAGTAATGGTAAAATATGAGTGGAAACCTTAAGGTAGAAGACATTGGAAAACCTTTAGAATAAAACCTGGGTCTTCAGTGGGAAAATAACCATTTTCCAAAGGATAAATACAGAAGTGGAAATACTGAGGGTGTGAGTAAAGAGGGTCATCAAAATAAATTTTGAGTTTAGAATTCATCTAATCCTGGGAGGATGTCTTTAAATATTAGGAAACAAGTGAATTGACAATGAAAGTGAAAACTCCAACTGTACCTCAGAATTCTCCTCAAACATTTGAATTTCTTACCTTAAATATTGCTTTTAAAGAAACCAGGGTTCCAAAGAAAGAAGATGTTAGGTTTTTCATGGCATCCTAGCAGCGAAAAATATTGTAAAACGTCTAGGAAAATGTTGTAAACTCGTTCCTCGAACCAACAGTCGCCATCTCTGTTGCCTATACTGAGTAAGAGTAGCTACTCATGTCCTGTGTGACCCTACGTCATTAACCCCTTGCTACTTCATTCCCCATCGTATGCTATCTTTTGCTATTTGTTAGTGTCATTTACTATATGTACTTGAAAATCATCAGCCACCTTGTTTTTTTACTTAGTTATTTTTGCATTTCTACGTTTTTCAAAGCTTTCCTCTTGAACTATGTAGTAAAGGTAAGCTGTGAAGGAAGCCAGTTTTAAAAGCACTAGAATTAACAGATTATCAACCATATTTCTTGTTTTATTGGGTATCAATCAGCAACCCACAAGTCTTTACAGTATATTTCTCTTCTCTCATCCTTATTTTTTTTTAGGGAATCATGTAATAATATAATGTATATATTGATTGACGCAATATTTATGAGAACTATATACAATTTCAAGGGGCTTAAACTATAATACAATTAAAAACTTGAAAACCTTTAGCATCAAAAAAGAACTTAGTTTGCAGTGTTTGTTAAAAGAAAATTCATATAATTTGAATAAAGTTCGCTGGACTGCGACTGCGCCTTCACAGGCAAGACACGGCACGGCCAGTGTGTATTAACTGTCTGTATCAAGTTTATAATACGCCCTTATGATCTGCGTTCTAGATCTAATACTGTCCGTAAAATAATTGGTCAACTGCTAAGTGCTTTAATGAATACTTTACAGAGCGATTTCAAGACTTAGGTCACCAACTATTTATTGATATTATATTTATCTTATGTGCATATCAATATTATCAATTTCTTATAGTTCAATTTATTACTACTATTATTCCTATGTTTATCCGTATTTACATTATTGCTGACCCCATTGTAATAAGTTTTTGGATACTACGTGAAATATCATCAATGATTACTGTACCACTAGTTTCTCACAGTCATGTTTTGTTTCGGCACAGGTAGCCCAAGGTGGGTTTCTGTGGTGTCATATTATAAGAAAATGTATTGGGATCTATAAAAAAACCTTAATCAAAGCGTCAACAAGTGAAATAAAGTAAAGAAATCTTAGCTGACCTTTGAGAAGTTATACCTCTATCGCCCTGCCTGGTTAGAATTCGATTTTTAAAAAAACGCTAAAACTGGCTTAATCTGAATTCTAACCAGGCAGGGCGATAGAAGTATAATTTCTGAAAGGTCAGCTAAGATTTCTTTACTTTTTTTCACATTTTGACGATTTTATTGAGTTTTTTTTATAGTTCCCCATACATTTTTTTATGACACCACAGAACCCCACCTTGGGCTACCTGTGGTTTCAGAGGCCTGTCCCAGACACCGCTCCACCCTTGTGCGAATTAACTTAATATGAATTATGTCTGACAAAAGAGAGGCGTCTGAATCATCTTGTGAAGACAGTTTTATATTGGTACAGCAAACACGGCTAAGTTCGGCAGGGCTTGCTGAATTATGTGACACTGGAGCGACAACTGATTCAGACGGCGCTCGAACCTAATACATGAATCATGATAACTGGAGATCTCCCCTTCCCCTTCATACCTGTAAAGAAGTAAAGTAGTTTCAGCACAAGTACGCCGCCTTTTGTTGCTCACAAGTCTAACTTAGTTGTATTAAATTCGTCACATGAGTGGAGCGGTGTGTAGAACGGGCCAGACCTTGCATATCCGTCTTGGAGAACAAGAATATCTGAAGAAATTATTATTGCATGTGTCTCACTCCAGAAGAACATCCATCATTTTTAAACTAGTTCCACACTAAGTTAGCTAGTTTAGATACATAAATACAGCTATATTATTGATTTGTTAAGACTATATTGATACACCCACATCTCAAAAATAACTCGCACGAGCGAAACAAGCGATCAAAAATACAGTACATATTCTTGCACGCGCCTTATTTGATAATCCCCGTATGGTATCCTGTGTCGTTATTTGTGCAAATAATGTCACAAGGGAGGCAAGTTCAATTGTTTCAAATGTTATCGAACCCTGAAACAACCTCTGGGCTGATCAAAGTCAAAGCCTAACTAACAAATTGAATTTGAATTTAGCGTGTTAAGTTTTGCGGACGAAGGGAAACTAAAGCAAAACCCTCGAATCATTGGAACTTTTCTCACATGTGATACCGAGTGTGGCAATAAAAATTGAGGCCCCAATTGCGAGTGAAGTACCAATACGCCTTTAAAAGTAATTTTTTTACAAAAGTTCATAAGATACATCGGGGAATAGACCTTTTCGGCTTGGGTGTAATGTTTTCCCATTTCAGACCACGTGTCATTCTCTTGAGAATAAGATTCTTTGTTTGAGTTGTATCCATATTCATGTGTCTTCCCATGCGCAACCGTTAAACAATGAAATGATACTCTGGGGAATGACACGTGGTCTGAAATGGGAAAACATTACGCCCAAGCCGAATAGGTCTATTATATAGTAAATCTGTATTATTTCTTAACATTTGATTGTGACGTCATCACCCATGAGGAAGAATGGTGCCCAGTACTTTGGTTCGCTGTAGCTGGTAATGTTCCTCATTTCGTTCATCGCTTGTTGCAAACTTGCACTCGCACTCTTTCCGTCCATTAAACCAATATAGAATTTAAACATGAAGTCAGCTGTTGCTTCATCATCGATGGTCCACAGAGACGCTACCACTGCACGAGCACCTGACGCTAGAAAGGCTCGACACATGCTAACTACTCCTTCAGCTCTGATTTCACCACGTCCACTGTGACAGCAGCTTAACACAACTAACTGTGCACGTACTTGAGCCTGTTGAACTTCAGCCATGGTCAGCATGTAATCTTCTTCATCTGGGATCTTTGCTGCTCTTATCTCAGGAGAAGGTGCAAGTGCTATCGTACCTTTGGTGAGACTGCCGTGTGCAGCGATATGAACGACAGCTACACCTTCTTTTAGTCTCTGGATAACAGCTTCCTTCGTAGCCTTCTCTCCAGTCAAAGGCGTCTCATTGAATACCCTACCTACTCCGACCACTTCAGCAAACGCATTTTCCAAAGGATCAAATTCTGTCTCTTCACCATTGAACATAACTTTACCAACAAGAGGATTTCCAACAATTAAGGCACCTTTGTTGGAAAAATAATCTTCTGTGTGTCCTTGCAACATCTTTAAAGTCGCTAATGAAGGTGCAAGTCTAACACGCTTTGTCTCTGATAAATACTTTCCCGTGCGAGGATCTCGTAAGGCGGGAAAAGGCACTTTGTATAAGGGACCTTCTGGAACAACAACAACCTCGTCTTGCTTCGACGATAGTATTCTATCACATTCTAAGATATCAAATAGAACTTTTAGAGTAGATCCTTTGGTTTCAGCACTATTCTCATTTGACTCTCCTCTTTTAGAATCGAGGTTAAGCAGTGATGCAGTCGGTTGATTAAGTCCCTCGTATTCTTCTTCGCTTCTTTTTTGTTCTTTTTGAATATCTTGTTCTTTGTCCAAGCATCTATCCTCACAGTTGACCACCTCACGAACACCCATCTCGTCAAACAACCTATCGACGTATATCTGGAGGAAATCGCTTGTGTTACCTGCATTTGGATGAATTGAAAAATGCAAATTTGTTCCTCCTTCAAGAAAAAACTTGAAAAAAACATTAAAACAAAGTGAGTGATAGGAAATGCTGAAGTCATTTCTTGAGACCAGAGACAAAACATCGCTGTACTCTAGATGTTCATCATTGCTCCCCTCTTGTTCCATCTTGAAGTTTGAAATCATGCGGTCTTTCAATGCTCTTGCACGACAACGATCTAACACTAAAAGCGCTTCCTCCATCTGTTTGCCATTGATTAACAGTATTGCCAACAGCTTATAACTATGAATATATTGGTCAGTAATTGAGATCTTGAATTCATCACGACTACCAAGTGTCGTAAAGATGGCTTCAAAGCATCGTATAGCTTCTCTTAGATAACGTTCTGCCAAGTTCAGTTCTTTTTTTAATGAAAACAATAATTTACCAATGCCATGATAGAATCTGGATCGCTGCATGTTATCTAAACAAGACTCAGCAGTGGGTAGGCCATCTTTCAAACAGCGTAAAGCCATGTCATTCTGACTCATCAACTGATACGAGTGTCCGATTTCTGTGAAACAGAACAAGTTCAAAGAACAATCCAAGTCCAACGCCTTTAACTGCTCAAGGGAATTAATGGCTTTTTTATAATCTTCTTTTGAAAGATAAAATTTGTAAAGGTTGCAAAAAGCATTTTCTATATTATTTTTGTAGCTTGTCTTCTTCGCTTGGGCAAGATTCTTTAAGAGATCATCTTCAGAACTTGTTGGTGCCTCTGAGAATTCCTTTACTGAGCCAGGTACATCACAAGTCTTGTCATTTAAACCAACAGCTGTATAAAGACGAGAACGAATTCCTTTGAAGTTTGCTTCAACTTTTTTGTCTCCAATCTCTGTAGCAATCGCCATACCTGCATCTATACTCAGAGACATATCATTCAACTGCATCAAGTAAAAATGTACCTGTGCAAGAAGATAATGTCCTTCCATCTCGGCTATTTTGTTTCCAGTTTCCTGTGCCATGTCGATGCATTTCTTGCTATAATGTACTGCATCATTGTACTGTTCCAGTGTCTTATATATCTTTCCTAGAAACAAACACGCTGTTGCCGCCGCCTCCTTTCCGCGGCCAATACGGTTCACGATGTCGATGCATTGCTTGAGATTCTGAATGGCTTCATCGTATTTCTCCAAAGACTGGTTTACTCTTCCCAAAGTAAAATAAGCAATAGCGTCAGGAACTTTATCTTTATTATCTTCCTTGTCTATGTGAACACACTTGTTACAGTTGGAAATGGCATCGTCGTATTTCTTCAAGGAATAATATACCCCTCCAAGTATGTTATAAGCATCAGCCTCAGCACATTTATCGCCAATAGTTATTGCAAGCTCAATACACTTCTTGCAATAGATAATTGCATTGTCGTAGTCGGAAAGAGCTTGATATATCTGCCCCATTAATAGGGAAGCCCAGACTTCACCACATCTGTCTTCTATTTCCCTTGCTATTTCAATGCATTTTTTCCCAAAGCCGGTGGCATCTTGATAGTGATTCAAGGCAAGATGTGCTCTTCCTATCTCTAAGTATGCAGTCACCATAGCTTTCTGATCGTTGATTTTCTTGGCGCAATCAAGGAGTTTGTGCGCATACAGGATAGTGTCATCATGTTTCTGCATGTATTTATATGCGTCCATTATACATTCATATGCCCCCATCTCGCCTTTTGCGCTATCAGTTTCCTGGGCAATTTCAAGACATTTTTTGCCAGAGTCAAGAGCATCATCATAACGAGCTAAGAATACAAATGCATTTCCCATTACATAATGACCATATATTTCGTTTTCTTTATCACCTATATTTCGAGCGATCTCAATCCATTTCTTGGCGTGCAAGACAACGTTGTCAAACTCTTTGAGCTCCTTATATGTCAATGACAAATATAGATGAACTTTTAACTCCAAACTTGGTATTACTACAGCTGACGGTAATATTTCCTTCAGACACCTCAGTGAATCAGCATGTCTAGCTATGCTGTTGCTATGCAATACGACCTCCAAGCAAGAATCCACCATGACAACTATATCATTACAGTGTTTAGCCATCTCTATGCATTCTTTGTGTAGACAAATCAGCTTTTCAGTTGGGAGTCCAACGTCCTCTTGCAACATGGAGGCCGATGCATAACAAAACCTTACAAAAGTAATCTTTCTGCATAACATATCCATCTTCGGCTTTACTTGTTATTCCACAGTCATCTAAAATCAAACATCAATCGGACTGGACTTCAGGGTTCATGGAGTAACAGTTTTATTTTTATTTTGTTAATTTCTGTATAAAAATAAAATGTAGGCAATGCAATGAGACAACGAATCATTTCATCTATGCTGCCGTTAACCATCTCTTATTCACACTGATTACTGGAAGAATCGTGAAAGTAAATTGCGTTTTGCACGTACCTGGGTCGCTCATTTTTTTCACCAGTGTTAGTCTCAGGACCATTGTATTTTTTGCATAATTGTGATGCAACTGAACAAGTTTATTTCAATTTCCGCAGACCCTCTAAGACTTATCCTCCTCTCAGATCATCTTCCAGTTATGAGGAGACCTTAAGAAAAGTCATAAATGTATAATTTGATTCGAGTCCGTCGTAAAAAAGCCGTGCAAATAACCAAATTTCAATGCAAACTACGATACCTAAGGCATGCATGCGCACTTTAAGACAATATGACAAGACACATAACGTATTTACTCGAAAAAGTGCCGCGGCGCTTATAAATTTTTCGCGCCTCAAGTGCGCCGCTTATTCGAGGGCGGCAATAATTTAAATATTGGACGCGACAAAGAAATCTTTTCTTTTAATTTAATAGTATATTTTCTATCTGTGCGAAAACTTTGCAGAACCGGGGCGCTTATTCGGGAGCGGCGCTTATTCGAGCAAATACGGTAATCATCAAATAAATGTCATTCATACAACAGCAGCCAATTACAGTGTATCATGCTACAGCACACCGATACTTTATAGGTTCCATTGCAACAATCTTACTGGGATTGGGTAACGGATTTTAAATAATCTATAAATTTATAAAAAAAATAATAATCTAATCTAACCACACTTAACATGCAATTCGAATCTAATCCGAGGTTGAGAGGTTCGAAAAGGAATTTGATAAACGAGCCATCTGTAGCATGATTCACTGTAAACGGCGTGACACAAAAAATCTGACGCAAAAATCAGACAGCAAGTTATATTTCTTTGTGCGCGAAGATATTATATATTATTCAACGTCTGTATATAGTTATTTCTTTCTCGCTATAGATAGTTCAACGTATATTGATATTTGATATATTGATATATCAAACTATATTTAGTTCAAAGACAATTTTTTTAGAAAATGTAAAATGTCATTTGAAAATACCGCCGACTGACCTCTCAGCATTGTCAAATAGAAGGTGATTGGGGAATTTGCAAAAAAATATCATGACTTGAAAGAGCATTTTATATTTAATACAAATAGAGAGTTTAATGAAAATTACTCAAATAGGACCCGAGCTAGCGATAATCAAAGATTGCCCATTTTAACAAATACAGCGCGCGAAAGTTTGTTCCCAAACGAGCTTTTACACGCCTTATTTGGTAAAACCAGCCAGCTTTGCACCAAAATGTCCGTTTAACGTACAAAAGGCCGTGCATAGAAGTATGCGAATACACTAACCATGAATTAAAACTTCGCAGTTGCTGGGCATTAGGTTTTAAAGAAGTTGTTACATCCTCAAGTCTGAAAAAAAACGTCTAGAAACGTCCGTAGAAACCTCCTCACTGAAGTTTGAACGGACGAAGAGACTTGTGTTGATCAATCAATTCTTAAAGGCCGTTTTAGACCATCAAAAATATTGCCTGTATTTAACAGTAATAGCTGCCGATATGCTTGTAAGTATTGTTTAACATCACATATCCACATATATGTATTCGAATATAACAATTATTTACAACTTTATTCCCGGAAAATCGAGAAAAGTAGATCACAAGTTACAGCCAAGTAAGAATCGTTATGTTATGTAGACTCGATCCGCGAACAAAGTTCTGTTCACCTCATTGTATCGCACGTCTTTAGAGAAGCCATATTTTATCATCGGCAAGCAATATTCGAAAGTATTGAGCTAAATTAGACGAAGCTATTGCAATAATCCGAGTTGTCATGAGAAATACATTTTTTCCTTTGTAATATTTTAAGTTTTCTCATACAAGTCTGGTCAGGAAAAAGAGTGCCTACCTTTACTTGAATTGATAGCAATTTAAAGAGGTAGAATCCATCAACATTGAGGAGCATAAATTCAAAGCTATTCACATTTTCTTCGATCAAACAGCCTCAAAGTCTTCTTCAAAATCATTGTGAACGCTTCATCAAACTTTTCTGATAAACAAGGGAATTTTCCCCTGACCTCCGTGACGTAATTTCTATTGTTTCCAACCCTGGGGTCAAAATGCAATCAATATTTTTTTCCTGTCATTAAGGTATCACGGGAAAAAATCCGTAAATCTATATTTCCATAAGGAAATTATCTCTTTTCGCATCAATGCATTGAAAACAGTCAGTGCCCATTTTTTCTTCTTCTAAATTTTGACTTGAAAGTAAGTTCTATACTTTGCCCTCCAAAACAATTTTCAAGACTTTTCTTTTTCCAGAAAAATATAAAAAATAGTTGATTTCATTTTATTTCTTTCTTTTAACTTAATAACTAGACGCTCTTGGAGCATTCACTGGGTTGCCTGTACAAGAGCTCGCCCACTCGCCAATCCTATATACTCTTTATTATTTCACACCAAAGTGTTCCTTTTGGGAACTGTAAGGATATTTGTGTTAGCAGACTAGTGGGGTTATAACCATGGGGTTTTATAACTGGAAGGATATTTGTGTTAGCAGACTAGTGGGGTTATAACCATGGGGTTTTATAACTGGAAGGATATTTGTGTTAGCAGACTAGTGGGGTTATAACCATAGGGTTTTATAACTGGAAGGATATTTGTGTTAGCAAACTAGTGGGGTTATAACCAG
Organism: Anthopleura xanthogrammica; assembly: GCA_964019055.1. Taxonomy (NCBI): domain Eukaryota; kingdom Metazoa; phylum Cnidaria; class Anthozoa; order Actiniaria; family Actiniidae; genus Anthopleura; species Anthopleura xanthogrammica. Next base: position 1,166,369 of record OZ025219.1, on the reverse strand, counting down.
GGGGCTTATAACTGGAAGGATATTTGTGTTAGCAGACTAGTGGGCTTATAACCAGGGGGTTTTATAACTGGAAGGATATTTGTGTTAGCAGACTAGTGGGCTTATAACCAGGGGGGCTTATAACTGGAAGGATATTTGCGTCAGCAGACTAGTGGGCTTATAACCAGGGGGGCTTATAACTGGAAGGATATTTGTGTTAGCAGACTAGTGGGCTTATAACCAGGGGGGCTTATAACTGGAAGGATATTTGTGTTAGCAGACAAGTGGGCTTATAACCAGGGGGGCTTATATAACTGGAAGGATATTTGTGTTAGCAGACTAGTGGGCTTATAACCAGGGGGGCTTATAACTGGAAGGATATTTGTGTTAGCAGACTAGTGGGCTTATAACCAGGGGGGCTTATAACTGGAAGGATATTTGTGTTAGCAGACTAGTGGTCTTATAACCAGGGGGGTTTATAACTGGAAGGATATTTGTGTTAGCAGACTAGTGGGCTTATAACCAGGGGGGCTTATAACTGGAAGGATATTTGTGTTAGCAGGCTAGTGGGCTTATAACCAGGGGGCTTATAACTGGAAGGATATTTGTGTTAGCAGACTAGTGGGCTTATAACCAGGGGGCTTATAACTGGAAGGATATTTGTGTTAGCAGACTAGACCAAGTTTTCTGCGAAGAGCGCTCTATAATTATAGCTGTTCTTTTTAATTTCAAAGATCTGAATTTATAATAATCAATAAGAGAATTGGAACACGGGAGATGGCCGCCATATCAGTTGTTGACGGTCGATATGCACTAGATGTGTTTGAAAACTGAAAATATTGCAACATTTCGAATTCAAATTCATTTAACATTAATGTGGTACCGTTAAAGCACATCTTCATAAGAAATAAAGAAACATTCGTGGGGATAAAGTCTTACAAGGAGAAGAAATTAAATTCATCAGAATCAAGGTTAGCGAATTTACGACAAGGACTTGAAGAGAGGAAGCTGCAAAGATATCTATCCGACCAAGTTAACCTCCAAAGTGCTTGAAGAGTTATCTACTACATCTACTGAGGAGCTTATGGAGTTCTTTTTTGCTATTTTTTCATGATTATTTGAGTTCACTTGATCTCATTGATCGTCGATAATAATTCGACTCGTTCAAGAACAAATATGCCAATTGATATTTACTGTTTTCTTCATTCAATTGGATTATATCAACCTAAGCCCAAGATGAATCACAAGAAAAGGCCAGCAACTGTTAGTGATCCTTATTTATCTTTTATAATTTTAATTGGAATAACCATGCTTCTGGTTTCATGGAACCTTGCATGCTTTGCATATATTAACTTGTTGGAAGACACAGGTCACGCTTATGTGCACCCTTCTGTTATCAAGATTCAAGATTTCTTCAATGACTTATCTCGTGGTAAGCTGATCATGGTCGTATCTTTTGATAACAGCATTCAGGAGTTGCCGTATTACGAACATTCTGTGGATGATCTGTCGAAACTAACTATGAATTATATTCCACTACCTCCAGATTTAATATCACACGGAGATGTGGAATCACAGCCTGGACCACGAATCAATAGACCAACTTGCCCTATTTGCGACAAAACTGTTCGTCGTAATCAAAGGGATGTTTTCTGTGCCTACTGTGATATGAGTTATCATTTGAACTGTGTATCAACTGACCCTGCTGTGATTATTAATCCTGTTGACTGGATATGCAATCGATGTTCTATGGAATTAGATGAACTCAGTGACGATACGTCCACTGCCTCTTCAATTGACTCGAAAGACTCTATCTCGACTTTGGACAAGATTATTTAAGTTCTACATCAAGCACATCTGAGGATAATTTTTCTGACGATAACATGGACTACTTTGGATCTTTGAACATCCCAAAGAAAGGTTTGAGAGTATGTCAATGGAATGTGCAATGCTTGACTGACTCTAAGTTTGAACAGATATCTTTATTTTTGGCTAAAACAAAGATTGATATATTGGCCCTAAGTGAAACTTTTCTCAGCAAATTAGTTAATTCTAACGAACTTAGAGTTCCTAATTATGAGTTAGTAAGAAGGGATCGTCCTAACAGGAAGGGAGGAGGAATACTTATATTTATTAATGACAAACTTAATTTTAGTAGAAGGGGGATCTTGAGGATGATAATCTTGAAGCTATATGGCTTCCGGTGACACCATTTAAATCTCAACGTTCTCTTTTACTTTGTAATGTATACAGAGCCCCTGATACTCCTGTTAATACAGACAAAATGTTTGAGGAAATGTTTGATGCTGCTCATGCAGAAAACAAAGAAACCATCATTATGGGAGATTTCAATATTAATCTACTCGATAAGAAAGGCAAATCTCATCCTTTGTTTAGAGCTATTTCTACACTTCAAATTGAACTAGTTAATGAAGTAACTAGACCAGTAAGTGGATCATGCCTTGACCATATTTATACATCTCACTCACAAAATATCAATTCCCTCAATGTTTTAAACATCTCCATGTCTGACCATCTGCCTGTTCTATTCACTCGCTTGTATGACAGGTCTAAGATTCATCCTGGTACTCATGTTACGATTAGATACCGCAACTTCAAAGATTTTGATGAAAAGGCTTTTCTTACTGATCTGAAGACTGTCCCTTGGTTTAATATTGACCTATGGGAAGATTCAAACTTAGCTCTTGATTCATGGTCAATACTCTTCTTTGAGGTAGTTGACCAGCATGCTCCTTGGGTAGAGAAAAGGATTCGTAAGCCTCGCCAACCACCTTGGTTTTCAAAAGATATCAGTGAGGCAATGAAATTAAGAGACAACCTTCATTTTAAAGCCAGGAATAGTGGAGATAATGATACCTGGTACTGCTATAGAAAACAGAGAAATAAATGTACTGTTCTCATCAGAGAGGCTAAAAAAGCTTATTTCCATGGTGCTTTTAAGGAAAATGAAGGAAACCCGAAAGGTCTCTGGAAACATTTGAAATCTCTCAATGGTAGTGACGTGAAGGAAAACATCAATAGTTTGCACATTGATGGCACAGACATTACTGATCCACTTGATATTGCTGAATGCATTAATTCCTACTTCTCAAACTTTGCTAGTAAGATTGATGTCAGTTCTAATTCAGTTGATGCTCAAACTTTGTCTTCGGGTGATTTTTATCAATCCCTTAATACTCATATTAATGAGTTTAATCCTCTAGGTGATAAATTTGAGATTCCACTTATTGATGAAGGCACAGTCTTTAAGGAGCTAAGAACTTTGCCATTGAATAAATCTACTGGCTTAGATGGACTGAGTGCCCGTTTACTTAAAATCAGCGCTCCTGTTATTACACCTGAAGTAACAAAAAATTTCAATGCATCAATAAGAAATGGAGTTTTCCTTGATTCTTGGAAACTTGCATGTGTCACACCTATTTATAAAGATGGAGATAGAAAAGATCCTAATAACTATCGTCCTATTTCAGTTCTTCCTATTCTTTCCAAGGTGTTAGAAAAACATGTACATTCTTCTCTTTATGAATTTATGACTGATCATAACTTGCTTTGTGTTAATCAATCAGGCTTTCGCCGAGGCCATTCCTGTGAGACAGCCCTTGTCAAAATCATTGATGTTCTACTCATGAATATTGACAAAGGTCTGCTTAATGGCCTAGTAGCCATTGATTTCCGTAAGGCACTTGATCTTATTGATCATGATGTCTTACTAACCAAGCTACAACTCTATTGTCGCAGTGACTCTGCTATTGCCTGGTTTAAATCTTATTTGGAAAATCGTTGGCAGTCTGTTAAGATCTCTAAATGTCTATCCTCTCCTAAACCAGTATCACTTGGTGTTCCTCAAGGTTCTGTTTTAGGACCTTTGCTTTTTATTATATTTATAAATGACTTATCTTTAATTTCTAAAGAATCAACACTCGACATGTACGCTGATGATACAACTCAAACCGTGTCAGGGAAAACTCTTGAAGAAGTCGAATCTAAGTTGATCGATGAATTTAAACCTATTCAATCTTGGGCATCACAGAACAAAATGATTCTTAACACTTCTAAAACAAAAGTCATGCTTGTTGGTAGTTCTCGAAAAATATCAACTCTTGAACGTGACATCTCAATTGAAGTAAATAGCACTAAGTTGCAGACAACTGATTCAGTTAAATTGCTTGGTGTCCATATCGATCGATCACTTACATGGAACTCTCAAATTGATAGCATTGAACATCGGGTTTCACAACGTATTGGCTTACTCAAAAGGAATAAGAGATATTTACCTCACTCGGAGAGAATAGTGTTTTATAATTCACTAATTAAACCACTTATTGAGTATTGTGCCCCTGTTTGGGGAGGTTGTTCCAAAGAGGCCAAATATCACCTTCTCAGATTGCAGAAAAGAGCTGCTAGGACAATATTCGATGCAGCCCGTGATGCACCCTCGGTTCCCATGTTTAATAAACTTGGTTGGATTCCTATTAATGAATTGTGCAATTACTTAACTGGTGCTCTAATGTTTAAGATCTTAAATGGGTTCACACCTAGTTATCTATCCAATCTTATCAAACCCATGAAAAATGTCCACAAATTTGAAACTCGCTCTTCTAAGTACAACGTTAGGTACCAAAAATATCACTGTCTACAGCTGGAGGCCGGTCATTTAGTTTTAGAGCGTGTACTTTGTGGAATTGTTTGTCTGTAGAATTGAAATCTGCATCTTCTTTAAATAATTTTAAATCTAAATATTTATCGAGTATTTTATTACTGCAGGAATCATTTTTTATATTCACGTTGATAGTTTTATCGATATTTATCATATATATTAATTATATCCTAGTTAGATAATATATATTATATTTCTTAACCTTTGTATTTTATATATATATATTAATATTTTCATGTAATTATTTATATTAAGTATTTCGAGGGCCACAAGTTTGTAAGCTTTAGCTTTTGGGTGTTACCCTCTTTAAATAAAGTATATTATTATTATTATTATTATTTAGTGGGCTTATAACCAGGGGGGCTTATAACTGGAAAGATATTTGTGTTAGCAGACTAGTGGGCTTATAACCAGGGGGTTTATAACTGGATACATATTTGTGTTAGCAGACTAGTGGGCTTATAACCAGGGGGGCTTATAACTGGAAGGATATTTGTGTTAGCAGACTAGTGGGCTTATAACCAGGGGGGCTTATAACTGGAAGGATATTTGTGTTAGCAGACTAGTGGGCTTATAACCAGGGGGGCTTATAACTAGAAGGATATTTGTGTTAGCAGACTAGTGGGCTTATAACCTTCTTTCAATCAAATATTTCAAAGTCTGAGCAGGTAAGTTTCTTCTTGACGGCAGCCAAAAACCCAGATATCTTGGGCTGCTGTTGGTCGCATAATTATTTAAAATGAGTGCATGATTATGCAGCTTATTGCATATAAATTATAATAATAATAATTTTTTAATAATTTTAATAATAATAATTTTAATACTTATATAGCGCTTTATACATTTGGATATGATCTAATGCGCTTTACAATACAATATAATAATAGGAACGTATGGAATTTAAAATAATATAGCTCTTGCAATTCAATACAATTAATGATATGCAGTCTAAAACGAATAAAATATAATAATATAATAAAATAGTATTAATAATATTAATAAAAATGCAAAATTCTAAATCATTCAATAAAATCTAAGCAATTTTGAATAAAATCTATAAAAAACATAATTATGTCAATGATCAATAGGACTATATCGATATACTAGGCCTAGCCTCAGTTCAGATGTCGAACCTCAAATGCCCTGAATCAAATGCAAACGAGAAAACAATAGGATTTGCTCATCTGCACCAGATCCGGGACACGTGATTCCCGACATCTAAACCGAAACCAAGCCATACGCTTCTCTAAATAATAAAGTCTTAATGTCCTTCTTAAAATGTAAAATATTAGTTTCATGTCTGATATTTGATGGTAATTTATTCCATAACGTGGGTGCGGCCACGGAAAAGGCTCTGTCTCCTAAAGTCTTTTTTGACTTGAAAGATGGTTGAGTTAACAAAAGTTCTTCATTTGACATCAAGCTGTAAGACGATTTCTTCTTCACGATGATTAGATTCATAATATAAGTAGGTGCCATCCCATGAATAGCCTTGAATGTCATTAACAGGATCTTAAACTTTATCCTAGATCTTACTGGTAGCCAATGTAGTTCTTGTAATACTGGTGTGATGCGACAGTAATGCCAAGAGTTAGTAATAAGTCTAGTAATAATTATTTGTGAAACCACAACATGGAATCACCATTAAGGTAATGCATATTACTAAAAGCAGTTAAGTTACACAGTTTAGGCATTTTACTTTTAAATTCTAGATAAAAATTCTATTCAAAACTAAATTTCACGTTTTTCTCTTTTTTGAGCGAAAAAATTGCGATTTTTGTAAAACTCGCCCCAGTCTCCTCTAGGAAAAGTGCCAGTTTTCAACCATTTTTCGATGTTTTTTCACAATAAATCAAAAACCACAGGTATCCCAAGCTGGGTTTCTATGGTATCATATCAGACTTATAAGGCAATGTATGACGATCATTAGAAAAAAATTAAAATTCAATAAATCATACAAATAAATGTCCTAACTTATGTCTCATGTTTTTCTTTGAGTCTATGTGAAGTTTCAGGTCATTTACATCAATATTGAGCGAGTATCGTGGTGGAGTATCACTCGTACTAAAAAATTGGGAAGGTAGCACACTTCAGGCCGCTTGAACCCTCGATAATAGTAAATAATTCGCCTCTAGTTCATCCAAAATTACATAGTCATTTAATTACTTTGATGGATTTAGAAGTATAGATTGATGATTCAACTTTGAATTATAGGTACGTTTTATTGTAAGGAAGTACTTTGAACCGATAACAAACGTTTTGGATTACGACTTCCGGTTGCAACCACATTTCGCCATAAAACCTATAAATTGCTACATTTGAAGAGCATCTAGCGGGAAAACGAGAATGATGACCCACTCTTTTTATTGCAGTTTTTAAATTTTACATTAACTAATCATTGTCCGTGCAAAGTTTCAGAACAAAGTTGTTAGCAAAATTTCTTTCGAGGGAATTACCTTAATCAGCTATGTCAGAAATTGTGCACAATATATAAGTTAGAGAGTGAAAGCCAACTAACCTATCCATACTGAAACTCGCTAGAAATATTTTTTTTTACCTGGAGATAAGGCAATTCAAGTTCAGAAGAAGTCTTGCTTCCATTATTGATGAATGAATTGGGGTAAATCCTGGATGTCAGGATAGAAAATAAAATTAGAAAACAGCAATGAAAACGTGGAAATTCGTTTTTTTTCTTTCTAAGATTAAACATGCATTACTTAGAAGGGTAATAATGGATGTAAAACTACTCATATACAAAATGTCGATTGAGCCGTCTTAGAACTCTCCTCATATATGAATTTCATAAGTACCTGAATCTAAAGAACCTAGGGTTCGAAAAAACAACAGCTAATTACTTTCCTAAGGCATCTTAGCAGCAGCAAGCCACGAAAAATGCTCGTAAAACGTTGTTCTCCAACCATCAGTCGCCATTTTGGTTACCGTTGCTAATCGACGCTACGCGAGTCACGTGATGGTGCAAAGCTTATAGTAAGAGTAGGTACTCATGTCCTGTGTGACCCTACGTCATTAACCCCTTGCTACATCATTCCCCGTCGTCTGCTATCTTTTGCTATTTGTTCGTGTCATTTATTACACATTTAGGGTCGATATCCTTGAAATAAAACCGTGAATAAAAAACCATATCAGTGAAGTGATACGATATCACTTCACGGTTAACTGTCAAATAAAATCTCGCGATATATAATAATTTATAATCGACCCTAAATGTGTAATAAACAAATTATTACATGTTAAGAGCTGATATCATTTTTATTCACTCGTTTTCCGTATCATATCGCTCACTCGCTCGCGGACTCGCTTCTACATATGGGGGGCCTTGCAAAAGGGGTTACCTATCACTGCAAGACTTGGGGGTAGTATAAATAAAATCTGATAAATACATAATATATACAATATAAAAATGAAATAATTAGAAAATGTATATGTAAATATATAAATAGAAATAATAAAAATAGTAATAATAATAGAATTAAACGATTAATAAAATTATGTATATATAAAATGGTAAAGCAAATTCAATTATTCTGATCTAAGAGCTTTCTTAAATAGTGGAGCTTCAACTATATCTAAAACATTGCTAGGCAATGAGTTCCATTCTTTTATGGTTCTGCAATAGAAGAAGTTTCTATAGGCTTCAGTATGTGGAGTTAGTTCAATGAATTTGTCCTTGTGGTAAGATCTTAATTGTCGGTTGCGCCTTTGGATATAGCTGGGAATTTCCATTAAGGATTCGCCATGAATGGCTTTATGTAGAAGTGTAAGACGAGCAATTTTCCTTCTATCTTGAAGGGGAGGCCAATCCAGATTATTTAATAAGTTTGTGACAGTTCCAGGTGTTCGCTCCCAACAATTTTTTACAAATCGTGCAGATCGCCGTTGAACAGCTTCAATTTGCTGTTTATGCTTGTCTAACCAGGGGTCCCACACTGGACTTGCATATTACAAGCTTGTTCGCTATATGACGGGAAACTCGTGAATAAAAACGATATCAGGCTCTTAACATGTGATAATCTCTATTTACTATATCTCCATTAAAATCATCAGCCACCTTGTTTTTTCTTAGTTATTTTTGCACTTCTACGTTTTTCAAAGCTTTCCTCTTGAACTGTGTAGTAAAGGTAAGCTGTGAAGGAAGTTTTAAAAGCACTAGAGGTAACAGATTATCAACCATATTTTTCGTTTTATTGAATATCAATCAGCAACCCATAATAGGTCTTTACAAACCAGTATTACTCTCCTTCCATTCTTATCTCATAGGGAATCATGTAATATAATAAAATGTATATATTGACTAACGCAATACTTTTTCCTAACCATATACAACTTAAGGGAGCTTTTAAACTATAATACAATTTTAAAAATCTGAATCACAAAACTTGGATTTTTCTACTTTAATCTAATAATCCCTAAAGTTAGGAAACTGAAGACTTTCTGACAACTGTGCCATAAATAACGAAAATGCTCTTTTTTGATATGCAACAAGAGTCGAACTTTAGAAATAAAATTTGTAATCATCTGTAGTCCGGCATGAATATTGGGGTTTCAGTCACTTCTAGATGATAGGCAAGAAATAAGATTTACAGAAACTCCATGATGAAGACTGTTGATTCACATAAGAATGGTTATCGTATGAGTGGGAAACATACGGTACTGACTTACAGCACGTACACGGTACGACATGCGGTAACATTGAAATGGCTTCCCATAAGAATGGTTTTCGTACGAGTGGGAAACATACGGTACTGACTTACAGCACGTACACGGTACGACATACCGTAACATTGAAATGGCTTCCCATCAGAATGGTTTTCGTATGAGTGGGAAACGTACAGTACTGACTCGCAGCAGGTACACGGTAACATTGAAATGGTTTCCCATTGTCTTCCAGTAATTAATCCAATCACAAGTATAGTTAGGTACGGTCATGTATGGTATGGCTGTTTCGTAACGTTTCCCACTCATACGATCCCAATTTCGTACCGTGACGTCGCATATTCATACGAAAACTACCCTAAAACCCCGATCAAAGCGAAGTTATCCTTATGCAATGAATCTTCAAGTTCACCACATCATTTCCCGCGGTGAGAAAAAGATAGGAGGAATATCTCGTCTAGTTTATGACAGTTATATGAATAAAATTTACTCAAGATGAGCTCGTAAGAACTCGTTATAAGATATCTTTCCCAGCATGTTCTTGTCATAGAAGGAGTAAATGTGGAAAAATTCTTCATCATCTAAGTTGATTTTAAATCGTCTGAGGGTTTGGCGGAATTCTGCTGGCGAGCATGTTCCTGTACCTTTGCTGTCAATTGCCTAGAAAAATAGCATTAAAGAAATGTAAGTTATAAAGCTTCCACTATATTTATTTGTTATGCTTTTTCTTAATCCAGTGGAAGAAGAGCCACTCGGACTGTGGAATCCACCGTTAATTCCCATGCATATATTTTATTTATCATACAGCTATTTCAAAAAAGATTGGTGAAGGCTTTGATGCATGTTAGTTGTTCCATGTTGCATCTTGCTTAAAAAGCTTGAAATGTATTTATTCCATATGACAGCACAGAAGAAAATATGCTGAAAAACCTGCAGACAAAGTTTGGGAAACTCCCATATTGCTGTGACCTTTCGCTGCTTGAATTCACATCTCCCATACTGCATTTCGGGCTTGGTATGCAATATCAGACATGCAACATGCAACAAGCAACAAAACCATCACCAACTCTTGTTGAAATAGCAGTATATAATCAAAGGCGCTTTACAATCGTGAGAGATAGTTAGTATGAGGTGTAGACACTGAGGATGGTCACTGCCAGAGTTTCTTTACGTCCTCAGTGGTTCTTTTATTTATTTATTTATTTATTTATTTTTATTTAATAACTTGATTTTACATCCCTTACACAGATTGGTTAGTGATGATGGAGTGTTGGGAGATGGGACCGCCATTTTACGTGGTCATCCGAGCCACGTGAAGGTTTAACCATTTGTAGATATAATTAAAAAGGCAGCGCTTTCTCCTCAGTTATTTTAAGAGTGTTGGTCCGGCAGGGACTCGAACCACGACCTCCCGCAAAATAGACTGATACTCAACCAACTGAGCCACCCGTCGAGGTAACTAGCTTTACAATGCAATAAACTTACTCTAAATGTTCGTCTCATTTCTTTCCAATCTTCCCTGACCTTGGAACGCATGTTCGCCATGAGTTCGACCAGTTGGTCGCTCTTAAACCCTGGACTAGACTGAAAATTGAAATAAGATATGAAAATAAGAAACCTTACGTGATCAACAAAAATTACAACTAAGAAGTATATTGGAGCGAGAGAGAACCTCTGGAACCCATGCCTCATTTCTCGATGGTCCAAACGTCGAACACTTCATGCATAAGATATTCTAAGTTAACCAGGCAATCGAAAATGGAAGATTGCATTAAATAAATTAGTTTCACATTCGATGCAAACCACTGTTTTTGAAGACCACAGACTCATTTGCACACTACAGGCTTAGCCTCGTTTATAAGTCAGCTATTCAAAAACACCATTAAAAGTCCGTTGGATTGGTATTATTCAACTCGCACATTCTTTACATTACAGTTGGCTGTTGCTAACGATTTGAAAAGGTCAACTGTAACGTAAAAACTGTGCAAGTTCTTGTAGAAAGAAGGTTCCTGCATGATCTTTTAATGGTTTTACATTGTGATCTTACCGGTACTTTGGTGGGTTGTAGTTTTGCTCGTGCTAACTGGTTGATTGGTTCTGCCTTCGACGAAAGGACAAAGTGCCTTAGGAACTCCTTGTAAACAATACTGGAAATAAACGACGAACAAAAATATGAAGAATAAAAAATAATCACTTCATCAGACACCCTAGCTAGATTTAGCATCCCTATTCTGATGCTGCATCATCATAAATATTATCATCATCATCGCCATCATTTTCAAGGATATCATCAGATCATCGTAATCATTATCATCGCCAAACTTTCAAGGACATGAGATCATTTTCAAGGATATCCGATCAGATCATCTTCATCATGTTCAAGGACATCATCATCATCATCATCATCATCATCATCATCATCATCATCATCATCATCATCATCATCATCATCATCATCATTCTCAAGGATATCCGATCAGATCATCATCATCATCATCATCATCATCATCATCATCATCATCATCATCATCATCATCATCATCATCATCATCATCATCATTCTCAAGGATATCCGATCAGATCTTCTTCATCATGTTCAAGGACATCACCATCATCATGTTCAAGGACATCACCATCATCATCATCATCTCATCATCATTTCCAACAATGGCAACACCACAATAACAAGCAGCTAATGAAGATTCCTTTTTATTGGACAAGTGTCAGTATTAACGTTTCTAGGTCACAGACATTTGCACTCTGTTAGGCTTCACAAAAGCAACAGCTATTTGAAGTTCTTACCCTCCTCTTCCACTTGATTCCGAACCATGTTTCTTCCACAAGGCTAGCAACTCGCTGTGCGTCAGATTCATGTGATGCTGATATAGAATATCTACAATGACAAAGCAAAAACCCACAATAAATTCCTTTTTCTAGATAAGAATGTTTTTTTTTATCATGAACCTCCATAGCATTGATGGTGAACATTAAATAAAAAAAAGAAAAAGAAACGTCCATACCTTTGAATAGTTGGAAGTCTACTCTTCCAGTGTTGTTGGGATCAGCATTCCTGAATGACTTCTGAAGTTGCTGCCAATTACGACAAACCTGTAGAAAATAAACGATAGTAAGTTTTTGTTGCTTGAATTTTTTTCAAATATTTATTATTTGTTTTTGATGACACTTATTGCCAGTCAAAAGTCTTGTGCTACTATCTGCTTTTTTAGCTTTGTGATTATCATCGTCATCATTACAATCATTATCTTCATCACAATCATCATCATCATCTTCATCAATCCGCATCACAATCATCAGTTACCATTACCATCACGACTAGAACCATCACCACAATCATCAGCATCAGTATCATCATCATCATCATCACAATCATCAGCATCGTCATCACAATCTTATCATCACCAGCATCACCACAATCATCAACATCAGCATCAGTATCATCACTGATCACCACCACAATTATCAGCAGCATCATCAGCAGCATATTATCACCAACACCTACAAGCACATCAGCATCAACCCTTAAACACATCCTCGAAATCACCTTCACTTCTAAAACCGACCCTAACTAATTCCAACTGGTTAGAACTGTGCTCCGGGGTCAGAGGAGCCAGAGGGGTCTTCACATTGCTTTCATTTTGACCACCCTGACCTGCGCCGTTGTTTTACTTGTAGGTGATTAACGATACCAATTGCGGAAAAACCTAATATCATGACCATTCGCGTTACTCATGATTCTCTTTACCTGGCTTTTCAATTTTCTTTCCACATCAGTAGCGCTCATTGGCGGGGTGACTGTTTCTGGTGACATGCTTTTGTAGAGGGGAGACATCATCATTGGAGACAGAAGAGACTCGCGAGAAAGCTGTGGAACAGACATACACGAAATTAGGTTCTCTGGTTTTTCCTGCCTCCTCTCAAACCAACCCTAACTTAGCCTGAGTTTGCACGGTACCGGGTCTCAAATTTGCACGGCTAGGCGTTTGATTTTTCGTACGGATAGCACAGTTCGGTGTAAATCGAACGTCTAAACGTGCAACTTTTTAACGCTTCAAAATAGACCATTTTCGAGATGCGCGAGCGCTTTCAAAAATATTGCAGGCGCATACACGAGTCAATAGTGCGCGTGATCTTGCCCGAAAATGCCTCTTTTTCATGTCTGCGCCTACGATATTTTTGAAAGCGCTCGCGCATCTCGAAAATGGTCTATTCATCCGGTACCTTGTAAGGCCAGCCTAATTCAAACTGGTTAGAGATGTGTTCCGGGGTCATATACATGTATTGTATAGCAGCTGCTATAGGCGCCTTCACAATGCTTACAGTTTGACGCCGTCGCGCTACGCCACATTCATTCATTCTTTCATTTTTCCTTACTTTTCTTTCTCTTGTTCTCGGAGGAGTGGCGGAAGAAGCCCTTGTGACATCAGTTCTTCCTGTAAACATTCTGAGGAATTCTCTGTATTCCACCAGATCATCCGGGTCTTTTGGTAGTGAATACCATATATGGTCAAACTGATCATCATTCATACGGAACACGTGACGATCTAGTATCTGTCGCAGTGTCTTCTGACTCACGGTGCCTGATTGGTTCGTGTCCTGCTCGGTGAACGCCTATTGGGAAAAATGACACATTTCTATTAATAAATATGCAAGATTGACCCAGAGAAAGCAATGGTAGCGTACGTATCTCGGGTTCGATTCCCAGACTTGGTATCACATGTGAGTAGAGTTTGTTAGGTCTCTCCCTTGATTCAAGAATTTCTCTCCAGGTTCTCCGGTTTTCCTCCCTCCGCAAAACCTAACACGCTAAATTCTAATTCGAACTGTTAGTTAGTTGTACTCTGACTTAGATCAGCCCAGAGGTTGTTTCAGGGTTCGATCTGTGAGTTAGCCATGCCCTGACTTAGATCAGCCCAGAGGTTGTTTCGGGGTTCGATCTGTGAGTTAGCCATGCCCTGACTCTGAGAGGTTCTTTCAGAGTATCGATAAAATCGAATATTCTTAACATTAATCTCAACTTAAAATGCCATTTATATATATCAGTTACAAACAAGAGTAAATCGTTCACGTTAGGTTATTTAACTCGAGTTTGTTTTGATCTGCACGGGTTAGCTGGTCGTTAGGTCGGTGTTTCGTTACTAGGTTGGTTGCTTGGTTACCAGTACATACCTTCGCAAGTGAATAAAACCTTGCCATAACCACTTCTCTCACTCTCTTTTCTACATCCTCCTCTGTCATGCCGTATTTGTGCACGGGAGATGGCTGGCGTTTTGCAGGTGATGGTATCAAATTTTCAAGCCACTTTCTACTAGCCTGAGTTGAAAAATAAACATCGAACGTTAGGTACTTCAACACAGCATTTATATTCTTTTCTATATTATTAAGACGTACTTTTTCTTTTCGTGCTAAGATGAGGCAAATAGCCTTAAAATGCCGTTGAAAAACGTGTACGTTTGATCATATGACTTAATGATGAATACTATAACGAGAAGACTTTGAGATAATTTATCTAAATGATAGTATTTCGACTGCAAAAACTACAGCTATCATCTGCAACTGCATGGAGAAATCCTAATTTTAATTAAAGTTTTCTCGTCATATTGTATAAAATATTTTGAAAATATAATCCGTAGCGAAAATAAAATATAAAAGCTACCACAAAACAAAAAGGATCATACTTGGAACTCACGAGTAAAAAAAAAACGCTTGAAGAGCGAGAAAAAGAAGAAAAAAAAGCCTTGTTATTGGACTTATTATTTCAACTACTTCACCGAATCACTCGTGCATGTGTTTCTTTTTTTCGGTACTCACCTCGGCGTCTGATTTCTGAAAACTTTCTAAAAAGTCTTCGTAGTAAATCAAACCGTCTTTGTTGACAGTTATCTGCTTAAGCAGCGCCTGGTGAAAAAAATATTCAGATTAGATTCGATTCGGGTTCTGTAGGTCAAACAGACTGGTGGTAATACAAATATCATTGGATTAGAGGATATGACAGGCGACGGTGAAGACATTTGTTTACAATCGGATCGGGATGGAAAGTAAATAACATCTATACGGAACTTAGCATATGTCAGAAGGCAAATCACATCATACTAAATCACGAAAAAAAAATCTATTTTTATCACGTGATTTAGATTTAGATTTATTTTGGCGGTAAAAAAAAAATCACATTTTCAACTAGATATTATGACATGATCAGCTATCAAATGTGCAAGGCGTAATGTTTTCCCATTTCAGACCACGTGTCATTCCCTAGAGCATCATTTCTAGCGGTTACACATGAGAAAACACATGAATATATGAGTTTCCCATACCTTGAATTGCTTTTCAGTCATCACAAAGCAAAACGCGTTGATGATTTGAAAGAGATCTTTGGTCGTAACATATCCCATCCCACTTTCATCAAATGCACGGAAAGCCTGTTGATAAAACGATCGAATATTGAATTTTTTTTGGGAAGCACGGTTGGCGTAGCGGTGAGAGAGCTCGCCTCTCACCAATGACACCCGCGTTCGATATATGAGTAGAGTTTCTAGTTGGTTCTCTCCTGTGCTTCGAGGGTTTTTCTCCGTGTTCTCCGGTTTTCCTCCCTCCGTAGAAATCAATTTCTAAATTCCAATTCAATCATGGAACAAGGACCACAGGTTTGTTAGCCACTGGCTATTAAGTGCTACCCTTGTAAAAACAACTTATTGCGCAACATTGTTATTGCTGCGTTGCAAGTTGCAGAGCGAATGTTCCTCGTATTATCATCCCGCGCGCGACAATTTTTTTCTTGCAGAGAGTAGAGAGAGCTTCTACTTTGTGCAACAAAGTCGCGAAACAAATCTTTGTTGTTGCACGGGATGGTAATACGAGCGACACGGGTAAAAACGCACTGCGCATGCTCGGAAGTTCGGCAGAAAATTCATAGACGAATCGTGTTTACGAAGAATACCACTGAAGATTTTGATGTCTTGTATTATGTGAATTTCTCTTGTATTATTTGAGCAGGGAAAGAAAACATCTAAAGTAATGTGTCAGGAAAAAGCATTAATTTTTCACGAACGGCCTTAACTTTAGAGATTTACTAAAAACCGGTAAATCTCTAATGGTTTTCTTTGTAAACACGACGAACTTCCGAGCATGCGCAGTTTGTTTTCCACTAGTGTCAATATGAACCACATTTTCTCTGCAACTTGCAAAGCAACTGCACGACTTTGTTGCTCGTATTTCCGCGCATCTCCCCAAAAAAAACTCCCAAAAAAGACTGAAAAAAAGACAAACCATGTACCTTAACTATGGTATCATAATTAGTACTTATTTTCCCTCTTAATTTAGCAATCGCTTGTTCGGGATTCAGTGTTTCATGGTTCTCGAATACCACTGGACTGCTGGTTTTCTTCTTCGGAGTATCGAGTGTCACGCGACCGTATCCCGAGTGCCTTTGGTCCTCGAATGCCCTGAGAAATTTCTCGTAGGATAACTTGTTCCTGCTTCCTAATCCACATCTATGAAGAACGACCAAAAAGTTAAATATATTTTATAACTTCGTAATGAAATATCAAAGTAGGAATCAAGGGTGGTGTAGAGATAGTGAACTTGCCTCTCACCTCTGGGGTCTCGGGTTTGATTCCTGGACTCGGCATCTCATGTGAGTAGAGTTTGTTAGGTCTCTCTCTTGATTCGAGGGTTTTCTCCGGGTTCTCCGGTTTTCCTCCCTCCGCAAAACCTAAGGCCCGGTTGAGACGTCGAATTTCACGTGCGAAATCTAATGCAAATTAATTCAAACAATAGGTTTTGTACATTTGCATTAGATTTGGCATAGGTGAAATTCGACGTCTAAACCGGACCTAACATTTGTTCTGTAATTGCCCTGACTTTGATCAGCCCAGAGGTCGTTTCATTATGTCCATAAAATATGAAGTTTCTTTATGATGTAGTGAGCTCACCAAGGCCCGCCAACGTTTTTGCTAAGGACTAACTTTGAATAGCGACAAAATATGACAAAATGTCCGCTTCAAATTAGCCATGGCTCTGCTGGTCTCCTAGATTTAACAAGAGCTTCAAGTACGCCCTAACACACTGGTATATTATATCATCACTTACCTTTCTAGCAGGATATTTAGTTGGTGATCTTCAAGGAAGTAATGGAAATCAAATAAGATCTGTTGTAGTTCTTTTCTGGATATGTAGCCGTCTCTGTTTGTATCTACTGCTTCAAATGCTTTGCGCAGGCTTTCGTACCCATCGCGGAAGCGATCCCTATTTACATACAATTTTAACAGTGAAAATCATGTGAGCAACAGCGATGATTAGTGTTGTATGCGTGGTAGAGGGGGCTGAGGCCCTATCTCATTTTGTGAAGGATACAGCGGTGTTTGTATGAGTGGGAAACGATACAGCAAATTCGTAGTCGTACCGTAGCCGTAACTACGCGTTTCATGATTGGATGAATAGACCATTTCACGGTTGTCGTCGCTCAACCTCAGCCTCGATAGTGTGTAATATATTCTTTAGAATTTGACTACAGCTCATGGTAATTTAAGGAATGTACACATTATCAAACAATAGACCATTTTCGAGATGCACGAGCGCTTTCAAAAATTATCTATTGAAACACTTCCACGGGCTTTAGTCAAATTACACGCTATCGAGGCTGAGGTTGAGCGACGACAACAGTGAAATGGTCTATAACTGGAAAACAGTGGGAAACCATTTCTAAATGTCGTACCATGGAAGTGCTGTAAGTCAGTACCGATTCATACGATCGCGATAACCATCTCCCCCAACCTCGATTCGTCCCAGATTACATATAGGATATTTTTTGATATTTACCTAAGTCTCTGCTCTACTTCAAGGGCTGATAAGAAAGACACTGCGTAAGCTTGGTTATTGGTCGCGTTCTCGTGGATAGCCTACAAACAGCAAAGATAGAGATAAACACGTTGGATAGATGTACCAGCAATTGCATCATGGGATACCTTGAGGTTCCAAAATGGCGCCTTTTTATAGTGATATTTTGGATTAAAAGTTTACCTTCTGTGCATCGTGGAATCTCTGCATTTCCTGATGACTTCCATGGGTGATTTGAGTACTAGGTCCATGTGTGTCTCCAGGAACGAACTCTCCTCCAAGACGAGCGATAAATTCACGATGATCAACGTAACCATTGTTATCAGTGTCATACCTAGAAAAAGCAACAACGTGTCAAAGACATCATCCTCGAACATGCGTAGCTCAGTTGGGTAGTGCGCGGCCTTGAGAGCTAGAGGTCTCCGGTTCGATTCTCAGGATCTCCACGTCTTCTCTCTAATCTACGTAGCTTAAGCTTTGAATACTCTTAAAACAAAGCACTGAGAGAGAGGGGGTTAAAGTGTGCACCGTCGGCTTCCTAGGACCAGTCACGTAGCTGAGGGAACTACCGACGTTAAATATAGGTGCTTACAATGTGCGCAATCTTCATCGTATTTAATTAATTAGCCAAATGGCGTACGATTTTCAGCGAAATTTTCAGCGAAATTTCAGCGAAAGTTTTGGTACGAGAATGGTGCGCGATTTAAACATAATAGTTTTTCCATTTCAGTAAAAAATTCAAGCATCTTGAATCTACTATTTCTACTTACTTTGCCCAAAGTTTTTTGAATTCTTCTTTCGTCAGGGGGATCTGGTACCGATAAAGAACCTTTCGTAACTCCTTCTTTGTTACAATCCCATTCCCATCACGGTCAAAGCTAAGGAACGCCTTGGTGATATCGTCCATTTGTTCTAAAGACTTTCTTTTTATGATGCGATCTGCGTCTTCGGCACTCAAGTACTGTAGGTCTTTCGTCTCGTTGAAGCTTAAAAAAAATAGAAAAAATTAACGTCTGTGACGATAGTTGATGGACCTCATCCTGAAGCACTTCCATGTGTGGCTACGTGGGGAATGTTTATTGGCTTTGTTTGAACGTGTTGCCATGTCAACTGAGGTATCAATCCCAGAATACATCACTGTGATTCAATTTGGCAAACTAACTTTGAGTCAATACATTTACTGTAACACTAAACTTCTTGATGTTCTGAATCAGTATTTTACAGAAAAAAGCAGGTATAGTGTACATTCTATTGAAGACACGTTTTGACCGGTTACCCCCCTTAAACCGTAAAATATTATGGGCAATGTGAAAGAAAGTCATCTTTCTTAAACTACTTACAAATGAAGAATTATAAGAGAAAAATATCATATGCCCTTGGCAGGACTCGAACCCACGGTCCTGCCAAGGGCATATGATATTTTTCTCTTAATTCTTTATTCTATTATTCACACCGAACGCATTTTCATTTCACTAGTACTTACAAATGATTAGAGTATAGCCATGGATGACCTTCTTCAATCTTCTCTACGTGTTCGAACCTCTTCAAGAACTCTCTGTAGTTTAGTTTCTCGCCCTTTTTCATGTTCAATCGGTCCATCAGCTTATCAAACTCTTCATCAGATAGGAAAAACATCAAAGAATCTAAGATATGACGGAACTCTTTTCTTGTAACGAGGCCATTCTTGTCATAGTCGATTTTCTGGAATGCTACTCTGAGGTCCTAAGAGAAGATAAAACAATTCTTAAAAGGGCACTTGGATGAACATTAGAAATGACTTGAAACTTGGTTAAACTTATCTATATGGTCCCAATAGTAGCCAAGCAACATATTTTCTTCACAGTCAAAATTGGTGGATAAAAATTGTTAATTATTTTAGCATTTAAATTTTGAGTAAATGACGTCAATTACTCAACCCTATTGTTCTTTTCGATTTTAAACCAAGATTTCTCAACTGCAAGTGGCTCCCAAGCTAAAACTTTTTGCCAATCTGGATTTCATCATCATAATTGAGTCATATTATCCTCAATTATTTGAATTATTCGGACTCTGAAAAATTCGGGCATTTTCGACCAAGTGCTCCTTTAAACTATAATTCTTTAATGTTTCTTTTTGAGGCCTGTGAGAGCCAAAAGAGTTAAGGTGCGGTAATACGAGCAGCAAAATCGTGCAACTTGTGGCGCAACATTGTTGCGTTGCAAGTTGCAGAGTGAATGCTGCTCGTATTACCAACCTTTACAACAATAACATTTTGTTGTGCGACTTTGCTGCAGAAGTAGAAGCTCTTTCTACACTCTGCGACAGTGAAAATTTGTTACGTGCGGAGTGGTAATACGAGACATCTGCGCGACAAGTTGCACGATTTTTTTGCTCGTATTATTAGGCCAAGTTCAAACGTCAAAATTTGCCGCGTCGAATCTAATTGCCTTTGAGGTCGAGCGCTGATTTCCCTTAAACTAGTAGAAGTACGTAGACCAAACTTATTACATATCGTCTCGTGGTGCTAAGCAAAAGAGCTGACGTTTTATTTGATAGTTCTCTGCGTTTTCTTAGCCGCTGTCCTCGAAGGCAATAAGACTCGGCGCGGCAAAAGTTCGACGTCTAACTGGGACTTACCGCATCCTTACAAATGATCAGAATGTCTCTGACTCGATAATCAACCCTAAGGTAGAGAACCCCTTTTTTTCAAAATCAAAGCTAGCCGTAGGGTGCGGTTTGTTAGTATTATAACATTCTTACCGCGAATCCATCGCGCAGTTTTGTCCTTAGTTTAGCTTCTACTTCATCGGCTGTCATGGACTGTTCTAAAGGCGTTGGCTGGTTATACCTTGAAAAAAAGGAGCGAGGGATAAATGAATATAATAGGAAACTCACAAGGGTGTGACTTGTCAGCATGGCATTACCACATCAATAAACGTTTGAGCATCCAAAAATAGTTAGGAAGGGAAAGGAAGCACGGGTTGTGGCCGTCTTTCACTAATGAAGGCTCGATATCGTATGTGTTTGTTTGGTTCTCTCCTGTGCTTCGAGGGTTTTCTCTGAGTTCTCCAGTTTTCCTCCCTTTGCAAAAATCAAATTCTAAATTCCAATTCCAACTGCGCTCGAAAAGTTTAAATACGAGCCTGTCTCGGGAGACTGAACAATCACTCCCTGCAATCGGCGTAAGATAAATTTACATTTTTTATATTTATGCCTTTGATAGATAAGAGATGATAACTAGCGGTAAGCTAGTGTGGGCTGCGTCGGTGTTTCTAATGAAACAGTTGCGATAAAAAGGTAAATTTTACACCGTAAAATACGTAAAGTACGGTGCAAAATTTACCTTTTTATCACAACCTTTGATAGATAGATTACTAAATAAAGCATTTTTACTTTTTCTTTGGGTATTCAGGTGATTTGTCTTCAATTCCTATGGATCTTCTGTCTTGAAAATTCTCCAAGAAATCTCTGTAGGCCAGTTTTCCTTTGTGAAAACCAAGTCTACAACAGAAAAAGAAATTATGGAGTTTGTAACTCAGTGTTCTATATTTCATCTTTTCCATGGCCATCAAAATTGTGATGACAGTGAGTCATATAGGAAATCTCCTTAATCGGGATATATGGATCGTACAACTTTGGAAAGATAAAACTCAAGGACTTTTCAAAGTCTTTTTATAGGCAAAAGTTTATTTTTCGAGGACAAATTTACCGTAGTTTATTGTAAACTACAACAAGTCAATAATCTTCCAGAGCTTGCAGCTTCTTATTCAATTTCTTTTCGATATCTCTCAGTTCAGTGGATTTTCTCTTTGCTTCGGTTATGCCTCCTGTGGTAGTTCAGCTTTATTCTAATTTCCAAGGACTTTTCAAGGAAAAAATCGAATAGAACTCTTTACCTTCGTATGCAAATTGCCCATTTCAGACCACATGACATTCCCTTGAGAAATGTTCTTTTGTTAAAATACTTACACATGAAAGAATCAACTCCCAAGAGTGGCATCACGTGGTCTGAAATGGGCACAACAAACAACGAAGGTAAAGAGGTCTATTCCATGACTTTTCAAGACAAATGGTGAAATTCAAAGGCTGTACGAACCATGGGGATAGGAGATCAAGGTACCCCTCCTCCCATTTAGAATTTTTATTGATTGATTGATCGACTGAGTAACTGATTACTTGTTTACCTGGCGCTAAGAATGCGATACTGGTCATCTGTCATGTAAAGACCAAGACTGTCCAGCACCTGAATATGAAGAACGTCAATGTTAAGGAAAAATGACCTTGTTCCAGAGGGCAATAACAATACACCATCCTTTGTCTCTAAGAGAACTCGTGCTCTATTGCCAAAACCACTTTAAAACGCACTGGAATACTATGACTCAATTTTCGCAAATGACTGCAAAATATTTGGTCTAAGTCGAATTTCACAAAAATTCAAAATTTCACTCGCCTAGCATAGTTTTTTTTTAAATATTTTTTTATTATATTATATTTTTTGGCCTAGCATAGTTATATTTAACGAGTTTATTATCCCAAAAAGTCTATATCATGGACGAAAGCTAGAATACTGGTAAGTCATCAAACATCACGCGATATCACGCAAAATAACGCAAGCTACACGAATTAAATGTAAATGAATGTTTACCAGGCGGAACTCCTTTCTTGATATTTTTCCATCATTATCAGTATCAAACCTGACAAAGGTTTTGTGTATATCAGGCGACCTCTGGGAAATATGCTCCTGAGAAAAAAACAAAAAAAGAAAATTAGAAAGGTTTTGAAAATATTGACGTCATTCACACCAGAGGGTCTGCGCAGATGATAATATCTGTGTTTTTGATCGTTTTAGTGTGGACAGGCGAGAACGCTTTGAAAACGGTAGCGTGGACGCGAATCTTTCGATAAGTTTTCGGGGAAACAAAAAGGGACATTTCGAAAACACATTAGCGTGCCGGGACGTGGTGTCATCGTTAAAAATAAAAAAAAATAAAAAGTACATATGATTTAGCATTGGCATGTCTACAAAGTTGCTATTCGTCCAATGAAATTCCAATAGACAATTTTCGAGATGCGCGAGCGCTTTCAAAAATATCGAAGCCGCAGAAATGTAAAAGAGGTATTTTCGGGCAAGATCCCGCGCGCTATTGACTCTGCCCGAAAAAAGCCTCTTTTTCATGTCTGCGCCTGTGATATTTTTGAAAGCGCTTGCGCATCTCGAAAATTAATTGTCTATTGGAATTGAGAAGTTGATTTTTGCAGAGGAAGGGAAACCGGAGAACCTGGAGAAAAACCCTTGAAGCACAGGAAAGAACCAACAAATTCTACGCACACACGACACCGAGCCCGTCGGGACTCGAACCCGGGTCGCATTGGTGAGAGGCGAGCGACTCGTACATATGAGATATACCTTGAGTATTTCCATGCATTCATCCGCTGACTTCTGCCCTGTTAGACCGAGGGCGCGGTCATATGCTGCTTCTTGTCTGTTGTACTGATCGAACTTCATGAAGTCAGCTTTTGCTTCGCTCTCATCGTGGATACGAGTACTGATTCCATTGATATCACCACTTATGATATCTACTCCCTACGATAAAATAAATGAAAGAATGAATGGGTGAATGAATAGATGGATGGATGAATGAATAAATGGATGGATGGATGAATGAATGGGTGAATGAATGAATGGATGAATGAATGAATGAATGGATGAATGAATGGGTGAGTGAATGGGTGAGTGAATGAATGAATAAATGGATGGATGAATGGATGGATGAATGGATGGATAAATAGATAGTTGGATAAATGGATAGTTGGATGGATGGATGGTTGGATGGATGGATGGATGGTAGATGGATGGATGAATGAAGGAATAAATGGATGGATGGATGGATGAATATATGACAGTAAATAAAAGATATATCGGTGTTCAAGATACTAGTAGAAGCCGAAGAAAGCTAATGGGCCACTAGTTTATCAGTAACCCAGAGTTACTGTCATATGTTTTACCCAATAAAGACGTTATTATAATTATTATTATTTTAATGACCCCTTACTGGCCATCCATCTCATTGCCGTTCCTGGCTGACTAGCCAATCACAGTGCGAATTAGACTCTAGACAATAAATATTCCGTTTGGGTGTTCATTGTTTAACCCAATGCATCTTGTGTGTTCTACTCATACATCAACAGAGAACAGAATCGTGAAAACGGATACTTGAGCCTTGCCTTAGCTGAGCCTTACTTACCAACTTATTTAGAAACTCTTGAAAATCTACAGTGTTATCACCATTGACATCACAACGACTCCAAAGCCTGTAAAAATATTTAACAACTTTATGAATCTCGTATTGGGGGAATGATGCTTTACGCTAATAAAGGTTAAGAGGACTAATACACAAGACGAAAACAGTGTTAAAAACTGAACTTTTCTGGTTTTTCCTCCCTCCGCAAAACCCAACATGCTAAATTACAATTCGATCTGTGAGTTATAATTAGCCATGCTCTGACTTTGATAGGCTCAGAGGTTTGTTACAGAGTTCGATCTGTGAGTTAGCCCTGTCCTGACTTACATCAGACCAGAGGTTGTTTCAGGGTTTGAACGAGAGGCGGGTAGGGGAATCCCGAAAAACCTTTGCAATCACAGTTCCTTACATTTCATAGTGTTCGTCAGACAGGGGGAGGCAGTACTTCTCCAGTAGTTTTCTCAGCTCCCCCCTTGATATGGACCCATCTCTATTGTCATCTATGTTGATATAAGCAGTAGCAATACTCTTCCAGTTATCCATTATCTTGAACCGCAAGATATCTTCCACCTAATAAAACAAATAACGCCACGATTAAGAAAAGCATGAGACAAGCAACTTAAACAAAATAATTGGCGGCAATATCCATAATCTGCAATAAAACAGAGAGAAACTGCGAGAAACACTGAGCGGCACCGAAAGAATTCCAAATGTGCATTTGAATGGCTTTTTGGTCGAGACAGAAAACCTTTCCAGTGCTATAATAGTGACATATTTTTTGCAATCCATTTAAATGCTGTCCCAACTAAGTACACATCAGTTCCAACACATCTCATTTGTATTAAAAGGTCTTAAAAATGATGAAATGATGTTTATAAGGTTGTTGAATGTGATAACGGTTAAGGATAAAGAAAATGATGAAAGGATTGATATTTTTATCGATAATAATTTTTTACAGTACTTCCTATGCCGTACTTACAGTAGACCAAGCGAGAACTGCAGGTGGAGAGATACTCTTCACAGTATTATCGCCCATAAGCCATGGATGACCCTCCTATAAAATCCATACAAAGTCAATTCTAAATTAACCTGAGAAGTAAAAAATCATCCTTTGGGAGTCCTGTGGTTAGGTACAGATCCCAAGTGATCTAGAACAATGTTTTTACCTCTGTTTCTCGACGCTCAAACTTTTCCAGGAATTCCAAGTACGACACAGAGCCTTTGTTATAGGGGTCAATTTTTGCCATCAGTTCACGAAACTGGTCTTCTGTCATTCTGAAGCAGAAGCTTTCGAGTATGCGACGAAAATCACGTCTGGTGATACGACCATCTTTGTTCTGAACAAGAAAAAGATAAAAAGCAGTAATGTTACACATCCTACAAACAGAAAATATGTGGAGAAATAACGGAAGGTAGTGTGTGATAAAAAATTGTGGCCCAGTCGCACGTTGCCTAAACAAAACAAACGCTTTGGATTTTCTTTCTCTTCTCTCTTCTTTTCTTTTCTCTTTTCTTTTTCAATTCTCCTCTCTTTTCTTTTCCTCTCCTCTCCTCTCCTCTCCTCTCTTTTCTCTTCTTCTCTTTTCTTTTCACTTGTTTTGACTTCTCTTCTCCTCTCTTTCTTTCTTCTTCTTCTTTTTCTAACTTCCCGAAATTTCTGGAGTTACGGTCTTAAGAACAACGAAGTTTTGAATACATACATCATCAAAAACCAGAAAAGCCTCTTTAATCGATGAAAAACTTTGAGTCACTTTGGAGAAGAGAAATTTCCAAATATCTTCTGTCGTTGGCTGGTCTTCAGCTTCACGTACTGGATTGAACCTGAAGAATAAGATAACAAAGTTCAATTGGTCTAGGTTTAAGCCGAGGGGGACAAGCAATAAGCGATAAGGGATAGGTCAATCTAAGATCCAAGAATAGCTGAAAAGAATTTCTGCTCTGTTTCTGCTTCCTATTCTCGTCAAGAACATGGCGTTTAGTGTTGAGATATTCAATGTTGTTTTTAGGTATTTTCTTTGGGTCCGACAACTTATTTTTGAAATAGGTGTATGCTAATACTAAGAGCAATGCAGCTTGCACAAGCTACTGAGTTTGTCCGTCTAGATAGTTTTAAATGTCATAGATGAGCTTACTTGTGGTTGGAACGTATAGGGATTGTTTGGCCATTCCCATCTGATCTTGGTTCTTGGAATTTATCCAGAAACTGTTCATAGGCGATTTTATGGCTTGCTTTGATGCCACACCTGAAGTGAAAACATTATAACAATCAGCAAAAGAGAAAACAAGTTTATCACGCTAATTTTACATCAGTCAGTTAGCAATATATCCTGACTTAGATCAGCCAGCTTGTTTCAGGACATCGATAAATTTGAAGTTTAATTCCTGCGAATTTTTTATCTTTCTTGTAATTAAATTGTGGGACCATCATTGTCATCACTAATTTCTTACCTTCCCATTAGTATATCAAATAGACCAGATGTCATGGGAAAGACAAACTGATTGAGGACTCTTTTCAGCTCACTGAGGGTTACAAAGCCATCTCCCCGCCGATCAAAGGCTACAAATGCACGCTTCATATCAGAGTAATTATCAACCATCTGGAAACATAAAAAGGTTATAAAGTTTCATCACAAATGAAATGGACAACTGCATATCAAAATTTATCCCACACCATTTATAAGAATGCAGGAAAGCAGTTGTATATTTGTCGGTATCTCTCTTTTCCTTCTTCCCATCGTGCGCATTGAATCTACGCATTTATATTTTCTATGGTGTGGGATAAAATAGTTCTACAATGCTTTCTCATGGCACAATATGGAATATCCCACTAGTCACTCGTACTTTCTTTGACGCATACCTAAAGGCTCATGTGTAAACATAGAATAACTAGTATATATTGATAAGAAAAAAATAGGAACAAAAACACATTGTAACCTACCTTTTTACGCAGTTTGAGTTCCAAGTCTTGTACAGTCATTGCAGCCGGGGACCCTTCTCTACTGCTTCCACTTGAGTGTGGCCGTTTGTTAGTTGCCACAAATTTAACCTTTTCTTGAGTACCTGCATTATTGAAACATTTATTCATTTATTCAATTTTATCACTCTGAGGTGGACAGAAAGCATTACAGGTCTAGGACCCAATTACAATGCAACTGATAGATTGAATTATACGGTAATTTGAATTGGAAGTTGATTCATGTGGAGGGAGGAAAACCAGAGAACCCAGAGAAAAACCCTCGATGCAAAGGATAGAACCAACAAACAACTTTACTAACATACAACACCAAGCCCGGTGGGACTCCAACCAAGGTCACATTGGTGAGAGACAAGCACTCTTACCCCTATGCCACATGTGCTTCCCATAAAATCATTCAAATATTCCATGTCAGTGAGCACTGTATACTGCTGAACTTTTTCCAGCAAGTATGAGTAGATTATCATATTTTGACAGCTCTTGTCAACACAAAATTACTGAGGCCTTATCAGATGCATTTAAAGCAAAGAAAATCAGAAATACAGTTTCTGGTGCTTCTTTTACAGGCTAAAAATTCTAGGCTAATGCAATCTCTGTTAACTTCTAGCAAACCTAGGAGGTTAAAGCTTTACCTTGATCAGCTTTGGTAGTAGAGTGATGCTTTTTTCTTTGAGGATCAACTCCAAGTTTCTTTAGAAAGTCCATGTAGTTTAGAGTGCTTCCATTACGTGTCATGTCATACTTGCACCACAGTCTAAATATAGCAAACAGAAAAAACTATAACGAACAATAAAGGTGCGGTTATATGAGCAACAAAATTGTGCAACTTGTTGCACAACATTGCGTTGCAAGTTGCAAAACGAATGTGGCTTGTATTACCACCCCATGCAACAACAAAAATTTGTTGCCCAATTTTTGTTGCAGAGGTAGAAGCTCTTTATACTCTCTGCAACAAAGAACATTTTTTTGCACCCAGGGTGGCAATATGAGCAGCATTCGCTTTGAAACTTGCAATGCAAAAATGTTGCGCGACAAGTCATCAAATTCATGGTGCTATTTGTGTAATAAAACAATAGAAACCAGCCCAAAGTTTGGCTATGTTTATGTAAACACTGCCTTTTAAGGTGCAGCACTATGGGCAACAAAGTATTGAACATGTTGCACACCAATGTTGCATTGCAAGATGCAGAAAAAAGGTCCATATGCAACACATTTATTTTGAATGTGCCTAAACTAATAGCTTTCTCTACTCTTGTGCCAAATGGTATCGGGAATTAAAAATTGTTGTAAAGCCATCATCATGACAATGTTATCATTAATTTATTAATAATACCTGTCATACTGTTGATCTGTCAACTTAAAGCAAAAGTTTTCAAGAACTCTTCTCAGCTCATGTCTCTGTATTTGTTCATCTCTGTTATAATCAAACAGCCTCATGGCTTTTAATACACTCTGAAGTTGTCCACTTATCTATAAAGTATTCCAAAAAAGGACAGCATTAATTAAATCAATGGCTGACAGAAATGTGTGGAGGAAGGTTGTACATGCAGTCTCAGCTGAGGTCGAAGGATGATGATGATGAAAGCCTCAGACATATAGTGCCACACTATACTAATCAATTGATAATGAAGGGCTTTATTGGACTCTGTAGTTAAAGCTGTAAGTTGCAACTCATGGATTGAATTGGAATTTAGGTTGTTAGGTTTTGCAGAGGGAGGAAAACAGAAAACCTGGAGAAAAATCTGGTCTGAAATGGGAAAATATTACATCCAAGCTGAAAAGGTCATTTTATCTAATATCAGATTATTAAAATACCTTGGTTTTTATTTTGTTTTCAACATCCTCAAAAGGTTTTTCTACAGGTGTTTTAGCCTGGTTGAACCTATAAAACAGCAGATAAAAAGATAGAGAACAATAAGCCAATGAATGATTCCAGATTCCTATAAATAAGACCAAGGAAAATACATACTTGTGAAGGCTGTCCAGCCACCTCATACCATCTGCCATTCCACCTCTCAGATGAAGTTTTTCCAGGAATTCCAGGTAATTGACACTACCATCTCTGTTGATGACAGCCTGTCAAAAAATTAGCAAAAAATTATACATTTAGTATAAGTATAAATAGTACAGTCTTGAAGAAATAGAAAATGTGTGCATGTGCTGTGTCTGGTTATAAAGTGGGGGTTGTCAGAACACAAGAGAAGTGACGAGAGAAGCATGAGGTGTAGTGGAGTGTTTCTCAATGCTTCTTGAGTGTTCTAACAATCCCCAAGTGCTTTATAATATCATGCAGCATAGCAAGCAAGTTTTTTATGAAGAAATAGAAAACATACACGTTTGCTATGTGCAGTTATAACCTGGAAAGCACACAGGGATTGGCAGAACACAGGAGAAGTGTCAGGAGAAGCACCACATGTAGCAGAGCACTTCTCAACACTTCTTGAGTGTTCTGACAATCCCCAAGTGCTTTATAACTGCACACAGCACAGCAAGCAAGTTTTCTATTTCTTTCATAAAATATAAATTCCAATAACCATTATCTTGGATTAAAATCATGCAACTGAAAGTGTGCAGCTGTCAAAAAAAGTGATTTTATAATATGAAAATTATAATATGTAAAGTGTTGGTACCTTTCTTAAGATATGATTGAATTGATCTTGGGTCATAGGACAACAGAATGATTCCAAAACTCTTCTGAATTCAGACTCTGTAACTGTAAGGTTTTTATCGGCATCTAAGGTCTGGAAAGCCTGGTAAAAATATTAAGACATATAGATAAAAGATGTAAATATTTGTTTGTCACAAGCTAATTTTCTTGGGGAAAATTCCGAGCTCCTCACAGGAAGTTGTTTACAGTATTTCTCAATCACACCTGTAGGTAAAAATTTTCAATTTGTTGTTGCGAAGTGTTTCCATGACATGCTATTGAGAAGCCCTGTGATATACAGTAACTTTCAAAACCTGCTTCATATCAATGAAAACAAGTTTTTATGTATAAGGAGGTAGTTTTAACCAGGAGAACAACACTTGGAAATGAAAATGAATGGAAAGTGGGAAATAAATGAGAAATATTGCATACCTGTCTGATGTCAGCAAAATTTACCCTTACTCTATCTCTCAGTAATGACTCTACTTCTATACAACTGAGTTTTGGGTTTGGTGATTTTGTACCTAGAAAATCAAGCAAAAAAAGTTTTCAAAAGCTAAAACTTGTGCTGTAATAAGTTTACTTTTATAGACAAAAAAAACCCACAGTATATTTGCAGTTTTTAGCAGATTTTTATCCTGTATCCTGATATATTTACCATAAGATAAAATTCTTAGATTTTCAGAATCTTTAATTAGCGAGAAACGTTTAAAAAGATCCTGGAAAAATATTTTTTTACATAAAATTTGACGGAAGCCATATTGGAAAAAATAAACACGTGTGAAACAGCTGAGTAAAGTCAATTTCTTTGAGAGAGAAAAAATATTCTTATAAGAAATTTGGTGGAATATTACAAAAATGTTTTAATTTTTAATAAACAATCAGCTTCTTGGGTGTCTAATGTAGCTCCTGAGGTGAAAATTAGGTATAATTTTCAAAATCAAAAATCAAAGTGCGAGGCGTTTGGTGTAAGGTCAGATTTTTAACGCCTTTTAAGTCCTTTAATTGCGGAGTTTGTTTCTGGAGTATCACTTCGGAAAAGAAAAAAAGACTCTCAGAAATAAGTTCATATATTGTTATCATTAGAGTTAACTCCTTTATGAAGTCAGGAAGAAGTAACAAAACAAACTAATAAGTTTAAATGAGCAAAAACACAGCCAATACACAACACGTACAAAAGCCACATCATAAGTTAGACTTACCGTTACTTGAAAGTGAAGATACAGACAAAGAACGCCTTCCCAAATTGGGCAAAGGGATATCCACAGCTATCTGTGATCTTGGAGTATCTTTAAAAGCATATTCTGTCCTTTTATTTACACCAGATCCTGGTCTGGAGTCTCCTGTAGAGAGCCGCGATTTTGGTCTTGGAGAAAAGGACAGCCCTCGCGAAACGGGCCTGATGTCCGCGAAATTATGAACCGAAGGAGAAACTACAACTTTAGCCATTTTAGGACCGTAATTTTGATTTTGTAAGCTCTGAATTAGTTCCAGTGATTCATGTGATTATATTTCAACCATTTTCTAACACATTTCAGAGCCGTGTTTTGATGCGGTTGCTATGTAAATGACTAAAACATGGCGTCTGACCGTTGCTATGCACTTGACTGACTCGCAGCTGATGATGAGCCAATGAGAGGCCGTAATCACTTGAACAGTCTTTTACTGACTTAGAAATTATTAACTTAATCCCTTTTACAAAGGATTTAGAAATGGGATGATTTTTAACGTCTTTTTGCCAAATATTTCAATTGTTTTCGTTAATATAAGCAAATGCAACTAAAATTATTTCTCAAAAAAATTGCCCGTTATGCGTATTTTTGAAGTCATACAATAATTGTTTATTTTTATTCCAAAAATATCATAGAAAATACAAATTTCACTCTCACTTTTTGGAAGTAAAGAAATAACACTTTTTCCTCGTCTATTTGTTATAAATTCCTGACTATTTTATGAGGTTGAAATTTTTTCTAATTTTAGTGGAGGGGTGACATACAATCTACGAATAATCCCTTCCATCCTTTCATGCTTCTTAATCTATTTTTCCTTTTTTTTTATGATGACTGTTTGGCTAATATCAAGTCCATGTAAGCTCCAGATAAGAGATCTTCTTTCAAAATCCCAAGCTTATCCATCAGGTCATCAGCAATTTTTTGTCCATATTCTGTACTTTGTCCCTCTTCAAGAACCACCTTCAAGAAATTTTTTGTTTGAGTGTCATTTTAAACATTATAGACCCCTGGCATGTGACATCAGAACAGCTCAATTTGGAGGACAAAACAAAAAAAATAGATTAATTTCCAATTATCAGGAGAATGAAATTCTCTTGTTTTGACTTTAAAATTGAGCTGCTAGTTTTGACATTATGTGCAAGGGGTCTAAATTTATCAAATGGTCAAAAATATTAATAAAATTCTGAAAATATATGATAAAATTCTGAAAAGACATTGATACCAGATATCTGAAAATAAAATCAAGTCATTGTCCCCCGCCCCCAAAAAAGGGCATTACCTCTAATTCCATAAAATCTCCAAGATTATCAACATGGTCCACATGAACTCTTGTCTGTCCAACCATGAACAAGAAGCGACGCTTTTTTACGACACCTGTGCAAAAAATCTGGTCAAATCAGGTAACCCAAAGGCAAAATTAGGTTCACACAATCTCACCCTAGACAACTTGTGAATAAAATAAGCATTAACTACAACATTACTTATCAAACCCTGAAAACCTCTACATGTACGCTGATCAAAGTCTAGGCATGGCTCAATCAAAGATAAAATTCAAATTAATGGACTGCTCCTGGTGAAAGGGGGACAGTGTTCAGATTGGATGTAGGATACCAATGGCACTGGCGGCCACATGCGGCCCCCAAATTTTTGCCATAATTAGTCTTTATTCTAGATACCTCCCCCCCCCCCCCCCCCCAGATCCTGGGTCCTCACTATGTCTCTGGTCCTATGCATATATGCTATAATTGTTTTTTTTTTTGGTATATGATATAAATTATTTAACCTTTTAGTCCTAAAGCATGTTGCAGGGTGATCAAAATCTCCTTTGGTTTATCTGTTGGTGCTATGTAATAGTCAGAGAGTTTAGGTCCACTTGTGTCAGATCTTTCATAGTAGATCAACTGTGATGGTTTATCTTGCAGACACCTTAACTAAAAACACAAAAACAAAGCAATAAGTAAACAAATTCTAGCCAGTGAATTAGAAATGGTGTTAGAGCTCTTCCCCTCCTTTGCAGCCACTATTCGTGTCGTCAGGCAACGCTCTCTCCCCTATGGCTGCATAGGACCCTGAGTGCATCAGAACCTATAAGACAATCTGTTCCAAATGTTGATCTGCTGCTATAACTGCTGTCTGCTGCCGCTAACTTTTCTCTGCACCTATATAAGTGTTTGGCTCAGCCGATCGACCAAATGTGGCATATACATTTTTCTTTGTCCCTAGTTATAGAATTTTTTCTTTATAGTTTAAATTATGTGATATTTCTATCTTGTCTCAGACTGAGCTTGTTTTGACCTCGACTCTGTTCCCAGCCTGTGTTAAGCCATTAAATGAAAAAATTAAAAATTAAAAAAATTAGGGACTATCTCCCCCCCCCCCCCCCCTCACAATCCAAAAACATTCCGCTCTCAAAAAAAAAACATTTTATGGGAACAACAGATGGGAGTGGCAAACAAAAACAATCATCTCGAAAATAATATTAATTGTATTATTGTATATATGAATATTTAAAAACATTATTACAAATTTAAAAAATCTATCATACCAAAATAGCATGAGATTTAATCAATACCTTTAACCTTCCATTTGGGACTTTGAAAAACGTATCTTCTTGTTCGATCAAAGTACCTGAATAAAATTACGTTCCATTTTTACCATTTTGAATCACAAATTTTGTAACCCATTTTGTCAGTAAAATATCCAAAATCCAACCTTCTTTTCCACTCAGCTCTTTAGCTCTGCGTTTCAACTCATCTACATCTCGTGCTTTAGCTTTAATCTCCACGTTTGAGGGCATATTTTCACGTATTAAACGAGTATATGAAAGATATACGAACAACGTAACAAAGTAACACGATATGACTTATGATTTTAGCGCCAAAAATAAGGCCGAAAGGGATTATGGTCTTAAGTTTAACTTCCGGTTATTAAATCTTCAAGGTAATTTAAAAAGATAGTTTAAAAAAATAGGTACTAATAAAAAAGATTAAAGTATATAACTTATTTTTTCTATTTTAACAGTCTGCAAAACATTTTGATGAATGTTTTTTTGGAGACAATTTAGACTTCCGGTTAAATGACTTCCGCTCGACTTAGTCTTGCGCATATATGGTTGGACGCGCTTTGCTTGAACGAGCAAGAAACCAAGATGGCGTCCGTTGCTGGCTGACAAGAACAGAACATTAAACTACGACTTTCAACATGGAAAAACCCACCGTTGAGCAAGTAAAAGACGTCATTAGTACCCTGTATTCCAACCCCGATCCTCATAGCAAAGAAAGAGCTTCAGAATGGCTTGGATCGTTACAGAGATCGGTGAGAAACACTCGACATTTTTCTCAAGTTCTGAGCGTTTGTTGGCTGTTCTATTTTATCGCCGCATTTTAGAATTGTTAACATGCTCGTATTTTACTTTGATACATCGCTATGACACTTGTTTTTGACTGCATCTGGCATTATGACTTGTATATTGTTTCGTTGTTGCTCAATTTGTTATAACTATGAATAATTATCAGCTTAAACTATGTTTAATATTCTGTAAGCTTAAATCAAATTCTGACTTTTATCAATGTTCTTTGGTCAACTCATTGAAACTGCGACTTTATTCTCATCTTACTCTTCTCATAATGCAATAGTTTAGGTTCATTTGCTATCAACTATATCTTCTACGAGATTTCCCAATTGCAATTCATTGCAATCCACCCTAAACATCAAACCTTGAAACGTCCTCTTAGCTGATCTTTGTTTAAGCATTCCATGCAGCTCATTTAAAAATCAAAATGGAACTTAGTGGGTTGTGTTTGATAGAGGGGGGAAACTAAAGAATCCTAAGAAAACCCCCATTATCAAGGGAAAGAGTTAACAAACTCTTAATACCCACATGTGATGCCCAGAAATTAAACCTGTGACCCCAGAGGTGAGAGGTCAATGCATCAATCACTGATCAATTCTTTGTTTGCACACAATGTCATAGCTGCCATGTTGGAAGAATTTGGCAAGATTTTTCAATGAATTATTTTTCTTATATCTTTCAACATTGTGGCCATGGCATTTTTTATTTTACTCCCTTGGGAATGATTGCAAATCAAGAATACACCACCATTGATTCCCAGACACCAGATATTATAACTTATCATATATATAAATGTGATCTAAATAACCTTTTTTTTTCTGTTATGCTTTAGGTTTTTGCTTGGGAAATAGCAGATCAGCTGTTAATGCAAAACGTCAATGTAGAAACCACTTACTTCGCTGCTCAGACAATGAGAACCAAAGTAAGTAATCCAACAGACCTTTTCAGTTTGGGCATAATTTTTTCCCATTTCAGACCAGATGTCACTCCCTAGAGTATCATTTCTTTGTTTAACAATTGCACACGAGAAGACACATGAATATGGATAGAATTCAAACAAAGAATCTTATTCTCTAGAAAATAACAAGTAGTCTGAAATGAGAAGACATTACTCCTACTCGTAAGCTGAAAAGACTGTTTATTTATTCACAGATAAAACTAAAATTTAATGAAACATATGTTGATCCTCAAGCCATTCATTTAAGTAGCTGCTCTCCCAATCTTTGCTGTGCTGGGTGTCAGATAAATGAAACTAAACTTCTGCAACTACCTATAAATCCTTCTTAGCCATATTCTTTTTCACTGAAACTAAATAACTTATAATAACACAGCTTCTTAACATATATTTGTTGGTGTAGGTCCAATATTGTTTGAGTGAACTTCAGCCAACACAGTATCAGGTAAGCTTGGAAAAAAATCTTCTATTATTGTCAAAAAGTTCACAAATTAATTGTTTGTTTTTCTATTCCAGTCTCTTAAAGAATCTATTGTCAATCATCTTTCTAATGTTCAAAGTGTATCCCAAGCAATTGTAACTCAGGTAACGAACCTTGACCTTTGACTGTTGCTTTTTCAAACCTTGTATATCTGTGATAATTGAGGAGCCTAGCCTGGATTTTGCCTTAGGGGGGCCCAAAACCAGTTTTCAGAATATCAACCAAAAAAAACTTTAGTCAACCAAAAAAAAACAGCCAACCAAAAAATAATAATTGTTTGAAGGCAATGGAGTGTAACTCTGATATCTGCTATTAGGAGAAATTTATAAGAATGAGTTATAGATGACTGTCTTCTCGTAATCAAGCAGTTTGAGTGACTTGCGGTTTATATTGTTTCTTTTTGCAGCTTTGTCTTGCCTTGGCTGATCTTGCTGTTCAGATGCCACAATGGACAAATGTAGTAACTAATTTATACGAAAGGTAGTGTAGAAATAATCAGGAACTAGTTTACACTACAGTACTTTAAAACACTTGACTACACAACGTTTTACAGCATGGCATATCAAAAGTATGACAGCACTATATTTTGATATTTTCGCATATTTCTATGCACAGGATTTTTGCTGCCAAACGAGCTTTTAATAATGATTTATGATTTATATAGCACCCTTTCTATATAGATATAATCAAAAGTGCTTTACAGTTATGAGAGGTGGTTAGTATGAGGTGTAGGCACTGACGGTGGTCACTGCGATGGTTTCTTTACATCCTCAGTAGGCACCGCCATTTAAAGTGTTCATCCGAGCCACTTGAAAGTCTAACTGTTTGCAGATGTAATTACAAAGGCAGCACTTTCTCCTCAGTTATTTTAAGATGCTGAGTGTTGGTCATGCCGTAAAACCAGACATTGAAATGTGTCGGGTCTAACATACTATTTAAAGCCCATGCATAGAAGTATGCGAATACATGATTTATTTTAGTGCCCTTTCTATATAGATATAATCAAAAGTACTATTTAAAGCCCATGCATAGAAGTATGCGAACACATGATTTATTTTAGTGCCCTTTCTATATAGATATAATCAAAAGTGCTTTACAGTTATGAGAGGTGGTTAGTATGAGGTGTAGGCACTGACGGTGGTCACTGCCATGGTTTCTTTACATCCTCAGTAGGCACCGCCATTTAAAGTGTTCATCCGAGCCACTTGAAAGTCTAACTGTTTGCAGATGTAATTACAAAGGCAGCACTTTCTCCTCAGTTATTTTAAGACGCTGAGTGTTGGTCATGCCGTAAAACCAGACATCGAAATGTGTCGTGTCTAACATACTATTTAAAGCCCATGCATAGAAGTATGCGAATACATTGAATGTCATATATTTGCATGTTGCAATATAAATTCCCAAACACCAGAATTTTTATCAAAGTATTGCATAGTCCTTCCTGATATTAAATATTGAAATATTTGACTCTGATTCATAGATTTGGGACTTCACTGGAAAGCCTGCCTGTCCTACTAGAAATTTTAACAGTTTTACCTGAAGAGGTAAGGGAATTATACAATTGAGGTGCATATAACTGATTCAAATATTTTATGAAATTACAATAAATATTTTTTGGGTGTTTAGGTTGATAGTCACCACTTAAGAGTTGGAGCCAATCGACGAGAATGTGTTTTAAATGATTTACGTAACTCAGCACACACAGCGTTACAATTATTGGTAAGGATATATTAAGTTTTGATATTAGGAGATTTATCTCTCTATTTATCCATCCATCTGTCTGTCTGTCTGTCCATTCATCCATCCATCCATCCATCCATCCATCCATCCATCCATCCATCCATCCATCCATCCATCCATCCATCCATCCATCCATCCATCCATCCATCCATCCATCCATCCATCCATCCATCCATCCATCCATCCATCCATCCATCCATCCATCCATCCATCCATCCATCCATCCATCCATCCATCCATCCATCCATCCATCCATCCATCCATCCATCCATCCATCCATCCATCCATCCATCCATCCATCCATCCATCCATCCATCCATCCATCCATCCATCCATCCATCCATCCATCCATCCATCCATCCATCCTTCCTCTATTTATCCATCCATCCATCCATCCAACCATCCATCCAATCCTCTTATTTCTTCATTCAACCATTCGTGCAATATTAAAAGCTTGCAATATTTATTATCCTTGCAGTCTACATGTTTAGAAAAATGTCCTGCCGATGAGAAGATTAGAGTCAAGGTACAATCATTTGCATTTCCTTTTCTCTTAAACATCTCTTTACCATCCTTAAGTCTGCCTGGATAAGGAAAAACTGTGCCCTCGACCTAACAGCCTATAGATGTCAGCAAAGACAAGACTTTGGGCACAGTGTTTCCCTATCTGTACAGTCGTTTGCATCTGAGCATGAACACAAGACAGCAAAACATCTTCTAAGTGGAGCCTGAAACTTGTAGGTTTTTTTGGCTAAAAAGTTAACATTTGTAGATTTCGAAGGAGACCGTCAAACAAGACCACCAAATTTAGGCCCATTACCCGCCAAAGATACAAGTTTCGGGCTCCACTTATAACATGTTTTGTTATCTGGTGTTCATGCTTAGATGCAAACGATATTATTATGTTACTAGAGATTGTCAACTGATCAATATTATGTGGTGCATCTTGTTGTACTCAGATTTTCCGCTGCGCAGGAAGCTGGATTATACTGGGTGCTTTTCCACCCCTAGAAATTGCTAATAGCAAGCTTTTATCTACAACTTTCGAAATCTTAGTAAGTATAAGAAAAAAAACAATTTTCTGAGATTCTTCTTGGTTTCAACTGGACCTTTTTACCTTGGGCGTAATGTTTCCCCATTTCAGACCACATGTCATTCCCTAGAGTATCATTTCTTTGTTTAACGGTTGGGCATCAGTAGACACATTAATATGAATACAACTCAAACAAAGAATCTTATTCTCAAGGGAATGACACATGGTCTGAAATGGGAAAACATTTTGCCCAAGGTAAAGAGGCCAGTCATATTGTCATCACAGAATTAAATTAGTAGACATTTTAATAATTAAAATTTTTTCCTCTAGTCTAACCCTTCATCACAAATCAGTGATGTTCTTCACGAAGCTGCAGCTGATTTTGTTTGTAATGCACTT
Organism: Anthopleura xanthogrammica; assembly: GCA_964019055.1. NCBI lineage: Eukaryota > Metazoa > Cnidaria > Anthozoa > Actiniaria > Actiniidae > Anthopleura > Anthopleura xanthogrammica. Next base: position 1,127,151 of record OZ025219.1, on the reverse strand, counting down.
TATACTTCTGAGGTAAGAAAATGCAAATGATCATTAATAAAAGTAATTTCACCTTCTTTAAGCCTAGTGACACAACATTTGCAGGGTGATTGTCATGCGACAGTTGTCAGGGTAAATTGATCACAACCTCAAATTGCCTGTGCAAGTGGTTGGCAATTTGTACAACAAATTATCGCAATTGTTGCTTGACAATTGCACTGCAAATATCACTAGTCTAAGAACTACTACACTGTATAAACTGGGCTTTAACATTTTTGATTGATGTTTCAGGATCTTGCTAAACATCATGTACTTGCAAAGGCTTTGTTTGATAAAGTCATGACACTACCACCAGCGTATGAATCTGCAGTCAATGATGAAGACTTTGACAGGTAGCAAATCATTTCCTCTCCTAACCCAAACCCCTTAGTATAAAAAAATCTCAACATTGAAGCATATCTTTACATTTGTAAGATTCACAGCAAAAAATAATGGCTCGACACAAATCAGACTAATCATATCAATCTGTTCCTTTTTGGCTGGTTATAAGCAGCGTTTGGCTGGACATTGTCTGTTGCCTTGCTGTTATTTTGAGCCCTGTAATTTACCGGTACAAAAGCACAGGTATCCAAACACAATTAGCTACAGGTTATTAATACTTTTTATAATATTTTTCCTCAGATCTTTAAACTTATGTCGTGTTTTTACTGAGATGGGTGAATCGTATCTAGAACAAATAGTTAACATGCCTGGCAAGGTAAGACGTTGTCGTCGTCGTCATCATCATCATCACTAATATTAACTTACACTACTACTACTACTACTACTGCTACTGCTACTGCTACTGCTACTGCTACTGCTACTGCTACTGCTACTGCTACTGCTACTGCTACTGCTACTGCTACTGCTACTGCTACTGCTACTGCTACTGCTACTGCTACTGCTACTGCTACTGCTACTGCTACTGCTACTGCTACTGCTACTGCTACTGCTACTGCTACTGCTACTGCTACTGCTACTGCTACTGCTACTGCTACTGCTACTGCTACTGCTACTGCTACTGCTACTGCTACTGCTACTTGACTACCACTACCACCACTACTACCACCACCACTAATACTTGACTACCAATACCACTACCACTACCACTACCACCACTACTACCACCCCTTCTACTCTCACTACTACCACCACCACTAATACTTGACTACCACTACCACTACTGCTACTACCTTTATGACTGGGACTACTACTACTACTGTCACCTTGAATTGTTTTTGAAAAATTACCATATCTGACTGGACTTTACTTTTTTCAGGATCTTGGTGATTTAACAACTCTTACCATTTTATTAACCTGTGTACAACATAATCAGTATGAGGTGAGTTGATAGCCATTAGATCAATAGAAAAAATAATATGAATTTAATTTATTCTTCCAGTCCACCAGTTTTCCTCGCTCCCAAAATTTTGATTGAATTATAGTACTGCATGTGCCATATCATGAACACTTTCACAAAGTTTTGATTTCTTTTTGACATTTTTTTACAACTTTGAATTGTCTCTTTACCGCTTAGGTAAAGAGCACAATTCAATCGATTTTAATTAATACTTAAAAGTATCAACGGTTTCGTATCAACACTTCATTTTGATGCTTCAAAGGGCAGAGTTTGTACATTTACATGAACAGATACATCGATGTAGTGGTAAAGAGCCCAATTTGAAGTTGTCAAAAAATGTCAAAAAGAAATCGAAAACTTGTGGAAGTGTTAGTCTCACAACACATAGTACTGTAAAATTTGATCAGCCAGAAGCCTTTTTCAGGGTTTGATAAATTTGACTGTAAAAATTTGACATTTAGTGATTGGGAACTATCAATGATAATTAAGTAATTATAATAATCGTCTTGTTTCAGATTGCAGAAGTGACATTTAACTTCTGGTACCGTCTCTCTGAGGCCATCTTTAAAAAACAAGATCAATCTCACATCAACTTATTTAAACCATACTTTGAAAAACTCGTAGAAGCACTCAGTCTACACTGCAGAATGGAACCTGACCATGTAAGTATTATCCTTGGGAACCTATTCTTTCTTTTACATCTTTTTGTTTAAGGTAAAATGTAAAGTACCTATGAATTCAACTGTAATCAATGGAAGCTGACAGTATGCACTTTACCCCCTCTCTCTTCATCAGTGCTCTGTTTTAAGAGTATTCAAAGCTGAAGCTACACGGATTAGAGAGAAGTCGAAACAGACGTGGAGGTCCTGAGGATTGAACCGTGGACCTCTAGCTCCAAAGCCTGAGTACTAACCAGAGAAACAAAGCAAACTCTGTATTTATTTCTGTTCATTTTTTTTCTCGCAGGAAGGAATCCCTGAAGATGATAATGAATTCAGTGAATTTAGAGATAGAGTTGCTGATTTAATCAAAGATTGTGTCTTTATCGTTGGTTCAACCAGCTGTTTTAATCAGGTAAAAACAATTGATAATGAGGGTGATGATAATGATGACAGTGATGAAGGTGGTGATAATGATGATGGTGATGGTGGTGATGATGATGTTGGTGATGATTATGGTGTTGATGTTGATGATGGTTGTGATCATGATAAAGATGATGATGTTGGTGACGATGATGTTGATGATGATGATGCATGGCATGTATAATAAGGATAGTAGTGGTGATATCATTATGCTAATAGTGGTTTGTAAGATAAAATAATTATAGTTCATACCGACACTAGAGAAAAACGTTTGCGCATGTGTGCCTTTCCACACCCTTCCAAGAATTTACAAGAGTTTTAGTGAGAAAATAAATTTTTGTTTTCTCCGAGTATACAAAAGAATTCATGAGTATACTTTAGTGGGACCAAGATACTGTGTTAATAAAGACAATATGAAAGAATTAGCCTTAAGTTTCAAGAACTGACTTTAAGTTTTTTGCATTTTGTAAAGACTATTCTTCAGGCAAGTGTGAAAGTCAAATTTGCATATTTTCACAATAGCAATAAGACCCTTTTGACTAATTTGCATACGGACTTAGAGCATGCGCAGACATTTTTCACGCGTGTCGTTCATACCCAGTGAGCTGTATTCACACTACAGTACAAATATCCCAACAGCAACTAGTAAATAGCTTTCTTATTAGTTCATATTTTTTAATCAGACTATTATTGTTTATCAATAGATGTATGCAAGTCTTGTGAACCAAGGTAACAGTCATTCCTGGGAGATCTCTGAATCTATTCTCTTTGTCATGGCAACTGTAGCCAGATCAGTAAGCTTGTAAGTATAAGTCAATAAACAATTAGATATCACTTTTGGTTTAAGATTTAATCAATAATTACACCACTTTGTTAGTTTATTTTTATTTTTTTATTTTTTTAAATTTTTTTATTTTTTTATTAATTTATTATTTTTATTTACACTTAAGTAGGAACACACTAGGTGTGTTTCTCTAGATGTTTAATTATAAACCACTCCCACCACTTCCCCATCACACAGTCCCACGAAAACCGTACCTTGCTGTCACGATGAAGTCTGTTTTGGTGGATGTCCATCATGGCATTTCTACAACATTCCACCGGGAACATGCCTTGATAACTTGGTGTTTTCCAACAATTTCATGAAAACACTGCAAGGCATTCACAAAAAAATTTTATTATCAAAACAGCAATTTGAAGCCATGGCAGGAGGCAGGAACAATTGAATCTGGTCTAATCTGATTTACATGAGAAAGAATTCAGTTTCCCAGGGGGAACAGACTATATTGGTATGCCTCCTGTCATGGCTGCCGTTATAGGATGGTGCAAAGCCTTCATCCAAGACGATGAATTACCCCTGTCATACAACATGGCTGACCACACAAGATATTTTAATGATAACATTATTCTTTCTCTTTGAACAATTAGAGAGTCTGAACTTATTGGACAGTTCCTCCCAGTAATCTTAAACCTTCCACCTAATGTTCACCATGCTGTCAAGTATACTAGCATACGTGTGATTGGGGAATTAGCAGAATGGATAGAAAAACACCCAGACTTTATTGGTGAGTATTTTATGCTTCTTGTAATAGAATAGAATAGAATAGAATAGAATAGAATAGAATAGAATAGAGTAGAGTAGAGTAGAGTAGAGTAGAGTAGAGTAGAGTAGAGTAGAGTAGAGTAGAGTAGAGTAGAGTAGAGTAGAGTAGAGTAGAGTAGAGTAGAGTAGAGTAGAGTAGAGTAGAGTAGAGTAGAGTAGAGTAGAGTAGAGTAGAGTAGAGTAGAGTAGAGTAGAGTAGAGTAGAGTAGAGTAGAGTAGAGTAGAGTAGAATAGAATAGAATAGAATCGAATCGAATCGAATCTAGAATAGGATAGAATCTAGAATAGAATAGAATCTAGAATAGAATAGAATAGAATAGAATAGAATAGTCAGAATAGAATAGAATCTAGAATAGAATAGAATAGAATCTAGAATAGAAAAGAATAGAATAGAATAGAATAGAATAGAATAGTCAGAATAGAATAGAATAGGATAGAATAGAATAGTCAGAATAGAATAGTCAGAATAGAATATAATGGAATAGGATACAATGGAATGGAATTAAATAATTATAGAATGTTTTAGTATAGAAGAGAATCAACAAACAACTATATTTGGTAGAGGTTCAAGCATCAAAACTAAATTTCACATTATAATAATCAGAATGATATAATGAAAAGTAATGATTCTTACTTGCTTGTATTTTTCTCATAGATCCCTTAATGCAGTTTTTATTAACATGTGTACAAACAAAAGACCTGGCATCTGTCAGTGCCTCGGCAATAGAGAGTATATGCATGTCTTGTTCCAATGAAATGGCCCGACATTTTGATGTCCTTGCCCAGGTAATTTATTTTTTTCATTTTGAAATCGTAGAATCTGGGAATTTATTATTTGGGCGTTCTTCACAGCCTATGGAAACACAATTAATTTAGTAACAAGTCAAGCTTATTATTCTGTCATAATTATGTCCTTACAACTCAGTGTGGAATTCTTCTAAAGAAAATCTTTAAAAATTTAAGTGAGTGCTAATATTTATTCTTACATTCTTTGCAGGTTATTGTTGCAACTGATTCTTTGAGTATATCAGGAGAAGCAACTCTGGGAATGATTAAAGGTTTGTAGCTCCCTCCCTCTCTGCTAAAAACCAACAGCTTTTCTTTTTCACCCCTAAAAAAGGGAGTGACTTATGCTTTCAATTTCAAAAAGATGAGATGATCATCCTAGCCCTTTGTTATATGTGGGAATACCAACCCTACCCCTTTCTCTCCCTTTCCACAGTCTCTGTATCTTACCAATGCAATCTTTATATTGTTTATAGGTGTTAGTAAAATACTAGAAGGACTCACCTCTTCAGATAAAGTCACCGAGGGCTTTCGACGGCTGTGTGCAGCTCAGGCAAATGCGCTCTCACAAATCGCTAATGGACCAAACTCTTCTGCAGACCCTATAATATGGCTTGATCGTCTTGCTGCAGTCTTCAGGTACTCTTGTCAATTAGAATTAGAATTATTATTATTATTATTGTTATTATTATTATTGTTATTATTATTATTATTATTATTATTATTATTATTATTATTATTATTAGAATTGTGCTGGTAATTAAATAATAGAATTGTATATTCTTATTTTGATTATATTATTTTCCCATACTTAGGTTTACTAACTGCAAAGTTGAAAATGGTTCAGTGCATCCCTGTCAAGTGGTAATTGAAGAGGTATGGTATTCCTCAGATATCTGTTTTGGGGCCTGTTATATTTTGACATATCTGTGTTGTTTAAGAATCTACACTTCTTGACTTGATAATGTTGCCATGTTAGCAATGGTTTTCCTCAGAGATCTGTTCTGGGGCCTTAAAATATGCAGTTCAATGCAGTCCTTTTCCCCCATTTATTTATAATGAGATATTGCTGTCTTTTCAGATCTGGCCAGTTATATCAAGCATATGTGATAAGTATCAAAAGGAAAATAGAATCATAGAACGAGGATGCAGGTATGACAAGGCATAGCATAGAAAAGTTGCTGTTGAACGTTGTAAGTTAAAAAACTGTTTTATTTTATTCCAGGTGTATTCGGTTTGCTATTCGATGCATCGGTAAATCAGCAAGAAATCTTCTTTCACCTTTAGTGTCTCAGGTAATGACTAAATAATTGCTGCTTACCCTGCATGCAGATTTTTATGTGTGAATGGGTTTTTTTATCAACAACCTCTGGGCTGATCTAAGTCAGGGCATGGCTAACTCACAGATAGAACCCTGAAACAACCTCTGGGCTGATCTAAGTCAGGGCATGGCTAACTCACAGATTGAACCCTGAAACAACCTCTGGGCTGATCTAAGTTAGGGTATGGCTAACTCACAGATTGAACCCTGAAACAACCTCTGGGCTGATCTAAGTCAGGGCACGGCTAACTCACAGATCAAATTGGAATTTAACATGTTAGGTTTTGCGAAGGGAAGAATACCAGAGAACCTGGAGAAAAACTCTTGAATCAAGCAAGAGACCTAACAAACTCTACTCACATGTGATGCAGAGTCCAGGAATCAAACCTGAGATCCCAGAAATGAGAGACGATTGTATTAGTGCAATGCCACCCATGGTTCCCCTTATTCAGAATTTCAGTGCATGTTTCTTTGCTGGTTGCTGGGAGTTCCTGTATATATTAGTAAGAGTGATGTATTCTTTTCTTCATGGTGTTTTAGATGGTCGGTATTTATACAGCCCACAAGCACTCTTGTTTTCTATATCTGGCCAGTATCTTGGTGGATGAATATGGAGATGAGAATGCCTGTGTACCTGGCTTGCTTGAGATGACAAAGGTTTGTAGAACATTGTATGGCCCAACTCTCTGTCTGTCCGTCCCTCTGTTTCTCTGTCACCATCAAGTTACTTATGATTTATCTCGTTTCCTCCCCAGGCTATGTCAATACCAACATTCCAGTTATTAAGCAAAGAGAATGGTCTTGTATCACATCCAGATGCCATAGATGACTTGTACAGACTCAGCTCTAGGTAATAAACACCTAACTAAACTTTCTTGAAAAGTGTTAAATTTGATGCTAAATATTAGACCCCTTTCACGTGACGTCACAGCAGCTCAATTTGGAGGACAAAACAAAAGAATTTCAATCTCCTGAGAATTGGAACCTATTGTATCAAGTGTCCTCCAAATTGAGCTGCATTCCGTCATGCTGCAAAGGGTCTATTTCACTACATTTTGATTCAGGGGGAAGGGTAATCAAATAGTTTGAAAATATAGTCTGGGATGGATTATCAAAATACTGGTTCCGAGTCCAGTTGGTTGAAAATAGACCTTTTCGGCTTGACCATAATGTTTTCCCAAATGTATACAACGTGTCATTCTCTTGAGTATCATTATTTTCTTTGTTTAACGGTTGCACATGAGAGACATGAGACACATGAAATCTTATTCTCAAGAGAATGACACATGGTCTGAAATGGGAAAACATTACACCCAAACTGAAAAAGTCTTTTGGCCAGTATATAATGTAACGGGGTTAGCAATATTTTAGAAAAACCAAACCTTTTTACCAATTTCCCCACCCTACCCAAAAAAGTAAAAGCCAGTTACGTTTTTCTTTCAGATGCCTACAGAAGTTTCCACTGGAATTTCTCAAATGTGACATTGCCAGCCCTGCGATCCAGTGTGCCATTGCTGCATCCACCCTACAACACAGAGAAGCCAATGCATCGGTCATGAAATTTTTGAAGGAACTCTTTCATGCTGCAGAAGAAGTTGTAAGTACTCTCCTCTTTTCTGCTTGCCTGGCAAAATCTTGGGGATTGGTTGACTGTTTGATAATCAAATTTTTTAGCAGTATATTATTTATAGCTATTAGTATAAATATGTTATGGCTTATTCTTGGAACCTATTGCTGCAAGCGGTCTATTTGGCAAAAACTCGAGCAAAAAACAACGCCCAATGTGCAGGCAACTTTCAAGAAAACAAACAATGTTATCTCTCTTGACGGTCTTATTTCTATTTTTTCTTTAGGATCGAGAGCATCGAGAACAATGTGTTATTCTTGTTCGACAAATACTATCCACCCACGGGGAAGCTATAGTTAAAGGTAAGAGGTTGTCTTGTTCATCAACAAAGTAAACAGTAAATGTAAGGGAATCTGGAATCTGGAATCCACGAAAAATTTATTTTGGAATACGGAATCAAGCCCTTGGAATCCAGATCCAACATCATTCCAGATTCCCTTCCATGGGGCGAGAAACGTATTGAATCTTACCCAAATACCACTACTTGAAACAGTGGTCCCCTTCAAGGGAGTATAGTCTGAAAGCAATAGAGTGTGTAACTACTATATGATATCTGCTATAAAAATTGTCACTGTTATTTTCCAGGTCTAATCGATGCATGTGCAGGAGCATTGCCTACGTACATGGTTCCAGATGTGGCAGATGTCTTGTGGGAGCTGCTTTCTTTCTGCAGACAGGTAAACCATTAAAACTATTCTACCAGTATTTCAACAGTCTGAGTTAAGTGATTTCTTGGTTGATGGAAGCCAAATTATAAATTAACTGAGTTCTGGAGGCCCTTTAGCGTTGGCGATTTTAGAAAAATAATATATAATGAATTTTGTCTCATGCTTCTAAAGAGACATCTGTCCGAGTACTCTTAATGCCCGGAATAAAATATCCCTTGCCATTTTTGACTATGACCAAAATCGCCGCAAAAATCGCACCTAAAATTGCCGCAAAAATCGCCATCGTAAACGGGCCTTAACGCGCACTCTGAATGGTCGAATGCCATGTTAGATCAGATTGGTATCTAAAGCGATAACGTCATTTTTTTCCGCGCCGCCCGTTTTCTGAATTTGAACTTTCTTAGGGGAAAAATCCTTTTGCGTTCATTTGTGAGCTTGTTATTTCATAAAAGAAATAGTTAACCATTTTTGATACTCTGATCTCAACATACGGGATGCTGAGAGAACACGAGAAAAGCGTAGGAAAACGCGACGCGTAGCGGATATATTCTTACCATCAAACACTGACAAAAACAGCTCTTATTATGCAAGAGCCGCTTTCTAATAAAAAAGGTTATTATTCAATAGAACTTATTCGTCTTGGTGCAATGTTTTCCCATTACAGACCACATGTTATTCCCTAGAGTATCATTTCTTTGTTTAACGGTTGCCCATGTATTTTTCAGGAAACCGTTCAATGGGTTGCTCAAGCTTTGCATAAACTACCCACTCACGCTGCACCCGGTCATGTGATAGCCACTCCTGACCAATTACATCAATTCCACCAAGCACTCTCAGAGTAAGTACCAATAGAAATACAGCTTTAAGTTGTGACGTATTTCCGGGTCGAACTGCTCACAAAACTCGCTAAAATCAAGCGAAAAATGTTCTCAATGATTTTAGCCTAGGTTTACACGTTACTGGATGAATTTTCAACTGTTTAAAAAGTTGAACGTTTAGGCGTCACTTTAACACGAAACTGGACTACCCAGACAAAAATTCAAACCCCTAGCCCTGCAAATTAAAGAGGCGGTTCCATGTAAATGGTATCTACTGGTCAATTTTTTTAAGGGTTAAGAATTCGCGTGGTACCTTGTAAACGTAGCCGGAACTTTGGACAAAAAATCCTGTCATGAAGAAAAAGTTAGAAAAATCTTAAGATGAACTGCATTTTGTTTTGGACCTGGAAATAATTTTACTGCAACTAGTCTTTGTCTGATTTAGTCTACAACAGTGTAGTACATCGTTTTCATGTGTTTTTTTTTTTGTCCTTTTTGTAGTGCGACTTCCAAGAATGTTGTATGGAAGGCAGCCAAGAATTTTTCGCGCTTGTTCTTGTAATAAATCAAAGGATAGAGTGAGAACTGAAAGAATGATCCTTAAGATGGAAATAGACATGCTGCAAGATCTAATCAGATAGCAAGGCCCCATTAAGTATCATCAAGAACTAGGAACGGGATGGAGTCTGAAGTGTGCTGCCATCCAAGTCTCTGGTATGATAGTGCAACGTGGTCAGGAGCTACACAAGAGAGCTGAGCCTTGTAGAAGACATGAGAATAGAGAAAGACTTCTTTTAAACTGAAAGATAATCAACAAAGGTCAACCACTATGGGAAAACAGTACTTCATTTGTTCAAAGTTTTTTTACTGGTCCATGATCCACTATATTTGTTTACAAGTTTTACTGTAATTTTCAATAATATTATTCTGTGAACTCTGTAGTTGCAGAATTTGGTTTTCAATGCTGCCAGTCAAAAATATAAAATGCACCGACTGATTAGTTTTGATTGACGGCAGTGAAAATCAGTTTCAGAACAAGCCGTTGAAATGTCTGAGCTTGCAGAATTTTGAGAATCACAGTAAGTTTCTTTGATATGGTTTCTACTCAGGGGTACTTCCATAAAAAGGTCAGGGATGAGCAAAAAAAATTAGCCCCTTTAGAAAAGAGAGTTTTGGGCGTGGTCCTAGTTTAATTTTAGCCCTAAAAGATACTGTTAATCATTTAAAACAAAAATCATTGAGTTTCTTGCAATACTGATACACTGAAAGTCTGATATTCGGTTTAATGTTTGAGGCCACCAATTACATACCCGGAAAAGATACTCTGTGTGCTAAAAACCAAAAGCTTTTCCTTTTTCAATCCTTAAAAGAGGGAGTGACTTGAGATTTCAACCCCTAAAAGATATGATGCTCATCCTGACCCTTCGTTATATTGGAGTACAGTACCCCCTGGTTTTCTAATGGCTTAGCTGAAGTGACATTCCCTTCAAAGTTTGCATAGCCAAAAAGGATGGGAGAAGAAATGAGAAAATGACACAAACCTGTGTTTAGGAGGATGACTGGATAGCCAGTAACTCTCCCAAAGACATAGTTCCCTAACAGGAATAAAAAAGCTTTGTAAATAATTATTTGAAAACCCCTTGAAAATCTATCATTTTGGCTTTTCACAATATTATTCATAAGCCATAATGTCAAATGGTTGCCTCAGTTGAATCCTTTCCTTCCAGTTATTTTGCATCAAAGTCTTTCTTTGTACAGTCTGTCTAATGCAAACTCGGCTCCAAACAGAAGAGTACATTTTTACTATTCTAAATATTATGTTTATCAAGAAATGAGAACATTTTCTTAATAAAGAAGTCAAAAAAGGAATGGATGTAAGTGAGAAGTCTGTAGAAAAAAATAGGCAATTTTGTTTTATATCACTTTAAAAACAAATATTGTTACCTTTGCTTTAGAATAAAGCTATTTTATAGATGTTGTATTGTAATGGCCAGTTTTGATTCACTATTCAAACTTTATGGAAAGCATGGGTGGCATAGCGGTGAGAGCACTTGCTTCTCACCAAGGCGACCCCAGTTCGAGTCCTGCCAGGCTTGGTGTTGTATGTGAATACAGTTTCTAGTTGGTTCTCTCCTGTAATTCGAAGGTTTTTCTCTGGGTTATCTGGTTTTCCTCCCTCTACAAAAATCCACTTCTAAATTCCAATTCGATCATGGAACAAGAGCCACAGGTTTGTTAGCCACTGGCTATTAAGTGCTACCCTCGTAAAACGAGGAAGGGTCACAGGTTTTTATAATGGATACCTGAAACAACCTCTGGGCTGATCTAAGTCAGGGCATTGCTAACTCACAGACTGAACCCTGAAACAACCTCTGGGCTGATCTAAGTCAGGGCATGGCTAACTCACAGATTGAACCCTGAAACAACCTCTGGGCTGATCTAAGTCAGGGCATTGCTAACTCACAGATTGAACCCTGGAACAACCTCTGGGCTGATCTAAGTCAGGGCATGGCTAACTCACAGATTGAACCCTGAAACAACCTCTGGGCTGATCTAAGTCAGGGCATTGCTAACTCACAGACTGAACCCTGAAACAACCTCTGGGCTGATCTAAGTCAGGGCATGGCTAACTCACAGATTGAACCCTGGAACAACCTCTAGGCTGATCTAAGTGAGGGCACTGCTAACTAACAGGTTGAACACAGAACTTTGGATTATTATTAGTTTGTCGTTGAACAGTTACACAAAATTGTTAGCTTATCTACAATGCCTTTATATCTTTATCTTCTTCATAACATCTACATTTTGTCCCTGTTCATTATCAATACATTAATACAAAGACTTAGAAAAGAACCAAGCCCTTAGGTCTCATTTCGTTGTGTAGGAAGTTTGTTCAGTATAGACCCCTTTCATGGACGACGTCAAAGCAGCTCAATTTGGAGGGCAAAAAAAAATTAAATCTTCTGAGAATTGGAACCTATTGTTTTGTTCTCCAAATTGAGTTGCATTCCAACGTGCCGCAAGGGGTTTATTCAAATACTAGGAGTCCAGCTTGATTTTGAATCCCAATAGCTTATTACAGTCATAAAACAGACTGCAAGTCCACTCCTCCTTCAATAAAACTCCATTGAATCAGTATGGATTTACAAAATTACAGACTATAGATCTCTTCCACGTGACATCAAAGCAGCTCAATTTGGAGGACAAAACAAAATAATTTCAATTTCCTGAGAATAGGAACCTATTGTTTTGTCCTCCAGCTCGAGCTGCATTCCAACTTGCTGCAAGGAGTCTATTCTAATTGGATCATCTAGCTATCAGCAGAATTTCACAAAAGGGAGACAGCATTTCTGCAGCATTCTTTGTACAACATGACCCTGTGGTAGACTAAATTCCTTTTCTATCCTCAGTGCTTCAAATAATGACCAGTCAGTCGCCGGTCATGATGACCAGTCAAATTAGTTTTAGCTCGGTCATACCTTGTTTCTGGCTCAATGTTACTGGTCAAAATGACGACAAGATTTGACCTGACAAGTTCCAATTCTGGCTGGACTTGTCAGATGACCGGCTGTTATTGCTAGCCTCAATCCTAATATAAGCTATTGACTTCCAAAATGCTTAGCTGCTGTGAGATGTTACATACAACTGAGTCTTATTCAAACAGGATGTAAGTCCTGAACTATTGAGAAATTTTATTGATTTCCCACGGTAAAATGTGTCTAAAACAACAATACCTTGATTGCAGAGATATCTAGGACTCATGCTTCAAAGGAGAATATTGAGTAATCAGTGAAATAAAAAACCTGTTTGGTACAAAGGAATGAGATCAGGCTTTCTAACGGTCCCTTTCACAGTTCCCTGCACCATCTTGAAAGGAAGCTTTGCATTGAAAAAGGTCTCTAATCATTGCAAGCTCACCGTTTGTCTCGCTTCAATGCAAAGGCACGACTACCTTTCAAGATGGCGAAGGGAAATGTGAAGGGGACTATTATACCAAAAGCCTTCAAATGAGTCCGACGATTAACTTCTAAATTCTCCCAAATATATTTGGTTATGTATTCAGGCAATGAAAGGAGATTATAGACCTGGATCGGTATTCACCTCTGAGTATTATTCTACATACAATTTAATGAGGTGTACTTAACGATTCTTACAGATGTCACAAAATGACAAATTATTACAATAAACACACAAACTTTTTCCAGAGATATGAAAAGACTATCGCAAGGTTTATCAGATAAATCCTTGGCATCATTGAGGTAAATGCTGTATTACAGCACTTTTCATATTTCTGCAACCTACCATTTCTAAAAATCTGGCATTTTGGCTTACCTCAATCAAATTCATGACAGGCTGAGTTCATTCTAAAACAGGAATTTACCTATTGCTCAATCTGAATGAACTCTGCCCATTGTAAGTTTGATTGATGGAAGCCAAAATGCCAGACATCTGGATTCAGTTAGGTCGCAGATTTATGAAAAGTGCTGTAACACTGTTTTTGTTGCTACAAGCTGATCGAGACAGTTGCAGCAGGGGAATCGGGCAAAAGACTACTGTTAATGAAAAAACATTGTTAGAGTACGTAAAGGTACATGGGAATAATTTATTTGATTGACAGCAGTCTATTACCAATTTCAATGTTGCAACTGTTACATTATCTCGATATTAGCAATAAGAACAGTGGTAACAAAACTGGTCCAGTAAAAAATCATGGGTAAAAAAGATTGCTTGGTATATATACCAGCATTTGTCAGATTACAATCAGCTTGATCAGAAATTCACCTAATATATCACACTAGAGGGACATCATAAGATATATTTTCATTTATCGGAAAAAGAAGTTTACTATCAAATTTGTCACATCGATAATAAAATCGCAAAGTTTAAAAAAATTGCCCGTAGACTGATGAAGATATGAATTTTTGAAACTAAGGATTCGTATGATTTTTCTAGGATTTTTGCAAAGAAATATATAATTATTTATGCAGACTGATAACAAGGCTCACCGCGCATACAATACCCATCCACATACTTTTGCAAAAAAAAATTTAAAATATATATCGTCAGTCTACGGGCAATTTTGCAATTTTATTATTACCCATGTGATAAATTTTATAGTAAACTCCTTCGTCAGATAAATCCAATATCTTATAATGGCGTGATAGTATGGTATAGGTCTTTGGAACCAAAGGGTTTGGCCTTTATGACTCGACACAGTTATGTAATAAAAATAAAAACGACTCCTAATTCTTAATAAACCAGATTTTTTGATTGGCAGGTTGATTACTCTGTACATTCATTGTTCACCATACCAATTATTATAGCTTAATTGAGTAAATAATACCTAAATGCGTCTGGGATTCTGAATGTATACAAGTTGTTCTAATGATGTCTTGAGGAGTTGAACATCATGGCATGGCTAAGTAATTTTTGTTAGCCTGGGCCATTTGCAAGAGGTGGCGTCTCTGAAGGATTAGGAATAGGTAATCTAGAAAGAAGCAATACATAATAATCAATATAATAATCATTAGGATCATCTTATTGTTAACTATCAATAGACGTCACTTCTGGTAGTATCTCCGTTTTAACTCGCTTGGAGAATGTTGGAGGTTGTCTGTTTATCTTGTTTTCTGGTTTCATGTTGTAGAAATAGTCGAATGGAATACTTTGGTGAGTTATTTTGACATGATTTGATTTAAGAATCACTAGTTGCCCCCCAGTCAACCATTGGTTGCCCCCAGTCAAATCCAGAAAAGTCACATTATTGATAGTAAGCAATTGTCTCAAAATTATGCAGTGCAGCTCATAAATGAGAAAAAAGCCACAAATCCTGCTGGAGATTTCAGTCAAAAGCTTTTGAACATTATGTCTCGGAGACTTCAACATATATATTTTATTCAGCCATAGAGTTATTTGTATGCCTGGGAAAAATAGTTACAGTATGTACGTCAGTATGACATGCCGTAACATTGAAATGGCTTCCCATTGTCTTCCAGTAATTCATCCAATCACAAATTATGCCAAGTAATGGCTATGGTAAGATACGGTACGACTATAGTACAACTATGCATTGTTTCCCAATTGTACGAAAACTGTTCCAACAACTTTCCATTCAGTTGTCCACACATTTAGATTTACTGCGATTCCAAATATTCTGTGCACTCGGTAGTTGCGAGTTGCCCGTTGAAATTTGGTTTTCACTGCCGCCAGTCAAAAATATAAAAGGTACCGACTGATTAGTTTTGATTGACGGCAGCGAAAAACCAATTTTACAACAAGCTATTGAAATGTCTGAGTTCGCAGAATATTGAGAATCGCTGTAACCAATGCAACAATAGACGGTTTAAAAGGAGGCAAAACAAAAGAAAATTATCTAAGATTTTGTCGTGCAAAAATATTGCATTGTTTCTGTCCTACAACTTCAAAATGTGAAAAATATCGTCTAAATAAACAAGTCTTCTGTAAAGATTACCTGGAGTCTTCGTGTTTAGCTGCCTTGCTTTTACTTTGATGCTCTGTTTGATCATCATCAAAATCTACAGGCCCATTATCCTTGGGAGCCTCTGATTGTTTGTTTACAGGTGCGGCATTGGTAGTACTAGATGGATTACTGGCTATTGGCTCTTCACGACTGTTATCACATGTCTGTGAAATGGAACAACAGTAAACACCATATTAAGACAAATATATTACAGAACTTGGTGGCTCCACTCACCCCCACCCCCCTTAGTAAAGAATGTCAAAATATGCAGACTTTTTTAACACCTTGGACAATTATTCACATGTCTCTATTATTACAAGGTCACCTCATGTCTTGCTTTGATGCAAAGGCACATCTACCTTTCAAGATGATGCAGGGAACTATTCAATAAAATTAATAATGGTTGTCTACATACAGAAGTTTTATTATCAGCAGAAGTCATCTGTGGTGTCTTCACTAATGCATTCCCAAATGGTTCAGCTTGGAGCTTGAGGTTTTCAGGAGCTCTAAAACAGGAACAACAAATATTGTTAGACACATGTGAGACTTTATAGCTGCAATATGGAGGGTAGGTGCAAGTGTTTGCAAAGTCAGGCATAGCAAGCAAAAAGGCTATTAAAGACATGACCATGGCAATCAATCAATGAATTCTCAGTGGAGATTTGATACTCACCATACAAGGGAGGGAGGGGGTTACTAATAAAATCATTTAAATAAGGAAAAAGTGATGCTGGTTACTTACACTGATGGCTTTTTATCTGAATCAGGCAAGTCATCATCATCATCAGAGATGTCATCATCACTATCATTCGACGCCAGGGGAGCTCCTTCCTCTTTTTCACAGCTTTAATAATAATAGAAATAAAGGTTATCTTTTCGAATAGAAATAAAAATTGAAGGAAAAACCATCTGATGAAAAAGTGTAATTTTTGGTTTTCTAAATGTCATAGTTTTCGACATTTCTCAAGGTTTTTTGATTTTAAAAATTGTTCTGTTTCCTAGTGAAAATTTTAGACTGGTATTTACTAGGTCAACTTGATCAAAATTGTTGAAGCTGGAATTTTTCATAAATTAAGGCGCGTTTTTTAGAGGCGGTTTCGGCATTATAGGGTTAAGGATAAGCTATCATACTTCGGTTACTAACCTATAAGTGGCTGCTCTAGGTGATAATGGGGCAGTGACTGGAGGAGCAGGTTGGTTTTTACTGCTGCTGGATGAAGTATCCTCTTCAGCAGAACTCTTAAACACGCTACTTGAATCCAAAACAAGTCCTTTACTAAGATCGGCACTGTAAACAATTAAAAAATATCATGACGTAATCAAGAATAAAAGACTTGGTTCATAGTTTAAAATATGCTTTGCTAACCTCTTCTTCTCCTGACACTCTGTGTCTTGTTTTTCTTTATCATCAACTTCTGAAAAATTATAACCACAATTAGTGTAAAATGTTAACAGCTTGTTATAAATCAAAATTTGAAAGAAATTTCATTTATTGAGGTTTTTTACTGTGACATCACACTATCAAACTTTTTTATCTTTTTATCAAGAAAACGAGTTTGCAATCAAATTTGTCATGTGCATATTAGTAAAATTACATTGATTGACCATAATCCAGAGAATGCATGAATTTTTGAAGTTTACAACTTTTACAAAGAAATTTATGCAAGCTGGCAAATTTTACATTTTCTAAACAAAAATCCATGTTTTTGCAAAAACTCATATCTTTAATACTGTAGTTTACATGCAATGTTCATAAAACTTCACAGTTTTACTATTAATTGTAGGACAACTTGGAATATCAACTCCTTTTTTATATTAAAGAAATTTCTCTACAGAGTGAGGTCACAAGAAAAACCTCAATAACACTGTCTATAGCAGAAATGATATTATACGTTGTCTGGAGGGAATGTTATGTAATATATCTCACCATAAGCAGATGCAGGTGATGCAGATGTGTTCTCTGGTGGGGACAGAGATGGTTCTGTTTCCATGGCAACTGGTGAGTCTGGTCTTTTCTCTGTTTGTTCTCTGTAAATTCATTTACAGGATGTTAGGTAAAAAAAGTTTAAGTATATCATATATTCAATGTTGTTAGTTCCTTCAGTTGAATTTCAACTGCTATCAATGGAAGCCAATGTTGCACACTTTACCCCCTCTCTCCATCAGTGCTCTGTTTTAAGAGTATTCAAAGCTGAAGCTACACGGATTAGAGAGAAGTTGAGGATCAAACCCTAGAACCTTAGTGAAACTAACTTGAGCACCCCTGGACCTTAGTGAAACTAACTTGAGTACCCCTGGACCTTAGTGAAACTAACTTGAGTACCCCTGGACCTTAGTGAAACTAACTTGAGTACCCCTGGACCTTAGTGAAACTAACTTGAGTACCCCTGGACCTTAGTGAAACTAACTTGAGTACCCCTGGACCTTAGTGAAACTAACTTGAGTACCCCTGGACCTTAGTGAAACTAACTTGAGTACCCCTGGACCTTAGTGAAACTAACCTGAGCACCCCTGGACCTTAGTGAAACTAACTTGAGCACCCCTGGACCTTAGTGAAACTAACTTGAGCACCCCTGGACCTTAGTGAAACTAACTTGAGCACCCCTGGACCTTAGTGAAACTAACTTGAGCACCCCTGGACCTTAGTGAAACTAACTTGAGCACCCCTGGACCTTAGTGAAACTAACTTGAGCACCCCTGGACCTTAGTGAAACTAACTTGAGCACCCCTGGACCTTAGTGAAACTAACTTGAGCACCCCTGGACCTTAGTGAAACTAACTTGAGCACCCCTGGACCTTAGTGAAACTAACTTGAGCACCCCTGGACCTTAGTGAAACTAACTTGAGCACCCCTGGACCTTAGTGAAACTAACTTGAGCACCCCTGGACCTTAGTGAAACTAACTTGAGCACCCCTGGACCTTAATGAAACTAACTTGAGCACGATTTGACGTTCTATTTAAAACCAATAAAAAAATTTATTACTGAGTTTTGATAACTAGAGAACACATATCTAATTATATTATCCTATCACTTACGCTGTAGATGCAGCCATTCCAATATCGGTAAAGTTATCAAAATTAGCCCATCCTGTGTCTGATACTGAATTCTCTGCTTTACCCCAGCCAACATCGGCAGCATCCATTGCAACAGATTCATCCATTGCTACCTCACTTGAGTTAAATTCCCTCCAAGCTGAAAAGATCAAAAAAGAAAAAAAGATGAAAAAAGCTGCAGCATCTGCTATTCTCTAGAGAATACCAAGGGGGTTTATAGAATTATTTCAATTAAGTTAGTCACCAAAAAACACCCACAAAACTGCAATCACTGAGGATCATGAGAAAAAATTCATATCTAACAAGTAAAGCTTTTAGATAAAACATACAGCTTGAGGATGCTCACAGCAGGTGAAACTCACTGGTAAGAGATCTAATTAAAAGTCCATCACATTTATTGAGGGTATAGAGCAGCTGAAACATGTAAAATGGATCTACCCATAATCCAGGGATCGCGTTAACACAGAAATCATGCATTTCGTGCAAAAAAAAAATCCAAACAATTCATTTTCCAAATTTTAATGCGTCCTAGGACGCAAAGGAACATTTTCTTTAGGAGGGCTCTGAAAATTTGGGGGCCCAGAAAATGTGCTAGGGACCCCAATTTGGTCAGAAATGTGGGTCCCAGTACCCAAAATGAAAAATCCAAGCGACACTAACGTGACTAACTTTATTGAAATAAGTATATTAATGACATTTTAGGGGTTTGGATGGGTCTGCAATCCTGGAAAAGGTTGATTGAGTTTGGCCTGAAACAAGTTTTCATTGACAGAACAACCTTATTTAGGTAAATACAAAACAATGTATTTTAATTAGCATTGGACAGAAGGATTCTTACTGTTAGCTGTGTCAATGTCCATCTTGTTGTCACTTGATGGTGGTTTCTTGGCTGGTGATTGAGAAGGACTCTTGGCATCATGATCAGAGAATACTATCCTGTCATCATCACTGCCGGAGCTGCCAGTGCTTTGTTGCCGTGGTGATCCTCCCTCTTCTTCTTCGTCGTCATCACTACCACTGCTTTCACTGTCACTGTCAGACAGCGTACTTGAATTTAAAAAAAGGGCTTTTAGGTACAAGTTGTAATATTTAAGAATCAAAGCTAAAGATAAAGGCTGCTCAATAGACCCCTTGTACATAACTTCAAAGCAGCTCAATTTGGAGGACAAAACAAAAGAATTTCAATCTCCTGAGAATTGGGCCACATTCCTAAGTGCTGCAAGGAGTCTATGGCTACATCAGACTGATCAACAGTGTCAAAACTACCAGCCTAAGACTTTTGACAGTTGGCCAAACAAGTGATAATTTCGGTCAGGCATAGTTAAATTTTCGTTTTTGTTACTGTATAATTCTTACCTTTTTCTGTTCTCAATAACTGAGGAGAAGGTTAATTCCTTTTCTTCCCAAACATCCTAAAAGATAATTTTATGCAGTTAATTCCTGCTCACTACTTTACTTACTAGATTATAATTATAGGCTTTTGAAGAGTCCATTAACTAAGGAGGTGCCGACCAGCTTGCCTAGTGAGGGCATAGATCTATCCATCTAATACATTACTACCAGACCTAATAAACCCAATTGAAAGCTTAATGATGTTTCATACCTTAACTACTACAAGCCTTTTCAAAACCTTTTTTCATATTCAAATGTTAAAACTCTTTTGAGAATACCAAGACAATAGTGAAAATTAGCATGACAAAAAAAAGCTACCAAAAGGGATTCTAGAAGTGTAGGTATAAAATGTCATCATGCTTGAGGCCTATTCATCTTGGTGTAATGTTTACCCATTTCAGACCATGTGTCATTCCCTAGAGTATTATTTCTTTGTTTAACGGTTAGGCATGAGAAGACAAAGAATATGGGTACAACTCAAACAAAGAATCTTATTCATTGGGAAATGACATGTGGGCTGAAAGGGTAAACATTGCACCAAGATAAGGGTCTATTACACATACAAAGCAACCAACCTCTTCGTCACTACCACTGTCATCAAACTGTTGTATTCTTTCATTACAGCATGCTTCAAATAAGGCTGAATTAGGCTGAAATTTAAAATTTTTTAAACTTAATAAAATAATGAAAACTATACTTAGTTTAGAATAATCAAAAAATACATAATTATATTTTTCTTGTTACCATAACCAATAAGTTTTTACTCACATTATCTTCATTCCCATTGATGTTGAAACCGATATCACCAATCTTGTTGAATTGTGAACTAAAATAGAAAACATAAAACAAATTATTTATTTGTTATTACATTTAGAAACCTCCACAGGGTTCCCACTCATCACTCATCATTTCCCTGAACAAAAACCATTCTCACTGACCACACTGGGCACTTATTTAACGAAAAATGGTAGTTTGGACAAAGGAAGCCCAAGTAAGAATTCTGAATCTAAAACCCTTTTTTGAAGGCATTTCTTTTGGTCTAAATGTCTTTTTTGATGGCAACATTAATGACACTGACTGTATATTACCCACAGATAACCTTATGACTTGAGTCTCCAGTAGCTCAGTGGTTAGAGCATCTAACTTACTAGTATACGGAGGGTCATGGGTATGATTCCCATCTGGGACTCAGACTTTGTTGTAGTGAGCTCCTACTTATGTGTGTCAACTATCTTTTTCTTTATTATTCATTCCACACACACACATTCCTTAATCATAATTATTTTTTCATTCAATATCATGCAAAGACTACATTAATTTAAGACTTACGTTAAGGAATCATCAGGCTCCTGGAACTCATCTTCGTCTAAGCCAAAGGTGTCCATAAAGTCTGCCGTCATTTGCTGCATTTGATAGTTGGAGAAGACCTATTGAAGGGTGTGATAAAACATAATCCTGCTGGCTACACAGCCTGCTATCATTCTCACTCAAGCCCTTCTTTGCCCACTTTTATATCTGGAAAGGCCATGATTCTGGATCCCTTCTTAAATACTGGTAGAAGGGACAGGGAAGGGACAAGGAAGGGATGAAAGAGATGAAAGGGGAGTGGGAAGACAGAAATGGAACAGGAAGGGAGAGGTATATGGAAGGGAAATTCTATCAAGAATGATGCTCACCTGTTGAAGAGAGTTTTCACTGTGTAAGAACGGCACAGGTTTATAATCATCGTCATCATCTGATGATGACTGTAGTGGATGATGACCAACCTAGTAGTGAAGAACTCAAAGTTACATCATAGGATTTCTCTTCAAAAAATTACATAATTGAACATTTAGCAAACTAATTAATCTAAATCAAAAATATTAAATTGAAAATAAAATTCTCATTACCAGTTCTGTAGAATTAGTCTTGTTTATTTCAGCCAGCGTACCAGATACAAAGGAATTCCATTTTTCTCTGTCCTTTTCTGGTATTTCTGCAGAGCAAGAATAGTAAAATGTTCAATATCTTAAAATTCAGACTTGATTGTATGAATTGATGTATCGTACGAACAAGTGGATCATCAAATTTATTGGTATAGGAATAAAATAATGTACCATTAATGACGTTCCTACCTTTCATTAACAATAAGAAAATTTAGGCAGAAATATTAATACTGGTCAGTTCTCTACTCAACAACATTATGATAGAATCTACAGCACTATATCTACTGATCCTTTCGAGGTTTAATGCAATTTTGTATATTTTATTCTGAAGAACCTTAGTATCATGCTAGAATTTTAATATCTCAAGCGCGGCTTGTTGCTAATTAATACTCATGAAGGATCAATGGCTTATTGTGACTTTTAGCTGCCAATACGGAATATAATATTTTCTTCCAAAGCCGTCAATATAACCAAGAGTGGCTCAAAATCGCAATAAGCAATAGATCGTGATTCTCTTATCACCCGGTAATTCTGAGCCGACAATTATACAGGTTTATATTGGCGGCTATCTCCTGATCAAACTCATAGGAGAATTGCGATACTAGTAATATTATGATAGTGGGAATGAGAATTCTTACCATTCAAAACACTTTCTATGACATCTTTATTTTTACCCTTCTCTCTTGCATACACTATGTAATTAGCAATGTTGGAGAGGTGTCCCATGTATCCCCTATGCCGTGCCTGCGACTGGGTACTGTCAAATAAAAAATATATTCATAAGGATTCAGGTTAGGAATAACTATATCATGCTATATTGTAGAAGTCTTGGGTTTATACAGCTTTGTAAGTGTTTCTGGGTGTGCTTATATTGGGGTGGGGCTCATAGGGGCAGCTTATAGCCTGGGGGGCTTTTAACTGGGGGCTGGGGGGGGACTTATGGCTGGTGGGGGGGAGATGTCAATGTGCTATGGGACTGCAAGGTGATACTCCATCAATGAAGAGGCTTATAACTACGAGGGAATTTTTGTTGGCAGATGGGTGGTGAGTAGAGTTGTTTGTTGGTTCTCTCCTGTGCTTCTAGGGTTTTTCTCCCTCCACAAAAATCAACTTCTGGGTTCCGGCTCCATCAGCATAATAAAACAAGGATGATCATAATTAAGAATAGAGTTCTACTAGCTTACATTTCAGGATCTGAATCTTCCCAAGCTTCTAGTATCTTCTGTATACACTTGCATTCTTTGAATAACTTAAAAGAAATAAACAAACACCTTTGAGTTCACACAATATATTGCATGACTAAAAATAATGGCTGGTCAGATGATGGTCATCCTGACTGGCCAAATTAGTTTTAGCTCAGTAATACTTCATTTGTGGCTCAATATCACTGGTCAAAATGACCAGCAAGGCAAAGATTTGCCTGGACAAGTTCCAATTCTGGCCAGACATTGTCTGATGAACAGCTGTTATTTCTAACCCTACACTGTATGTTTTAATAGTAATAAATAGAGCAGATTTCGTATGATGGTGACGTCACGGCACAAAGCAACATTCAGTCAGGCATGGCAACAAATATTGAATGTTTTCACATGGTCACACGAAAACTGCTCTATTGTGCGAACTTGGTAGCTGCGAACTGCACTATGATATTTGGTTTCCTCTGCTGTCAACCAAAAATAATCAGTTGGTAAACTTTCAACTGATACCACAGAAAAAAGAAATTCCAACAGACAGCTCACAATAAATAAATTAAAATACTGCTATTTTCATTGCTACCTGCTGATCGAGACAACAGTTGTGTCAAGGAAATAAGGCAATACACTGGCTTGAATCAATCAAAATGTTAGGTACCTTTACACACTCTGATTCACAGTATTCTATTGCAAATTTCCCTGCCGTGACTGTTGTCTCAATCAGTGCGTAGAATGAAAATAGCGATAAATAAAAGTTTACATAAAGTTCCAAATTGCTGTAAGACTTTGGCCATTTGAGGAGTGTAGATGATACTTACTGTGTCTATTAGAGGAGTATGTAATTCACCATCTTCCTCGGTTGGGGGATTGTTTAGTATTGTATATATACAACGCTCCACTTGAGTATGGAGAAAATTATTCCAAGAGTACTTGAAAAATAGATCCTGCAAAATAACCAAAATAACATACAAGACATTAGTGCTCTTTCTAAAATGATTTATTATGTCAGGTGTCATATCAGCTGAGAAAACTCAAGTTGAAAGTTGACAAATTTACAGACACTTGCATGACTGTGGGTATGGCCTAAAATGAATCTTTTAAGGGTTACTAAATTAAAGGTGCTCTTTCTAGTACTGGTATAGGTTTTTAAATTTAACTCATTTGAGTTTCTGGCAGCTGTTTTAGAAAAGAGTTTCTTGTTACAGCTAATTTACATCACGCGTGACCAGTAAATCCGAGACTTCAAATGTAGTTTTCAAGGCTTAATATAAAATTTTCAAATCTCCAATCAAAGGCTCCGATATTCAAAACAAAATTTAGTTCAAAATTAGATTTTGGACCCACTCTCATGAATGATCCTAAAATATTTTCCAAAAGAATTCCCTTGCCAACCTCATTGCTAAGTATCAGCTTCAAAATATTCATTTTTTAAATATAAATATTTTGAGTTGCCAGAGTTTTGATCATAGGTATGCGCCAAGATTTGGAATTTCAAACGAAGCCACCGAAACTCCATTCAAAACATTCGAGTTACTGGTCACACGTGACATAAATTAGCTGTAATAATTATTGTGACTGTCTTACCCATAAAACTTTGACAGTTCCTTGACTAGCTAGCTCCTTGTTTATAGTATCACCATTGGTAGCAAGTATAGAAGATATCAGTTTAGCAATTTGTAGTCTGGAATTACCAAGGGGTGGGTCTAATGTTCCTACGGTAGTCGGCATGGCATTCATCTGTTGTAAAATAATAGAAAGGAAAACTTGATCTTAGTTATTTTTCTTTTTTCTCTTCTACTGTTTTGTATATGTATATATATAGAAGTGTGTAACGTGCTTAGATATATGTATTTTTTCACTACTCTGTGTATTATTTACAATTTTTTTCTTTCTCTCCTACTGTTTGTATATTATGTATATATTAGATGTGTATAACTTGCCTAGATGTATGTATATTGTAAACTTGTAAAATTTTGCAATAAAGGATGTAAAAGAGAAAAAAGAAAAAAAAGACTGTGGCAAGGATGTCCACGTAAAAAAAAAAAAACTTGAACTTAGTAACCTATTTGATTTCTTTTTCCCATTTCAGATCATGTCATTCTCTTGAGAATAAGATTCTTTGTTTGAGTTGTATCCTAACACCTGGGACCACATTTTGCAGTCAAAGTTTATGAATCCAAGAGATCGAGCATTTAAGTCCTATACTCTAACATAAGTATAGATGACTATCCATTTCATGTATCCATATTCATGTATCTTCTAATGTGCAACCGTTAAACAAAGAAACAATACTATAGGGAATGACACATGGTCTGAAATAGGAAAACATTGTGCCCAAGGTAGAGTTTTTTTTCAAAGATGTCATGACAAACTGTGCTTGGCAGTACAAAATATAAAAGCATTCTTGAACAGTTTTGTCTTTGATTGGTGACCATACTGTTTTTTTTTTTAACAAAATGTCAAAAACAAAACTTTTCCGACCAAAATAACATCACATACCAAAGGAGGATCTGTAAGAAGATCATGGAAATCTTGAAGTCTTGGAGTCAATGCCGCCAGAGTTGCACTAACACCTAAAAATTATGATTAAAAAATAAACCATTATTCCTTCATTAATTTTATCACTTTTTGCTTGCATGCTTGAAATGCAGCGCTTTTCATATTTCTGTGACCTACCGACCCAGACATCTGGCATTTTGGCTTCAGTCAATCAAACTTACAACAGGCCTAGTTCATTCTGATTAAGTGATGAGGAATTTCCTGTGCTCAGAGAACTGTTTTCACAGGAGTATTTTTTCATTGCTCACGATTTGAATGAACTCAGCCCGTCATAAATTTGCTTGATGAAAGTTGTCTGGAGTTAGTAAGTCACAGGAATTTTTAGAAACCGCTGTAAAAGCTAGTTTTTTAGAAAGCTGACAACACACTGTCTCTTGCATACCTTGAGCAAGCCTTTCTGCATCCAATGCTGTCATTGGTTCTTCTCCTAAGTCACTTCTAACAAATAAAAAACATATATTTATGAAGTTATTTATTTACTGATTTGCCAAAAGGCAGGTGAAGTTATAACAGAACATAAGGTCCCTAGATTTTCACAAAGTCCTTCATCTCTGTCTGTATTAGTCAACGCGTGAGGAATAAAGCACAGGCAGCCCAACCCAGACCAGGATCACAAGTGCTAGACGAAGGACTTTTCCAACAGTCTTGTTTCCTGCAAATTTTAGCAACCAAAAAATGTGTCGCTGAATTACACTCACGCTCTTTATCGATGTATGAAGAATTAGCGCACACTACAGAAATACATGCCATTTTTTGCCGCAAAATGCATATGAAAATCCTGCAGAGGAACAAGTCAACCTCTTGCAACTTTGACATTTGCTTTGTGTTTCTTCTTTTTTTTTCACTAGCTTTCCTTGGACCCTGTGAGTCTTATGCATAGAGGCAGACTTGGAGCAAGGATATAAGGTCCTCTAATAGGTAACACTTACGGTCCTTTCTTGACTTCAAGTAGCGTGAGGAGAACAAAGATCCCATTGACTAGAGCAGAGTCATTATGAGTATGGATTCCATGTAACATATGGTCTAGTAGACTGCCAATAGTCTCTCTTCTGTAAAACCAAATAGATAAGTAACAGAATAAGATTGTATGGTTGGTCCTTAGTGGAGTAAATAAAAGTGAGTGAAAACAATTATAGAAAAGAAAGGTGAGGGGGGGGGGGGCAACTAATGTCAATGAATAGACCTTTTCGGCTTAGGCATGAGTTCCCATTTCAGACTATGTCATTCCCTAGACTATCATTTCTTTGTTTAACGGTTGTATGAGAAGACACAATTATTGGATACAACTCAAACAAAGCATCTTATTCTCAAGAGAATGATATGTGGTCTGAAATGGGAAAACATTATGCGGCCTAACAAGATAATATGGGACAACCATAGCTATGCATGACCCATATGTGAGTCGTTCGTGTGGATTGCATTGACCCTTCTTGGCTGCTAACAATCATTCAAATCATATTTTTTTTCCCCATCCTCCTCTCCCTAGTAAGTACAATGTGGCTAAGATCATACTTTTGGATTGTTTCTAACAATACATCTTGGCTGGCACTCTCTTGCATTTGTGACTGGTGGTCTCTGCTCAGTCTGATGATGTCACTCAATGTTTGTGCAGCATTGCTGTTTCTCTGTCAAACAAACAAAATTGATACATAAAAGGAATTTTTAGCATTAAGTTGTTGCAACCACAATTGTTCAGGTCTTCTTACAGAAACAATACACCTGTATCTGCAGTCAGATTTCTTATGAGGAAAGATTTATAGTTGGAAAGCAAAAGTTGTACCATGTAAATTGGCATTTATGAGGAAATATTTATAGTTGGAAAGGAATAGTGCCTTTCAGAGATAAGCTTCACTTGCCAAACACAAAGGTTTCAGTGTGAAGCTCCATGCTAAATGCTCAGTGATTCATGACAAGAGAAATGAATCAATTTAATTTAGCACAGAGCCTTGTACTGAAACCTTTGTGCATGACAAGCAAACCATATCTTGGAAGTGTTGGCTATTAAAATGAACACTGCATGGCTAAAAATAAAGGGCAAATCACTACAATGTGTAGCCAAAATAGGTACTTATTATTTATTAATTATTATTGTCTGACCAAATTGACCAGTCCTCTTGACCGGTCACATTGACTGGTCACAAGTTGCTCAGTCGTAAATGGCTGATTATCATGTCTGGCCATGGAATAGCCATTAGGCTGTGTTCATAATGTATGACAAGGGGGGGGGGGGGGATGGGTGAAACGTGACAAAAAGTTTTTTGACCCCCCTTGCAGTCCCCCCCAAAAAAGTTACACCCCCCCAGCAAGGTTAAGAATTTATCCACTCCCCCAACATACCCCTCGGTTCTGATAAAACAATTCAACCCCCCCCCCCCCTCATACATTATGAATGCAGCCTTATATTTAGCCTTTTACCAGGAAATAACACAATGATGTTTATACTTACATCTTCGTCAATTTCAGGGTCAATCAAGGAGACCAGACCTTCTATTAGTTTTTGTTCATTCAACCACTGAAAAAAAATTGGTGAAAAAAACAATTTTACTTAAAACTAAAAAGCAGCCATTTTTTTCCATACGCTGTTCCCTTGGGAATAATGTTTGACTGTTAATCATGTTAGTGTCTTTACACAAGCTTTACTGATGAATAAAGAAATAATAAACTAAACTTCATTGTCATAATTATTTTTGTAAATAGCTGTCACTACAGATGCATGCAAATGAGATACAAATGAGACAACGAGCATTGTATCAACCTCAGTTGTATGTTTCTTAAAGCAAATATCTCATTTGCATGCATCTGTAATAACAGCTATTCATGTTTTCATTAAACACTACATTTAAATTATAGCTTGCCGGAATTCTTTATTATAATAATGAAAATTCAAATCCAAAAATACAGATATATTTTTACTTGATCTTTCTGATGGTGGTGCTTATTATCTTTTTTTTCTTTTCTGAAAGTCAATAGCAAAGGGTGACTATATTTACGAAGGGTCTAAACTCAAGGGAATAACATGCGAGCTGAAACATAAAACAGTGGTTTAGGTCTGTTATTTGTTCTTACCTCCATCAAATCACATCTTAGTTGAGGAGATTCAACACTGGTAATAAATCGAAGCAATAAATCCATGATAGCTGAAGTACCCATATGTTTTGTTAAGATGGATACAAAATCTTCTTTTGTTTTCAAGTAATCTATCATCTGTAAAAATAACAACATTGAAAATGAAACAGTGAGAAATGAATGATTAGGAATTCTGAGGCACATCAAGTAAGGTTCCCCAGCTGATCTGAAATAGTGACGTAGAAATGACTCCACTGCAAAACTAAGGTGTCATAAAACCTGCAAAAATTCTCCAGTTCTTATCTAAACACATCAAATCTAAATACAGACACTACAAAAAATACCTGGCGCACAAAACCTCAACCATACCTAACCAAAATAATGAAGGATGCAGTGTTTTCTTATCTCATTGTAGCGAGTAGGCTACTTAGGGTGACACTTAGGCTTTACAAATTTTCTTGATTCTGATTGACTAACATTTTTTCTAATTTTTTTCATAGAAACAATTTCTAAGAATAACTTGTTATGGGATTTTGTTTTCGTATAACTGTTGAGATTCATTTCTATACAATTAAATGACTAATATAGGATGCTATGCTGTAAAACTTAATACTGACTGCAAACCAAATATTTAATTTTTGTTTTCAATATTTAAAACAATACTAACCAGCGATGTTTTTCTTGATATTAAAACTCCTATAACCTTACTGAAGAAACTGTCAAATGAAAAATTGAAAAATTCAATTTTTTTGTTTCAATCACTGTTACAACAATGATATATATTGCTGTTGTAACTATCACCATAACTGACTGTCATCATCATCAACATCATCACAACCACTAAAATAATCATCACTGTCATTATCATCATCATCATAATCACCATTATCACTATAATCATCATCACTGTCATCAACATCATCATCACCATCATCATCATCATCACCATCATCATAATCACCATCATCATCATAATCACCGTTATCACTATAATCATCATCACTGTCATCAACATCATCATCACCTTCATCATCATCATAATCACCGTCATCATCATCACATCATAATCACTGTCATCATCATCACCATCACTATCATCATCATCACTGTCATCATAGTCTTTATCATATGCTTTTTCTGTGTTCGATGAACAAGATGCATTGTGGTCTAGCTCGGGTACAAACAAGACCATATCAATCATAGAGAACAAAAGATGTATGCAAATGTACTCAAGCTAGACCACAATGCACCATGTTCTCTATCTCAGAAAAGGTCTATTGCTTTCATTACTATCATCATCATATCATCATTATAATTAATTCAATATTGTACCTTGCTAGTAGTGGATTTAATGGCGGATCAGACTCCAAGAATGACCACAATTTGTTTAAAAGGTCCTGTATATCCCAAAAGAATGATACAATGCATTAGAAACAGGTTCAAATCTTTAAATAAAGCAATATTATGATTAATAATCCCAAGTTATCATTTGTTATTACCTCACTACTTGCTAATTTATCAATTATAGTATAAACATCTGCAGTAAGGACTTCGCATGCCACATTGGAATGCCTGCAATAACAATTATAGATTAAACTTTGACCAATATACTAAAGATATATAGCATAGATAGTGTATTTTGGGTCAATAACATATACAGATATTCTTCACTACCCAAGGGTGACCACTTGCCCAAGCAGAATATACACATACAGCAGAGAAACGAATTAAAAAAGAAGTCAATTATTACTATGCTGAAAGATTAACAAAGGTATTTGAATTTTTTTGATGCATGTCAGGACTGGACTTGCTTGATTAGGGTTGACATGTACTGTCATAATATTGAGACTACAAGACAGATAGGACCCATGGATCAGATTAAAAATATCATAGTGCTATTAAACCCTACTTGACAACTACCAATGATTATATTGGTTGATTCACGAGAAACCAAGAAAACAAACAAGATACTTCTGTAATAGCAGCAAATGGAAAAGGAAATTGAAATGTATGCAATCAAATTGGAAAGGGAAAATGCAAGACGGGATGTGGCCACAGAAAGATATCAAGAAATCAATTCCATTACTCCAAGCATTAATCCAAGTATTCAAAATGCAATAAGCCAAATTTAGGTTCAAAAAAAAATTGGGTTCAGTTGGCATTGCAGTGCATTGTGGGAATGTTTTACGGGACATTTTTCAGGATGGCATCTATTTTGTCCCCCAAAACAGCCCCACAATGCACTGCAATGCCAATTCGACAGTTTTTCCCTCAACCTCAGAATTTTTGATAACATTTGGAATAAAGCCTTCAAATATTGTATAGTAGATTACTTGGGGAAGAGAGGGAATTATGAGGGCATAAAGGGATGAATTATGAATCGCGAATGGTGTGATGATATAATACAAATATTTTTTAAGGTTAACACTGCACTTACTTGTATCTTAGTTTTTCATCAAAGTCTTCATCTGGCTCTGTGATAATGAGGTCTACTAGCTCCTCCAATACTTCTGGTTGAACAAAACTAAAACAAAATAAAATCAAAGAAGATATTACAAATATTATTATTTTTTAGTAAGAGTATAAAGATTGCTATCAGGGCCCAAAATAAAGGCCAGTCATATGCCAGTCAAGATGTCTGGCTAAATACATTTTTGACCGGTCAATGCAGTTTTTGGACAGTCAAAAATGATTAATAAGTAGTTATCATGAAATTAATAATTTTCACCATGAAAAGGTCTGCAAATGCGTGTATTTTATAGCCTCTGCCTGAAAATTAACCTGCATTACCAAATAAAGTGTTTCAAATATGACCAGTCAACATGTCCGCTCAAAACCATATTTGACCGGTCAAGTATCAAATTTGGCCGGACATTGACCATTGATGGGCAGCTATTTTGAGCCCTGTACTATTAATATCAAATTGTATTTAATATGTATAATTCAAGGCTAATGAAAACAGACTATTTATAACCAGGTTATGGCACTGTCTTCATTCATTTGATTAGTTAAAAACAGAATTAGTCAAAGACAAAATTTGCATTTAACTTTCTTGATTAAATTAATCTAATTCTCCTGTCATGGAAACACTGTTTTCAAATTAAATAATGCAGAATTATTATATTTTCAAAAGTATATATATATATATAAATTTTGGATTGAAGATAAATTAAAGACAAGACATCACTTTAGCTAAAGTGATGTCTTGTCTTTAATTTATCTTCAATCCACAATTTACTATGCTCTACATTTTAATGTATTGAGCACTCTACCGACAGTATAGACATACATCTATATTTAAATTTATCACAGTATGTCTTGTCTATGCTGCATAACAGTGCTCGATACACAGAAGTGCAGTTATATATATATATACACCAAGTAATTATTGTTAATATAGGTTGTTTACTTTAGCACGTACCATTGTGATCAAGACAAGCTTGTATTTATAATATCTGCCTTGAGGGCATTTAAAAGTATAATTTTTATACACATATAAAAATAGACCTCTACGGTTTGGGTGTAATGTTTTCCCAATTTTAGACCATGATTCATTCTCTTGAGAATAAGAATCTTTGTTTGAGTTGTACCCATATTTATGTGTCTTCTCGTGCACAACCGTTAAACAAAGAAATGATACTCTAGGGAATGTCACATGGTCTGAAATGGGAAAACATTATGCACAAGCCAAAAAGCTCTAATAATTCTAAAGTTTTTTTTGACAATTAACATCCAAAGAAAAGTAGGATGGCTACTCGCTATACTATCTTACATTATTTCAAAGCTTATTCTCAGTTCTGTGGTCTTATATTCTCTATAATCTGTTGTGCTAATTCATATCCATCATGTCTTCACTTAGATCAGCCATGTGGCTGGTTTGTAGCGCAAAAAAAAAAATTTGAAGTGAAATGTACATGTTAGAATAGTTCCTGTAGAATATATATTTCATAAAAAGTCAAAGAAAAACAAGTCAATATTTTTTATCAGTTTTATCTCAAAATCAATATTGAAAAAACCCAGAATTTCTGAAAACCACAGTATTAATCTACAATGTCATGAATGAAGACAATGATGAAGAAATGATATGAAGAGAGTCATAATATTCGAAAATTCTAGTTTAAGATAAATGACGAGATTTTTGAAGTTTCTTTCTAACATGTTTCGGCAGTGACAACTGTTATCTTCAGAGTGATTATACAAGAAAATAGATAGGATATATTCTAGTTTTAAATATTCGATAAGGTACATGAACTCTAATGATACTATGAAAGTCTTAATAATATCGCCATTAAAATCAATTAATTGACAAAACAAATATTAATAATTCCGTTTTTTTCCTGGTTCATGTTTAGAGGTCTTACACTTATTTACGTAACTCTATCCACTTATATAAAATCAAAGTGGGATCTTCATGGACGGAGTAAACACAACAGAGCTGGGCTACAAATTATGCATAACTTCTGCCAGTAGATTCCAAAGTGCATTCGGAAGTTCTGAAGTTCAATTTGTACTTTGGAAGTTCAAACTTTGTTGGCGAACTTTGAACTTACTTTCCACATAATATTATAAAAAAAAGGGGACTAAATACTTTTGGAGGAAAAAGGGAAAATTTACAAACAATGACTTAGAGAGTACACATTATATATGTCTATGAGTATAAGCTATAAGTATAGTAATTATGAATTTTAGGCAGTTTAAGAATATGAATGTCAGGAGGAGAATTTGTAGTCAAATGGGAGAAGGCACTGTACAGCAAATGCACAGTATAATACACAGTTAAGCTGAAATGGTGATGCAATGTTTCCACATGAATCAACCAATCATAAAAAATTAAAAATATGAATGTCAGGAGGAGAATTAGTAGTCAAATGGGAGAAAGCACTGTACAGCAAGTGCACAGTATAATACACAGTAAAGCTGAAATGGTGATGCAATGTTTCCACATGAATCAACCAATCACAATACAAACAGTCAAGCAATGATACACCTTTAAATACTACATATATATATCATTCCCTATCTTTGATGTTAGCAAAAAGGTTTTAAAAAAACCAACTTTATTGAACCTGAAACAACGTCTGGGCTAATTGCCTATGCAAATTAGTTATGATACAGCTTATCGCCTTTGGAATAGCTATATATATCTATGTACTAATGAGTATCATAGTGTATACTAATAAAGAAACTATTCTTGAAATGTCTAAAATGTCATAATTATATGGTGTATTGTTAGTATTGCTTAGTGAATTCCAATAGAAGAAGTTTGAGAGTTATTAGGGTCTGATTTGACCAGGAAGCAGCTGTAATTTTTCTAATTTTTCACTTCCTGTTGCAAAATGATATACATGTACCCTGCTTGCAATAGAGACCTGTCCTTGTCTAGTCTTTTTTGACACATGATATGCTAATAGGACAGGTAATAATCCACTTTTGTGTAGTTTAGACAACTGTGTACTGCTGGGAATAAATGTGTATAATAAATTGAAGGGACGAGTGAGATAAGATTTTATCTTGATGATCTATTAGTCATATACATACAATGGATATAAAATAATATCCAACAAAAATTATATTGCAAGGATTATGTACAACTGTCTTGCAGCTAATAACCTGTGGATTCTGTGATCAAATTGGAAGTGTCGTTTTTCAATGTCATCTAGTTTTAAATCAATTCTGATTGGACGAATAAAGCTTGCGATGAAATAATAACCTGCATTTCTTGTGGAATTCCTGCTAATGAGATATTTCTATCTGCAATGTTATGGTTGTCAACTAAGCATTTGGCTGATATTAACAAGGAAATGCCTCTGATTGTGCTGTCAGATTTCTACTAACTTGCACATAGACTGATTGTCTATGAACTACATTGTTAAAAATCTCCAAATAAACATACTTAAAACACAAAAATATAAGTATTATTACTATGTACTCTATAAACTTCACATTGCAGAACACAAGTTAACCTTCTTTGACTTATTCTAAACCAATATAGGTTAGGGTTGAGGAAACTAATTACTGGAAAACTTTAATATAAAGTACAATATAATATATATATATTGAGAAACATATACAGAAACATCATTCAATACCTAATTTGAAAAACTATATTGACAGCGCTATTATAATGTGTTAGTATAAAAAATCTGAGGACAAATAGTAATTTATATTTTCTTAAACACGAAATTAATGAGATGAAATTATTCAAAGTTGGGTAACATTTTTATATTATTGTAATAAGTTGGCCCTTAAAAAGCTAATCAAGATTAAGTTATATAGGAATGGAATATCATGATCTTTTAGTCGTTATTCTGTCGATCTGTTGATTATAATCACAAGGAGAATTCTACTCACAAATCTATCAGCTTTCTATTTTGCGACTTGGTCTCTTGAATAACATCATCTTCCTCGAGAATTTCATTCAGAGTGCAGTCCTAAAATTTTAAATAAAGATCCACAGATAAACTGATGTACAAGAATATTACCTCATCGTGTTTTATCAGTAATATTATCAACGAATTTCATGCCTTGAGTGATAATTTTTTCAAAGATCTGTACAATTTTCTTACCTCTTTAGCCAAAATAGAGTCTATTGCTGTAGATGGATGCAAGTCGAATTTCCAAAACATTTCGTCTGTTCTTGTAATACTGTTAGTTTATAGACTAATTTCAAATGTACAAGAAAGAATAATCTCTCAAGTGATATTTATAGGTAAAAATATTCGAAGAAACACAGGAAAGAGTTTAATTTTTTCCGAGTTTGCAGAGGTAAGTAACCCAGTCACATGCAGCGATCCAGTCGGCCAACTTAACTTTCGTTTTTACAGTCGAGTCGTTTCCCTACGTGGAAGTCCACCATTCCTATCGGCATGTATCTTTCTCCATCACAGTGATATCCAGGATAAAAATTACACTCTTTAACAGCAGTTATCGTACCATTAAAAACACGAAAATTTCTTCACTTCAAACGAGAACATTAAAGCCACATGGATTGCCTTTAAACTCGACCGCATTTGATCCGACAAACCCCAAACTTTGCCAACATGAAGGTCATGTGTTACTGTAATGGAAAAACTGCTTCTTGGGGTTTGTCTTTTAGGAGTTTTTGAGTATTTTTGAAAGCGGGAAAGACGTCCAAGTCAAGTCAAATGGCGCAACAACCGAACAGAGACAAAATATGCAAATAAGCACCCATAGACCATAATACTCTTCGCGCCGCTGAACTGATCACGTGACCTGGGAGGACCGAGAAAAACTGGGAAGGAGTGTTATTGCAAAGCATTATGGATCTTACACAGGAAGACCAAGCGAGTTGTTTTGGATTTTGATAAAAAGCTGGTGTACAAAAAGGCTGTTGATACGGTTTTGTATGCACTCTTTTTAATGCGCATTGAATAAGAAATTTAAAGGGAGATTGTTCGCGTGACGCATGAATTGAAAGCACACGATTGATACAGGAACCAGTCAGTATATGCGGGTTGTTATTATTATGTGTCCTAGACTCCCATCCCGTACCTGTATTTATCCCACACCATAGTAAATACAGCCAATCAGAAAGCAGGAACGCCATTGTATATTCGTCGGTATTTCAATCTTCCTTCCCATCATGCACTGCGCGTTTAATCTACGCATTTGTATTTTCTATGGTGTGGGATAAAATAGTTGTACAATGGTTTCTCGTGGCATACCGTGGATATCCCACTCATCACTTGTATTTTCTTTGTATGTACACTCGCCTGAAGGCTCGTGTGTATACAAGAAGCTACAAGTGACTCGTGGGATATTCCACGGTATGCCACTTGAAACTATTGTATAACTAGTATATATATACTTGCCAACTGAAAGCATAGAAAACTCTCTCTTTGTCCTAGCTATGAGCCTTCATTCGCTGATTCTATTGTCCTATATTTCAAATTGATCCGGCTTCCTTAAACTGAGATACTTAATTGTTTTGGACGGGCTGTCCTTAGAGCTGCGCCACTCCTGTACTTTGTTATGGTTTTGCAGTGGCGGATCCTGGGGTGGCTCCAAGTGCTCCATTGCCCCCCCCCCCCCCCCCCTTGTGATATCTCATAAAGCTATTCATGTTCTTTACGCTCAGTAACTGATGAAATTAGAACCCCCCACTTTTGGAGTCGATTGCATCAGCTTTCTCTACGTGGCGACCATTTTGGAACCCCCTTTTCAAAATCATGGATCCGCCAGCTAAGCCGGACTTGCTTTGCCGCATGAGCAGGCTCCTCGGCTGGAACTAACTTTATATTTATGATTAGAAAACTGAATTCAAAACTGTGAATCTCAGATTTCCAGCGGACTGCGGGATGCTAGTCACGAAAAAAATAACATATCAAATCTGAAAAGTTTCGGTTCGAATGCCTACCTTCCCGCCAGCTGTCTGAGCGACCATACGGACGTTGTCAAGGTAACGAAGAGTAAAGAAACAAGTGACGGCTACTGAATCATTATCATTATTTGACTGACTCGTTCTGAAGGATCTCTAGCTTAGCTTGGTACTTAGATATCACTTTAATCAAGTAGGTCTAGTTGAACTAAGATGAGGTATACATGATCATGACTCGCTGACAAGTGAATGTCACCAGCATTCCTTTGGTTCGTCAAAGGTCATAGACATCACTTCATTTGCCAGATGGACCGGGAGAAGCCAAACGGTATACGTACTGAGAACCCAAGTTGTTTTGCAAACTAATTTAAAAGAACGACGGACCTGAAGAAAGATGTCAGACAATATGTGCAAAAATATTTGCCATTAAACTTTTGATGACCTTCATCATGTGACGGTGTTTCTAAGCGACGACAAAGCTACAGAATCATTAGGGTTTTAAGCAGCATCGGAGTATAAACCCCTTGTCAAAGTCAACATCAAACTGCGTGTACTATCGAAGAAGGACGGTGCCATAGCGTGGCAAGTAGATCCATGGCAAAAGTTGGAACAGTTGACCGACTTGTTCCAAACTCGGTCTACCAAAGTAGTTTGTCCAAAAACCCAAGCGCGTTTCAAAACAGACGAAAAAAAGAAATATTTATTGAGTGTAATGATTTGATTCAACTGGACAAGTTCTCCAAGAGCGATCCCCTGTGCGTTCTTCATGTGAAGAAGCTTGGCAACTGGACTGAATATGGAAGGACCGAATCTTTGCCAAATAACTTGAACCCAAAGGTAAGCGAACATGTCGCGAGAGTTTTAGCTTTTCTTAAGAAATTAAAAGTATACCGACTTGAAAGCTTCCATCACCTGTCTAGCTGACAAAACTCGAGATTACTCGAAAAGTAAATAAACATTGTAACTAAATTCAACTTAGATGCCCTAAGAACGACTTCTTGTTGCCATTAATGAAAAACTTTGGCACCAAAGTTTAATCTTAGAGCAAAAATTTAATTTAGTAATAATAATTTGGTTCAATAAAATTCACGCTAATTTTAATAAGTGCGTTATGCAAGATTTGAAGCGATTACAATAGGCTTGAATGACTTTAGAAGAGACTTTAATAAAGAGCTTCTTCTAATGATGCCGAAGGTTGCGGTCCACTGATCAAACGCTGGACAAAATTTCACTCCTGAAGATGAGCAACCGGTGAAAAAAAAAAAGCTAAGAAAAAAAGAAAATTAAGAAGAGATGAGAAAGGGTAACTTGTATTCATAGTATACTTGGATGGCAAGGTGAAACAAGAACTATAATTAAACTCTTTGCATTATTTAGTGACAAAGATAAAAAGTCATAATTTTCTTTTCAGTTGATCCTTAATCATTAACTAACATTACCGCTTTTCCTCGCCTGTTTTCATTGAGTTAGACAGACAATTCATTAACGTTTCCAAAATACATTGACATTTTCAAGAAAAATTGAAAAACTTCCTACGGAAGAACGGAAATCCATTTTTCAAGAATCTCCTTTGATATACGTAAACATTACTTGTTTGCCTAATTAATGATGAAAAACGACAAGTTGAAGACAGGTGAACGACCGACAGCCGGCAGGAACAGTCGTGACTTTCCTCCGGAGAAACGATCTTGATGATTTCTTGTCAGATGTTGAGTCTATTTGTCATGTGAAATTAAATAAAGGACAGAAAAGGAAATGTAACTGGAAAAAAAGTCTAGAATTGGTTTTGTTTCGGCAATTCTGCCAGCATATCAACCAGACGGTGTTAGCTGCATATTGTTCACAACATGTTGTTTACCGCGCAACTAGTTCTTACATGCATGTGGCCATTGCCATTGCCATTTCCAATGGCTGCAGAAGAATAAAGAACACAGTTTTCCTATTCCGCTAGTGCTCCTTTTTAAACTGAAGGAATGAAACTATTGCCCGGTAAATATTGAAAAACTTCATATATTTTATGTGAACTTCTCCGGCTTGTTTTCTGCCATTTTAAATATGCTTTGGTCTAGATGTTTCGACCTCTTATCAAGAACCTTCTCCATCCAGTTTAACGATGTTTACACGCGCGCAAAATTTTGAAGCATCTATTCTATACATTTCTGGAATATATACAGTCATTGTCAAAAAGGTTGTCCTGTGAAAGAAGACTTTTAAGTCTTAAAATGACCAAAAGAAGTATCACTTGATGATTTGTTTATTTGTTTTAAACGATATAAATTCGTGTTTCAAACTCTATAATGAGTAACAATGAACAGAGAATAATAATGATTAACTCTACTCATACGATGATTGCTGGTATCGAGCATTTAGAGCGAGTGTATTAGGTATCACGTGACATTTCTTTTGGTCTAAATGTCTTTTTTGGTGGACAACATTATGTCATTGACTGTATTTTGATACCCATGCTTGATCTGTCATTTTCCATTGTGTCGCCCAAGCTTCCAGAAACGGTCTCTAATGCAAAATCATATTTTTGTTCTTTCTTAGTTTGTAGAATCTTTTATCATCGATGGCTGTCCAACTATGTATCCACGTCTACGCTTCTCTCTCTACGACTTGGCCAACTTTACATCCAAGGACCTACGCAAGCATGATTTCATCGGCTCGGTGGAGGTTGATTTTGAAAGCCTTCTGTCATCAGAATCACCAATCGTAAGAACATTGAGAATTCCTGGAGACATCAAGACTCGCGGATTTATAAATATATTTTTTGAGGATGTCGTGACGAGCATGACGAATGTCAGACTTCAACTGAGAGGAGAGAGTCTACAACGTCCAGGATTTTTAACCAAATGCGACGCATTTTTTGAGGTAGAACGCCTTCTTCAAAGTGGTCACTTCCATCCTGTTTACCGCTCTGAGATAGTCACACGAACACAGGATCCAAAGTAAGTTATGTCACCTAGAATACAAATCTATTTTTCCACTCTCTACTCCATACGGGGATGCTCCGCCCGGATTCTCGACCCCTTACCCTTTTCTATACCAAATTTCAGCAAAAAAGTACCCCTTTTATATACCTTTTTGCCTGAAAAAGGTACCCCTTTCATATACCTTTGAAGAAAATCTACCCCTTTTTATACCAAAACTCACAAATTTCCACCCCTTTGCTATACGTGCGGCCTGAAAAAAGTACCCCTTTCGGGCGGAGCATCCCCGTATAGTCCATTATAGGGAGTACCCCCCCCCCCCCCCCGGGTCCGTCCTTACATCAGTTACTGGTACGGCTCAGGTGACCACATAAAATGGTAATCCCGTCGCTTTCAGAGACATTAAACATAAAGGGCCATAAATTTATCAGTTGCGACTGCGACGTGACTCACCTTCTCTAAATCAGTAAAGTTGCAAAAGGCAATGTGCATCAAAGCTCACAAAGCATTCTGGGAAAGTGAGTCCTGTAAAAATGGAACAGGAAAATCAAAGGAACTTTCAGAAAAATATTACTCTGTTATTTTCGTCTGTTGAAATATTTTCATTTCCAAAGAAAATGTCGAAGGATAAACTGTCAGATGATTTTTTAGAGGAGCCAAAAAAGCGAAAGGACTCAATTTCCCATCATGCTTTATGCTAAAATTTCGAGCTCATGCACATTGGCTATTGATTTAAGTTTTTCAGTTACATTTACACAAAGCGTAGTCAAGGAAGTAGCATGCGCAGTTACAGTACATTCGCTTCTCACCTCTGGGGTCTCGGGTTCGATTCCTGGACTCGGCATCACATGTGAGTAGAGTTTCCTAGTTCTTTCCCTTGATTCGAGGGTTTTCCTCCGGGTTCTCCAAATTCCCTCCTAAACCCCAACGCTAAATTCCAATCCCATCTGTGAGTTAGCTCTGCCCTGTCTTCGATCACACAAGAGGTTTATTTTTCAGGGTTTGATCTGTGAGTTAGCTGTGAACTGTCCTGACTTAGATCAGCCCAAGATGGTTCACGGTACGATAAAATTTGAACTACTTTATCGACCATGAAATAACCAACCTATCAATCGCGATAGGATGCCCAAGACCGGTTCAAAGTGGATAAAACGTTTCATCTTAGGAATCTAACTTGTGTACAGCAAGAGATATTCGAGATTTTCTTCAACTTAGCCTTCCCACACTCGCGAAGCCAGTTATAAGGCAATGTATGGGCATCAAACAGGTTTTTTAAGTATTTTTTTAGAAACTTGATATTCACACCAAAATTCGATTTTCTTCACCGTTTTCGATAGCATATTGATTTTCAACAAGTGATTTGGAGGTGCGAAATAGGAAAGTTGGATTTTTCAATGCCC
The DNA here is from genome assembly GCA_964019055.1 of Anthopleura xanthogrammica. Taxonomy (NCBI): domain Eukaryota; kingdom Metazoa; phylum Cnidaria; class Anthozoa; order Actiniaria; family Actiniidae; genus Anthopleura; species Anthopleura xanthogrammica. The sequence continues at coordinate 1,085,529 of OZ025219.1, read as the reverse complement.
CCCTGGTGGGCCTCCCTGTGTCCATCTCTACAAGAAATGTGTGAAAGAAGCCTCAACGGGGCGACAAAAACAGGTCTCAATCTAACTTTGTTGTGTGTAAAATCACCAAACTATTGATCTCGATAGGATGCCAAGGGTTCAAAGTGGATGAAACTTTTTATCTTACGGTTCTAGCTTGTGTACAGCAAGAGATATTCGAGATTTTCTTCAACTTAGCCTTCCCACACTCGCGAAGCCAGTTATAAGGCAATGTATGGGCATCAAACAGGTTTTTTAAGTATTTTTTTAGAAACTTGATATTCACACCAAAATTCGATTTTCTTCACCGTTTTCGATAGCATATTGATTTTCAACAAGTGATTTGGAAGGGCGAAATAGGAAAGTTGGATTTTTCAATGACCCCCTGGTGGGCCTCCCTGTGTCCATCTCTACAAGAAATGTGTCAGACAAGCCTCCAAGGGGCGACCAAAACAGGTCTCAATCGTGCTTTGTTGTGCGTGACATCACCAAACTATCGATCTCGATAGGATGCCAAGGGTTCAAAGTGGATGAAACTTTTTATCTTACGGTTCTAGCTTGTGTACAGCAAGAGATATTCGAGATTTTCTTCAACTTAGCCTTCCCACACTCGCGAAGCCAGTTATAAGGCAATGTATGGGCATCAAACAGGTTTTTTAAGGCATTTTTTTAGAAACTTGATATTCACACCAAAATTCGATTTTCTTCACCGTTTTCGATAGCATATTGATTTTCAACAAGTGATTTGGAAGGGCGAAATAGGAAAGTTGGATTTTTCAATGCCCCCTTGGTGGGCCTCCCTGTGTCCATCTCTACAAGAAATGTGTCAGACAAGCCTCCAAGGGGCGACCAAAACAGGTCTCAATCTAACTTTGTTGTGCGTGAAATCACTAAACTATCGATCTCGATAGGATGCCAAGGGTTCAAAGTGGATGAAACTTTTTATCTTACGGTTCTAGCTTGTGTACAGCAAGAGATATTCGAGATTTTCTTCAACTTAGCCTTCCCACACTCGCGAAGCCAGTTATAAGGCAATGTATGGGCATCAAACAGGTTTTTTAAGGCATTTTTTTAGAAACTTGATATTCACACCAAAATTCGATTTTCTTCACCGTTTTCGATAGCATATTGATTTTCAACAAGTGATTTGGAAGGGCGAAATAGGAAAGTTGGATTTTTCAATGCCCCCTTGGTGGGCCTCCCTGTGTCCATCTCTACAAGAAATGTGTCAGACAAGCCTCCAAGGGGCGACCAAAACAGGTCTCAATCTAACTTTGTTGTGCGTGAAATCACTAAACTATCGATCTCGATAGGATGCCAAGGGTTCAAAGTGGATGAAACTTTTTATCTTACGGTTCTAGCTTGTGTACAGCAAGAGATATTCGAGATTTTCTTCAACTTAGCCTTCCCACACTCGCGAAGCCAGTTATAAGGCAATGTATGGGCATCAAACAGGTTTTTTAAGTATTTTTTTAGAAACTTGATATTCACACCAAAATTCGATTTTCTTCACCGTTTTCGATAGCATATTGATTTTCAACAAGTGATTTGGAAGGGCGAAATAGGAAAGTTGGATTTTTCAATGACCCCCTGGTGGGCCTCCCTGTGTCCATCTCTACAAGAAATGTGTCAGACAAGCCTCCAAGGGGCGACCAAAACAGGTCTCAATCGTGCTTTGTTGTGCGTGACATCACCAAACTATCGATCTCGATAGGATGCCAAGGGTTCAAAGTGGATGAAACTTTTTATCTTACGGTTCTAGCTTGTGTACAGCAAGAGATATTCGAGATTTTCTTCAACTTAGCCTTCCCACACTCGCGAAGCCAGTTATAAGGCAATGTATGGGCATCAAACAGGTTTTTTAAGGCATTTTTTTAGAAACTTGATATTCACACCAAAATTCGATTTTCTTCACCGTTTTCGATAGCATATTGATTTTCAACAAGTGATTTGGAAGGGCGAAATAGGAAAGTTGGATTTTTCAATGCCCCCTTGGTGGGCCTCCCTGTGTCCATCTCTACAAGAAATGTGTCAGACAAGCCTCCAAGGGGCGACCAAAACAGGTCTCAATCGTGCTTTGTTGTGCGTGAAATCACTAAACTATCGATCTCGATAGGATGCCAAGGGTTCAAAGTGGATGAAACTTTTTATCTTACGGTTCTAGCTTGTGTACAGCAAGAGATATTCGAGATTTTCTTCAACTTAGCCTTCCCACACTCGCGAAGCCAGTTATAAGGCAATGTATGGGCATCAAACAGGTTTTTTAAGTATTTTTTTAGAAACTTGATATTCACACCAAAATTCGATTTTCTTCACCGTTTTCGATAGCATATTGATTTTCAACAAGTGATTTGGAGGTGCGAAATAGGAAAGTTGGATTTTTCAATGCCCCCCTGGTGGGCCTCCCTGTGTCCATCTCTACAAGAAATGTGTGAAAGAAGCCTCAACGGGGCGACAAAAACAGGTCTCAATCTAACTTTGTTGTGCGTAAAATCACCAAACTATCGATCTCGATAGGATGCCAAGGGTTCAAAGTGGATGAAACTTTTTATCTTACGGTTCTAGCTTGTGTACAGCAAGAGATATTCGAGATTTTCTTCAACTTAGCCTTCCCACACTCGCGAAGCCAGTTATAAGGCAATGTATGGGCATCAAACAGGTTTTTTAAGTATTTTTTTAGAAACTTGATATTCACACCAAAATTCGATTTTCTTCACCGTTTTCGATAGCATATTGATTTTCAACAAGTGATTTGGAGGTGCGAAATAGGAAAGTTGGATTTTTCAATGCCCCCCTGGTGGGCCTCCCTGTGTCCATCTCTACAAGAAATGTGTGAAAGAAGCCTCAACGGGGCGACAAAAACAGGTCTCAATCTAACTTTGTTGTGCGTAAAATCACCAAACTATCGATCTCGATAGGATGCCAAGGGTTCAAAGTGGATGAAACTTTTTATCTTACGGTTCTAGCTTGTGTACAGCAAGAGATATTCGAGATTTTCTTCAACTTAGCCTTCCCACACTCGCGAAGCCAGTTATAAGGCAATGTATGGGCATCAAACAGGTTTTTTAAGTATTTTTTTAGAAACTTGATATTCACACCAAAATTCGATTTTCTTCACCGTTTTCGATAGCATATTGATTTTCAACAAGTGATTTGGAAGGGCGAAATAGGAAAGTTGGATTTTTCAATGCCCCCCTGGTGGGCCTCCCTGTGTCCATCTCTACAAGAAATGTGTCAGACAAGCCTCCAAGGGGCGACCAAAACAGGTCTCAATCGTGCTTTGTTGTGCGTGAAATCACTAAACTATCGATCTCGATAGGATGCCAAGGGTTCAAAGTGGATGAAACTTTTTATCTTACGGTTCTAGCTTGTGTACAGCAAGAGATATTCGAGATTTTCTTCAACTTAGCCTTCCCACACTCGCGAAGCCAGTTATAAGGCAATGTATGGGCATCAAACAGGTTTTTTAAGTATTTTTTTAGAAACTTGATATTCACACCAAAATTCGATTTTCTTCACCGTTTTCGATAGCATATTGATTTTCAACAAGTGATTTGGAAGGGCGAAATAGGAAAGTTGGATTTTTCAATGACCCCCTGGTGGGCCTCCCTGTGTCCATCTCTACAAGAAATGTGTCAGACAAGCCTCCAAGGGGCGACCAAAACAGGTCTCAATCGTGCTTTGTTGTGCGTGAAATCACTAAACTATCGATCTCGATAGGATGCCAAGGGTTCAAAGTGGATGAAACTTTTTATCTTACGGTTCTAGCTTGTGTACAGCAAGAGATATTCGAGATTTTCTTCAACTTAGCCTTCCCACACTCGCGAAGCCAGTTATAAGGCAATGTATGGGCATCAAACAGGTTTTTTAAGTATTTTTTTAGAAACTTGATATTCACACCAAAATTCGATTTTCTTCACCGTTTTCGATAGCATATTGATTTTCAACAAGTGATTTGGAGGTGCGAAATAGGAAAGTTGGATTTTTCAATGCCCCCCTGGTGGGCCTCCCTGTGTCCATCTCTACAAGAAATGTGTGAAAGAAGCCTCAACGGGGCGACAAAAACAGGTCTCAATCTAACTTTGTTGTGCGTAAAATCACCAAACTATCGATCTCGATAGGATGCCAAGGGTTCAAAGTGGATGAAACTTTTTATCTTACGGTTCTAGCTTGTGTACAGCAAGAGATATTCGAGATTTTCTTCAACTTAGCCTTCCCACACTCGCGAAGCCAGTTATAAGGCAATGTATGGGCATCAAACAGGTTTTTTAAGTATTTTTTTAGAAACTTGATATTCACACCAAAATTCGATTTTCTTCACCGTTTTCGATAGCATATTGATTTTCAACAAGTGATTTGGAAGGGCGAAATAGGAAAGTTGGATTTTTCAATGACCCCCTGGTGGGCCTCCCTGTGTCCATCTCTACAAGAAATGTGTCAGACAAGCCTCCAAGGGGCGACCAAAACAGGTCTCAATCGTGCTTTGTTGTGCGTGAAATCACTAAACTATCGATCTCGATAGGATGCCAAGGGTTCAAAGTGGATGAAACTTTTTATCTTACGGTTCTAGCTTGTGTACAGCAAGAGATATTCGAGATTTTCTTCAACTTAGCCTTCCCACACTCGCGAAGCCAGTTATAAGGCAATGTATGGGCATCAAACAGGTTTTTTAAGTATTTTTTTAGAAACTTGATATTCACACCAAAATTCGATTTTCTTCACCGTTTTCGATAGCATATTGATTTTCAACAAGTGATTTGGAAGGGCGAAATAGGAAAGTTGGATTTTTCAATGACCCCCTGGTGGGCCTCCCTGTGTCCATCTCTACAAGAAATGTGTCAGACAAGCCTCCAAGGGGCGACCAAAACAGGTCTCAATCGTGCTTTGTTGTGCGTGAAATCACTAAACTATCGATCTCGATAGGATGCCAAGGGTTCAAAGTGGATGAAACTTTTTATCTTACGGTTCTAGCTTGTGTACAGCAAGAGATATTCGAGATTTTCTTCAACTTAGCCTTCCCACACTCGCGAAGCCAGTTATAAGGCAATGTATGGGCATCAAACAGGTTTTTTAAGTATTTTTTTAGAAACTTGATATTCACACCAAAATTCGATTTTCTTCACCGTTTTCGATAGCATATTGATTTTCAACAAGTGATTTGGAAGGGCGAAATAGGAAAGTTGGATTTTTCAATGCCCCCCTGGTGGGCCTCCCTGTGTCCATCTCTACAAGAAATGTGTCAGACAAGCCTCCAAGGGGCGACCAAAACAGGTCTCAATCTAACTTTGTTGTGCGTGAAATCACTAAACTATCGATCTCGATAGGATGCCAAGGGTTCAAAGTGGATGAAACTTTTTATCTTACGGTTCTAGCTTGTGTACAGCAAGAGATATTCGAGATTTTCTTCAACTTAGCCTTCCCACACTCGCGAAGCCAGTTATAAGGCAATGTATGGGCATCAAACAGGTTTTTTAAGTATTTTTTTAGAAACTTGATATTCACACCAAAATTCGATTTTCTTCACCGTTTTCGATAGCATATTGATTTTCAACAAGTGATTTGGAGGTGCGAAATAGGAAAGTTGGATTTTTCAATGCCCCCCTGGTGGGCCTCCCTGTGTCCATCTCTACAAGAAATGTGTGAAAGAAGCCTCAACGGGGCGACAAAAACAGGTCTCAATCTAACTTTGTTGTGCGTAAAATCACCAAACTATCGATCTCGATAGGATGCCAAGGGTTCAAAGTGGATGAAACTTTTTATCTTACGGTTCTAGCTTGTGTACAGCAAGAGATATTCGAGATTTTCTTCAACTTAGCCTTCCCACACTCGCGAAGCCAGTTATAAGGCAATGTATGGGCATCAAACAGGTTTTTTAAGTATTTTTTTAGAAACTTGATATTCACACCAAAATTCGATTTTCTTCACCGTTTTCGATAGCATATTGATTTTCAACAAGTGATTTGGAAGGGCGAAATAGGAAAGTTGGATTTTTCAATGCCCCCCTGGTGGGCCTCCCTGTGTCCATCTCTACAAGAAATGTGTCAGACAAGCCTCCAAGGGGCGACCAAAACAGGTCTCAATCGTGCTTTGTTGTGCGTGAAATCACTAAACTATCGATCTCGATAGGATGCCAAGGGTTCAAAGTGGATGAAACTTTTTATCTTACGGTTCTAGCTTGTGTACAGCAAGAGATATTCGAGATTTTCTTCAACTTAGCCTTCCCACACTCGCGAAGCCAGTTATAAGGCAATGTATGGGCATCAAACAGGTTTTTTAAGTATTTTTTTAGAAACTTGATATTCACACCAAAATTCGATTTTCTTCACCGTTTTCGATAGCATATTGATTTTCAACAAGTGATTTGGAAGGGCGAAATAGGAAAGTTGGATTTTTCAATGCCCCCCTGGTGGGCCTCCCTGTGTCCATCTCTACAAGAAATGTGTCAGACAAGCCTCCAAGGGGCGACCAAAACAGGTCTCAATCTAACTTTGTTGTGCGTGAAATCACTAAACTATCGATCTCGATAGGATGCCAAGGGTTCAAAGTGGATGAAACTTTTTATCTTACGGTTCTAGCTTGTGTACAGCAAGAGATATTCGAGATTTTCTTCAACTTAGCCTTCCCACACTCGCGAAGCCAGTTATAAGGCAATGTATGGGCATCAAACAGGTTTTTTAAGTATTTTTTTAGAAACTTGATATTCACACCAAAATTCGATTTTCTTCACCGTTTTCGATAGCATATTGATTTTCAACAAGTGATTTGGAGGTGCGAAATAGGAAAGTTGGATTTTTCAATGCCCCCCTGGTGGGCCTCCCTGTGTCCATCTCTACAAGAAATGTGTGAAAGAAGCCTCAACGGGGCGACAAAAACAGGTCTCAATCTAACTTTGTTGTGCGTAAAATCACCAAACTATCGATCTCGATAGGATGCCAAGGGTTCAAAGTGGATGAAACTTTTTATCTTACGGTTCTAGCTTGTGTACAGCAAGAGATATTCGAGATTTTCTTCAACTTAGCCTTCCCACACTCGCGAAGCCAGTTATAAGGCAATGTATGGGCATCAAACAGGTTTTTTAAGTATTTTTTTAGAAACTTGATATTCACACCAAAATTCGATTTTCTTCACCGTTTTCGATAGCATATTGATTTTCAACAAGTGATTTGGAAGGGCGAAATAGGAAAGTTGGATTTTTCAATGACCCCCTGGTGGGCCTCCCTGTGTCCATCTCTACAAGAAATGTGTCAGACAAGCCTCCAAGGGGCGACCAAAACAGGTCTCAATCGTGCTTTGTTGTGCGTGAAATCACTAAACTATCGATCTCGATAGGATGCCAAGGGTTCAAAGTGGATGAAACTTTTTATCTTACGGTTCTAGCTTGTGTACAGCAAGAGATATTCGAGATTTTCTTCAACTTAGCCTTCCCACACTCGCGAAGCCAGTTATAAGGCAATGTATGGGCATCAAACAGGTTTTTTAAGTATTTTTTTAGAAACTTGATATTCACACCAAAATTCGATTTTCTTCACCGTTTTCGATAGCATATTGATTTTCAACAAGTGATTTGGAAGGGCGAAATAGGAAAGTTGGATTTTTCAATGCCCCCCTGGTGGGCCTCCCTGTGTCCATCTCTACAAGAAATGTGTCAGACAAGCCTCCAAGGGGCGACCAAAACAGGTCTCAATCTAACTTTGTTGTGCGTGAAATCACTAAACTATCGATCTCGATAGGATGCCAAGGGTTCAAAGTGGATGAAACTTTTTATCTTACGGTTCTAGCTTGTGTACAGCAAGAGATATTCGAGATTTTCTTCAACTTAGCCTTCCCACACTCGCGAAGCCAGTTATAAGGCAATGTATGGGCATCAAACAGGTTTTTTAAGTATTTTTTTAGAAACTTGATATTCACACCAAAATTCGATTTTCTTCACCGTTTTCGATAGCATATTGATTTTCAACAAGTGATTTGGAGGTGCGAAATAGGAAAGTTGGATTTTTCAATGCCCCCCTGGTGGGCCTCCCTGTGTCCATCTCTACAAGAAATGTGTGAAAGAAGCCTCAACGGGGCGACAAAAACAGGTCTCAATCTAACTTTGTTGTGCGTAAAATCACCAAACTATCGATCTCGATAGGATGCCAAGGGTTCAAAGTGGATGAAACTTTTTATCTTACGGTTCTAGCTTGTGTACAGCAAGAGATATTCGAGATTTTCTTCAACTTAGCCTTCCCACACTCGCGAAGCCAGTTATAAGGCAATGTATGGGCATCAAACAGGTTTTTTAAGTATTTTTTTAGAAACTTGATATTCACACCAAAATTCGATTTTCTTCACCGTTTTCGATAGCATATTGATTTTCAACAAGTGATTTGGAAGGGCGAAATAGGAAAGTTGGATTTTTCAATGACCCCCTGGTGGGCCTCCCTGTGTCCATCTCTACAAGAAATGTGTCAGACAAGCCTCCAAGGGGCGACCAAAACAGGTCTCAATCGTGCTTTGTTGTGCGTGAAATCACTAAACTATCGATCTCGATAGGATGCCAAGGGTTCAAAGTGGATGAAACTTTTTATCTTACGGTTCTAGCTTGTGTACAGCAAGAGATATTCGAGATTTTCTTCAACTTAGCCTTCCCACACTCGCGAAGCCAGTTATAAGGCAATGTATGGGCATCAAACAGGTTTTTTAAGTATTTTTTTAGAAACTTGATATTCACACCAAAATTCGATTTTCTTCACCGTTTTCGATAGCATATTGATTTTCAACAAGTGATTTGGAAGGGCGAAATAGGAAAGTTGGATTTTTCAATGACCCCCTGGTGGGCCTCCCTGTGTCCATCTCTACAAGAAATGTGTCAGACAAGCCTCCAAGGGGCGACCAAAACAGGTCTCAATCGTGCTTTGTTGTGCGTGAAATCACTAAACTATCGATCTCGATAGGATGCCAAGGGTTCAAAGTGGATGAAACTTTTTATCTTACGGTTCTAGCTTGTGTACAGCAAGAGATATTCGAGATTTTCTTCAACTTAGCCTTCCCACACTCGCGAAGCCAGTTATAAGGCAATGTATGGGCATCAAACAGGTTTTTTAAGTATTTTTTTAGAAACTTGATATTCACACCAAAATTCGATTTTCTTCACCGTTTTCGATAGCATATTGATTTTCAACAAGTGATTTGGAAGGGCGAAATAGGAAAGTTGGATTTTTCAATGACCCCCTGGTGGGCCTCCCTGTGTCCATCTCTACAAGAAATGTGTCAGACAAGCCTCCAAGGGGCGACCAAAACAGGTCTCAATCGTGCTTTGTTGTGCGTGAAATCACTAAACTATCGATCTCGATAGGATGCCAAGGGTTCAAAGTGGATGAAACTTTTTATCTTACGGTTCTAGCTTGTGTACAGCAAGAGATATTCGAGATTTTCTTCAACTTAGCCTTCCCACACTCGCGAAGCCAGTTATAAGGCAATGTATGGGCATCAAACAGGTTTTTTAAGTATTTTTTTAGAAACTTGATATTCACACCAAAATTCGATTTTCTTCACCGTTTTCGATAGCATATTGATTTTCAACAAGTGATTTGGAAGGGCGAAATAGGAAAGTTGGATTTTTCAATGACCCCCTGGTGGGCCTCCCTGTGTCCATCTCTACAAGAAATGTGTCAGACAAGCCTCCAAGGGGCGACCAAAACAGGTCTCAATCGTGCTTTGTTGTGCGTGAAATCACTAAACTATCGATCTCGATAGGATGCCAAGGGTTCAAAGTGGATGAAACTTTTTATCTTACGGTTCTAGCTTGTGTACAGCAAGAGATATTCGAGATTTTCTTCAACTTAGCCTTCCCACACTCGCGAAGCCAGTTATAAGGCAATGTATGGGCATCAAACAGGTTTTTTAAGTATTTTTTTAGAAACTTGATATTCACACCAAAATTCGATTTTCTTCACCGTTTTCGATAGCATATTGATTTTCAACAAGTGATTTGGAAGGGCGAAATAGGAAAGTTGGATTTTTCAATGACCCCCTGGTGGGCCTCCCTGTGTCCATCTCTACAAGAAATGTGTCAGACAAGCCTCCAAGGGGCGACCAAAACAGGTCTCAATCGTGCTTTGTTGTGCGTGAAATCACTAAACTATCGATCTCGATAGGATGCCAAGGGTTCAAAGTGGATGAAACTTTTTATCTTACGGTTCTAGCTTGTGTACAGCAAGAGATATTCGAGATTTTCTTCAACTTAGCCTTCCCACACTCGCGAAGCCAGTTATAAGGCAATGTATGGGCATCAAACAGGTTTTTTAAGTATTTTTTTAGAAACTTGATATTCACACCAAAATTCGATTTTCTTCACCGTTTTCGATAGCATATTGATTTTCAACAAGTGATTTGGAGGTGCGAAATAGGAAAGTTGGATTTTTCAATGCCCCCTTGGTGGGCCTCCCTGTGTCCATCTCTACAAGAAATGTGTGAAAGAAGCCTCAACGGGGCGACCAAAACAAGTCTCAATCTAACTTTGTTGTGCGTAAAATCACCAAACTATCGATCTCGATGGGATGCCAAGGGTTCAAAGTGGATGAAACTTCTTATCTTAGGTTTCTAGCTTGTGTACAGCGTGAGATATTCGAGATTTTCTTTAACTGAGGCTTCCCACACTTGCGAAGCCAGTTATAAGGCAATGAATGGGTATCAAACAGGTTTTTTTTGAGTATTTGTTTCTGGGACTCGATATTCACTCCAAAATTCGATTTTCTTCACCTTTTTCGATAACATATTGATTTTCAACAAGTGTTTTTCAAGTGCGAAATAGGAAAGTTGAAATTTTCAATGACCCTATTGTGGCCCTCCCTGTCTCCAGCTATACACGAAATGTGTCAGAGATGGATCGCAGGGGCCACCAACACGGGCCTTAATCCGACGTGCGCACATAAAATCAGTACATTGCAGAAGCGCTAAACATTTTGTTTTCTGAATTGTTTTAACAGATGGGCTCCATTCGAGTTATATCTACAGAAGCTTTGTAATGAAGATGTGAAAAAAGAAGCGCAAATATCATGTTGGCATTATTCCAACAACGGTACACATACGTTGATTGGACGATGCAAGTTTGACATCAGCGAAGTCTTAGGAAGGTAAGACAGCAGAGCCCTTTTCGTATGACTGTGAAAAGCTCGCGGCATAAACGCGGTTATGATACGGCAAGGCACTGCCACCAAACCAATCATATTGCGCGAGACAGTTGTGATAAAAAGTTAAATTTTACACCGTAAAAAAAAGGAGAGATCACTTACTGACGTTTCGGACGCTAGTCCTTCGTCGGAGTATTTACTAGAATTTAACTTTTTATCACAACTGTTTCATTAGAAACACCGACGCAGCCCATACTAGCTTACCGCTAGTTATCATCTCATATTGCGCGAGAATTTACTCTCCATCCAATCAAATGCCCGAAACACTGCGTGGACACGTTCTCGTCAAGTTGCTCGCGCGCATCAAATTTCACCGTATTTCCGCGCCTTAAAGTAGGAAGCAGAACTCTTTGCAACGAAAACGTTTATTGCGCGCGTAGTAGTAGCATAGTAACAACGCAATAATTGCTATTATACAAAGATAGCCTGTGCGTAACTTGTCTGGAAATAAGGGGTGCTTTTATTTTAAATTCAATCTCGATTCTAATCAGACAAACTTCCTGTGAATGGTACACGCGTCTACTAGAAGAACCGAAAAGAGCGGGAAAAGTGAATTACCTCAATCGGAAGATCGAGTTTTCCGAAACTTTCCGATCGGAATGACACATATTTGTTTTCCAACTGAATTTCCAGCTTTTTCTGTTAAATAGTTCGCAAGCTGAAACATGTTCAATTGCATCGACGTGACATGGGTTTGTGTAAAAGAGCAAAGAATGAGAAAGTAAACCAGTGAAATAGCGGCAGATCGAAGGTACACAAAAAACTCAGTCTACTGGTTGAGGTAATCCACTTTTCCCGCTCTTTTCGGTTCTTCCGGTAGACACGCGTGTATCATTTGTATGTCGGAAGTAGAAATTTCCCGCTCTTCTCGGTTCTTCCGGTAGACGCGTGTGCCATTTGTAGGAAATTTGTACTGAAGCTTCTCTTTGCATTTTGTTTTTGTTTGTAGAACTGCTAAGGTTTTAAACCTCATAAAGCCACAGAAACCAGGGAAAAACAGCAAACGTCCTTCCAATTCAGGCTCAATACGAGTCCTTCATTGTCATGTTGATCGAATCTTTAGTCTTCTGGACTACATTCGTGGAGGATGTCAGATACAAATGGCATGTGCTTTGGACTTTACACTATCGAATGGTGAACCATCTTCCTCAAACTCTTTACATTGTATGGCACATGAGCGGGTAAGCATTTGTCAGGAGTATTTGTCAGAGATTTTAGTAAAGTTTTAGAGCTCTTCCTTAAAGAGGACACAGCAATAGATACAGCTATTTCAAAAAAGGTTGCAGAAGGTTTTGTTGCATGTTGCATACCAAGCTTGAAATGCACTATGGGTGTTGTGGATTCAACCAGTGAAAGCTCACAGCGATATGAAATTTTAAATATGAATACGATACATTTTAAGCTTGATAAACAACATGCAACATGCAACAAAACCTTCTGCAACCTTTTTAGAAATAGCTGCATACAGAGAATGAATAAACCATTTTAGTTTGGGCATAATGTTTTCTCATTTCAGACCACGTGTCATTCCCTACAGTATCATTTCTTTGTTTAACAGTTGCGCATGAGAAGACACATGAATATGGATACAACTCAAACAAAGAATCTCAATTATTCTCAAGGAATGACACGTGGTTTCAAATGGGAAAACGTTGCAACGAAACAAAGACTCTTTGCACCATCACGTGATGGCAGCCATGACAGGAAGCAGGAACAATAGTCTCTTTCCCTTGGAAACTGAATTCTTTCTTAATTTCTTCAGAATCAATACATTCGTACTATCGAAGCACTTGGTCCAATCCTTACCCATTATGACCAGGAGAAGAGGATCCCTTCCTTTGGATTTGGCGCCAAGAACATGCCTGGCCCATACTGCTTTGCAATGAACCAACGAGAAGAAAATCCAGATGTTATAGGAGTTGAGGTAGAATGAGGGTTTTTTTTGGGGGGGGGGGGGAGGACTATCATTGAGGTTTTTTTCCATTTCAGACTACATGTCATTCCCTGAAGTATCATTTCTTTGTTTAACGGTTGCACATGAGAAGACACATGAATATGGATACAACTCAAACAAAGGATCTTATTCTCAAGAGAATGACGTGGTCTGAAATGGGAAAACATTACGCGCAAGGTAAAGAGGTTTAGATAGGGAAAATAATTCTAAATGTTTCATTTTTCAACCTTAGGCTTTGATCGACGTTTATTCACATCTTTTATCAAATATCCAACTCGGAGGCCCAACCTACCTTGCGCCCGTGATCGAAAGGATAGCGGACTACGCCAAGAAACAAGTATCCCAGGAATCTCAGTATTATGTGGTTGCCTTGGTGATCATGGATGGCGTGGCAAATGACATGGACGCAGTCATAGATATACTCGCTAAGATTTCAAAGCTACCGCTGTCCATTATCGTTGCAGGCGTGGGTCCAGCTGACTTCAGCTGCATGGTGAGAATTCTGATGTTTAAATTTACTTTCAAGTAAGGTCATTGTTCAGATTTGAGCGCCCTAGTCAGTCCCGAAGTATTATTAGATAACGTTTACTGCGATTCTCAATATTCTGCGAACTCGGTAGTTTTCGAGTTTCCCGTTGGAATTTGGTTTTTAGCTGCCGCCAGTCAGAAACATAAAAGGTACCGACTGATTAGTTTTGATTGACGGCAGCGAAAAACCAATTTCACAACAAGCAGTTGAAATGTCTGAGTTCGCAGAATATTGAGAATCGCAGTAACGTTTCTAACATTTTTTCCGGATGACAGTTTTCTTCTCTCCTTTTTTCAGGAAGAGCTTCTCAATTCTAGACGCAAATTCTTACGAACTCGTGACAGTAAAGAGGTTCAAAGAGAGAATACGTACTTTATAGCATTACCAAAACACTACCACAACCACGAGAGAAATGTTTCGGCTGTAAGTAATACTAGTGAACTTGAATGCTAAATATAGCCCTATATCATAATTATTTCTCATGTAAATCAGATCAGACCAGATTCAATTGTTCCTGCCTCCTGTCAAGGCTGCCATCACGTAATGGTGCAAAGTCTGCAAGCCTCTATTCCTACTAAAAAGTATGTTTTTTTCCTTCCCAGGCCCGCGAAGCGTTGGCGCACATATCAAGACAGATCGTCTCCTTTTTCAAGTCAAGAAAAATCGATCCTAATCCCCCACAGAAAACCAACATCGAGGCAGTATGGGCCGAGTCACGTGATACAAATGGTATATCCTTGTCGTCAAGGCCTTCGTCGCCGCGAACTCGAAAAATAACTTCAACGCAGAATCCCCGATGTCCAACATGTGGATCTTTAATAGAAAACAATAACATGGTACTTCCACAATGAATATTATAAAACAGCCGTGCACAAGTTATAAAAGTGAATAAGAAACAGGTTATATTCACGATAGACGCCATGAATCAGAATTTGGATTTAGCAGGGGTATTCCCATCCAGAGTGGCTTTTCAGTCCCACTAAATCCATATGTTATTTATTAAGTTTAAGAATTCCGAGGTCGCTTTTCTCAAAGAAATTTGATGGAAGGAGACAAAATGTGCTGCCCTCTCAAGTTGTCTCTGCAATGGTCGAAGAAAGATCTTTATTTTGTCCAATATGTAATTGTACGTGGGATTAACCATGATTAAATAGACGTTCAACCACGTTTATATTAATTTAATACCAAGCTTTCGCACCGCTGGTGCATCTTCAGGGCTGAATGATATTTTACAATTGTAACAATTGGCCAATAGTAGCGCGCGCATTCAGTTACGTTTTTTGTTACAATTGTAAAATATCATTCAGCCCTGAAGATGCACCAGCGGTGCGAAAGCTTGGTATTAAATTAATATAAACGTGGTTGAACGTCTATTTAATCACGATCTTTATTTTGTTCTTTCTTTCATTATTTTGTTCTCTTTCTTTCATTATTTTGTTCTCTTTCTTTCTTTCTTTCTTTCGTTCTTTCTTTCGTCCCTCCCTCCTTTCTTCCTTCTTTTTTTCCGGCCTCAAGACATATTGCGCAACCACTCTTACAAACCGCAGGAGACATTTTCGACGGCAATGAAATCTGAACGCGCCACGAGAATGGCCTAACTGGCCGAAGTAGAACAAGGATGCGTCTCTCTCTAGACGTCTCTGCAACTGAATTGTACAGTGCTGTTTATCATAAATACTACTATTAAAATGTGTTTCCTTACGAGGAAAATCTCAATCAAATCCCAAATCCCTATGCAAATTATAAACATTAGATATGAAGATGCGTAAACTTATACAACTCATTTACAGGTTTTTCAGCTGTTCCAGTTTCTCCTCGTTTTCCAATGTTAAAGGGTACCCAAAACTTTTTTTTTTTAATATTCTTATGATGTCTTTTCAGATGAAAAGATGTTTCGAAATGTGAGATTTATTCTTGGATCGCGATGGTGATATTCTTTTGGTACTCGATGCTGAAACAAAATTTTACATTTGCCTTTAAATAATTATCAAAAATAATAACGAAATTTATAAAATTAGATATTCAAAAACAAATCTTGTCAAACAAATGCCTTGTTGCATGAAGTTTTCGCGACACTTTCAAAGTTCATTTCGCGGTTTTGAGATTTCAAAATAATCTCTTTTAATGTGAGTTTCTGGACAAGGGTCATGACTTCAAGGACACTCTCAAATTTCTTTCCTTGATAATGGAATTCTATTGATCCCTTTCCTAAGATGATCTTATTTTTTTAATGCCCCCCTGCCACTCCCCATCCCCCTTTTCTACAGCTCTGCTCAGCAAAAACTCTGCCAAAACCTACCTGCCAATCATCTTGTGTTGCTCCTTTCATTATGAGCAGACTTCCACTTGGAAGGGGAATCCTAATGTGCTGCATGACTGAACTCTCTTCACCCTGGAGTAAAATAAAACTAACAATGAATTTACTGTTTTTGCATTCATTCATTCATTCATTCATTCATTCATTCATTCGTTCATTCGTTCATCCATCCATCCATCCATTCATCCATCCATCCATCCATCCATCCATCCATCCATCCATTCATCCATCCATCCATCCATCCATCCATCCATCCATCCATCCATCCATCCATCCATTCATCCATTCATCCATTCATCCATTCATCCATTCATCCATTCATCCATTCATCCATTCATCCATTCATCCATTCATTTATTCATCATTCATTTATTCATCATTCATCCATCCATCCATCCATCCATCCATCCATCCATCCATCCATCCATCCATCCATCCATCCATCCATCCATCCATCCATCCATCCATCCATCCATCCATCCATCCATCCATCCATCCATCCATTCATTCATTTATTAATCCATCCATTCATTCATTCATTCTTTCATTCTACTTTGCAAATCTTTTCCAATTATCAATTTTCCTTCCATCTCACCCTTTTTATAACTCTCTTTCTCTCACCCCCATATTCCCATATTCTGGTTTAAAAAATCAAAGATAAAAAGGACACATAGGACAAGCTGGTTTTCTTGATGTTTCCCAGAACTCATGAGTGATGGTTATGTCATCTCACCTGGAGTGGCTTTTTTCTGAGTTCAAAGTTCCTTGTATCACCAAATGACAATGAGGCAATCACTGGATTTGATCCAAGAGAAGGCTCATCATCAGAATGCCAATCCTGTGAATAAATGAAACACTATGTTATATATTGGGTAGAACAAGGGCTTTGAGTCAGGGGGAGGGGTGGTGTCACAAATATTTCACTTTTCTAAGGGTCTATTAGCATTATCATGTGGGAAAATTCCATTTTTTTATATTTTTGGAGATGTAATCCTATTTCCTATTCATAACACCCAATAGTAAGACCAGATCCACAAGTTGGGATAAATCATTCTCTTAAGAATTAAATTTTTTTTAAGTTCCATCAATATTACTGTATTGACTCAAGTGCTACTCCTAAAAAAATGATACCGCCGAAATTAACGAGATATATGTAGATCTAATCTTTGTGGGAAGCACGGGTGCGTAGTGGTGAGAGCGCTTCCCTCTCACCAAGGCGACCCAAGATCGAGCCCAACTGAGCTCAGTGTCGTATGTGAGTAGAGTTGTTTGTTGGTTCTCTCCTGTGCTTCGAGGGTTTTTCCGGGTTCCCCGGTTTTCCCTCCCCCCTCAAAATTCAACTTCTAAATTCCAATTTGAATGCAATGGAGGAAGAGACACTCGGTAGATTCCACTGTTAATTCTCATTTATTTATTTATTTATTTATTTACCTAATAAAAATGTACAATATGCACCAATGAAATTTGCATATTGATGTTGGCGCAATATCAGTCAATAAATATTATTATTGTTATTACTATTATTATTATTATTATTACAATAGTCCCCTTCACCGTTTCCTGCGCCATCTTGAAAGGTAACCGTGCTTTTGCATTGAAGCGAGACGAACAGTGACCTTGCAATGATAGAGACCTTTTTTTAACACCTTGGACAATTATTCACGTCTCTATCATTTGCAAGCTCACCGTTCATCTCGCTTCGATGCAAAGGCAAGGCTACCTTTCAAGATGGCGCATGGAACTGTGAACGGGACTATTAGGCTTACCACACTATCCTTGTCATCTCTATACAAATTTGCTAACATAGAGTTAAATTTCAAGCCAGAATAGTTGAAGATCTTGTCTCTGAGAATATTAAGAATGGGAGACCACTGAAATGCGACAAAATAACCTACAGTTACAAGTGTATTGAATTAGTGATTTTTAAAAATACTTAAGTTATGAATCATGAGTCTGCTTCTATTGACATTTTTTTGTACTGGGTATGGTTCATTATAATTAAATAGGTCAGATAGTACAAGCACTCTGATTGGTCAAGAAGGTTGCTGATGCCAAGGTTGCTGACGCCATCTGAGTGCACTGTGAACTTTGCAAAGGAGCGTAAAAGATAGCATTTACAGATTTTTTGTTTCTATATTATAAAATGATTAAAACAGCTTTTTTTGTGCTCTGTTCAATAATAAAGCACGCAGGAAGTGACGTAAGCATGAAAGATGCATGAAGAGAAACACGAGCCAATTAGGCTTTTTATTTGTTCATTACCTGATATGGCTGTAGTGTTAGACCTGAATATGTGTATGGGAAATCCCCAAACCAAGCAGTCAATCTAGGCTGTGTATGAAATACACCTGAACAATATGAAGCAAATATTTTAATATTTGACAGCTATGCATTAAAAACCATTATAAAATAACTGTTATAAATCTTGCATTCCAATTGAGTGAGTGCATTATGAGAGCTCACAGCACACTTGCGATTTCTATTTCTTTATTTGTATACAAAATAATGGCTATTCTAATTTGGATTTCATAAAAGAAATTAATAATAACTTGCTTGCTGCACTGTGCTGTGCTATGCTGTGGTGTGTGCAGTCATAAAGCACTTGGGGATTGACTAATTGGGATTGGAGTAGCACAACACAATTTCTAGATCATCAGTGCCTGTAATTTTTAGTCAATGATATATTTTAAAAAGAAAAAAAAAATCACCTTTGATCTTAACCTGCTTTTCTTCCCAAGGAATCTCTTTTTCTAGTTGTTCAAACATCCACTCTCTTTCATCCTTACTCAAAAAATTCGGTACAAATTCTACGACAGATGTCCCAGTCGGTCCTGAACTGATTTCATGACTGCCTTTCTCTGTAATTATTCTTTCTGGCGGAGCTCGTTTTGTTGTGTTAACAACATCAGCTTGGAAGACAAATTTCTGTGGATTTTGAGATTGTGTTGTGCTTTCTTCTTGTTTGTCTTCTGGTTTTGCAGTCGGTTTAATTCTTGCTTGTGACGCCCAGGAACCTTGAATACGGTTCCTTCTCCTCTTATCCATAAAGTCTACTTAAATTTCACATGCACTAGCATTTCTCTTCATATCTTAATCAACGTAAATATATATTTTCGCGTGTGTTAAAAATAAAAACAAAGTCGGTCAATACCGATACGTGTCTTAAATAAGATATATACTTCATTTAGTAAACAGAATGCATATCCTTACCAAGAACATAAAGTGTTGAGACGCTCTTTTGAAAGCTATGAAGTAAAAGCCTATTTTGAGAATATCTGCTGGTCAAAGTGACTGTTGCCGCGTATAACACAGGGAGCCCAATCAATATCCAGCTTTGACGCAAGACTTGGAAAACTTTTTTTGCAAATGTCGCCAAAAAAGTCATTTAAATAAGAAATATTAGTTATTCTCAGGCATTTGGTTCTCCTGCTACGTTTCTTCGGCAATTTGCAACGGCAGCGTGTACAATTTTGCAGGATTGCTCGATTTTATTGCAAGAACTACCGCACCTTGAGTAGCGCAAAATATAAACAGCATGGTTCGAATTAACAGTTCTTTTTCGAAGCTATTTGTAAGCTGTAAGCCTCAAATTTACGAGGCCAGTTTTCCGTGAAAATATTGTGTTCTTACATCCCATCTGTGTGCCAAGCGTCTTGGGATATTTTCAAAACACCTCCCATATCGACCAACGCGATCAAACTGAGGAGTAATCCCAATAGAAACATGATAGCCATCTACGGTCTAGGGACCGACTAACCTCTCCCTTAGGCTTTGGCCGAGCTTCCTGACCAGTCTGTAAATCCTCGGATACTCAGTGTCGGGGCCGAAATCTCCGGCATACTGCCATTAATGCTTCGCGCTGCCATACTGCGCTTTAAGCACTACGTCTGAAGGTATGATGGTTATAAATTTTAAAAATGACAAATAATGCTGGAATAAATACCTTAAAAAATCACTTCTTTTGAACATTCATTAACAAAATAGTTCCCTTTAAAAAGCAAAATATTATTATTATTTACTTTGGACAAGAATTAAGGAAATTTTAAAATATTTTTATCATATGTAAGAGATTAATACACACTTATTTTCTAACAGATTTACAAGATCCAGAAAAATAAAAATCTCTTCTTTTAGCAAATCAAATTCAGAATAAAATTCACGATATTCATCGGTATTGATAGCGCATTAGTAGACGTTGGTCGACGGTAACTGAAGTGGTAGTGATATCGACCAACACCTTTCAAACCAATGGTTGGTCGATTATTACAGGTCCGACCACTTTGCAGACGACGTTTCAGGACATATCTTCCATATCCCTTGATCTTATGTGCTTAATAACGTCATCATAAACCAGGGGCGCCGAGTCCAGAGCCCAAATAAAATCCAGATTATCCCAGGCAGGGATGTACTTATTGTACATTTGATGCGGCAACTTTTTCATTAGAGATTTGACGTCTGTTGGATCGGCCAGGATGTCATTTCCTCCCCAGTAGAGAGCTGAAGGGACGGCCACTGATGACACGTTATACTCTGGAGGGGTACCCTGGAATGAGCATTTGAAAAATAAATACGAAAATTCATCTTTATATTTTTATATGCGCGCACATTTTAATCACGCTATCTACTTTCACATTGCCTATAATGTGTTGTTGTTTCGGGGTAATCAGAGTAAATCACATATTATGCTGAAGGCTGATCAGAAGATGCTGCAAATGCATACGCATCTTATGATATTTAAAGATGTATAAGAAACAGCGTAGATGATCCGACGAGCGGTATATAACAGACGCACCATCCAGTCTACACCATGCATCGCCTGATGAAGACTAGCAGCTTGCAGTCGAAACGTCGCGGTCCTCTACGAATGACCCTCAATCGTGAGACAAACGAATAAGTATCATTTCTTTATTACATTTCCACAATGAATAATATTTTTCATTCTATTAACTTTTGAAGAAATTTTGAGCATTTCTTTATGAGTCAATACATTATCGTAACACTAAACTTTTTGATGTTCTGAATGTGGTAAAATAACGTTAACTCAGAATTATAATTGATAATCATCATTTTGCAGATAGTGTACATGTACATTCGATTGAAGAACGCGGTTAGTACCCCCAAACCACAATGTATTATGAGCAATATGAAAATAGAGTGCGACGCATGCGTGTTACTAACCTGTCCATAATGCTTTCTGTTTTTTTCCTCGCTGCCGTAGTCGTACATCTGGAATTTTTTAGAACGACGAAGCTGAGCAAAGTGTATCATGTTCTTGACTGATGTTCCTGCTGGGGTGTGTGAGATGTAAATAGGAAGACGAGTCTGCGAATGGAAAAAAAACAAGATGATTTGGTCAAACAGCGTACAGACAGACAAACAGGCAGACAGAATCAAGACAAAACATTAGGAAAAACCATCGTCCGGCAGTGGAAATAAATGAGCGCTTACCTCATTGAGTTGTTTGGTATCCATCCCTGCTATCAAGAATAAAATATTCGAGCAGACATCTCTCACAACTTCATGTCCACAAAGAAGGTCTGACAGAATCCGAAGAATTTCATTTGAAGGTAAGAAGTCCCGAATACCAAAAATCTTGTAGAATTCCTGAGAAAAAAATTCAATGAAATTTTTATATATTTTCTTATTTGACAGTTGCAATGTGCGCAACTATTGGCATATTAAAACAAATATTTCAATCGCGAGGGTTCCTATGAAGGTCCTTTTTTATCGTCATTGGTTGAATCTTCTTTATTGTGATTGGTTAGATCGAGAAAACCTTACCTCTAACTCAGGTACAAAATAAGAAAGGTACTTCAGGGCCCCTGTCATGTAGGTGACCGTAGTCACAGGTGCCAGGGCGTAGAAGGCCTTGACTTTCTTGATCAGCTCAGGATTTCGTCCAAACTCAATGAACCCAATCATTGTTCCTTGTGAATGGCCTACATAGTACAGGAATTGCTGACCTGTTGCGTTGGTGACATAGTTGATCATGGCTGGAAGATCATACTTGGCCATCTCGTCAAAGCTAATTAAATATCAACACATGCTTTGATTACCTTCGATAATCAGAAAATTGCAGAAGAAAATAGACAAGGATCGCTAGAGCTGCGGTGCGTCACCTGAGGAACCCAAGGGAAACAGTTGTTGCCGCCAAATTGGCAGTCATTGACTCCGCACGCACCAAAAAATGATATGTCATCAACATTGAAGAAATAGTATAAAACGCGCGCGTGTGCTGTGTGCAGCTATAAAGAACATGAGGAGTGGCAGAACACGAGAGAAATGTTAGGACACTAACCAACCCTCAACCCCAAATTCATGTGCTTTATAACTTCACGCAGCCAGCATGCACGTTTTGTAATTTTAATAAAATACGAATTACAATGTCCGTTATTTTGGATACGAATGAGAACGAATGACGCAATAAAAAGTGCGCGTTGTGCTGCGTGCTCTCATAAAGCACGCGCTCTCAACCAATTAGAAAGCGAGATTTGTAATAGTTATTTTAAATAATAAAAGATGATGCAAGTCGAGAAGAGCATCCCATTTGGACATGCCATGATAGACACCTAGCTGTAAGCGAGCATATATTCTTTTACTTCAGTACCTGAAGTCCCAGAACTCGTTCGAGTCTACCGGGTATTCAACATGACGTTTTCCATAAGTGTTTCCTCTCATGTTACCGAGCCAAACATCAAAACAGTTATCTGCAAGGATGAAAGCAAAGCTCTCGTTTGGTAGATTAGCGACCCAGTTTGTGGAAGAGCACAGTAGACCATGCTGAAGAAACACGATTGGCTTGGATGGCACATCTTTACATTTGCCATGTCTGCCATATGGAATGTGTTGAATGGAAATAATGTATCCATCGTCGGTAGTGACGTCGTGGTTTTCCACAGGGTACCCATGGTAGGCTATCATTTGACTCTGGTGACAAAAGTGGTTGACACAATAAATATTTTTGACGGAAGCTCTGTTTAACAGTGTTGAACTAAAAGCTGTGTATACAGTAAGAGGCCAACAATTCTTTAAACGATAGCTTGAGCAGAAAAAAAAAACGTTTTGGCCTCTCGTTATAAGAACAGCTATACGTTTTTAAGCTCAATATTTTGTAAACACGTTCTTTTGGGGCCAAAGAACAAAATATCAAATGTGACCAAAATTTAGTGATATAACACCTTGTACTTTGGGAGAGGTGATATTTTGATCAGCAGAAAACCTGACATTTCTGTGAATATCTCCAAGTAGCTTTACTCCAGTTCGACAGAATTTTGTCTCGAGTTTGGAGCAACAGTGACAAAAATGAAACGTTTATAGTTTTGGCGCATTATTTGCAACATTATTTGGACTGAAATGGAAAAAATGCAAATTTTTTGCAAATTATAATTCGGCAAAACAACCCAATTCAATGCAATTAAACTACTCTATCTTTGTTGAGGAATATCAAGGGCTTTTCAAGAGCTTTCTAGATTCGTATTTACATGAGGCCTTTTTCTTCCCACGGCACAGAATACGAACAACTCTCTTTGTTGCACTTGAATAAAATGTTCAATCAAATCAAAAACTACAAATCTTCACCAAGTTGTACGATTCTTTTCTTTCCCCTTACCACATTCATCGACACTTCCGGTAGTTCATGTCCAACATGTTGATCTTGTCTCACAAGAAAGTTCACTTGTCTTGCAGAAGCAATTCCCAACAATGCCAGTATTACAAGCGCAAACATTTTAAGAGAAGCAGTACCTTGTACTAACAGCGCTAGATGTCGATTCTGCTTCTAAGTTATTGGAAATCCAATCGGTTAAATTACCCACTGCGAAACCTACTTTGTAGAAGCTTCTGTAAGGAAGAAGAAAGTTAAAAGCCTATAGGGTTTCAACTATGACAAATACGCACACAAGTTTGGACACGCCATATCATGGAAAGTTTCAAACATCGTATACAAGCTGAGAGTAGATGGGGCCGACGAAAATGGGCTCAAGGTTGTTACAACATCGGCAAAAAATCACTGTTAACAGAGAAGACAGTGGCAGAAAGCTGCCAAGTAAATACACTGCTCGTTTCGGTTTCTATAGCAATAGCTCTTTTAGAATATTCTCAGTAGATCACATCACACTGATGTTTGCTCACGTATTGATGAGCCATCGGGACGCAGACATTTTTGGTTAAAGAAACTTTCATACCAGCAAACAAGGAAGCATTTTCAGATTTCATACGTGACACAATAATGCACTCACGCCGTGGTGACTATAACTAGATAAGTCACTGCATGGATAGCACTGAGGGTCAGGGCCGAAAACTACAGCAGTCGTAAATGCTTCGCGCTGCCATACAACTGTTAATCACTCAATGTCTGGGGGTATGATCCTCCTAGATTTTCGAAGTCAACATTAATGGTACTGGAATAAATATCGTAAATAAATAGATTTGCTTTTAACTATTCAAAAAATAATTTCCTTTAAAAAGCAAGAGGATTTTATTTTTCACTTTGGGCAAGAAAGAAATATTCTCAGCATATATCACTATAAATAAATTCATTTGCTATCAGATTTACAACATCCAGGGCTATAAAAATCTCTTCTTTTGGCAGATCAAATTCAGAATAAAATTCATGTTATTCATCGGTTATTGATTGTGCATCAGTTGACGTTCAGTTTGCTGGTAACTAAGGTTGTAGTGATATCGACCAACACCTTTCAAACCAATGGGTGGTCGATTATCACAGGTCCGACCATTTCGCAGATGACCAGTTTCAGGAAATATCTTCCATATCCTTTGATCTTATGTGCTTAATAACGTCATCATAAACCAGGGGCGCCGAGTCCAGAGCCCAAATAAAATCCAGATGGTCCCAGGCAGGGATGTACTTATTGTACATCTGATGCGGCAACTTCTTCATTAGAGATTTGACGTCTGTTGGATCGGCCAGGATGTCATTTCCTCCCCAGTAGAGAGCTGAAGGGACGGCCATTGATGACACGTTATACTCTGGAGGGGTACCCTGGAATGAGAATTTGAAAAATAGTTATGGGAATCCATCCACATAGTTTATATGCGCGCACTAAGTATATGCTCGCAGTAATCGTGTTTCTATGGATTTTTTTTCTTGCGACGCATGCGTGTTACTAACCTGTCCATAATGCTTTTTGTTTTTTTCCTCGCTGCCGTAGTCGTACATCTGGAATTTTTTAGAACGACGAAGCTGAGCAAAGTGTATCATGTTCTTGACTGATGTTCCTGCTGGGGTGTGTGAGATGTAAATAGGAAGACGAGTCTGCGAATGGAAAAAAAACAAGATGATTTAGTCAAACAGACAGAAAAAAAACCAGACAGACAAACAGGAAGACGGATACAAACAGGCAGTTGGGAAGACACTGGCCTTAATTTCCAAGGTTGCGCGGAAAACTTGTAACAGGTAGGACGCGCGCCGAATCATGGGGCTGTTTAACGTGACGCCATTTTTTCAATATGGCGGAAAGCTTAGCGAACTCTCTTGAAAAACAGACCGAAGACCAAAGTAAATGTGACTAAAACTAAAACCTGTAACGACAAATGGCGTCCCAAAACAGCTTCATAATTCAGCGCACGTCCTACTAGTTACCAGTTTTCCGCGCATTTTCTCAATACCCAATGGTTGGAAAAACCATCCTCTAGTGAAAATATATAGGACAATAGTTGTTTTCCAATCTCCTATCTTGTCCCGTATTTCATGGTTCATCGCTTACGTGTGTCAAATGAGAGCTTACCTCATTCAGTTGTTTGGTATCCATCCCTGCTATCAAGAATAAAATGTTTGAGCAGACATCTCTCACAACTTCATGTCCACAAAGAAGGTCTGACAGAATCCGAAGAATTTCATTCGAAGGTAAGAATTCCCGAATACCAAAAATCTTGAAGAATTCCTAAGAAAAAATTCAATGAATTTTGTCAGATGGAATGTGCGCAACCTGGTATATTACAATAAATATTTCAATCGCGAAGTTCATTATGAACCAAGCCTTCTTTATCGTGATTGGTTGAATCTTCTTTATTGTGATTGGTTAGATCGAGAAAACCTTACCTCTAACTCAGGTACAAAATAAGAAAGGTACTTCAGGGCCCCTGTCATGTAGGTGACCGTAGTCACAGGTGCCAGGGCGTAGAAGGCCTTGACTTTCTTGATCAGCTCAGGATTTCGTCCAAACTCAATGAACCCAATCATTGTTCCTTGTGAATGGCCTACATAGTACAGGGTTGGTTGTCCTGTTACCTTGGTAACATGGTTGATCATGGCTGGGAGATCATACTTCGCCATCTCGTCAAAACTAAGATAGCAACAGATGCTTCGAATACTTTGTATATAACGAAACCTGAGACTAAGGGGAATTAACTGGAGAGAGAGAGAGAGAGAGAGAGAGAGAGAGAGAGAGAGAGAGAGAGAGAGAGAGAGAGAGAGAGAGAGAGAGAGAGAGAGAGTGTCTATGGAACCCAGGGTATTACATGTGCAGAAAATAGAAAGAAGACAAACAGACGATCACAAGAGTTGTACCACCTGAGGAAAACCAAGGACAGGTTTTTGCCAAATGGCCATGGCAATAAAATGTTATCATTACCATACGCTCTATGGAAAATGATGCGTAAGCGAAATAGAGAAAAAGATGTTATTCTAAGTCGAAAAGAGTACCTAATTTGGACATCGTTAGGGTTTCGTACTAAATAACTCGATTGAACAGAATCAACTTAAAGGGGCACTTGGACGAAAATCGATGAAAATTGGAAATGACTTGAAACTTGGTTAAACCTATCTATATGGCTCTAATAGTATCCAAGCAACATATTTTCTTCACAGTTAAAAGTGGTGGGTAAAAATTGTTCATTTTTTTTAGCATCTAAATTGTGAGTAAATGACGTCATTTACTCAACCCTATTGTTCTTTTACCTTTTGAACCAAAATTTCTCAACTGCAAGTGGCTCCCAGGCTAAGATTTTCGCCAATCTGGTTTTTCTGATCATAATTGAGTAATATTATCCTCAAATATTTGAATTATTCGGACTTTCGAAAATGGGGGCGTTTTCATCCAAGTGCCCCCTTAAACCGTTGGACAGTTCGACAAATTACCCTGTAAGTAAGAATCAGTACCTGAAGTCCCAGAACTCGTCCGAGTGTACCGGATATTTTATATGGCGTTTTCCATAAGTGTTTCCTCTCATGTTACCGAGCCAAACATCAAAACAGCTATCTGCAAGGATGAAAGCAAAGCTCTCGTTTGGTAGATTGGCGACCCAGTTTGTGGAAGAGCAAAGTAGACCATGCTGAAGAAACACGATTGGCTTGGATGGCACATCTTTACATTTGCCATGTCTGCCATATGGAATGTGTTGAATGGAAATAATGTATCCATCGTCGGTAGTGACGTCATGGTTTTCCACAGGGTACCCATTGTAGGCTATCATTTGACTCTGTTAAAAAGAGGGGAGTTATACAATCGACCTTAATTTATTATATTCGTCATGGTGTAAAGTTTTCCCTATTCAGACCACCAGTCGTTCCCAAGAGCCAAAGTTTAACGGCTACGCATGAGAAGACACATGAATATGGATACAACACAAACAAAGACTCTCAATTATTCTCAAGAGAATGACACGTGGTCTGAAATGGAAAAAATTACCCAACAGCGCATTATTAGGTGCTCATAAATGATAAATAAGAATTTTTTGGCAAAGGATGTGTTGAACTGATCATGTAAGCTGTTTCAAAAGTAATTAAGGAGGCAAAAGTAAGTGATGTGCGCGTGACGCGCGTTATGTCACACAACATAATGCGGTGACCTTTCACCTTTCAGCTTCCGTTTTCACGATCAAGCATGAAAACGAAACTACGCAAAACTTATTTCCTTGGTGATTATTTTAACAGAAAATTATCTAAATAGACACAATGATACCAATAAAACTGCTCTTGCAAGTGTTCAGATATTATAACCTTCGCTGACGCAAGTACGAGGCTCTAACATCAATTCTGGAGACTTCAAGACTGTGATTATGCAAGATTTGGTCAGCTGAGTTCGAATAATTTAACTTCAAAGGTCGCGGGTTTTAGTATTAAGGCATTACTTATTTAGAGCAAAGAAGCATGCATTTTGAGACATTAACGTGCATGGATAGAATATTTTTTTCGCATTACAAAAATTTTTCCGAGAAATTTGGAAACTTGAATTGAATCCCTGAAATCATGCATTAAAATAATTAAGCACTGCTTGGCACTTTGATCTAAATAAATGAATTATATCACAAAGAATAAGACCTTGAATTACAATAAATACACTAGATGTGTCACTAATAAGAAAGTAAGCAATAATTCTATAGCCAATTGCAAAATAAATCTTAAATTTTCATTATCAAATAGATAACACGTATGGCAGTGAAGATGATGACACAGCCACACTTGCAGAATTTTGGTGTTCAATTACAAATCAATCACGTTTTACTCTAGACTAGAAGGTCCAGAAAGCAAGTTTGTCAAGTGTAGAAATCTTCACCAAATTGTACAGTTCTTTCCTCTTACCACATTCATCGACACTTCCGGTAGTTCATGTCCAACATGTTGATCTTGTCTCACAAGAAAGTTAACTGTTCTCGCAGAAGCGAATCCCAACAATGCCAGTATTACAAGTGCAAACATCTTAAATAAGCTCGTGTCTGACTTCAGCTTGATTTTCCACTAAATCACAGAGGAACACAGCGCCGTGCTGAGAGTGTTAGAGGTCGATTCTGACTGTGAGTTATTGGAGATTCAATGTTGTAATACGCACTGCGAAACTGCCTACTTTGCAGGCTTGTGTAAGGAAGAAGAAAGTTCAACACCGATCGCGTTTCATTTATGACATGCACGTGATCTTGGTGGAGCGCGTGACACATTTTTAATTGTTTTTCCTATTTCTTCTCTTTCTTGTGTAAGTGGATGGAGGTAGATTTTTGGGGTTTAGTTTGGCTTAAGTTACGCTTATAGAGCGCAACTTGGAAATGAAATTATCAAATCTAGTATATATGGCTGGATGAAGAAAGAAAAAAGTCATTTGAATACCATGCCCGCAAGGCCATTACACAACAACTAACTGCTCATGCCATAACATGTTCAGATCGCATCAGAGAACGATCGGACGAGGGATTTTTTATATTGAGGTTTATAAAATTATCTTCAGTTAGCCTCGGTTAAGTTACCAAATTATGAATGTTACATTTATTTCCCGCAACTCGAAGTGTACCTCTTCGTCACGCTGATACTCAGGCTACTATACGTGTACTCTGAACCATGGGACATTTTGGTTCATCATGTGATCTTTCTGCACTTGACTTGTACATGATTTGCACCCAACACGCACAGACGTACAACACCCTACTTTATAACGCCAGTGTTCTACTTTCAAGTTTATTACTTGTGGTGTTCGTTGGCGATAAAGTAACATCTAAATTTGTTTACAGAGCTGAAGGAGTTTTAGTTTCGACTTTGCTATTACTTTCGTATCATCACGCACTTCTCGTTGCACTGACAGTATCGAAGGTGCTTGCCTCGTCACTTTGCTTGTGATCACAATTTCCTCGGCTCTTAGGCTTGTAAATCTTATCCAACGACATCTAATCCAGCCATGAAGACGTTGACGTTTCTTCTCACCATGGTGCTTGCAGCTAACTGTCTCACTAGTGTGTTCAGCTTCGATTTATTTAAGATTCTAGATAAGTATTCAAGGGACCCTCTACCGGAAGAAAACATGAATGTGGTATGTAAAACAGTCATAATATTTTTGAGTGATTTCATAATAAAGTTATGTACAATCATCACATGACATTTGCTCCACAACCATCACAAGATGAACCGCACCATTCTCCAAAACAGAATTGTCATGAAAATCAGAAATCACGGGACAACATCCATGACATATTTTGGAAATGGATACCATCATCACCATAAGTGTCAACACCATTAGAAAACAAAATCACTGTAAAGTTAATGCTGATTATCGGGATCAAGTTAGATTTTTAATCATCTAGCTTTAGCCGTAGTGCCATATGTAAAATCGAGAATATAAAGTTCACAAAAAGACAATTTATGATGGGTACTACCGATATATAAGGCATATATTTGATTCATAGATCGATCGCCTCCTGACCTCCGATGTATTGTATTCCATTGCGGTTTTGTCTTTCAATTCTTGTTTATGCATGTCGGTTATGAAACCTTCCCTCCTTTCTTTATCAACAATCATCACCACCATGATCATGATCATCATCGTTATCAGGCATCATCATCATCATCATTACCATGATCATCATCATTATCATCATCATCATCATCACCACCATGATCATGATCATCATCATCACCATGATTATCAGGCATCATTATCACCACCATCACCACCATCACCATCATCATCATCATCATCATCATCATCATCTCCATTATCATTAACAGTATCATCATCAAACAACATCACACCATCAATCATCATCATCATGACCATGATCATCATCATCATCAGGTAGATGTACAGGCATATTTTTAAAACTGTCATTTTTCTTCGCTTATGTTCAGCCTTCCTAGTTTTCCTCCATCTTCCTTCCTAACATCAAATACTTCCTTCCGTTCTCATCTTTTCCCCTTTCTTTAAACTCGCACAACTGAATCACTTTTTATTGACATTTCAGAGTCAAATGATAATATACAACGGGTACCCTGTGGAAAACCATGAGGTCACCACAGACGATGGCTACATTCTATCCTTACAGCACATCCCCCACGGACGTCAAGATAAGTACAAAGACGTCCCCTCCAAGAAAGTGGTTTTCCTACAGCATGGCTTACTGGCATCCGCTACTAACTGGGTTACAAATCTACCCAATCAGAGCTTTGCTTTTATTCTTGCTGACCAGGGGTTTGATGTGTGGCTTGGTAACATGAGAGGAAATACATACAGCAGACGCCATGTTAGATATCCAGTTGATTCCGATGAATTCTGGGACTTTAGGTAAATATATATGATGGCCACTTTCACATCACGTCAAAGCAGCTCAACTTGGAGGACAAAAAAAAAATTCAATCTCCTGAGAATTGGAACCTATTATTTTGTCCTCGAAATTGACCTGCATTTCGACGTGCTGCAAGGCCTAGGGATCGTTTGTCTCACTACTGAGGGTCATTTGTGGAGAGGACCGCGACGTTTCGACTGCAAGCTGCCAGTCTTCATCAGGTGATGGTGTAGACTGGATGGTGCGTCTGTTATATAGCAGAAACGAATAGGAAACTGGGTACAAATCTCATAGACTGGGCAAAGCATTTGGGTAGACAGGAGTCGGTTACATTATGGCGAGCAAAATAGCAAAGTTCTATATATTCTATAATTTTTTAACTTTGAAAAATAACTAAAAAAGGAATGGAAAGGGGAAAAATCTAAGGGAAAAAAAAGGACCAAAAGTGTCAGGTCACCCAGGTAACAGTGCTGACAATACCCCTGAGTCTTATTCCAAGGTCTTGCACAAGCCACTGAAATCCCACAAGAGGTTTCAGACTTCATTTATACAGATATGACAGATAACGCGTTATTCAACGTCGAGATATAGACAGTGTGTGCAATTTACTTTATCAAAATGAGTATTTAGTAATATTAGTTACGTTATTGTTGTCATTATAGTTTTGACGAGATGGCCAAGTATGATCTCCCAGCCATGATCAACTATGTCACCAAGGTAACAGGACAACCAGCCCTGTACTATGCAGGACATTCTCAAGGAACAATGATTGGGTTCATTGAATTTGGACGAAATCCTGAGCTGATCAAGAAAGTCAAGGCCTTCTACGCCCTGGCACCTGTGACTACAGTAACCTACATGGGTGGTGCACTGAAATATCTTTCTGATTTAGCACCTGAGTTGGAGGTAACTAAAGAGGATAAATTTAATCATTGCTTGTCGTCATTTACAAATGTTCTGAGTTTGAAAGAGCGCCGTCCTCAAATAAGCGCCTCCCCAGAGTAAGCGCCGCAAGTGAAATACTATAGGTTAAAGAGCGCCGCAGCGCTTTATCGAGTAATTACGTAAGCCTTTTCCTGTATGCATACCGTTTCTAAAGGTACTAACTAAATTCATCTGTGTTTTTTTTTTATTAGTTTCTGTTCAAAATCTTTGGTGTTCGCGAGTTCCTTCCTTCTAATTTCCTGATCAAATGGTTCGCAAAAAGAGTCTGTCAGTCGTCTACTATACTGGAAATTGCTTGCTCTGATTTTCTGTTCTTGATTGCTGGTTACGATAAAAAACAACTCAACGAGGTCAGTTGAGTGAACTTAAGTTGGCTTCGTCTGATGCCTTGAAAATTTTCGAATCCTGAAACAACGTCTGGCCGGGCTGATCTAAGTCTGGGCACGGCTAACTCACAGATAGAACCCTGAAACAACCCCTGGGCTGATCTAAGTAAGGGCATGGCTAACTCACAGATTGAACCCTGAAACAACCTCTGGGCTGATCTAAGTAAGGGCATGGCTAACTCACAGATTGAACCCTGAAACAACCTCTGGGCTGATCTATAAGCTCAGGGCATGGCTAACCTACAGATCGAATTGGAATTTAGCTAGGATTTTTGGAGGGACGAAAACCAGACTCGGAAACCGGAGAAAATTCTTCGATCATGAGATTCAAAGGAGAGACCTAACAAACTCTACTCGCATGCGAGTATCCATCATCGCTACACCATCCTAACACTTGATTCCAAAGCCCGTTTCCCTTGTCAAATTATAAGCTCAAGTCGATTGCCCAAATTTTGTTTGAATAAATGAAATTACCAAGAAAATGAAAAGAAAAAAAAAAAAAAATTGAAAAAAAAAAATGGAGTAAAATTAACTGCATGCACTCACGTTTACTTGACAATCTTTTTTTAGACGCGTGTTCCAGTGTACGTATCTCACACTCCTGCAGGGACATCAGTCAAGGACGTGATTCACTTTGCTCAGCTCAAACAAGCCAAGAAGTTTCAGATGTATGACTATGGAAGCAAAGAAGAAAACCAGAAACACTATGATCAGGTAATGAGAATCAAATGAATGAGAGGATGGATGGGTGAGATGGGATAGGAAGGATGGGATAGAGATTAGATGGATGATATTAGTGGATGGATGGATGGATGGATGGATGGATGGATGGATGGATGGGATAGATGAGATGAATGGATTGATGGATGGATGGATGAATAGATGGATGGATGGATGGATGGATGGATGGATGGATGGATGGATGGATGGATGGATGGATGGATGGATGGATGGATGGATGGATGGATGGATGGATGGATGGATGGATGGATGGATGGATGGATGGATGGATTAAGGGATGGATGGATGGATGGATGAATGGATGGATGGATGAATGGATGGATGGTTGGATGGATAGATGCAATAGATGGCATGGGATGAATGGATGGGATGGATGGATGGTGTCAATAATGACATATAATCTATGCATGACTGCTGACGTTGTGCACGTTGTTCCAGGGTACCCCTCCAGAGTACAACGTGTCATCATTGGCCGTCCCCACATATCTCTACTGGGGAGGAAAAGACGTCCTTGCCGATCCAACAGACGTAAAATCTTTAATGGCAAAGCTACCACCTAAGATCTACCTCGGCGACAAATATATCGAAGATTGGGAACATCTGGACTTTGTATGGGGGATGGATGCAGCCACTGAAGTCTATGAGGATATTATCAAACGCATAAAAGAAACTGATAAATAACTAGAATGAAAAAGAATATATTGTTGCTTTAAGGTATTTTTGTTTAAAGCAAAACCAAGGCGTGAACTTGAATTTTCGTAATGATCCCAGGAGCAAATTTTGTATCTTGTATCAGCTTTGCATGCTTGAGAGACCTAGACCAGGACGGGTTTCCAAAACTTTGTCGCACACAGTGTTTCAAGATTCAACAGCAGCCATCTGCCAATCATCGAGGTTCAGAAGAGTTTATTTTCTTTCTCATTTGGTATTTTAACCCAATTCTGTTCTATCATCCAAGATTTTAATTTATTTCCTGGTATAACGCTACGCTTTTATCCCGGGGGTACTTCGGGTCGTTTCATACGGGGATGCTCCGCCCGGATTCTTGACCCCTTACCCTTTTATATACCAAATTTCAGCAAAAAGTTACCCCTTTTACATACCTTTGAAGAAAAACTACCCCTTTTTATGCCAAATCTCACAAATTTCCACCCCTTTTCTATACCTGTGACCTGAAAAAAGTACGCCTTTCGGGCGGAGCATCCCCGTATAGTCCATTATCAGGTTGTACCCCCCCCCCCCCCCCCACCCGGGGGGGCTTTTGTAGGAATATGGGATGCCACAATAAAATCATTTCAATCAGATGATAATGTGTAGTTCAATAATCTAACATGCATGCAAATGATATAGATTTATAGTTGATGGTGATGATGATGATGATGATGATAATAATGATGAAAAGATTGATCCGCATGTGCTGATCTGGTAAGATGTTCTCGAACGATGTCTTTCATCCAATCAAACCCCACCATCACGTCACGTGTCCCTCGTACGGTCTGTGCCTTTCAAGTAAACATTGAACGACCTTCAAGAACCTCTCCTGAGGCTTCCAATTTTAGAAGATTTTAAATCTTGGATTTCATTTTTTTACCAAGCAAATATGCTTCTTCTGGTATTGTTAGCGAGTTTATGGACTTGTGATGGTTTTACGTTGTATAGAGAGCTGCCTGAAGTCAACATGAATGTCGTAAGTCAGATCCTTTCCTAACTGCCTACATTACATTGTAATCAACAACTTCAAGTGATGTTATTATGATCTCAAAGAACCTTCGATCGCTGGTAAAAAAGATCTAGTTATACAACGTAATATAGTAGAAGCGTTGAGGTTTATTATTTTCGATCTTTACATGTAAGGAATTTATTTTGGCGTAAGATTCCAGCTGTTTTCATTGTTCCTTTGGTCAACTTCTCTGGTCTGAAGTAAGCCTAGCTTCGATAAGCTTCATTTGTCTTACAAGACTTCACATTTCGCTGGAAATACAATATATTAAACTCTCAAGTATTTTGGGGGATATTTAAAGAACTAGATTCTGATACAATAAATAAAGCTAGAAAATACATTATGCTAAAAATATCCAAGAGGCAAGAATTTGAACTTTTGTTTACTAAAGTCTAGATTTCAATGTGATTTTTAATCACATCTAAGTCTTATAAGCTTATAAAATTCACTTAAAACTTTTGCCAAACAAATGGATAACCCAAACAGTAATAGAAATACGTTATTTCACGATTTATGCATTTAAAACCAAAATATTTACACACCTCCATATACACCCACACGTGGTCATGCCACAAACTAAACGTGACAGTATATATCCCAAACTAGTTTACAAGTATTAATTTTAGCTATTTACAATATATTCTGAATTATTTCTATGAAGTATTTATGCTTTTGATCTCAAGAATAAGATTTCGTAGTTTTTGAACACAATAACTGCATTTCATGAATTCTTGGGGCTGCAATCACATGATTCAAAATCCCTTGAGATATAAATAACAATGAAACAGCCATTGAAATTTAGAGTGTTGTGAAGGAAGGGTAACTGTAGAACCCAGGGAACCCCCTCGATTCAAGCGAAAGACCTAACAAACTCTACTCACATGTGAAGCCGAGTCCAGAAATCAAACCCAAGACCCCAGAGGTGAGAGGCGAATGCACTACTGCTATACCATACCAGTGGACCAAGGATGAATCAAGAGAATCATGAGTGAACCTTACTGTAATTGACTCTCAAGATTTAAACATTTTGAACAGCAATGTAGTGTGGTACATTGTACTGTCATCCAAAGCCAATAGTTATTTGTTCAAATGATTTGAAATAACTTACTCAAAGTACATATTTTGTCTACAGACCCAAATGATAGAATACAATGGATTCCCCTCTGAAAACTATGATGTCATTACCAATGATGGTTATATTATAAATATACAACGTATTCCACATGGTCAGCATGGCAAATGGAAAGATGTGCCATCCAAGCCAGTCATATTCCTTCAGCATGGTCTACTGTGCTCTTCTACAAACTGGGTCGCCAATCTACCGAATCAGAGCCTTGGATTTATCTTGGCAAATAAAGGTTATGATGTTTGGTTAGGGAATGCCCGAGGGAATACTTATGGTCTAAAGCATGTTAATCTATCTATTCATTCTGATGCATTCTGGAACTTCACGTGAGTTGATATATACATTTATCAAATAGCTAGTATAGTACACACTCTCTGTCAAGGACTTAATTTATTAGTGAACAGAGTATGGTTCCTGACACCATCTGCACACGTAGCAAACTTTACAAAGAATTGTAAGAAAAAAGCATTGAAAAAAATTATAAATAATGATTCATTTTTATTGGTGGCAGAGGAAGACCAGATTTCAACATAGCTACAAAGTCAAGTCATTTGAAAGTTGCTATTAATATTTTAATTAATTTATATTATCTTAATAACTTTTTAAAATATTAATCAGCCTTTCCAGAATTGTAGAATGCATTGCATCATGGGGCTGTTTTAATAAGGGGACGTGTTAATACTTACATGGCATCCTTTTCGCTTAGTGATCGTAAAAAGTGACACAGGAAACCTTGTTGTCGTAATTTTCAAAATTCTTTCATTTCTTTATGCATAAAATGCCAACTAATCCATGAAACATCCCTAAAAATAGCCCCATAATGCAAGCTCATTTTATACAATTCCGGAAAGGCTTATTTATTATGCTTTTCTGTTTTGTCATTAAACAGTTGGGATGAAATGGCGCAGTATGACCTTCCAGCAATGTTGAACTTTGTTCTCCATAAAACTGGTCAACCAACCTTATACTACGCTGGTCATTCTCAAGGAACAATGATAGCATTTGCAGAGCTGTCCCACAACAAGGACCTCGCGAAGAAAGTTAAAGCCATGTTTGCCATGGGTCCTGTTGCTACTGTAGGGTACATTGAAAGTCCAATTAAGTTACTGGCAACTTTTCTTCCAGACATTAAGGTAAATTTTATTAGATCTGAAATTAGACAGACAGACAGACAGATTTATTTGCACCTCTAAATCTAAAGATATTTTTACAAATATATATCAATACATTTTAAATATTAATTATAAATAGATTGTTAATGTATAAATAGAAAATTACATATTTGAAATTTATATATGTATACAAGCTATTTACAAAACCAAATTGATAAATAATTATATAAATAGAAATGTAATAATTATTATATATAAATGTGAATTTTTGTAATATATATTATTATAAGTATATTTCTGTCTCCGCTATAACATAGTTGAGAAGCATGGGTGACATAGTGGTGAGATCACTCGCATCTCACCAATGCGACCCATGTTTAAAGCCATGACTACAAAAGCAACTTTTTGCCTGCACAGGCGACACAAATTAAAAAAATAAAAAACAATCTGTGGTGGCGACTACACAAGCAATGAATGCTGGTGATAAAGGCTGCCATTTAAGAAATGCAAAGCTTCGATTTGGGTTTTGCACCTTATTATTTATTTTAAGCTTTAGTCGCATCGTAAGTGCAAGGAAAAAGTTGGATGCGATTTTCACCTCGCGTTGGTGATTTCAAAAAATCCCATCACC
The DNA here is from genome assembly GCA_964019055.1 of Anthopleura xanthogrammica. NCBI lineage: Eukaryota > Metazoa > Cnidaria > Anthozoa > Actiniaria > Actiniidae > Anthopleura > Anthopleura xanthogrammica. Next base: position 1,047,876 of record OZ025219.1, on the reverse strand, counting down.
TTTGCAAGAAAGAAATCACTCATGTAGCCGCAGCTTGAGTTCTGCCAAGCTCAGTGTGTATGTCAGTAAAGTTGCTTGTTGGTTCTCTTATGTGCTTCAAGGGTTTTTCTCCAGTTTTCCTCCCTCAGCAAAAATCAGCTTCTAAATTCCAATTGGAATTTCAGTGGACGAATAGCTTACATGAACTGTGCAGAGGTGCCACTGATAAATAACATTTTTAAAAATCTATTTTTTTTGCAGGCCTTTTTTAGATTTTTTGGGATACGTGATTTTCTCCCCAATAACGAAATCATGAAGATACTGGCAGATCTGTTTTGTGGACCCATAGAAACAAGAGAATTTTGTTCTGATGTGATATTTCTTTTGGATGGCTTTGATGAGAAACAACTAAACAAGGTACTAAGGTGTTCCTATTTGAATATCGCTTATTAGATAAGGGACCTTTCATTTTTACCAGGGAGAGGGGGCAGTGGGATTTGTGAGTGGGGGGGGGGGGGGGGGGAGTCATTCATGAAATAATCAGGCTGAAGGCTGGGGGGCCACCAAAGGCTATCTAAGGTGCCACAAAAAATATCTGAGTCACGCAGCACTTTTACAATAAACGTAGAGGAAAAAAGGGAGGGGCCACTTTTTTATTACGTAGCAACAGAAGGAGGGGGGATCAGATGTTTTGTATAGGTTAACGAGAAAATCCCACTGCCCCCCCCCCCCCCCCGTGATAAAAAATGAACACTCCCTAATTAATTAAATCTAATCACATTTTGTTGAAAGGAATGCAAATATTGATTAATATTATCCAAATATTCTTACGTGGGCACACAGAGATTTTATCTTCGAGTGTTGAAAAGATCTCTCCAGAGAAGATGAAATTTGTATCTCCATGCGCCCATGTAATATTCTGTTTATTATATAATTATCAATTAAAAAGAAGAGAAAGCTTTTTCGAGTTTTTTTTCTTGCATAAGAAGTATGTAACCATAGTGATGATATCTTCACATGTGAAAATATCAAGTTTTTGAAATAAAGAAATATAGGTATTTCATTGATAAACATTATAATAATACTGAATATTAATCAATGGTATATTGTTTATGACAGACAAGGTTACCTGTTTATATTGCTCATACACCTGCGGGAACGTCCGTCAAGAATATGTACCACTATGCACAGGTAATTAACTGAAATAATTTAACAGAATTTATCACGTAATAAATCTTGAAAGTAACATGTTCCGAGGATGTTGCTTGTGTTATTTTTTCATTATATCAATATTAGCATATTTACTCATTTAAGCGCCACCTTTGATTAAAGCACCGCATTGGCATATGAGAGCAAAAATACTAGAGTGCCACCCTCGAATAAGCACTGCATTCATTCACAACAATTGCGGCACTTACAGTAATCAAAGCGTCACAAGACTAAACTGTTTGACAAGTCAAACTAAAAAACAAGTTCAGTAAAACTCACTCTAAACCAGCCTCAGAAATACAATGTTTTTCCAGTTTGAAGTGGCTGTGTTTTCATTACTTGTCATCATTAATTTTACAAATTTTATGATTTTTAAAGAGCACTGACCTCAAATAAACACCCCCTGAATAAGCGGCGCCCCCGAATTCAAATAAGCACCCCAACCAAAATACTACAAATTGAAAGAGTGCTGCGGCAGTGTATCAAGTAATTATGGTAACTCTTATCTTGATGTTTGTTGACAGAGCTATCGTTCAAAGAAGTTTCAGAAATATGATTATGGAACAGCTGGGAACAGGATAAAATATGGACAGGTAATCAAACCAATATCCTTATAATCATGATAGTAAAAAGGTTTAGAAAACAGTACAATGCATCCCATGCTCATGCATATCATAATCAATAGTAAAAAACAGTCCTTGTATTTTAAGAGGGTAGCTACAGTAGCACTTAAAAGCTTGAAGTTAAACGAATCTGTGGCCTTTTACTTAGTCTCAAATTGGAATTTAGAAGTTGATTTTTGTGGAGGGAGGAAAACTGAAGAACCCAGCTCAGAGAAAAACCCTCGAAGCACAGGAGAGAACCAGCAAACAACTCTACTCACATACGACACCAAGTCTGGTAATCAAACCCAGGTCATACTGGTGAGAGGCAAGCAATCTCACCTTTATACCACCCATGCTTCCCATTCATTCCATAGACCCTTTTCTGAATTTGATAAACAAGATGCATTGTGGTCTAGCTCTGGTTCAAACAACACCATATAAGGCATGATGAACAAATTAAAAGATGTTTGTACCCAAGCTAGACCACATTGCACCATGTTCGAAAAGGTATATGGCCATGTTATTTTAGAGATATACGAGATATACAGTATGTTCTGCACTTACAGCTAACTTTGGTGGGTAATTTATACTGCCGTGTTGCATAGGACACTAATAATTCATTAGTATATGTTGTCTTAGGGACTGTTCATTATTTATCATAGGGGAGGATGGATGAAAAAATAGAAAAGATACATTTTCCCCCAACCCCCCATCAGTATACCCAATTTTTTTCAGTACCCCATTTTTTTCAACATTTTGAAGGCTCTCCTATGTAATATGTAACTCATCAACTCATCATTTTCAGTGTCATTAAAATTTCAAGCCCCCCGTTTTTTCTCACCTACAGTATCCCCCACCTCTGATAAATAATGAACGGTCATCCCTAATAGTTTCTAAAGAAACATATTCCAACAAAAACCAAACATTTTTCTCTCAATGTTTTTCAGGACACACCACCACTGTATAACCTATCCACGTTTACGGTACCAACAGAGTTGTACTCAGGAGGTGATGACTGGCTTGCCGACCCAGAGGATGTCAGTCTGCTTTGCCAAGCAATAAAAAAGACTGTTGTCTATCATGAATACATAAAACCATGGCAACATTTAGATTTTATTTGGGGCCTTGATGCAGCTCCTCTTGTTTATGACAAGATTATACAACACATTAATGCTACGGAGCATTCAAACTATTCTTATAGAAAAAAGAACAACACTTGCCATAACCCTTAGGTACGGAGTGCAACAGACCCTTTTCGAATATGGTGTCAATGACGTCAAATGAGGATTTTAAGAATGTCCTGGTATCGAAACCACGAGCAGCAATGGTTTCCACTAGCAGCATCTGGGACTGGAATGCTCTGGATTTCAAAACACAATCATTATCACTCGTAACATCTGGGACATTCTCGGACTCCTCGTTTGACGTCATAGACGCCATATTCGAAAATGGTCTATAGACCCCTTTCACGTGACTTCATAGCAGCTCAATTTAAAAAGTAAAACAAAAGAATTTCAATCTCCTGAGAATTGGAACTTATTGTTTTGTCCTCCAAATTGAGCTGCATTCTGACGTGCTGCAAGGGGCTTACACTGTATTTAAGAACTCTCAAAGCAATTAGCCATTCCGAGGTTGAGGGAAAACTGGGTTGAGTTGGCGTTACAGTGCATTGTGGGACATTTATAGGGGACGAAATGGTGTTCATGTCATTTTGGAAATATTTTCCCTAAAACAGTCCCTCAGTGCGCTACAATCCCAACTTGCACTTCGGAATGGCTAATATGAGTAAATATTAATTATGAATTGTATGAAATGTTCACACAGTTTACACATAGTACACAGTCTAAGTAAATTTGTATAAAAATGTAATGTTGAAGTAGAGGCATCAATCAATCATTCTCTGACCAATTTTCTCTGAAAAATTAGATTCTTATTTTATGGCCGCCATTGACTTTCAGAAATAGAAACCTAATCTTACAGAATAATCACCACCATCAGAAAGACCACTGAAGCAGAAATATGTATTTTGGAAAGTTTCATTGCTGTAAATTGAATTCCAGTGAAGCTATTTGGAATCAAAATTACAGAGATTTGTATGCGTTCAATGATTACCCTTTATAGGCCTTTTGCAACAACAGGTCACATGACCCTTCCCCCTTAAATCGAGCAGCCTGGTCAAAATGAACATCAGAAATGAAAAGAGCACCTCAATATTAGTAAGAAGGCGAAATCTCAGCACAGAATGTGACACGAGGGAACAGTGAACAGTGATACCATTGGCTGTGGGCTCCCTATGTATAAATATAGGCAGAACACATGCATAGTTGCATCAGTAATCGTGAAGCTAACGGTACCGGTCGCACGAGAAGGTGTACCATATCAGCCGGGAGGTAACGTTAGTTGGTTTATCTTAGATGATTGGACAAGGAATGTCCTGATATAACTTTACTTGGCGTTTTCCCCACCCTTCCTCCCTTATACTTCGGTGCAGGTAGCCTTGTGCTCCTTCTACTGCTGACTCGCATTTTTCCCATAACTCAGTATTTACGTAGTCGTAGAGCATTGTTGCACCTTGAATAGATCACTACATTATATACAAGACCCGGGTTTATATTACCTCAATGTATCTGGGGGGGGGGGGGGCATTATTTTTGGAGAGAAATTTCCGTTAAAACATAAATACGCTGGGGCAAATAGCCGTCACCCCCTCCCTAGCCCTCTACACATGTCATTGAATTTTAATTAGTTAATTTCTTAACGTATGGGTTTTTTTTTTTTTACCTATAAACTAAAAAAAGATGAGAAAACATAAGAAATCCTTAAACTGATAAAAAGTTAACATAGTCATAATCATACGCAGATGCCGAATATATCTTGCTGTTTGTAAAAATCTATTGATTGCTCCAATGAGCTTGAAGAACGAGGTGTGACGCAAGTTGCTGTCGCTAGAGGACTAGAGGTCAAGGGAAAAATCCCATGTTTATTATGCGTGAGAAAAACATACTTCCAGTTTCTTCGAATACCTACCTCATAATCATACGCAGATGCCAAAGATATCTTGCTGTTTGTAAAAATCTATTGATTGCTCCAGTGAGCTTGAAGAACGAGGTGTGACGCAAGTTGCTGTCGCTAGAGGACTAGAGGTCAAGGGAAAAATCCCATGTTCATTATGCGTGAGAAAAACATACTTCCAGTGTCTTCGAATACCTGCCTGATTCGTATGGCATCGAAATTTGTGTGGATTTTGAGTTGATAAGATGTGAATAAGATGTAAAAAAAAGTTTATGAAGAAAGACAAGTGATGTCTATTCTAAATTGGCAGTCGAAGAAAGCGTCTTCAGAATATCAACGATGTTTTGGAGAGCTTTCGATGATCGAACAACAACCATATTATGTTTGATTATGGACCACTGCATTATTCTTTAGGTATGTATAGTAGTTAAGAAGTTGCTCATAATGACGGAGAATGGCCAAACCATCTTGGGCCAACAGTTGTGGTTCTTTTAAAAGAAGTATCAGCGCGAATTCGTGTGTTAATATTCTACGTTTATGAAGGTTGAAAGTGTTACGAGATTTGACTCATCACATACCAACAGATAAATGAATATTAATTGAAATGAATCATAATTTCTGAATGTTATGATCATTTCTATTCATCGTTTATATTAGCATCAGTATCAGAGAAATCACTTTGATAAAAAGTTATGAAAAAGAGTACTTTTCTACTTGTGTTCTTGTTGTTTTGAACCGGTGTAATAGCTGGTAATAGCTGTTTGTACTAGGAACAGAATGCATCAAAACTTGACATGTTTATAAAGTTTATAACCTTGTTAGGATCATTTCTATTCATCGCTTATATTAGCATCAGTACCAGATACAAATCACTTTTACTTATGAAAAAGGGACGCTTTTTGATCGGATAATGGATGTACAAATTTCGTTTTTGGTGATTCCGAGTTTTAGTATTCCATGAATATTTTCTGGATTCCGTATTACGGCCGGATTCCAATTTCCAGGTTTTATGCTCCTTAATTTATCTTAATGTTTGATTTTAGATGACTGTGGAATACCAAGTAAAGCCGAAGATGGATATTTTAGTAAAGGAGATAGTTATGTTATGCAAGAACTTTACTTTTGTAAGGTTTTGCTTTGCATCGGCCTACGTGTTGCAAGACGACCTTGGACTTCCAACTGAAAAGCTGATTTGTCTGCACAAAGAATGCATAGAGATGGCTAAACACTGTAATGATATAAGTACCATGGTAAATTCTTGCACGCAGTTCGTATGGCAGAGCAACAGCATAGGTAGACATGCTGATTCACTGAGGTGTCTGACGGAAATATTACCGTCAGCTGTAGTAATACCAAGTTATGAGTTAATAGTTCATCAATATTTGTCATTGACATATGGGGAGCTCAAAGAGTTTGACAACGTTGTCTTGCACGCCAAGAAATTGATTGGGATCGCTCGAAATATAGGCGATAAAGTAAACGAAATCCGTGGAAATGTTATGATGGGAATTGCATATTCATTCTTAGCTTGTTATGATGATACAATTGACAGCTTCAAAAAATGTCTTGAAATTGCCCAGAAAACTGATAGTGCAGAAGGCGAGGTGTTTGCATATCGCGGTATAATGTTAGCATATAAATCTATGCAGAAACATGATGACGCTATTCTGTATGCACACAAGTTCCTTGAATGCGCCATGAAAACCAACGATCAGAAGGCCATGATGAATGCATACTTAGAGCTAGGAGAAGCACATCTTGCCTTGAATCACTATCAAGATGCCACCGACTTTGGAAAAAAATGCATTGAAATAGCAAGAGAAATAGAAGACATATATGGTGAAGTCCAGGCTTACCTATTAATGGGGAAGATATATAAAGCTCTTTCCGACTACGACAATGCAATTATCTATTGCAATAAGTGTATTGAGCTTCCACTAATAACTATTGGCGATAAACGTGCTGAGTCTGATGCTTATAGCACACTTGGAGAGATGTATTATTTCTTGAAAAAATACGATGATGCCATTTCCAACTGTAACAAGTGTATTCACATCGACAAGAAAGATAATGAAGATAAAGTTTTTGACGCTATTGCGTATTTTACTTTGGGAAGAGTAAACAAGTCTTTGGAGAAATACGATGAAGCCATTCAGAATTACAAGCAATGCATCGACATCGCGAACCGTATTGGCCGCGGAAAGGAGATGGGAATAAGAGCGTGTTTGCATATCGGTAAGATATATGAGACACTGGAAAAGTACAATGATGCAGTGTATTACAGTAAGAAATGCATCGAGATGGCACAGGAAACTGGCGAAAAAAAAAACGAGATGGAAGGACATTATCATCTTGCACACGTATATATGGACTCGATGCAGTTGAATGATGTGTCTCTGAGTATAGATGCAGGTATGGCGATTGCTACAGAGCTTGGAGACAAAAAAATGGAAGAATATTTCGGAGTAATTCGTTATTCACTTTATGAAATTGTTGGTTTAGTTGACATAAAAAATGCTTGTGATGTACGTGGCCCATTAAAGGAATTATTAGACGTATCAACATGTTCTGAAGATGATCTCTTAGAGGATCTTGCCCAAGCGGTGAAGACAGGCGACAAAAAAAAGAAAATGAGAGCTTCCTACAGGCTTTACAGATTTTATTATTCCAAAAATGATTATGAAAAAGTAATCAATTGCCTTGAGCAAATAAAGGAGATGGACTTCGGGCGTACTGTGAACTTATTCTGTTTCACTGAAATCGGAAACTCGTATCAGCTGCTGGGTCAGTATGAGATGGCTTTACGCTGTTTCAAAGAAGGGCTATCCACTGCTGAGTCTTGTTCTGATAATTCCCTCCCATTCCACTTCTATTATGACATTGGTCAATTATTGGTTTTTTTAAACAAAGATCTGAACTTGGCAGAACGTTATCTAAGAGAAGCTATACGATACTTTGAAGCAATCTTTACGACACTTGGTAAACTTGATGAATTCAAGATCTCAATTTTTGACCAATATATTAGTAGTTATAAGCTGTTGGCATTACTGTTAATCAATGGCGAACAGGTCAAGGAAGCGATTTTAGTGTTAGATCGTTGTCGTGCTAGAGCATTGAAAGACCTCATGATTTCAAACTTCAAGATGGAACAAGAGGGGAACAATGATGAACATCTAGAGTACAGCGATGTCTTGTCTCTGGTCTCAAGAAATGACTTCAGCATTTCCTATTACTCACTTTGTTTTGAAAATTTTTTGAAGTTTTTTTATTTTGAAGGTGAGTTAAATTTGCATATTTCAAAACATTCACATGAAGATAATATAAACGATTTCCTACGGATGTTTGTTGATGCGTTGTTTGACGAGATGGGTGTTCGTGAGGTGGTCAACTGTGAGGATAGGTCCTTGGACAAACCACAAGATATTCAAAAAGAACAAAAAAGAAGCGAAGAAGAATACGAGGGACTCAATCAACCGACTGCATCACTGCTTAACCTAGGCCTCGATTCTAAAAGAGGAGAATCAAATGAGAATAGTGCTGAAACGAAAGAATCTACTCTAGAAGTTCTATTTGGTATCTTAGGATGTGATAGAATACTATCGTCGAAGCAAGACGAGGTTCTTGTTATTCCTGAAGGTCCCTTATACAAGGTGCCTTTTCCCGCCTTACGAGATCCTCGCACGGGAAAGTATTTATCAGAGACAAAGCGTATTAGACTGCTCCTTCATTAGCGACTTTAAAGGCGTTGCAACAAAGTTCTGCATATCATGATATGACGAAAGGCGCACTGGTTATTGGAGATCCTCTTGTTGGGAAGGTCATGTTTAATGGTGAAGACAAAGAGTTTGATCCCTTGGAACATGCATTGGTTGAGGCACGTGCAGTAGCCAATTTATTTCATGTGACACCATTGACTAGAGAAACAGCTACAAAATCAGCCGTTATTGAAAGTTTAAAACAAGGAGTAACTGTCGTTCACATTGCTGCACACGGCAGTCTGACCAAAGGTACGATAGCACTTGCACCTTCTCCTGAGATAAGAGCAACAAAGATCCCAGATGAAGAGGATTACATGCTGACCATGGCTGACGTACAGCAGGCTCAAGTACGTGCACAGTTAGTTGTTTTAAGCTGTTGTCACAGTGGACGTGGTGAAATCAGAGCTGAAGGAGTAGTTGGCATGTGTCGAGCCTTTCTAGCGTCAGGTGCTCGTGCAGTGGTAGCGTCTCTGTGGGCCATCGATGATCAAGCAACACTCGAGTTCATGGTAGAATTCTATTTTCGTTTAATAGAAGGTAAGAGTGCGAGTGTAAGTTTGCAACAAGCGATGGAGGAAATAAGGAATTGCTACAGCGAACCAAAGTACTGGGCACCATTTTTTCTCATGGGTGATGACGTCACTATTAAATTGTAGTTGTTAAGGCGCAATACTGATCATGTGACTTCACCGAGTCACGGGAGTGATGCGTATTGTAGGTTTAAAGGTCGTCTTTCTGATCATGCAGATCATTTATTCGTTGTTTCAAAAATCAATACATTAATAGATTATAGTCCTCTTTTCACACGGCATTATTATAATTATCGCAAATTTTTTTTCTCTTCTATTTCCTTATTCATTAATTATATTTTTTTCTTAAGGGTTTCTTGAGGGATGGTTAGTATATTTTACATGGGTTGGGTTTGGGTGATACGCCTTGTAGGGGACTTAATGTTCTATTGTGTTATCACTTGCCTTTGGCAAATTGATTAAATAAAAAAATCAATTTAAAAAAATCAATGTTTTATAAGAGTAAATATGTAAAGAAATCACGAAGACACTAACGCAAGATTATCTAGTAAATCAATGTATATAATGTAATTACTTTAAACAGAACTTCAATTGAGCAGCAATGACATCACAGCAAGGCTCTAGTACTTGGAACTAAACTTTTACGCAGGAAGAGAAACCAGTGAAACTGCGGACAAAAACCTTGAATCACTGATTCACAGGAGAGAGCCTACACGAACTATACTTATATGTCTAGGAATCGAGTTGAGAGACAGCACATTAGCAATGTGTACACTACTTGCTTACCTATGAAAGGAAATGTATCAAATAGATATCTATCACGTCTTAGTAGCCATGTATCCTGAAATGAAACCAACAGTAAGTAACAGAAATAATCGCTTTTTATTAGCATTTTAAAAACTATTAAAATAAAAGTATTGTGTATTACATTTTTAGTATTTTCATGTATTACGATTACAAGATAAATGGAAAGGAAGCCACTTTGGAATATAAATTTATGAATTTTGGTAAATTTTTTCACTGTTGTATAATTTTCCTACATGATATAAATTTGCTATCAATGGCATTATCGTCATATTGTCACCAACAACATACAGTCATTGTCAAAAACGTTGTCCTGTGAAAAAAGACTTAAAGACCAAAAGAAGTATCACGTGATGATTTGTTTATTTGTTTTAAACGATATAAATTCGTGTTTCAAACTCTATAATGAGTAACAATGAACAGAGAATAATAATCATGAGCTCTACTTATACAATGATTCTGATATCGAGCATTTAGAGCGAGTGTATTAGGAATCACGTGACATTTCTTTTGGTCTAAATGTCTTTTTTGGTGGACAACATTAATGACATTGACTGTATATTTCAATAGTTGGTAGAATCCTACAAAAACGACTGATAATACATTTTTTGTTGGATATGGTAATTTTTCGTTGGATATCAATTATAAGATGAGATTTTGTCCAAATAATTCAAACTTATTAATGTTGAATCGTGTTGGTTTGTTTTTGTTTACATGATGAATATTTCAGAGCACGTGTCATTCCCTAGAGTATCATTTCTTTGTTTAACGGTTACACATGAGAAGACACATGAACATGGATACAACTCTAACAAAGAATCTTATTCAAAAGAGAATGACACGTGGTCTGAAATGGGAAAACATTACACGTGCACCAAGGTAAAGAGGTCTATAGACCCCTTGCACGTGACGTCAAAACAGCTCAATTTGGTGGACAATACAAAATAATGTCAATCTCCTGAGAATTGGAGTCTATTGTTTTGTCCTGCAAATTGAGCTGCATTCCAACGTACTAAAAGGGTCTGTGGCCCATATTCATTTTAAGAAAGGTCGTTTTACCTGAAGTATTTGTAGACAGCAAAATCTTTGGACGAAAATGGTCCCTTTTTGCTCTTGTTGCGTACTCCAATAATAAAGGGTCTGACAAGAAAAAAAATAATATGCTAATGCCGTGGTGCATGGAGACAGGGTGGTGCGTGCGACTCATGCAAAGCGCACAGCCATAATGTCATATTTGCCATGAATCATTTAACTGACTGAACCATGCATAATGATCCTAAGCATCAACTCCCTTGGTAATTCCTAAAATAATCAGAAAAATGAAAAATACACTAATTTCTGTGGCATATCCTCCTTTGTAGATGTCCACTAGTGCGGAGGGACAAGGGGACCAACACCAAGAACATTTCGAAGGAGGCTACTTTGGCGGTGTTCACAAACAATCGAAAGTTAAGTTTGGGCAATTTGATCTTGTTGCGCCGTCACAATGTTTGACAGACTTAAGAGTAGCTAGTGTGACATGCAAAACGCAACACTGTTTCCCGGCGGAAAAATTACCAAACGAAACATGGTTTTCTGGGAATCCCATGATCGTCATATAACACAATTGCCTAACAAGTCGTCCAGCTCTGAAAATGAAAACTCCAACTAGTTTTATTTTTCTGAGGAAGTCGACAAGTTTTGAAATGTTTTTTGAAGGCAAAAGATATAGAAAAATAGTCACGCAAGCTCGTCTAATTTTCTTTGATCAGAAACATGCGATTTTCTCGTGAAAACTGCCTCTACCACCTAAAGATCATCGTCTAGATCAACATCTGGATGTTTTGAACAGTTTAGGATGAGAGCTCAAAAATATATTATTGAAGAGATTTATAGAGTTTAGTATGGGATTTTGCCGTCATGAGTAAACAGTCTCGTTTTGATGTAAAATCAGAAAATAAGAAAGAATTGTAACTCCCTAAGGAAATAACATTGTGCCATAAAACTTTCACACTTTTCTTCAGTATAAGTGTTAAACCTTGAAATTAAGAAATTTGGAAAATTAAACTCTATGAACTCTTCAATAATCTTTTTGACCTCTTGTCCTAAACTATTAAAAACATCCAGATATGTGATCTGGATAAGTTGTTTTTCACAAGAAAGATCCCATAACACCTTTATTAAACAGGGTACACCAATACCAGGCTGATAATTCTTTATAATCTTCAGGTGCTCATCCTTCTGATCTAAGAAATCAGTTTGTGTGAATAAGGTCTATAGTTTCCTTATGGAAATATAGATTTACAGATTTTGTCACGCGATACTTTAATGACCGGAAAAAGATATTGATTCCATTTTGACCCCAGGGTTGGAAACAATAGAAATTACGTCACGGAGGTCAGGGGAAAAGTCCCTTGTTTATCAGACAAGTTTGATCAAGCGTTCACAATGAGTTTGAAGAAGACGTCGAGGCTGTTTGATCGAAGAAAATGTGAATAGCTTTGAATTGATGTTCCTCAACGTTGATGGATTCTACCTCTTTAAAGTGCTATCAATTCAAGTAAAGGTAGGCACTCTTTTTCATGACCAGACTTGTATGAGAAAACTTAAAATATCACAAAGTAAAAATGTAATACTAGTTTGGGATTTGTCATGACTTCTACTCGGATTATTGCAATAGTTTCGTTCAATTTAGCTCAACGGCTGTTGAAATGTTTCTTGCCGATGATAAAATATGGCTTCTCTAAAGACGTGCGATACAATGAGGTGAACAGAACTTTGTTTGCGGATCGATCCACAGGATTTGAGAAAATAACGATTCTTACTTGGCTGTAACTTGTAATTTACTTTGTTCGATTTTCCTGGAATAAAGTTTTAAATAATTGTTATATTCGGATACAGATATGTGGATATGTGATGTTAAACAATACTTACAAGCATATCGGCAGCTATTACTGTTAAATACAGGCAATATTTTTGATGGTCTAAAACGGCCTTTAAGAATTGATTGATCAACACAAGTCTCTTCGTCCGTTCAAACTTCAGTGAGGAGGTTTCTACGGACGTTTCGAAGACTCGCCGCTCGGTAAATATTCATCGATAATCACTGAGCCTGAGGTGAATAATTGTTTTAGTATAAATAAAAAGGTGATTATTTCAAAAAAGAAAGAAGGAAACAACATTGAAAGTGAAAATATTTTATTTTTTAAAAGCGCGACAGCCATTTTGTCCGAAAAGGTGATTATCGGCTGATAATCCGAGATAGAAAACCAATCAGAGCGCGCGATTTTGTATAATCACCTTTGTATTTATACTAATAAACAATTATTGGATGAGGTTGAGCATGATATCGTAAATTATCAAGACCAAGGCCATGTTATCTGCCGAAGCCGTTGGCTGATTTTTTTATGTTTTATTATACATTTTGTAAACTAAGAATAACAATTTAATTCTGCTTTCGAAAAAATAGGAAACGTATTTCCATTTCCATTGTGACCTTTGAACTCGACATGATAAATGTATTATCTGTAGTTATCAAACTCATTAATATTCATAAGGCCAAACACAATAGAAAATCACAACCATGACCGAGTTTTTAAATCGGCAAGAGATTCGTCCTGATTTGCATACAACTTTAACTCAGATTTTCTCGGCGAAAAGTGCTTTTAACTTGAAAATTTAAGTAACACATGACCTAACTATCCTAAACCTTTGATAACTGAAATAAAAACATTCGCGTCCGACCTTTATGGGGCTAAAAAGGCTCGCCTGCGGCTCGCCATTTTAAATCCCCATAAAGGTCTCCCGCTCATGTTTTATCTATCACGTAAAACCTACAGATAATATATTTATCATGTCGAGTTCACACGATATCAGGAATTGGCTGAGGGCTCTCGGCCAATGAGAAGCGAGATAGTAAGTAAAATGTATAATAATATATATTATCTGATATTCTTCTATTAGACATCTACTGTGGTATACGAAGAAGAGCCCATGAAATAAAATTCTATGCTCACCAACTTAGAAGGTCCAAGATGCGAAAAGCTTGCGTATGTTTTTCGTTTTGCTATTTGAAAGCATTTTGGCGGAAAAATAACGTCATAAAGCAACAGTTAAAACAACTTTTTTTACACAAATGAAACTTTTATTTTTGTTTCTTAAAGTGCGGACACACTTACCGGGACCACTTGAACAAAAATGACCAATCAGATAACACCTTAAAACAATGACATTCAAACAAAAAATGTCTGGGCCAATCAGCTTTAAGAATTACTTTAATACTGGAATTCTTACAAAGTCTTTGTCTAGGATTTACTATATTATTGCTTGGAAATAGGGATTTTTTGAAGACAGGAGGACAGAAAATATTTCCTTTATCGACGTGGGATCAGTAGACCTTTCACGACTGGGTTTTCGTCAGAAGCTACGTTCATTTTCGATGCTGTTTTGTGTTCTTGTGGTCCGGGTTTACCTAATTAATGTGAGAACGTGATGATCTAATTGGCTAATACTGTTATCAGTTCAATCTGTCTAGTGGTCTCGGTTAGTGTGTCCCCATAATAGTTAACTTAAATGGCGAAACATCAAAATATATTTCCCATTGAAATTTTGAAATGGCCTTCGTAAGCAGAGTGAAATGTGCCTCTTAGAATTATAAAATAGGCAAAAAATATTTTGACCGTTACATTCTTACGTCAATTTCCCACCAAAAATCTTTGAAATTCCCAACTCAAAAAAAAAAAAAAAGCATTGGAAACAGGGATGGAGTAATTGTAGAAAGTTTGATCGGATTTTTGATCGGATAATGCTTGCATGTAAAATTTGTGCTTTTGGTAATTCCGATAAGTATTCCATTAATTTATTCCGGATTCCGGTTTCCAGGTTTTACGCTAACCCGTGTATTTATCATAATGTTTGATTTTAGATGACTGTGGAATAACAAGTAAAGCCGACGATGGATATGTTCAAGAAGATTACTTTTGTAAGGTTTTGCTTTGCATCGGCCTACATGTTGCAAGAGAACCTTAGACTCTCAACTGAAAAACTGATTTGTCTGTACAAAGAATGCATAGAGATGGCTAAACACTGTGATGATATAGGTGCCTTGGTGAGTTCTTGCATGCAGTTCGTATCGCATAGCAACAGCATAGGTAGACATGCTGATTCACTGAGGTGTCTGAAGGAAATATTACCGTCAGTTGTAGTAATGCCATATTCTGAGTTAATAGTTCATGAGCATTTGTCCTGTACATATGATAAGCTCAAAGAGTTTGACAACGTTGTCTTACACGCCAAGAAATGGATTGCCATTGCTCGAAATATAGGCGATAAAGAAAAAGAAATCAGAGGGAATCTTGTAATGGGAATTGCATTTTCATCCTTAGATTGTTATGATGATGCTTTTGACAGCTTCAAGAAAAGTCTTGCAATTGTCTGGGAAACTGATAGTGCAGAAGGCGAGATGATGACATATAAATGTATAATGTTAGCATATAAATCTATGCAGAAATATGATGACACTATTCTGTATGCGCACAAACTCCTTGTTTGCGCCAAGAAAACCAACGATCAGAAGGCTATGCTGACTGCATACTTAGAGCTAGGTAGAGCACATCTTGCCTTGAATCACTATGAAGATGCCACCGACTTTGGGAAAAAATGCATTGAAATAGCAAGGGACATAGAAGACAGATGTGATGAACTCTCGGCTTACCTATTAATGGGGAAAATATATAATGCTCTTTTCGACTATGACAATGCAGTTATGTATTACAAGAAGTGTATTGAGCTTGCAATAACTATTGGCGATAAACGTACTGAGGCTGATGCTTATAGAGTACTTGGAGAGATATATTATTTCTTGGGGAAATACGATGATGCCATTTCCAACTGTAACAAGTGTGTTCACATCGACAAGGAAGATAAAGCAGCTGACGTTATTGCGTATTTGACTTTGGGAAGAGTAAACCAGTCTTTGGAGAAATACGATGAAGCCATTCAGAATTACAAGCAATCCATCGACATCGCGAACCGTATTGGATGCGGAAAGGAGGCGGCG
Organism: Anthopleura xanthogrammica; assembly: GCA_964019055.1. Taxonomy (NCBI): domain Eukaryota; kingdom Metazoa; phylum Cnidaria; class Anthozoa; order Actiniaria; family Actiniidae; genus Anthopleura; species Anthopleura xanthogrammica. The sequence goes on along the minus strand of OZ025219.1, from coordinate 1,031,942 downwards.
GTAACAGCATGTTTGTATCTAGGAGAGATATATGAGACACTGAAACAGTACAATGATGCAGTGTATTACAGTAAGAAATGCATCGACAGGGCACACGAAACTAACGACAAAAAAACTCAGATGAATGGACATTATCTTCTTGCAAGCATTTATATGATCACGATCCAGTTGAATGATGCGTCTCTGAGTATAGATGCAGGTATGGCGATTGCTACAGAGCTTGGAGACAAAGAAGCTGAACAAAACTTCAAAGTAATTCGTTCTTACCTTTATTGTGCAATTGGTTTGCATGACGAGGCTTATGATATACCTGCCTCAGTATATGAATTATTCGAGGTACCAACATGTTCTGAAGATGATCTCTTAGAGGATCTTGTCCAAGCGGAAATAACAGGTGACAAAGGAAAGAAACATCGGGCTTTCCTCAGGCTTAACAGTTTTTATCTTTCCAAAAACGATTATAAAAAAAATATCAATTGCCTTGAGCAATTAAAGGATATGGACGTTGATCCTCCTACTAACGTGTTCTGTTTCACAGAAATCGGAAATTCGTATCATTTAATGGGCCAGAATGACAAGGCCTTACGCTGTTTCAAAGAAGGGTTACCCACTGCTGAGTCTTGTTGTAATAATGTGCAACGATCCCTGTTCTATTATGGCATTGGTAAATTATTGTTTTCATTAAAAAAAGAACTGAACTTGGGAGAACGTTATCTTAGAGAAGCCATACGATGCTTTGAAGCAATCTTTGCCGCACTTGGTAGTCGTGATGAATTCAAGATCTCAATTATTGACCAATACATTGATAGTTATAAGGTGTTGGCATTACTGTTAATTAATGGCCAACAGATGGAGGAAGCGCTTTTAGTGTTAGATCGTTGTCGTGCAAGAGCATTGAAAGACCTCATGATTTCAAACTTCAAGATGGAACAAGATGGAAGCAATGATGAACATCTAGAATACAGCGATGTCTTGTCTCTGGTCTCAAGAAATGACTTCAGCATTTCCTATTACTCACTTTGTTTTGATGATTTTCTCAAGTTTTTTCTTGGAGGTGAGACAAATTTGCAGTTTTTAATTTGTAAAAATCCTTCCATAAAGAAATACGTCGATACGTTGTTTGACGAAATTGGTGTTCGTGAGGTGGTCAACTGTGAGAATAGGTCCTTGGACAAAGAACAAGATATTCAAAAAGAACAAAAAAGAAGCGAAGAAGAATACGAGGGACTTAATCAACCGACTGCATCACTGCTTAACCTCGATTCTAAAAGAGGAGAATCAAATGAGAATAGTGTTGTAATCAAAGGATCTACTCTAGAAGTTCTATTTGGTATGTTAGAATGTGATAGAATACTATCGTCGAAGCAAGACGAGGTTGTTATTATTCCTGAAGGTCCCTTATACAAAGTGCCTTTTCCTGCCTTACGAGATCCTAGCACGGGAAAGTATTTATCAGAGACAAAGCGTATTAGACTTGCACCTTCACTGGCAACCTTAAAGCACTTTGAAGATTTCTCAACGGACCAAACCAGCAATGCTGAACCTTTGATTATTGGTGATCCTTTGGTTGGGAAAGTTATGATGGATGGAGAAGAACGGGATATTGAACTTTTGCCAGGTGCAAGAGAAGAAGCCGCAGAGATTTCTGTGTTACTCAATACCCCTGCGTTATTGACAAAACATGCCACAAAACCCGCCGTCATAAAAAGATTACAAGAAGGAGTATCTGTTGTTCACATTGCTGCACATGGTATCCTATCAAAAGCTACCATCGTACTTGCACCTTCTCCTGAGATAAGGGCAACAAAGATCCCAGATGAAGAAGATTACATGCTGACCATGGCTGAAGTACAGCAGGCTAAAGTACGTGCACAGTTAGTTGTGTTAAGCTGCTGTCACAGTGGACGTGGTGAAATCAGAGCTGAAGGAGTAGTTGGCATGTGTCGATCCTTTCTAGCGTCAGGTGCTCGTGCAGTGGTAGCGTCTCTGTGGGCCATCGAAGACGATGCAACATTCGAGTTCATGCAAAAATTCTATCTTAGTTTAAAAGATGGAAAGAGTGCGAGTACAAGTTTGCAACAAGCAATGAAGGAAATGAGGAACACTACCAGCTACAGCAAACCAAAGTACTGGGCACCATTCTTTCTCATGGGTGATGACGTCATTCTTAAATTGTAGTCAGTTGAAAAGCACAATACTGATCATGTGACTTCGCGGAGTCACGTGAGTGATGCGTACTATATATATATATATATATAGGTATATCAAGCCGATTATGCACATCATTTTTTTGTTCAGAAGTAGCTTCTCTCAGTTATGTTGAGATATAATAAACATGTAAATAGATCACGAAGACACTTCTAGTACAATTAGGTAACATTAATTAGTTAATTATATCCATTTTGTAAACACTGTTGAATTTAATTGCACTATTTTTTCACTATTTTGCTCGTCATCTGATTTGAACCATTCAAAAGAGAGACATGTCATTTTCTGACCAATCATATCAAGGAATCCATTTGAGTGTTGAGCTTCCTGCTTCTTGACGAAACACCGACTGTTAGAAAAAGTTTTTGAAGATTTTTGGAACCAATTTTAGCATTAAAAAAGTCGTGAAAAATGTTTCAAAATTAAGACCAGCTGATCACGTAAAATTGTCAAAAGTATGTTTTTAAAGTAACTGCTCAAATAAGTTGAAAATATTTCAGCGAAAAACTCAAACATATCTCCATTTGACTTCTTAGCGAGTGTTTGTCGAAAGTGGTTTTGCTCCTCAGTCATTTTACCGTCGAAACTCATAGGAATCATTGTCGTTAAGTAAAAGAAGTTTTTTAAAGAAGAAAATCTGCTGAACTTCGTGGCTGTTGAAGGACTACGTGAGGGAATTCTGAAAACATTAATTTTCAGTTTCGATAAAACATAGAAGCTGTAAATAGGCATTGGCACTTTTTGTTGCTATTAAATGTAAGTAGAATCGATAATTAAGCTTAATTTTGTACAGTGTTTTAGTAAATCGTAAAATAATTAAGTTTTGGGAACAGTTTTTGTCATAAAAATGAGAATTGCTCTATCACGATAAGCTTACTAGTTCTCCTGACGGAATGTATTTGAATCGACTGCTTGTTCTTTGATTGTAAATCATGTGTTGAACCAGAAAAAATCCACTGTATCTTGTTAGTAATAATTTGCAGTTTTGTTCAATATTGAATTCTGAATCTCAAAGAAACTTTAAAATTCTGCTTGTGAAAATGCATGTATGAAGTCTATGAGGTATGGCTATTATTTATAAACTCGAGTTCAAGGAGTAATTTTGTCAGATGACTATAATGAAGGCCATCTAGCTGTTTATATATTTTGGATCATAACCATGCATTTAGTCGTTAACGGGCATTTCTTATACGAAACTGGAACAATATAGAATTACTCAAACACTTTGAATTCTCTTATCAAAAATAATTAGTACAACCTGAATTTCATGGGGGAGGGGGTGGGTCTCTCTGCGCCATGCTCGACGTCCATCAAATCAGCAGCGCACTGGAATCATTCCCTCGAGTTAATACGTGATGGATTTTCACCCAGAAAACTCACTATCTCATTCTAACTTCATAACAGAAGATATTTTATGTCTTAAGGTAAGGTATATCTCACCGTTTTCCCTGTTCTTGTCCTCGATGGATGGATACTCGTGGCTCAACCAACGGCCATATTGCAACTCGTGGTAAAACGTTGCTAAAACTCCATACAGACTGCCAAGTCTAAAACAAGACAATAAAAGAATGTCTTTTGAACTCATTTCAGGTTTTGGTTGATACATTTTCGTCTTTTATTACGTGTATATTTTGTTTGATAAGCTTCTGTAGTCCAACGACGAAATTCCCGCCAAAAAATGCCGAACAGTAAAATTTAAAAAATGGTTAGTTACCATGGATACAGCCACAGGAAGCCCAAATTATCATTTATGAGCTGCATGCAATGATCGTGATGATATCGCTGAAGAAAAGAGGTGAAATTTTTTAGAAATATATCAGTACCTTTCTTGGGGAAGCATATTTTTGGAGAGAAATTTGCGTTAATAAATGAATACGCTGCGGAAGATAACCCCCACCCCCACCCCCAACGAATGAATTAACCTTCGTGACCTATAAGCTAAAAAAATTGAAGCAAATATTAGAAATCCTTATAACTCCATACAGACTGCCAAGTCTAAATAAGACAATAAAGGGGTGTCTTTTGAAGTCATTTCAGGTTTCAAGGCATAAATTGTGAAGGGTTTTTTAGCTGCTTGGGTCAACCTTCGTGAACTATAAACTACTAAGGAAAAAAAATTATTAAAAAAAAATATTTAAGGAAACCTTGATGTGAAATGTAACCATAGACCCTAATCATATGCAGATGTGAAATATATTTTGCTCTTCGTTCACATAACAAAATTTGAATTGCCCCAATGAGCTTGAAGAACGTGTTGTGACGGCCAGCTGCTCAGTGTCGCTAGAGGTGATCAAGGGAAAATCCCATGTTAATCATGCATGAGATGTACGTAAGTACTTTCGGTTTCTTCGTTCGTTTGACATCGAAATTTATGTGGATTTTGAAATGAAAATATGCGAGTAAGAAGTTTATGAAGAAAGACAAGTGCTGTCTACCAAATTCGCAGTCAAAGAAAGCGTCTTCAGAATGTCAACGATGTTTTGGAGAGCTTTTGATGGTCGAACAACAACCATATTTTGTTTGATTATGGACCACTGCATTATTCTTTAGGTATGTATAGTAGTTAAGAAGTTGCTCATAATGACGGAGAATGATCACAGTATCTTGTGCTGATATCTTTTTGGTTTTAATGCCGTTTATATGTTACTAATTTTAGGAAGTAAGAGCGTGGATTTGTATGTTCACAATTTCATTTTCGATGAAAGAGATTTTTCTCATAACGCACCAACAGATAAAAAACTAAGCCAGATCAAGTCGAGTCTACAAGTCAAATATAAATTCTAATTTGCACATGTTATCGATAGAAGTTTCCCTTCAGTAGCATATTGGACTAAATGATTAGAGATTCGAATAAGAACTGCTGTTGTACATGATGGATTTGTTTCCTTTTTGATGTCTACAGCATCATCAGGGACTGATAAATTATTAATTCGTATTCGAATATGGTGTTTCTTATTAAAACTGTTCGCATGGACTTAAAACTTTCTCTAGAAATAAATGAACTATTCTTCCAAAGTATTTTGGCAGCGTTTTAGAGTTAGAGAAGTTTATGTTTTTAAGCTGAAATCGACCGATCGCGACGATTTGGAATCCCTGCGAAAGAGCGAAAGTGTATCGGTTGCATTGTGTGTTACTGATACGACCGTTAGATACAATACCTGAAAGCGACATTTGTGAAAACTTTTTCTTTGCGGAGTTAGAATTTTTCTTGTACAGGTGCTTTCAGTAGAATAGTTTGAACGATTTCACCTTCCTAGCAATTTCAAAATTATCTCTCAAACGAACGAATGAATACAGCTAAGGTAAATAGATATTGTAGGTAACGTTTAGCAGTAGTTTGACATTATTTTGCGAACGCGAAGGATTTTTTTGTTCTGCTATAGCTTCCAGTATCATAATAAGCGGTCACAGAATGTTTTTGCGATTTATTCGAAATCGCTCTAATCCAACCCTCTAATTATCATCTGAATAGCTGTGCCTGAATGCGAAGTTTAGCATGTATATAGTCATTTTTCTGAAGCTCATCGAAAACGGGAGATATTCAAGGAAAACTGATTTCAACGATCATTGTTTTCCGTTGCCATGGAAACGCCGATCGAGTTAAAATTGACATCAATCAAAAGTTCCATCTATGCTAGATGTCTGGTGTAAAATTCATTTTAATCAGACCAGGAAAAGGTTTTCAATTCGCTAAATGAACATGAGAAGTGTGGTCAATAAAAAACTACTGGGAAACACCTTAACCTTCGTGAACCATAAACTACTAAGTAGAAAAAATATATAGAAGAAATATATAAGAAAACTGAAATGTAAACATAGACACTTAATCGTATGCAGATGTCATATATATTTTGCTCTTTGAATACATAATTTTGAGTTTCCCCAATGAGCTTGAAGAACGTGTAGCGACGGCCAGCTGCTGTCACTATAGGTGAATCAAGGGGGAAATCCCTTCTTAGTCATTCATTAAACGAAGTACTTTCGGTTTCATCGTTCGTTTGACTTCGAAATGTGTGTGGATTTTGAAATGATAAGATTTGAATAAGATGTAAAAAAAAAAGGTTATGAAAAAAGACATGTGATGTCTATTTTAAATTGGCAGTCGAAGAAAGCGTCTCCAGAATATCAACGATGTTTTGGAGAGCTTTTGATGGTCGAACAACAACCATATTATGTTTGATTATGGACCACTGCATTATTCTTTAGGTATGTATAGTAGTTAAGAAGTTGCTTATAATACAGGAGAATGACCACAGTATCTTGTGCTGATATCTTTTTGGTTTTAATGCCGTTTATGTGTTACTAATTTTAGGAAGTAAGAGCGTGGATTTGTATGTTCACAAATTCATTTTCGATGAAAGAGATTTGTACCAAAAGGTACCATGCAACAGAAACTAAGCCAGATCAAGTCGAGTCTACAATTCAAATATAAATTCTAATTTGCACATGTTATCGATTGAAGTTTCCCTTCAGTAGCATATTGGACTAAATGATTAGAGATTCGAATGAGGACTGCTGTTGTACATGATGGATTTGTTTCCTTTTTGATGTCTACAGCATCATCAGGGATTGATAAATGATTAATTCGTATTCGAATACGGTGTTTCTTATTAAGGCTGTTCGTATGGCTAAAACGTTCTCTAAGAATAAATGGACTATTCTTCTAAAGCATATTGACAACGTTTTTGGGTTGGACAACTCTATATTTTTAAGCTGAAATCGACCGATCGCGACGATTTGGCATCCCTGATGCGGAAGTGCAAAAGTGCTCGGTTGCATTGTGTGTTACTGACACGACCGTTAGATTAAAATACTCGGTGCTTTAAAGCATAGTTAATAGAATGATTGATGTAAAAAAAAAAAAAATGAAGAAAGACAAGTGATGTCTATTCTAAATTGGTAGTCGAAGAAAGCGTCTTCAGAATATCAACGATGTTTTGGAGAGCTTTTGATGGTCGAACAACAACCATATTATGTTTGATTATGGACCACTGCATTATTATTTAGGTATGTATAGTAGTTAAGAAGTTGCTCATAATGCAAGAGAATGATCACAGTATCGTGGTCCAACAGTTGTGGTTCTTTTCAAAGAAGTGTGAGGGCAGATTCGCATGTTAACATTCTAAGTTTATGAAGGTTGAAAGTGTTTCGAGATTTGACTCATCGATAACCAACAGATTAATGAATATTCATTGAAATGAATCATAATTTCTGAATGTCATGATCATTTCTATTCCTCGCTTATATTAGCATCAGTATCAGATACAAATCACTTTTACTTATGAAAAAGGGACGCTTTTTCATCGGATAATGGATGTAAAAAATGTTGTTCATGGTGATCCCGAGTTTTAGTATTCCATGAATATTTTCTGGATTCCGTATTATGGCCGGATTCCAATCTCCAGGTTTTAGGCTCAGAAGCCGTGTATACCTTAATTTATCTTAATGTTTGCTTTTAGATGACTGTGGAATAACAAGTAAAGCCGAAGATGGATATGTTCAAGAAGATTACTTTTGTAAGGTTTTGCTATGCATCGGCCTACATGTTGCACGAGGACCTTGGACTCCCAACTGAAAAGCTGATTTGTCTGTTAAAAGAATGCATAGAGATGGTTAAACACTGTAATGATATAAGTACCATGATGAATTCTTGCATGGAGTTCGTGTCGCATAGCAACAGCATAGGTAGACATGCTGATTCACTGAGGTGTCTGAAGGAAATATTACCGTCAGCTGTAGTAATACCAAGTTTGGAGTTAATAGTTCATGACTGTTTTATATTGACATATAAGGATCTCAAAGAGTTTGACAACGTTGTCTTGCACGCCAAGAAATTGATTGAGATCGCTCGAAATATAGGCGATAAAGAAAAGGAAATTGATGGACATGCTTTAATGGGAAACGCATTTCTATTGTTAGCTCGTTATGATGATGCTCTTGACTGCGGCAAAAAATGTCTTGAAATTGCCCATAAAACTGATAGTGCAGAAGGCAAGATGCGGGCATATGAATGTATAATGATCACATATAAATGTATACAGAAATATGATGACACTATTCTGTATGCGCACAAACTCCTTGATTGCGCCATGAAAACCAACGATCAGCAGGCTATGAAGAGTGCATACTTAGAGCTAGCAAGAGCACATTTTGCCTTGAATCACTATCAAGATGCCACCGACTTTGGAAAGAAATGCATTGAAATAGCAAGGGAAATAGAAGACAGATGTGTTGAAGTCTCGGCTTACCTATTAATGGGTCGGATATATGTCGATCTTTCCGACTACGACAATGCAATTATCTATTGCAAGAAGTGTATTGAGCTTGCAATAACTATTGGCGATAAACATGCTGAGGCTCATGCTTGTAGCGTACTTGGAGAGGTATATTGTTCTTTGGAGAAATACTATGATGCCATTTCCAACTGTAACAAGTGTATTCACATCAACAAGGAAGATAAAGCAGCTGACGTTATTGCGTATTTCACTTTGGGAAAAGTAAACCAGTCGTTGAAGAAATACGATGAAGCCATTCAGAGTTACAAGCAATGCATTGACATCGTGAACCTTATTGGTAGAGAAAAGAAGGTGGCTGTAAGAGCGTGTTTGTGTCTACGATATATATATATGACAATGGAACAGTATGACGATGCAATGTATTACATTAAGAAATGCATCGACATGGCACAGGAAACTGGCGAGAAAAGAATCCAGATGGAAGGACATTATTATCTTGCACAAATATACATAGACTCGCAGTTGAATGATGCGTCTCTGAGTATAGATGCTGGTATGGCGATTGCTACAGAGCTTGGAGACAAAGAGACTGAAGCAAAGTTCAAAGAAATTCGTCAGTGTAGTCTTATCATGGCTGTTGGTTTGATTGACAAGGCTGATGAACCCTCATCCAAGAAATTCTTAGAGGTATCAACATGTTCTGAAGATGATATCTTAGAGGATCTTGAGCAAGTGGTAAAGACAGGTGACAAAATAGAAAAACGACATGCCTTGTTAAAGCTTCACAGATTTTATATTTCCAAAAAGGATTATACAAAAGCAATCAATTGCCTTGAGCAGTTGAAGGAGATGAAAGTTAATCGTTATATGAAATTGTTCTGTTTCACAAACATCGGATACTCGTATCAGCTGATGGGTCAGAATGACATGGCTTTACGCTGTTACAAAGAAGGGCTATCTACTGCGGAGTCTTGTTCTGATAATATGCAGCGGTCCACATTCTATTTTTGCATTGGTTATTTATTGTTTTCATTAAACAGAGAACTGAACTTGGCAGAACGTTATCTAAGAGAAGCTATACGATGCTTTGAAGCCATGTTTACAACACTTGGTAGTCTTGATGAATTCAAGATCTCGTTTTTTGACCGTTATATTCATAGTTATAAGCTGTTGACAATACTGTTAATCAAAGGCGAACACATCGAGGAAGCGCTTTTAGTGTTAGATCGTTGTCGTGCAAGAGCATTGAAAGACCTCATGATTTCAAACTTCAAGATGGAACAAGAGGGGAACAATGATGAAAATCTAGAGTACAGCGATGTTTTATCTATGGTCTCAAGAAATGACTTCAGCATTTCCTATTACTCACTTTGTTTTGAAATTTTTTTGAAGTTTTCTTGTTTTGAAGGTGAGTTGAATTTGCATATTTCACATCATCCACATGAAGATTACTTCAACGATTTCCTACGGATGTTTGTTGATGCGTTGTTTGACGAGATGGGTGTTCGTGAGGTGGTCAACTGTGAGAATAGGTCCTTGGACAAAGAACAAGATATTCAAATAGAACAAAAAAGAAGCGAAGAAGAATACGAGGGACTTAATCAACCGACTGCATCACTGCTTAACCTCGATTCTAAAAGAGGAGAATCAAATGAGAATAGTGCTGAAACCAAAGGATCTACTCTAGAAGTTCTATTTGATATCTTAAAATGTGATAGAATACTATCGTCGAAGCAAGACGAGGTTGTTGTTATTCCTGAAGGTCCCTTATACAAAGTGCCTTTTCCCGCCTTACGAGATCCTCGCACGGGAAAGTATTTATCAGAGACAAAGCGTATTAGACTTGTTCCTTCATTAGCGACTTTAAAAGGGTTGCAACACAGTTCTGCTGCATATCATGATATGAAAAAAGGCGCACTGGTTATTGGCGATCCTCTTGTTGGGAAGGTCATGTTTGATGGTGAAGAGAAAGAGTTTGATCCCTTGAAACATGCATTCGTTGAGGCACGTGCAGTAGCCGATCTATTACGTGTGACACCATTGACTGGAGAAACAGCTACAAAATCAGCCGTTATTGAAAGTTTAAAACAAGGAGTCGCTGTCGTTCATATCGCTGCACACGGCAGTCTGACCAAAGGTACGATAGCACTTGCACCTTCTCCTGAGATAAGAGCAACAAAGATCCCAGATGAAGAAGATTACATGCTGACCATGGCTGACGTACAGCAGGCTAAAGTACGTGCACAGTTAGTTGTGTTAAGCTGCTGTCACAGTGGACGTGGGGAAATCAGAGCTGAAGGAGTAGTTGGCATGTGTCGAGCCTTTCTAGCGTCAGGTGCTCGTGCAGTGGTAGCGTCTCTGTGGGCCATCGATGATAAAGCAACACTCGAGTTCATGGTAGAATTCTATTGTCATTTAATAGACGGAAAGAGTGCGAGTGCAAGTTTGCAACAAGCGATGGAGGAAATGAGGAACACTACCAGCTACAGCAAACCAAAGTACTGGGCACCATTCTTTCTCATGGGTGATGACGTCACTCTGGACGAGTGAATTATGTTATGCAGACCATTTATTCGTTAGAACTGACTTTGAGTTCAGTCAGTTGTGTTCAGAGACGATAAACATGTAAATAAATCACGAAGACACTTCTAGTACAATTAGGTAACATTATTTAGTGAATTATATCCATTTTGTAATCGTTGTAGAACTTAATTCTTATAAGTCAGTGTACTATATTATGAATTTGATTTGAGCCAATCGCAAGAGAGGCATTGCATTGTCTGATCAATCATATCAAGGAATCCACTTGATTGCCGAGCTCTTGGCTTCTTGACGAAACACTGACAAAGCCATCATTGTTGGAAAAAGTTTTTTAAAGATTTTTGGGACCGATATTGGCGTATAAATACTGTGAAAAATGTTTTCAAATACCAGTGGACACATAAAATTGTTAAAAGTTTATTTTCAAAGTAACTGTTCAAAGAAGTTGAAAATATTTTAGCGGAATATGCGGCATATCTCCATTTGATTTCTCAGCGAGTATTTGTTAAAAGTGGTTTTGCTCCTCAGTCTTTTTACTGAGAAAACTCAAAGGAATCATCGTCGTTAAAATAATTTTTTTTAAAGAAGAAAATTTCCTCAATTTCGTGGCTGTTCAAGGAATACGGAGGGAATACTGAAAACTTTTTTCAGTTTTGAAAAAACATAGAAGCTGTAAATAAGCATTGGCTCTTTGGATTTTATTGCTATCAAATGTAAGTAAAATCGATAATTAAGCTTAATTTTGTACAGTGTTTTAGTAAATCGTAAAATAGTTAGGTTTTGGGAAAAGTTCTAGTCATTAAAAAGAGAATTGCTCTATCACGATAAGCTTACTAGTTCTCCTGACGACATGTTTGAATCGACTGCTTGTTCTTTGATTGTAAGTCATGGGTTGAACCAGAAACAATCCACTGTATCTTGTTAGTAATAATTTGCAATTTTGTTCAATATTGAATTCTGAATCTCAAAGAAACTTAATTCTGCTGGTGGAAATGCATGTATGAAGTCTATGAGGTATGGCTATTATTTATAAACTCGAGTTCAAGGAGTAGTTTTGTCAGATGACTATAATGAAGGCCATCTAGCTGTTTATATATTTTGGATCATGACCATGCATTTAGTCGTTAACGGGCATTTCTTATACCAAACTGGAACAATATAGAATTACTCAAACACCTCAAATTTTCTTGTCAAAAATAATTAGTACAACCTGAATTTCATGGGGGAGTGGGAGGGTCTCTCTGCGCCATGCTCGACGTCCATCAAATCAGCAGTGCACTGGAATCATTCCCTCGAGTTACAACGTGATGGATTTTCACCCAGAAAACTCACTAACTCATTCTAACTTCATAACAGAAGATATTTTGTGTCTTAAGGTAAGGTATATCTCACCGTTTTCCCTGTTCTTGTCCTCGATGGATGGATACTCGTTGCTCAACCAACGACCATATTAAAACTCGTGGTAAAACGTTGCTAAAACTCCATACAGACTGCCAAGTCTAAAACAAGACAATAAAGGAATGTCTTTTGAACTCATTTCAGGTTTTGGTTGATACATTCTCGTCTTTTCTTACGTGTATATTTTGTTTGATAAGCTTCTGTAGTCGAACGACGAAATTCCCGCCAAAATGGCCGAACTGCAAAAAATAAAATAGTTACCATGGATACAGCCACAGGAAGCCCAAATTATCATTTATAAACCGCATGCAATAATATCGCTGAAGAAAAAAGGTGAACCATTTCTGACATACTGTAAACCTACGAAAATAAGCCCTGGGTTTATGTTATCTCAATGTATCTTTTATAAGAAATCCTTCAAATGAAAAGTTTGAACATAGACCCTTTGGTTAAATAATCATAATCATATGCAGATGCCAAATATATCTTGCTGTTTATAAAATCTATTGATTGCTCCAGTGAGCTTGAAGAACGAGGTGTGACGCAAGTTGCTGTCGCTAGAGGACTAGAGGTCAAGGGAAAAATCCCATGTTCATTATGCGTGAGAAAAACATACTTCCAGTTTCTTCGAATACCTACCTGATTCGTATGACATCGAAATTTGTGTGGATTTTGAGTTGATAAGATGTGAATAAGATGTAAAAAAAAGTTTATGAAGAAAGACAAGTGATGTCTATTCTAAATTGGCAGTCGAAGAAAGCGTCTTCAGAATATCAACGATGTTTTGGAGAGCTTTCGATGATCGAACAACAACCATATTATGTTTGATTATGGACCACTGCATTATTATTTAGGTATGTATAGTAGTTAAGAAGTTGCTTATAATGACGGAGAATGGCCAAACCATCTTGGGCCAACAGTTGTGGTTCTTTTAAAAGAAGTATCAGCGCGAATTCGTGTGTTCGTTCACTCCTCCCAACCAATCACAATGCGCGTATCGCTTTTTCACGTGTGAGAAAAACGATACGTCCAATCAGAAGCCACGTACGGCTTTTCTTCACGTGTGAGAAAAACGATACGTCCAATCAGAAGCCGGCAGCAACGGGCTCCACTGCTCTTTCGCGTGAGACTTTCGACTAAACTAGAAAGTTTTTATTTCAAAACATGAATGAAACTATATTTTAGACGACAAAACCAAAGGGAAAATCGATGAATTACCTATAGTAAAGCGGAGAAAAACCTGCCTGAGATGTAAATCTATTGGAAAAGTTCTTTAAAAGTACTGAAAACTTAACAAGGAAAGTCAGCTTCAGTTGCTTTTGTAAGAAAACGACTTCAATTCGGTGAGACCTAAACTAGAAAGTTTGAGTTCAAAACATGGATGAAAATATAATTTAGACGACGAAACCAAAGAGAAAATCGATGAAATACCAATAGTAGAGCGGAGGAAAAGCTGACCGAGATGTAAATCTCGTGGAAAAGCTCTTAAAAATGTATTAAACAACAACGAGGAATTGAAAGGCAGCTTTGTCGTGTAAGAAGGCGACAGAAACTTCGGTAAGCTTTCGCAATCATTTTTAGTGTAAACTAAAAGTCTAGAAGTTGAAAAGATTAAGCTTAGAAACCGAATTCGAATTTAATAAGAATAAGTTTTTATTATGCTTGTAAAACAGCGTTGTAAAACAAAGAATTATTGCAATATAATTTTTAGTTTGGAAACTGAGCTTTGTTTACAAACTTTGTAAACTAAAATAGTCTCTAATTCAAACCAAATTGAAAATCTCGGTATGAATATAATAAAAAGAAAACACCATGGAAAGTGCTTTGTACAGTTTTTATTCACTCGTTGTTTCATATCATAAAACTCACGCGCTCGAAGACTCGCTTGTTCGTTTTATGATACTTCACAACTCGTGAATAAAAACCGTACGCGCGCACTTTCCATGAAGTAATCTCTATATACCTTAATTTATCATAATGTTTGATTTTAGATAACTGTGGAATAACAAGTAAAGCCGAAGATGGATCTTCTAGTAAAGGAGATAGATAAGTTACGCAAGATTACTTTTGTAAGGTTTTGCTTTGCATCGGCCTACGTGTTGCAAGAGAACCTTGGACTCCCAACTGAAAAGCTGATTTGTCTGTACAAAGAATGCATAGAGATGGCTAAACACTGTAATGATATAAGTACCATGATCAATTCTTGCATGCAGTTCGTATTGCATAACAACAGCATAGGTAGATATGCTGATTCACTGAGGTGTCTGAAGGAAATATTACCGTCAGCTGTATTAATACCAAGTTATGAGTTAATAGTTCATATATATTTGTCATGGACATATGAGGAGCTCAAAGAGTTTGACAACGTTGTCTTGCACACCAAGAAATGGATTGAGATTGCTCGAAATATAGGCGATAAAGAAAAGGAAATTGATGGACATTTTTATATGGGAAAAGCATTTTCATCCTTAGCTTGTTATGATGATGCTATTGACAGCGGCAAAAAGTGTCTTGAAATTGCCCTGAAAACTGATAATGCAGAAGGCGAGATGATGGCATATAAATGTATAATGTTAGCATATAAATCTATGCAGAAACATGATGACACTATTTTGTATTCGCAGAAGTTTCTTGATTGCGCCATGAAGACCAACGATCAGAAGGCTGTGATGAATGCATACTTACAGCTAGGAAGAGCATATCTTGCCTTCAATCACTATCAAGATGCCACCGACTTTGGGGGAAAATGCATTGAAATAGCAAGGGAAATAGAAGACAAATATGGTGAAGTCTCGGCTTACCTATTAATGGGGAAGATATATAAAGCTCTTTCCGACTACGACAATGCAATTATCTATTGCAAGAAGTGTATTGAGCTTGCAATAACTATTGGGGATAAATGTGCTGAGGCTCATGCTTATAGCGTACTTGGAGGGGTATATCATTTCTTGGGGAAATACGATGATGCCATTTCCAACTGTAACAAGTGTGTTCACATCGACAAGGAAGATGATGAAGATAAAGCAGCTGACGCTATTGCGTATTTGACTTTGGGAAAAGTAAACCAGTCTTTGGAGAAATACGATGAAGCCATTCAGAATTACAAGCAATGCATCGACATCGTGAACCCTATTGGTAGAGAAAAGAAGGCAGCTATAAGAGCGTGTTTCTTTCTAGGAGAGATATATAGGACACTGGAACAGTACAATGACGCAGTGTATTATGAAAAGAAATGCATCGACATGGCACAAGAAACTGGCGAGAAACAATTTCAGATGGACGGATACTATCTTCTTGCAGAAGTATATATGCGCTCGATGCAGTTGAATGAGACGTCTCTGAGTATAGATGCAGGTATGGCGATTGCTACAGAGCTTGGAGTAAAAAAATCTGAAGCAAACTTCAAAGAAATTCGTTCTATTCTTTATGCAACTGTTGGTTTGCTTGACAAGGCTTGTGATGTACCTTCATTCAAGGAATTTGTAGACGTATCAACATGTTCTGAAGATGATCTCTTAGAGGATCTTGACCAAGCGGTGAACACAGGTGACAAAAAAAAGAAACATACGGCTTCAATCAGGCTTTACCAATTTTATTTTTCCAAAAAAAAATATCAAAAAGCCATCCATTCCCTTGAGCAGTTGAAGGACATGGACGTTGATTGTTCTGTTTACATGCTCTGTTTCACAGAAATCGGATACTCGTATCACTTGATGGGTCAGGATGACATGGCTTTACGCTGTTTCAAAGAAGGGCTATCTACTGCGGAGTCTTGTTCTGATAATATGTACCGATCCAGATTCTATTATGGCATTGGTGGTGTATTAATTTTATTAAACAAAGAACTGAACTTGGCAGAACGTTATCTAAGAGAAGCTATACGATGCTTTGAAGCGGTCTTTGCGACACTTGGTAGTCATGATGAATTCAAGATCTCAATTTTTGATGACTACATTGATTGTTATAAGCTGTTGGCATTACTGTTAATCGAAGGCGAACAGATCGAGGAAGCGCTTTTAGTGTTAGATCGTTGTCGTGCAAGAGCATTGAAAGACCTCATGATTTCAAACTTCAAGATGGAACAAGAGGGGAGCAATGATGAACATCTAGAGTACAGCGATGTCTTGTCTCTGGTCTCAAGAAATGACTTCAGCATTTCCTATTACTCACTTTGTTTTGTAAATTTTATGAAGTTTTTTTATTTTGAAGGTGAGTTAAATTTGCATATTTCACATCATCCACATGAAGATAATATAAACGATTTCCTACGGATGTTTGTTGATGCGTTGTTTGACGAGATGGGTGTTCGTGAGGTGGTCAACTGTGAGAATAGGTGCTTGGACAAAGAACAAGATATTCAAAAAGAACAAAAAACAAGCGAAGAAGAATACGAGGGACTCAATCAACCGACTGCATCACTGCTTAACCTCGATTCTAAAAGAGGAGAATCAAATGAGAATAGTGCTGAAACCAAAGGATCTACTCTAGAAGTTCTATTTGGTATGTTAGAATGTGACAGAATACTATCGTCGAAGCAAGACGAGGTTGTTGTTATTCCTGATGGTCCTTTGTACAAAGTGCCTTTTCCCGCCTTACGAGATCCTTGCACGGGAAAGTATTTATCAGAGACAAAGCGTATTAGACTTGCTCCTTCACTGGCAACCTTAAAGCACTTTGAAGATTTCCCAACGGACCAAACCAGCAATGCTGAACCTTTAATTATTGGTGATCCTTTGGTTGGGAAAGTTATGATGGATGGAGAAGAACGGGATATTGAACTTTTGCCAGGTGCAAGAGGAGAAGCCGCAGAGATTTCTGTGTTACTCAATACCCCTGCGTTATTGACAAAACATGCCACAAAACCCACCGTCATAAAAAGACTACAAGAAGGAGTATCTGTTGTTCACATTGCTGCACATGGTATCCTATCAAAGGCTACCATCGTACTTGCACCTTCTCCTGAGATAAGAGCAACAAGGATCCCAGATGAAGAAGATTACATGCTGACCATGGCTGAAGTACAGCAAGCTAAAGTACGTGCACAGTTAGTTGTGTTAAGCTGCTGTCACAGTGGACGTGGTGAAATCAGAGCTGAAGGAGTAGTTGGCATGTGTCGAGCCTTTCTAGCGTCAGGTGCTCGTGCAGTGGTAGCGTCTCTGTGGGCCATCGATGACGATGCAACATTCGAGTTCATGCAAAAATTCTATCTTAGTTTAAAAGATGGAAAGAGTGCGAGTGCAAGTTTGCAACAAGCGATGAAGGAAATGAGGAACACTACCAGCTACAGCAAACCGAAGTACTGGGCACCATTCTTCCTCATGGGTGATGACGTCACTCTTAAATTGTAGTTGAGAGGGTCACGTGATGTATACTTTAATGCAGATCATTTATTGGTCAGACCTAACTTCAGTCAGAACTGTTCTAAGAGATGATAAATATGTAAATAAATCACGAAGACACTTTTAGTAGAATTAGGAAACATTATCTAGGTAACTATATCCATTTTTATATTGATACAAAAGGTTAAGAATTTTTTTTAAATTGTTTTTAAACGTTTTCGACCGAAGTCATCATCAGAAATGCGTACAGTTCATGGAGCATGTCTTTTTCAAGTCTCCCTCTCAGGAAGCAGTTGTGCAATGAAGCATGTTGTTTGTTAGTTCAAAGATGGCTTCCTTTGTTGGATCATAAACCCTTTAATGATTTTTCTTTTCCAGTAATCCTTGACTGGAAATAGAATTTTCTTTTTGTATCTATTTTGTAACTCATAGAAATCATCGACGTTAAGGACGTTTTTTTAAAGAAGCAAGTTTCCTGACGGAACTTCGTGGCTGTTCAAGGACTACCCAGGAAATTCTGTCTGAAATTTTTTTCAGTTTGGATAAAACATAGAAGCTGTAATTAAATAAGCATTGGCTCTTTGGGTTTCATTGCTATGAAATGTAAGTAGAATCGATAATTAAGCTTAATTTTGTACAGTGTTTTAGTAAATTGTAAGATAATTAAGTTTTGGGAGAAAGTTTTAGTCATAAAAATGAGATTTGCTCTATCACGATAAGCTTACTAGTTCTCCTGACGACATGTTTGAATCGACTGCTTGTTCTTTGATTGTAAGTCATGGGTTGAACCAGAAACAATCCACTCTATCTTGTTAGTAATAATTTATAGTTTTGTTCAATATTGAATTCTGAATCTCAAAGAAACTTAATTCTGCTGGTGAAAATGCATGTATGAAGTCTACGAGGTATGGTTATTATTTATAAACTCGAGTTCAAGGAGTAGTTTTGTCAGATGACTATAATGAAGGCCATCTAGCTGTTTATATATTTTGGATCATGACCATGCATTTAGTCGTTAACGGGCATTTCTTATACCAAACTGGAACAATATAGAATTACTCAAACACCTCGAATTCTCTTGTTAAAAATAATTAGTAAGTAGTATGTGGGGCCTATGGATAGACGCCTCATTAAATTCAATAACCATGGAAACCAGAGCAAAGGGAGGGGAGGGGAGGGGAGAGAAGGGAAGAGAAGGGAAAGGGGACAGACAGAACACCAGCACATGCGCGGGGCAAACCCAAAGAGGAAGTGACGTCACCACATGCGCGCGCAGGTTTTAAAAAAATGAATTGCCGCACCAAGAAAATTCGCGTACATGCAGGCAAAATATAAATAGATTATGGGAGACATGCAGACTGGCACGCAAGTCAGAAAGTGACGTCACCACATGCGCGCGCAGGTTTTCGAAAGAATGAATAGCGATGCGCGGACTTTACATCACAAGATAAAACCTCTCCCCCCCCCCATCGTGAGTCGGACAAACGAACCATATTGATGGAGAGGAATGTATGGAGATGTTGAGTGTTCGCTCAAAAAACTTGTTTTGGGCTGAAAATGATCGAAGTTTTTGATATAAGTCGGGAGCTGACCCAGAAAATCACATTTATGAGCGAACAACGGTTTATTCGTAAACGAGACTGAAAACATTATGTCACGTAAGGCAACCTATATTCCAATGAAACACACCTCTGTTTTTGTCCCTTTTGTCTCTCTTGTCCCTTTTGTCCCTCGAAATTTCGATAAAAGTCCTGGTTTTTAATTTTAAATTTCATTTTTTTCAACATCTTTGAGTTATATCATGAGTCAACGCGTTTGTAAAAGTTGCCCAGTACCAAATTGTGGCTCAAAATATCTTGTCAAACTTTCCAACCATCTAGCCCAAGTTCACGAGTTTTCTCCCGAACAAAGAAAACCTTTTTTACAAGAAGCTAAACTTTTAAAGTAACAGAAACTGAGTGGAATGAGCTTTATAGATTTAAGACATCTCAACTCCCAAGCGTTTTAGAAGACCTATAAAAGAAAGCGCTTTAAAATTTCTGTTTAGTTATCTTTGAGTCTTAGATCTATCCACGTCTCCAGCATGGGTTGTTTTCCACCGCCATATAAAATTGGATTCGAACGTTTATTCAATCGCATGCGTTGCATCTTGGCCTGCTGTGGAGGGACGATTGTAGTCAAAAACTCAGACATTTGCGATGGAAAAAGTACTCAACCAGATCTACTACAATCTTCGAAGCGCAGGAAGTTTTTCGGGTGTGGATGCTGTTTTCCGTGCCGCAAGAGAAAAGGGGTACAAGAAGATCAGTCGTAAACAAGTCAGAGACTGGTTAAAGAGACAAGAAGTATACACTTTACATAAACCTGCTCGTCGAAGATTTACTACCAATAGAGTGATTGTTCCTGGAATAGACGCCCAGTTTCAAGCTGATTTGGTGGATTTGAGTTCCTTGAGTAAATACAACAATGGATACAAGTACCTGCTGACATGCATCGATATCCTTAGCAAGTATGCCTGGGCTATTCCTCTAAAGACGAAGTCTGGGAAAGACATACTGGATGGCCTAGTTAGGATCTTCAAGTCTGGAAGGATTCCCAAGACGTTTCAGACCGACAAAGGAACAGAGTTTCTTAATCGCCTGGTTCAAAACTATTTCAAGAAAAATGATGTCCACTTCTTCGTTACTCATAGTGATAAAAAAGCCTCGGTGATAGAACGCTGGAACCGCACATTAAAGACCAAAATGTGGAAATACTTCACTTTTAAGAACACTTGGAGATACATTGACGTGCTTCCAGACCTTCTCGAATCTTATAACAATAGCTTTCACCGCAGTATTCAAATGAAACCCGTGGAGGTTAACAAGAAAAATGAATCGGTGGTTTGGCACACATTGTATGGAAAGAATTTTATACAACCTATTCGTTACAAATTCCGTGTTGGCGATCAAGTCAGGATCAGTAAGGCTAAAAAGCTATTTGACAAAGGTTATCTACCCAACTGGACTACTGAGATATTTGTCGTATCGGAAAGGCTTCCCAGACGACCGCCAGTCTATCGTCTAAAAGACCTACAAGGAGAAGTCTTGGGTGGCGTTTTTTATGAAGAGGAACTACAAGGCACTCAAAAGGACGATAATGTTTATCAAATAGAACGTATCTTGAAAAAACGAAAAGGAAAAAATCGCTTAGAGTATTTTGTTAAGTGGAAAGGGTATCCAGATAAATTTAATTCCTGGGTCCCAGCCAAGGATTTAAAAGATGTGTAACTCTTTACAAATATCAAATAAAGTATTTATTATTCGAAACCCTGTTTTGTTTCAGTATAAATACCAATTGCAAATGCTAAAGCGCTCAAAAAAATATTGGCGTCATGGAGAACACACAGTTTTATGTGTGGCTTCCTTCTAACAGCAGTATGGATGTATTTCCATCCAACACTCTCACAGAGTTTCGAGTACACCTTCCGCAACCCTTACAGTTAACGGGTGATTGGGAAGTGGCTTTGACAGAGATTCAGTACCCCCATAGTTGGAATAACGTCCGTGAAAATTTTTGGAATCGATTTTATATCAAAAAGGGGGATTGGATAGATGTGTTTATTGTACCCCAAGGCCATTACACTTCATTGAAGAGCATCATCGACAAAATGAACGATTTGGTCAAAGCGACTAAATATAAAGATAAAGTATGGTTCTCTTATGGAATGCGCAATCGAAAAGTTACAGTGCATGTGGAGAACCAATATTTTGTAACTTTCTCGGATTTTGGAAAGATGTTGGGGTTTTCTCGAGATGTTATACTTTCACAGACCACTACGGCTGAACGAGAGGCAGACTTGGATTTGGGATTCCACAACCTCTACGTCTACTGTGATGTGGTTCAACCACAGGTAGTTGGAGACACCCAAGTACCCCTGATGCGAATAGTCCCTGTCGAAGGAAAAGATGGCGAACGGGTTAGTAGATCCTTTTTAACCCCACAGTACCTTCCAGTCAGCAGGAAACAGTTAGAGACCATCGAAGTGAATATAAGGCGTGATACAGGTGATAAAATCCCATTTGAATCCGGGAGACTGTTGGTTACGTTGCATTTCAAGAGAACATCTCCGTATTTCGCTTAACCATGCCACATTCGAACGCTGAGTATTACAGAAATTACTATGTTAACCAGGCCCAACAACGAGGAGGAAGTTTGTCCGCCTTCCACGGAGCACCCATGCAGCAAGGATATGGGTTGGGCTCTATGCTTAAGGGTCTCTTTCGTTGGGCCATGCCTCACTTGACCGCTGGGGCTAAATCTCTTGGTCGTCAGGCACTAAAAGGAGGTTTAGAGGTGGCTCGAGATGTTATGAGTGGTCAAAATGTAAGCAATTCCTTAAAGACAAGAGCAGGGAAAGTTGGCCAAGCTGTGATGAAGGACATGGTAGCCCAGAAATCAGATCAAACTGGGGGAGGACTGAAAAAGACTACAAAAAGAAAGAATCAACGAAAACCTGCCATTTCGCGTCAAGCTAAGAAGCAGAAAACATCATCAACCAAGAAGCAAGACTTCAACTTTTTCTAATGGCACAATCAAAATTTCACGAATGCAGCAAGTCGGAGCTAGACTTGTTTGCTGTACCACATGTTCAGACCAACATCGAAAAGGGACAATGGGTCGAATATTTTCCTGTGTCTAACATTACCGACTCAGGCCCTATTGAATTCAGTGTATCAGGAAGTGGAGAGGAATACACCGATTTGAGACAAGCGTGGATATACGTTAAAGCTAAGGTCACCAAGGCCGATGGGGGCGATTTAGATTCTGCTACCGATAAAGTTGGACCGGTCAACCTTTTTCTACAATCACTTTTCAGTCAAGTCGATGTCAGCCTGAACGAAAAAGTCATCTCCGATTCCACCAATACCAATCCTTATCGTGCTATGATCAGCACTTTATTGACTTATGGTTCTGATGCTAAAAAATCTCAACTCTCTGCGGAACTGTTTTACAAAGATATAGCTGGAAAGATGGATCTGGCGGACCCACTCGCTACTGGCTACAATACCGGCCTCAATACCCGATACAAGTTTATCAAAGACAGTTCTACAGTGGAGTTGATAGGACCTTTACATTCAGATTTGTTTTATCAGGATCGCCTACTGCTGAATGGTGTCACCATGCGCATATGATTGAATCGAAGCAAGAATGCCTTTTGTCTCTTGTCTGCTGTTGGCGGAGCGGATTACAAGGTGGTTATTTCACACGCCAGTCTGTTTGTTCGAAAAGTGAAGGTGACGTCAGACACGTTCCTTGGTCACGCAGCAGCCCTACAGCATTCGCCAGCCCTCTATCCCATACGAAGGATAGAGTGTAAAGTCCTTTCCATTCCCAGCGGTAACATGTCCTTCACCCCAGATGACGTATTTTTAGGACAAATCCCCAAACGAATTGTCTTAGGTCTGGTTGAAAACGCCGCCTTCAATGGAACCTATAACAAGAACCCATTCAATTTTCAACATTTTAACGCCACACAGGTTGGAATTTATGTCAATGGAGAGGCTCAACCGATCAAGGCACTACAGTTAAACTTTGAAAAAGAACAACATCTTATGGGGTACATGAGTCTGTTTTCTGGAACCGGCACACTGTATCACAACCAAGGATGTGAAATCACCAGACAAGATTATTCAAAGGGCTACACACTCTACGCCTTTGACCTAAGTCCAGATCTTTCATCTGGTCCTCATATTTCCGCCATAAAGCAGGGAAATCTACGTATTGGTTTTCAGTTTGCCGAGGGTCTTCCAAGTACCGTTAACTGCATCATATATGCTGAGTTTGACTCTATGATTGAAATTGACTCGAACAGAAACGTCACTTACAACTGGAGCGGCTAGGGGGAATGAATACCAGACAGATTGTGGCTGTTTTAAAAGAGGACCCGTTCACAAGACCACAGTTCCAAGGTGTCTTTCCATCAGATTTATTGCCGAGACAGATACAGCGATACCCAGCAGCCTTTGTGGCTAACGTCGACCCGACAGGGCAACCTGGCTCACACTGGTGTGCCTTTTACTTTACCAAAGATCGAAAAGGCGAGTTTTTTGATTCATATGGACTCAGACCTCAAGATTACACCCAGGCATTTCAAGATTTTTTAAGCAACAGCAGTATAGACTGGACCTACAACCAGAAATGTTTACAAGGCCTAGATTCTAACGTGTGTGGACACTACTGTTTGTATTTTTTACTCAATCGATGTAGAAATGTAAGCATGAACGCGATTCTAGCTCGTTTTAGCCATAGTAAGATATTGAACGATAATTTTGTGTATCGATTTATTGTGAAACATTTTAGCCGTACCTATAATTATCCTAAAAAACATATATGCCACCAAACGTCAAGGAAAAAGAATAAACACCATTAAGACAAACAAGTTATCTTTTTATTAATTTTCAAGGCAACACTCATACAACACTGGAATCAAGAACGAAACGTTAGCCAACGTCTGGGAGGTTCACTCGGTCTTATACTCCTAATAGTTCCTGGCGTCTTATCTGAAGAGGGTAGGGATGGTAGCTCACGGTAAACACTACGTTTGGGACTTGGGCCTCTTGGGGGAGGATTCGTAGGGGGAGGGGTAGGCAACCAGACACTTATATCTTCTTGGTCACCCATTCGAGATTTGAATTCTCGAAGTGCTCCCCTTCTTCGTTCATTTCTGACCAAATCTTCAGGAGCGTTCATCTTAGCAAGACCCCTTGCAAAGACTTGCCATCCTATTGGATCTATACCTTTGCGTTCTCTCATGAAATCTCCTATCAAATCAACAATATGGGAGCCAGCAAGGGGTCGGTCTTCAAAAACCAGCTGCCCACGACTATCCCATTTCATGATTTCTGGATTTTCCTTTATTTTTTCAATGAGCAACTTGCCACGGTTTTTGAGAGTTTTGGGCAAGGAACTGACAATGTTGCGTTCGATTTTGTCCTGTACTTCCAGTCTTGGTGCTTCTGGTGCTGGTGGTATCTCCTCTTCTTCTCGTGGTTCCTTCTGATGTTCTGGAGTAGCTTCAAACTTAATTTTCATGGGTTCATCTTTTCTCTGATTGTAGTAAGTGAGATAGTTTTGAAGTGTTTGACTGTAGTGTTTGACTTTTTCCTCATCGGATAACTCTGTGCTATTTAATACATCCTCCATTTGATGATCAAGCCTATTTAGTCTTGACGTCAAGGGTGCTGTTTGGATCTTTTCTCGCTGTCTCAACCTTTCCAAAGCCTGTTCAGGGACCAAAACCATCTTTTTGGTAAGGTTCATTTTACAAAATGTTCTATCACACTTAACACTGGAGGTAGCAGAAGAGATAGAAAATTTCCTCCTTTTTGGACCAACACCTTTCTCTTTTGTGACAAAGGGACTTGTTTGTCCACCAACGATAACAAAGGCTTTTTAAATTTGTAGAGTTGTTTCTTCTGTCGTGGTGTGACGGGTACAGTGGACTTTAGAATATTAAACACACATTCACAAATACTCTTGATTAGGTCGTCGTCAGCAACTTTCAGCAAGGCTTTAGCTTGAATGGGTTTGCTTGTAGATAACACCTTTAGATGATGGAAGTTGTTTCTCACTTGCCGACTCATGATCAACTAAATTCTTGTACAGGTGGCAAAATGCTTTATAGTTTTTTCACGTAGGCGTGCTGTGTTTCATTAGGAAAAATGTTTGTTCGGAGTCGAAAGTCTTCCAGAGTATCTGGTTTGAGGTCACAAAGCAGGTATCCGTGGGGCTCGGCTGTGGCGTCGTTGAAGGCTTCTTGCATGTACTTGACATAACCAGGAAACATTTGCTTAGCCAAGTGGTTGATTTGACTGCTGTCTCTTGGAGATTTGAAGAGGACCATGTAATGAGCGTTGAGACTGATGTTTCTCAACTCTTTGCCTTGATGAAAAATATTTTGCAAAATAAAAATACACGAGAGGTTCTTGTGGTGACATCCTTTGGTGAAAATATTCGTTAAGCGTTTGTCATTGCTCAATTCGTTCATCAAATCGTCAATAATTACGATATTTCGAATAGATGGGTCGATACTCTCTTCCAAATTATGAGGAAGTCCTTCTACGAAAGAAATAAATGGGATGGTAGCCATCATTTCTTCATACGCAGGTTGGTGCATGCCATAGCACCATATGATATTCTGAGGCGTTCCATCGAACATAACATTAGCATTTTCTAAAAGTCGTTTAACGAACTGAGTTTTTCCGCAGCAGGTGGGTCCAGCGACAATGGCTCCAAAAGGGTGTCTTAGTCTTGTGTCCATCTCAGCATCAAATGAACCAAATCATTTATTGCCTGTTTTATAAAACTCTTTCTCGGATGAAATCAGACAGCAGTCAAAATGTTTTCTGGTAAATTCTCGAACGACTTTATATTTTTGAAGTTTAGCTTCTTGTAAAAAAGGTTTTCTTTGTTCGGGAGAAAACTCGTAAACTTGGGCTAGATGGTTGGAAAGTTTGACAAGATATTTTGAGCCACAATTTGGTACTGGGCAACTTTTACAAACGCGTTGACTCATGATATAACTCAAAGATGTTGAAAAAAATGAAATTTAAAATTAAAAACTGGGACTTTTATCGAAATTTCGAGGGACAAAAGGGACAAGAGAGACAAAAGGGACAAAAACAGAGGTGTGTTTCATTGGAATATAGGTTGCCTTAAGTGACATAATGTTTTCAGTCTCGTTTACAAATAAACCGTTGTTCGCTCATAAATGTGATTTTCTGGGTCAGCTCCCGACTTATATCAAAAACTTCGATCATTTTCAGCCCAAAACAAGTTTTTTGAGCGAACACTCAACATCTCCATACATTCCTCTCCATCAATATGGTTCGTTTGTCCGACTCACGATGGGGGGGGGGGGGGAGGTTTTATCTTGTGATGTAAAGTCCGCGCATCGCTATTCATTCTTTCGAAAACCTGCGCGCGCATGTGGTGACGTCACTTTCTGACTTGCGTGCCAGTCTGCATGTCTCCCATAATCTATTTATATTTTGCCTGCATGTACGCGAATTTTCTTGGTGCGGCAATTCATTTTTTTAAAACCTGCGCGCGCATGTGGTGACGTCACTTCCTCTTTGGGTTTGCCCCGCGCATGTGCTGGTGTTCTGTCTGTCCCCTTTCCCTTCTCTTCCCTTCTCTCCCCTCCCCTCCCCTCCCTTTGCTCTGGTTTCCATGGTTATTGAATTTAATGAGGCGTCTATCCATAGGCCCCACATACTACTTTAGTACAACCTGAATTTTATGGGGGAGGATGTGGGTCTCTCTGTGCCATGCTCGACGTCGTCTATCAAATCAGCAGTGAACTGGAATCATTCCCTCGAGTTACTACGTGATGGATTTTCACCCAGAAAACTCACTAACTCATTCTAACTTCATAACAAGAGATATTTCGTGTCTTAAGGTAAGGTATATCTCACCGTTTTCCCTGCTCTTGTCCTCGATGGATGGATACTCATGGCTCAACCAACGGTCATAGTCCAACTCGTGGTAAAACGTTGCTAAAACTCCATACAGACTGCCAAGTCTAAAACAAGACAATAAAGGAATGTCTTTTGAACTCATTTCCGGTTTTGGTTGATACATTTTCGTCTTTTCTTACGTGTATACTTTGTTTGATAAGCTTCTGTAGTCGAACGACGAAATTCCCGCCAAAATGGCCGAACTGCAAAAAATTAAAAAATTAGTTACCATGGATACAGCCACAGGAAGCCCACATCATTTATAAACTGCATGCAATAATATCGCTGAAGAAAAAAGGTGAAAAAATTCTGACATACTGTAAACCTACGAAAATAAGCCCTGGGTTTATGTTATCTCAATGTATCTTTTTGGGGGAGCTTATTTTTGGAGAGAAATTTGCGTTAAAAAATAAATACGCTGGGGCAAATAAACCCCACCTCCTCCCCTACCCATCAATTAAATGGATGGATTTTTATAACCTTCGTGACCTATAAATTAAAAAAAAATTGGAGCAAATATAAGAAATCCTTGAAATGAAAAGTTAACATAGACCCTTTGGCACTGACTAAGTACACCAGACCAACCACATTTAAAATGTAATTGCGCGAGAGAAAAAATCAGCCAATCAAAATTCTAGAAAACATCATGGTCGCGGCAAGGCACGCACACGGCACTGAATTTTCTACAAACTTATTACAGTTGTACCAAATCTGCTCTAAGTTTGGGCCTCGTATTTTATCATTAAGTACGAAGCACCTACGAAAGCATCGCGATCAAGTAAGAATATCATTACGCTTTCTATCTGTCACAAATATTTTAGTCTGTTTTCGTTTTCTAATCAATGATTATAGAAACGGATTGTCAGCGTGAATTACGATACGTCACTTTCATATGGTTCATCTTCAGTCCGGGTTTGAATGAGGAACGTTGTACAACAATAATGTACAACTCAAAGAGAGGAGTAGAAGACTGATTGACAACATGTACAAGGTAACTACTGCTTAAATTAGAAAAATTCAATGTAGTTTACTGTTATCTGGTACGTATTTAGTATCGATTGATGAACTTATACATGCAATTCGCAAACATATTTGTTCAACAATAAGCACTGCAGTTTTGGCAGTGAATTTGAAAGAGTCTTATTCTTAGGCTGAAATCTTGCAATGTGATGTGAACTGATGCAAAATTAAGGTATTCAAAGTCTTTTCATATGGTTTTAGGTAAGGAATTCCTTAAGAAAGAAAAGAAAATGCAACGCCATGCATCCTCGGACATTGGTACATGAATAAGAAATATTTCTCTTTCTGTCATTCATTTCGGTTTATGATCCTTCCTGTTTTGTTAACCGTGGCTTGAGGACAGAATCTTTCATTTGAAGTCAATACGTGTGAGGTCGTTCAAGAATGAAGGTTGTAAGGACGAAGATGAATTGGAATTTTAAATAGTCGAGCTCAACCATCACCATCAGGTTGGTTCCGTTTAATTAAGTTGTAATTTTACGTTTAGATAGGGAATAATCGAATATTTTTTTAGCCTATGAACATTTCAAAAGTTTTTGAATCCTTTGAGTCCGAGAGAAATAGCAGTTCAATTATTTAAGTGAAAAAAAAATAATGTTGATAATTTCACTTTATTCAGCATTATTCATTCACCTACGCTATTTGATCACAGTGAGTTAAGACTCATAGTCTGTAAGGATCAAGCAAATTTAGAAACATACGGCCAGTCAACCTCACGGATTTTGCTCAAATTTGGTATATAAACTTGTTCTGGGGTCCTAAATACGAAATCGATAATATTTTGTCAAAAAAAAAATTACGGAAAAAGTTGGGGGGAGGGTCAGTTTTAGGGGCCTGAGATGACTAGTTACAATGCTGTTCGAGCACTGTTTTGGTAGCGCTCCAAAAAATATAAGCATTTATATTTTGTAAGATATTTTGGTATCCAAATGAACCTCTATTCACATACTTTGATCGCACATAGTCAAACCTGACAATTATTTAAACAGCTTAGGAAACGACCTCCATATGTATAGGTAGTATAAACCTTTGTAAACAGCCATCGAAAATGAGGTGATTCTAGAAGCCGATATCTCCAATGGTATGTCGATTTAGAAATTGCCTTTGCTACTGAACAAAGTTCGATTATAGCTTATTTCATTTCTTAAATAAAAAACTGGGCAAGTATTAATGCGCCGCTGCACGATGTAGTCAAACATAAGTAATGTGGACGGTATTTTGCTAAACTTTGCAAAGCCTTAAAATGTTGATCTTTTCAAAAGTCATTTAATAGCCGCCGAGAACCGAATTTTTGAATATATATACTTTTTTGAAGGAGTATTAGTTCATAATAACTGTGTACAAAAATCATGGATGGACGATAAAAGCCTACTCCTAGAGAAGCTGAAACGTTGATGGCTAGTTTCAGTGATATTGTTTTGTTAATACGAGCGTGACACGCGAAGTGTCATCTGCGGTGACATGAAAGGTCACAACTAACCTCTTTGTGGAAGCCGCTTTGTCACAGTTTTAGTCACGCTACGTCTACTAACTAAGGTAGTAAACAAATCGTTAACGCTAGCAAAATAGACCCTTTATGGTAGGTAATTTCAACTGTACTAGCCCAAATATTAAAAGGAGAATAAGCCTTTATTCTCCTTTATGCCATTATTCATCCGTTATTCTATAATAGCTCTTTTTAACTTTTAACCAACGCTCTAATTGTGCTTTTCCCGTCTCACAGTCATTACTGAAGATTAGACTGTGAAGAAAAAATATTTTTGGGCTCAAATAACACATATCTTGGGTGTTTTCTGCTTTTGAAAATTGGATATTTTCACTCAGTCGATCCGATGCCCTTAAATTGATGTCTGATTGAAAGTTTTTAAACCTGGATTTTTCAAAGTATTTTTAGTGTTTTGAATTGAAGAAACAATGCTTTAATAATTACTTAGTAAGATAAATATAAAGCATTTTTTTTACAGCTCTTAGTGTAGGGGAAGAATAAGACTATTCACGGGAAGCGGAGCTGGAGTCTCCAAAAATGCATATATTACATATGTTTCACTACATCGTGCAGCGGCGCATTAATACTTGCTCAGTTTTTTATTTAAGAAATGAAATAAGCTATAATCGAACTTTGTTCAGTAGCAAAGGCAATTTCTAAATCGACATACCAGTGGAGATTTAGGCTTCTAGAATCACCTCATATTTTAGAGCTGTTTATACTACCCATACATATGGAGGTACTTTGCTAAGCTGTTTAAATAATTGTCAGGTTTGACTATGTGCGATCAAAGTATGTGAATAGAGGTTCATTTGGATACCAAAATATCTTACAAAATATAAATGCTTATATTTTTTGGAGCGCTACCAAAACAGTGCTCGAACAGCATTGTAACTAGTCATCTACGGCCCCTAAAACTGACCCTCCCCCCCCCTAACTTTTTCCATATTTTCTTTTTTTTGACAAAATATTATCGATTTCGTATTTAGGACCCCAGAACAAGTTTATATACCAAATTTGAGCAAAATCCGTGAGGTTGACTGGCCGGCCTATGTTTGACTCTTACAGAGTATGGAACAGCCCTCGTGTGAATGGTATTTGTAACTACAAACATCAGAGACTTCCTTTAATTTTTTTTAAAATTTTAAATCTTTTATGAACGTTTTCTTGCGCTTTCTTACTTTTCAAAAGGTCTTTTACGATTAATCTTGCTGTTGACTTTGAAAACTACATTCTTTACCGCCAACATCGAATCTTTGGTTCGTTTTAGCAACGAAAATATTATGTTTCAAAAACGCAGAATAAATTCAAGCCAAACTTTGGCCGAAACCAGATATCCACGGATTGTGATACTGTACTAAAATGTACTTGAAATGACTTATTAACGTTTCGAGCAAAATGATTATTTGAGAACAAACGTGTTTGTGTACGAACGGGTCGAACGTGGAGCCAGTATGGCTTCCAATATGAGATTCCAAGGGCTTTAAGTCGATCGAGAAACAAAACGCATACACATTACATCAAACTAAACACAACACGAAAGAACGATAGGAAGAAAAAGAAAAGATATTGTTTATGGTTTTAGCTTCCTGTTCTAGCACTTTCGAGACTAAATATAGGTTAAAAAACAACTAGGGCGGCGTGGTCTTTCACTGAAATTCAAGACCTAATTCTACCCCCTTGAAGAAGCACGAGGTTTTTAAGTTGTTTTAAGATCTACCACACCGTTTACTGTTTCCAAAAGGGCTGCATCAAAAGACTCAACTCACAACTTCGTTATGTGTTTGCAATTTTTGTTTTAGATAGGGAATGTTCGAGTTAAAAAAAACCTATAACAATTTCAATTCAAAAGTTTTTCAATTCTTACAGTCCGAGAGAAATAACAGTTCAAATTTACGTCAAAAAAAATAATGGCGACGATTGAACTTAATTCCGCATTATATATCCATTTACCCACGCTATTTGATCACTGAGTCGAACTCATGTGGACGGTATTTGTAGCTACAAACATCAGGGACTTCCTTTACAAATAGTTTTCAATTTTAAATATTTCATGAACGTTTTCTTGAGCTTTACAACTTTTAAAAGGACTTTTAAGATTAGTCTTGTTGTTGATTTTCATGCTACACGAGGTTTTTTAAGCTGTACCACAACTTTCACTTTACATGGATACTTTACTTTCACTTTACATAGATCTACCACACCTAACAAGTGAAGCCAAAGATGGATATGTTCAAGAAGATTACTTTTGTAAGGTTTTGCTTTGCATCGGCCTACATGTTGCAAGGGGGCCTTGGACTCCCAACTGAAAAGCTGATTTGTCTGTACAAAGAATGCATAGAGATGGCTAAACACTGTAATGATATACGTACCATGGTGTATTCTTGCATGATGTTCGTATCGCATAGCAACAGCATAGGTAGACATGCTGACTCACTGAGGTGTCTGAAGGAAATATTACCGTCAGCTGTATTAATACCAAGTTATGAGTTAATAGTTCATCAATTTTTGTTATTTACATATGAGGAGCTCAAACAGTTGGACAACGTTGTCTTGCACGCCAAGAAAATGATTGAGGTTGCTCGAAATATAGGCGATAAAGTAAACGAAATCCATGGAAATATATCAATGGGAAAGGCATTTCTATTCTTAGCTTGTTATGATGATGCTATTGAGTGCGGCAAAAAAGGTCTTGAAATTGCCCAGGAAAATGATATTGCAGAAGACGAGATAATGACATATAAATTTATAATGTCAGCATATTATCATATGCAGAAACATGAGGACATTATTGTGTATGCGCACAAGTTCCTTGATTGCGCCATGAAAACCAACGATCAGAAGGCTATGATGACTGCATACTTACAGCTAGGAAGAGCACATCTTGCCTTGAATCATTATCAAGATGCCACCGACTTTGGGAAAAAATGTATTGAAATAGCAAGGGAAATAGAAGACAGATGTGGTGAAGTCTTGGCTTACCTATTAATGGGGAGGATATATAAAGCTCTTTCCGACTACGACAATGCAATTATGTATTGCAAGAAGTGTATTGAGCTTGCAATAACTATTGGGGATAAATGTGCTGAGGCTCATGCTTATAGCGTACTTGGAGGGGTATATCATTTCTTGGGGAAATACGATGATGCCATTTCCAACTGTAACAAGTGTGTTCACATCGACAAGGAAGATAAAGCTGTTGACGTTATTGCGTATTTCATTTTGGGAGGAGTAAACCAGTCTTTGGAGAAATACGATGAAGCCATTCAGAATTACAAGCAATGCATCGACATCGTGAACCCTATTGGTAGAGAAAAGAAGGTAGCTATAAGAGCGTGTTTCTTTCTAGGAGAGATATATAGGACACTGGAACAGTACAATGACGCAGTGTATTATGAAAAGAAATGCATCGAGATGGCACAAGAAACTGGCGAGAAACAATTTCAGATGGACGGATACCATGTTCTTGCACTAGCATATATAGGCTTGAAGCAGTTGAATGATGCGTCTCTGAGTATAGATGCAGGTATGGCGATTGCTACACAGCTTGGAGACAAAGAAGCTGAAACAAACTTCAAAGAAATTCGTTCTGCACTTCATGCAAGTGTTGGTTTGCTTGACAAGGTTAGTGATGAATCCTCGGTAAAGGAAATATTAGAGATACCAACATGTTCTGAAGATGATCTTTTAGAGGATCTTGCACAAGCGGTGAAGACAGGTGACAAAATAAAGAAGCAGGGGGTCTGTAGCAGGCTTTACAGATTTTACCTTTCCAAAAACAATTATCAAAAAGCAATCAATTACCTTGAGCAAATAAAGGAGATGGACGTTAGTACTACTGTTAACTTGTCCTGTTTCACAGAAATCGGATACTCGTATCACTTGATCGGTCAGAATCGGATGGCTTTACGCTGTTTCAAAGAAGGCCTACCCACTGCTGAGTCTTGTTCTGATAATAGTAAGCGATCTGAATTCTATTATTGCGTTGGTGAATTATTGTTTTCATTAAACACAGAACTGAACTTGGCAGAAAGTTATCTAAGAGAAGCTATACGATGCTTTGAAGCGGTCTTTGCGACACTTGGTAGTCGTGATGAATTCAAGATCTCAATTTTTGACCAATATATTCATAGTTATAAGCTGTTGGCAATACTGTTAATCAATGGCAAAGAGATGGAGGAAGCGCTTTTAGTGTTAGATCGTTGTCGTGCAAGAGCATTGAAAGACCTCATGATTTCAAACTT
Source organism: Anthopleura xanthogrammica (assembly GCA_964019055.1). Lineage (NCBI taxonomy): Eukaryota > Metazoa > Cnidaria > Anthozoa > Actiniaria > Actiniidae > Anthopleura > Anthopleura xanthogrammica. Next base: position 997,970 of record OZ025219.1, on the reverse strand, counting down.
CAAGATGAAACAAGAGGAGAGCAATGATGAACATCTAGAGTACAGCGATGTTTTGTCTCTGGTCTCAAGAAATGACTTCAGCATTTCCTTTTACTCACTTTGTTTTGATGCTTTTCTGAAAATTTTTCTCGAAGAGACAAATTCGCATTTTTCATTGTGTACAACTCATTCCCTATAGATACACGTCGATACGTTGTTTGACGAAATGGGTGTTCGTGAGGTGGTCAACTGTGAGGATAGGTCCTTGGACAAAGAACAAGACATTCAAAAACAACAAAAAAGAAGCAAAGAAGAATACAAGGGACTTAATAAACCGACTGCATCACTGCTGAATCTCGATTCTAAAAGAGGAGAATCAAATGAGAATAGTGCTGAAACCAAAGGATCTACTCTAGAAGTTCTATATGGTATTTTAGAATGTGATAGAATAGTATCGTCGAAGCAAGACGAGGTTGTTGTTATTCCTGACGGTCCTTTGTACAAAGTGCCTTTTCCCGCCTTACGAGATCCTCGCACGGGAAAGTATTTATCAGAGACAAAACGTATTAGACTTTCTCCTTCACTGGCAACCTTAAAGCACTTTGAAGATTTTCCGATGGACCGAACCAGCAATGCCAAGCCTTTGATTATTGGATCGCCTTTGGTTGGAAAAGTTATGATGGATGGAGAAGAACAGTATATTGAGCCACTATTTGGTGCTCTAGACGAGGCAATAGACATTGCTCACATGCTTGGGGTACGTCCATTAGTGGCAGCCGATGCTACGAAGCCTGCCGTCCTAGAGAAACTACAACAAGGAGTATCTATTGTTCACATTGCCGCACATGGTATCCTATCAAAAGCTACCATCGTACTTGCACCTTCTCCTGAGATAAGAGCAACAAAGATCCCAGATGAAGAAGATTACATGTTGACCATGGCTGACGTACAACAGGCTCAAGTACGTGCACAGTTAGTTGTGTTAAGCTGCTGTCACAGTGGACGTGGTGAAATCAGAGCCGAAGGTGTAGTTGGCATGTGTCGAGCCTTTCTAGCGTCAGGTGCTCGTGCAGTGGTAGCGTCTCTGTGGGCCATCGATGATGAAGCAACACTCGAGTTCATGAACAAATTCTATCTTAGTTTAAAAGATGGAAAGAGTGCGAGTGCAAGTTTGCAACAAGCGATGGAGGAAATGAGGAACACTACCAGCTACAGCAAACCAAAGTACTGGGCACCATTCTTCCTCATGGGTGATGACGTCACTCTTAAATTGTAGTTGAGAGGCACTCAAGACTGGTCATGTGACTTCGCCGAGTCACGTGAGTAATACATACTGTACGTTTAAACGTTGTCTTTCTGATTATGCAGATCATTTATTCGTCAGAACTAACTTCCGTCAGTTGTTTTAAAAATCAATGTTTTACAAGAGTAAATATGTAAAGAAATCACGAATACACTAATGCAAGACTATTTAGTACAGTGTATATAAAGTAAGTCTTTAGATTACAGAACCTCAAGTACTGCTTGAAATACGAGCAGGAGCGTTTAAACTATGTTGACAGATAAATATTGATGCTATCTTTCCATTGTTTTAGGAGAGGGCAAGATTGTACCCACCCCTCCCCCATCAATTTCATCAACTAGTGCAGTTATCTGTCATTTTCGAAATCATGAAATTAAGAATAAAATTTAATTAATAATAAGCAAAGATCCATTGATGTGATTTAAAATTGGATTTGGGGTTATTTTCGGAGTCCAAAAGTTTTACGCACCCCCACCCCCTTGAGAAGAATGAAATTTGTCCATTTTCTCGCCCCCCTGACATTGGTTTCAGTGACACCCCTTCTAATAATGATTCCTATTCCTAGAAAAATCTCTGTGCCACGTTTGGTACGTACTTGCACGCAGTTTGCCACGATCTCGGCCTTTTTTGTCGTTAACAGACCGGAAAACTATATTATTTTTCGAATCGCTGCCAGCTGATCTGAGAAAAAATATTAGCGAATCGGTATCGAGAAAATTTACAAAACTGAGGTGTCATCCTTAGCAGCCAGAGAAGACTCCGGATCGGTTAGTTATATTACCTATTAGTATTTTACCACTAAATGATGAATATCATACTAATTTTATACTGAAAATATCAATAACCTCTCCTTAAAAACTAGATTTATCTCAGATATAAATTTTCGTAAGTCGATTTTGTAAGGCTTCATGACACCTCAGTTTTGCAGTGACGTCATTTCTACGTCACTATTTCAGATCAGCTGGTGTTTGATACGCCAAATCCTCGAGTAAATTGGAAGCGAAGGCCTCTTTGATCAGTACATACTGACGTCACAGGTAAGGGATCTATACCATGTTGTGTGTTGCAATTTGTTTTTCAAAACGCATCCCACATGGAATGAAGAAGCCATGGGAGGTTAGTAGTCATCGGTAGAAGCCTCGTCTTGAGTTTGCTGGTCATAAAAAGTGGTTAATCATCTACGGTATAGGGGTCGACTAATCTCTCCCTTAGGCTTTGGCGAAGTTCCCTGCTCAGTCTGTAAATGTTCGGATAGCGGTGTCGGGGCCAAAATCTCCGGTATCGCCGTAAATGATTCGCGTTGCCATACGACGGTTTAGCACTCGATTTCTGGAAGTATGGTCCTGACATATTTAATCAAAAAGTAAAAATCCTAGAAACATGTTTCAATTGCTAGCAGATGATCTTTTAAATAGAGTGCACGATGAGATTACAAAACATTGACTGATTCTTTCCAACTAAGCCGAAAAAAAGCGCATTTCGTAACAGTCTGCTTTGCCCTGCGTGGTTGGAGAACATGAAAAAATAACTCCGAGTTTATAAGTTTGGCACTTTATTTTATAGATTTGTACAATCTTCGCCGGTCAATACAAAGGTACTCTTACAATTTTATATCAAATACGTTTAAATATCTATCTATACAGGTATGCGTCCAGCTCTCAAGTATTTTAATATATATATATATAATATATAATTATATATATAATATATAATATAATTGCTTGCCTACTTACACATTCTATTTCCATCATTTTCTTTCTTTCTTTCTATCATGTGATTGACTTGTATTACATTACGTGCCACAGGGAACCCAATTTAGATAAAAGTGTGTTCATGTTGCTCTTACAGTGAAGTTGGTCCAGTTCGACGCGTGCGCGCAATTTCCCGCCAAAACCCATGGAAACAAATACACCTGTTTAACTCGCTTCTTTTATACGTGAAATTTCACAAAAATCATAGATTTGGATTCTGAGAATTAAGTGCTTACAAATAGGCAGGTCTCCCCGAATTTGTTTTTTTTTTACAGATAATTTAAATATCTAGAAAAATGCCATATGAGGCGAGCTTTTCGAGCTTTTTGGTTCTGAGAATTATGTACTTGAAAAAGTGCTTTCCATAGACCCCTTGCAGCACATCGAAATGCAGCTCAATTTGGAGGACAAAACAATAGGTTCCAATTCTCAGGAAATTGAAATTCTTTTGTTTTGTCCTCCAAATTGAGCTGCTGTGACATCACGTGACAATGGTCTATAGGCAGTTAAACAAATACTTTTTAAGAATATCACAGGGAGCCCACAGCCACTGGTATCATTGTTTAAAATAAAATCTATCATGCGTAAAAGCTCGTGCCCCTGCATGCACGAACTCGTTGGCGTTTCCGGATTGGTTGAAGTTCAAGTCTGAATATATTATCAGCTGCTAACGTTGCTAGCGTAGAATATAATGACCTGTCATTATATTCTACGCTAGCAACGTTAGCAGCTGATAATTTATTCAGACTTGAACTGCAACCAGTCAGGAAACGCCGCCAAGCTCGTGCGGGAGCTAGCACGTGCATTTACGCATGATAGATTTTATTCTAATCACTGATTCTACCAGTGGCTGTGGGCTCCCTGTGAGAATATCTAAAGAAATGCCATATGAGATGAGCTTTTTGAGCTCTTTGGTTTAGGTAGCTGACTTGACTTCTTATTATTATTTGTGGGTTCGCTAGAAAGATTTTCAATCGATTTAGCAGTTTCTTTCCATGTTTTTATAATCTTGTCGATTGAGTTGGCTGTCCACGAGTGGCGTCGGGTTTCTTCGTACGTTCGAGGGGTTCCGAGTAAGTTCGGTGAAGGTCGAGCTTTGTCCGATGACTGGCCGACTACAAACACAAACAGAAAGAGGATACAATAAATGAGGAGTAAATTGGAGTAAAGGTAAAGCATTAATCTTTGCTGTATAAGCTGGTGCTGGTGCTTGTGCTTGTGCAGTAATATAAAACAAATCATAAAATATTTAGTTTTGAGTACGCAACATTTTAAAAATCATCTTCTATATTCTAAATGTTGGTGAACTCCGAGACGGGTAATATATGTTTGTACGGAAGAAACCGTGTGGCAAGTGCTGCTATGTATATGGTGCTATATCTCATCGCTGTGTAGTTCAAGCCTGTGGTCGTGGGTTCGATTCTCCACTAGCAAAATATGTGAGTTGAGTTTGTTTGATTCGTTGTTCTCTCCCTTACCACAATGGTATTTTTTTCGGGTTCTCCGGTTTTCCTTCCCTCCGTAAGAATCAACATTTGAGTTCAGTGTTGTGTGTTGTAAATAACATGATTGAATAAATTACGTGTTAGATACACGCTTACGTTCTAAGCCGGAAATAAGTTAAAACAAAAGAATGGATACGAGGTCTAAGGGCCATAAGCTAATAAAAATAGAAAATTAAATATCTAACGATTCCGTTCACCAGAGGAAAAAAAGCTCGTTTATAACAATGAGTCATTTACTGCCATTTCATTAAATGAGATGAGGTCCAGTTCAGACGACGAGTTCTTTCCGCGTCGAGTCTAATTACCTTTAAGGCCAGCGGCTAAGAAAACGCAGAGAACTACCACATAAGACATCAGCTCTTTTGCTTAGCGCCAGGAGATGATATGTGTTAAGTTTGGTCTACGTACTTCTACTAGTTTAAGGGAAAACAGCGCTCGACCTCAAAGGCAATTACATTCGACGCGGCAAAAGTTCGACGTCTAAACTCAGGGCCTTAGTTTGTAAACGAAAAAGAAGGCCCCTACATACTACTTCCGACTTAGAGCGTAAGTGTGTATACAAAATTTATCAGCGGGAATGTTTGGCGCATGCGCATATGTTATTTCGTCCTGTCGGTTAAAAGAAATGTGTAGTAGGGGTGGGGGGTGGGGGTGTGGGTTTAGGGAGTGGTGATAGGGAGATAGTAAAAAGTGCTGGAAGATGTGTTGATATTAAAGTGCTCGTGTTTTAACAACGTGATTTTAATAAATGAGTGAAACGTTCAGCTAGTGAAGTGAAAAACAACACCTTCTGTGAGACTCTCTTTGCTTGCAGTGGTTTGTGATGTGGGAGCGATATATATTGATTTGAGACCTTTCTGAGCTTCACTAATGGTGAATTCCGCCTTTTCAATGTGTTTGCTCAACAGCACGTGACTCTATGGAAAATGATGCAGATGCACGTGAGTATTTATTGGTATGCACATGATTGACACGTGATGTGTTCGTGGGGAGCATGCTTTACCCATCTTACTTTGATGCAGATGCACGTGAGTATTTATTGGTATGCACATGATTGACACGTGATGTGTTCGTGGGGAGCATGCTTTACCCATCTTACTTTGATGGGCATGCGCAGTAAACAACATAATAAATGCAAATATGCAAGATATAGGAGTGTTTACGCCAAATGGCTAGAAATAGCAGTTATTACGGATGCATGCAAATGAGATGCAAATGAGACAACAAGCATTGCATCGACCCGATAGCCTTACTTGTATGATTCTCAAAACAAAAGAATTTATCATTGCGTGCTTTAACAGCTACTTTTTATGCGCATTTGATCTTATCATTGCATGTTAATTTGCGCTATATAAGTAATACATATTATTATTATTATTATTATTATTATTATTGATAATATTATTATTATTATTATGCCATTTAACAGAATGTTTTCAAAGTTATTAAATTAAAGACGCACGGTACTGATTACTTGCTACAAACCGGTTAAAGCTGATAATTATAGAAGAATCGATGCTACTGTTCCTTCCATAAATGCGCAAGCTGATCAGCTATCAATAGGGACCTTTATAGCATCGAGGACGAGGATATCGAACATTATGCATGCATATTTACAAAACGGTTTTCTTGTGCGCGCGCCGTTTTTCAAAAGCATCAACTAGAAGAGCCCCTCTGGATACCAGCCTAGATTCTGAATGTGTCATCCTGCTTAAATAAAGTTGACATTGACATTTATTTAGTTACCTTCTAGAGAGAACGGCAACACTGAGGACGATGGCGCGCGCACATAAAACCGTTTTGAAAATTAATTGCTGGCGTCATCGTTTGGCATCTGCGTCCACGATGCTCATGTGTAAGATCCTTAATAACATAAAAACGCGTAGCTGTCTCTAATTCCTTGTGGCATGCAAACGGTCCTTATGGCTTATGCACCTCATACATTGAATGATATGATGAGCTGAGGTTTAATGGGGCAAATTGGGAGAGAAACCATGACATTAACTTTGTGCAAGTGTGTTGGTCGTTTTGGTCCTACCTTGGACGATTCCTCGAGATGTCGAACAAACGCATCACGCAGCCTGTTTCTGAACGGAATAAAGACTAATCAGCATGAATTTGACATGCCAAAATTACAGAACTATTAGAGTGATAAAAGTGCTTTCTTTTGTCCATTGATACTTCCAGCTGATCGAAATAATCAGCCAATCCTTGAAAGAGAAGTTACTATCAAATAACTGTCGCTAAATCTCGCTTTCTGATTGCTTGGTGGTGCGTGCTTTATGAGAACACACAGCACGAGCGCGCACTTTTTTATTTTATCATTCGTATCCAAGATAACCGCCATTCTAATTTGTATGTTATAAAAGAAATATATAACTGGGTTGTTCCACTACGCGTCGTGCTTCTCCTAAAACTTCTCTAGTGTTCTGCCAAACCCTTCGTGCTTTAGAACTACACACAGCACGCGCGCGCGTTTTCTATTTCTTCATTTGCAATAATAAATATGCAGGACTTACTTGATATCATGCTTAACTGAATCTTTCTTCGAACTGAAATTTGTAGGCGACTAAAATGAGAAAAAAAGATATCCAGAATACATGAGAATAACTCGAAGTCCTGGGGTGTTTTCCATTTGTCCAGGAAACCCGGTAATATCGGTTGGAATACAAATGGAACTGTCACTTCTTCGGAACTTCCAACCGGAAAAAAAGTGAAAAATCTTTCGAGCTTGTGCAGCCATTCCGGTTAGTACAAACCAACTGGAATTGTGCGAACCATTTGAAGAATTTCTCAAAATTTCTCAGTCCCAGTTCTCTAATTCGCGCATTTATGACGAAAACTTTCAAGATGGCGGACCATCAGGTGTATAGTCGGTTCGACAGTTCCATTAGAACCGTTCTTGTCTCAGTTTCATCAACCGTTTTCCTGGACAAATTGAAAACACCCCTGGTATTTAATAATACTGATAAAAACATTATTATTTGTAACGCGCATGTGTCATTTGCATATTTTCACATGCGCACAAGGTATCTGCCTGATGAGAAGTACATTATGCTCTGTAGGTTTAATTGCTTTAAGTAATTGCGATGAAGAAGTGCGTAATTGGTTGATTGATATGGGAGACAGTTGCAACACACGATTTGCTCACTGAAAATAGCAGTGTGAAGGTAAAAAGGAAAGCCAAATTTTCTTTCGAAACCGCGGGGAGTGGTTGTCCAATTCTCCCGAGCCAGGGGCTTATGTTTAAAGCGTTCGAAGGTGCGCACTTTACCCCCTCAAACTATCAGTGCTCCTTATTACGGGTATTTAAAGCTAAGGCACACAGAACAGAATGAAGTCGAAACAGACGTGGAGATCCTGAGGATCGAACCGTGGATCGCTCGCTCGAAGGCCGCGCACTAACCAACTGAGCTACGCCTGCTCCTAAGTGTTATAACCAATTCATTGTATTCTTACTGTAGATCTTGATGTGTTAGGTGGAGTCGAAGCTCTGTACTTTAGTTCCGTAATTTTTTGCTGTTGTTGACGAACTTGGTAGGTTAATGCAGCCACTTGCCGTTGCAAGTATGCCATTTCTTCGCTGTTTTCTTGCACTTCCTAAGGAAAGCAAGTAAACAAATTATTATGACTATTATCATGATTATTTCCGTCATCACTATGGAATACTGTGCAGTGCACAATTGTTGTCATGTATTTGTCATAGTCACTATCTTCATTATCATTACACCAGTATCAATACCCTCAACAACGCATGATCTATTAAATACATCTTGTATAACCATCATCATCATCATCATCACACCATGATCATCATCATCACACCATGATCATCATCATCACACCATGATCATCATCACACCATGATCATCATCATCACCATCATCATATCAGTATCATCATCATGAACCATCATCATCATCATCATCATCATGAATCATCATCATCATCATCATCATCATTATCATCATCATCATCGTCATTATCACAATCATCATCAACAGTGATTCTTACCAATTGTTTCTGTAGAAGCTTTATAGTATGATTTTTCGTTTCAAGTTCGTGTTCGACCTCTTCTTTATCCATAAGAAGCGTATCACGTTCCTAAATCAGACAGACAGACAGACAGTACACACGACTCATTAGAACAACGATTCTTTTTTCAATATACAAATGCACTAGCTGACAAACCTGCTTAATATTTTTCATCTTTTCTTTCAAGTCCTCCATCTCTTCCTTCATCTTCTTCATTTCTTCATCATTGCTGTTTTGTCTTTTTTCCTCTCCTGTTTCCTCGGTAGAGTTTTCCGTAGCGAGTTGTTCCTCGTTTGGACGCTCCAGACAGGCCGATTGTTTCCTCCTCGATAAAGAGGCAGAACGAATACGACGCAGTTTTTCGTGGATTCCTTCGCTCGTGTCGTAAGTATTTCGTCTTACACCCTAGAAAAAATCATTTTCATGCTTCAGGCTTGACCTAAACTAAAATGCCAAAGTGCGTAGTTGCAGTCCAAGGCAGTTGTGACTACTATGCAAGATGGCACAAAAGATGCACGTCTGGAGTTGTCATTTAAAACCTTGAAATTTTATCGAACCTTGAAACAAGCTCTGAGCTGATCAAAGTCAGGGCATGGCTAACTCACAGATCGAACCATGAAACAACCTCTGGGCTGATCTAAGTCAGGGCATGGCTAACTCACAGATAGAACCCTGAAACAACCTCTAGGCTGATCTAAGTCAGGACATGGATAACTCACAGATAGAACCCTGAAACAACCTCTGGGCTAATCTAAGTCAGGGCATGGATAACTCACAGATCGAACCCTGAAACAACCTCTGAGCTGATCTAAGTCAGGGCACGGCTAACTCACAGATCGAACCATGAAACAACCTCTGGGCTGATCTAAGTCAGGGCACGGCTAACTCACAGATAGAACCATGAAACAACCTCTGGGCTGATCTAAGTCAGGGCACGGCTAACTCACAGATAGAACCATGAAACAACCTCTGGGCTGATCTAAGTCAGGGCATGGCTAACTTACAGATCGAACTATGAAACAACCTCTGGGCTGATCTAAGTCAGGGCATGGCTAACTCACAGATTGAACCCTGAAACAACCTCTGGGCTGATCTAAGTCAGGGCACGGCTAACTCACAGATCGAACCCTGAAACAACCTCTGGGCTGATCTAAGTCAGGGCACGGCTAACTCACAGATCGAACCCTGAAACAACCTCTGGGCTGATCTAAGTCAGGGCACGGCTAACTCACAGATCGAACCCTGAAACAACCTCTGGGCTGATCTAAGTCAGGGCATGGCTAACTCACAGATCGAACCCTGAAACAACCTCTGGGCTGATCTAAGTCAGGGCATGGCTAACTCACAGATCGAACCCTGAAACAACCTCTGGGCTGATCTAAGTCAGGGCATGGCTAACTCACAGATCGAACCCTGAAACAACCTCTGGGCTGATCTAAGTCAGGGCATGGCTAACTCACAGATTGAACCCTGAAACAACCTCTGGGATGATCTAAGTCAGGGCATGGCTAACTCACAGATCCAACCCTGAAACAACCTCTGGGCTGATCTAAGTCAGGGCACGACTAACTCACAGATTAAATTGTAATAATTTAGCTTGTTGTAGGTTTTGCGGATGGAGGAAAACCGGGGAATCCATTAGAAAAAACTTGCCCCATTATATGATGTCACAATATAGCTATTCAAAGAATACGTGTTTGTGTGTGTGATCAACTTATGAATATCCTTAAGAAATGTGAGTCATGCTTACCGTTTCCTCATAGGAATCATTTTCAGTTAAGTTGGACAAATTTGCTATACTTCTGGATGAAATAGACTTTGATTTGGCCAATGGTGAGACTACTTCAGCCTGAAGAGAAAGCATGTACCAGAAAACTTATTAATAGCAGATATCAGAGTTACACAGTCCATATTGCCTTCAAACAATTGCTTTAAGTCGCGGCATTTGGGTCAGTTTCTATACAGTTACTGTATTCTTTGATAGAGTAGATTTTGTATGACTGTGAAAAGATCACGGCACTAAAACGTCAGCTAATCAAAAATCTAGAAAAAATCACGGTCGCAACAAGGCTTTCTTCATCCAATCAAAAGCACGAAACAGGTCACGAACACGGCACGGACAAGGTCACGTCAAGGTCACGGCAATGACTAAGTACGCCAGACCAATCACATTGCGCGAGAAAACAATCAGCCAATCAAAACTAAAGAAAACATCACGGTCGCGGCAACGCACGCACGCGGCACTAAAAAACTTACAGTCATACGAAATTTGCTCTTGAACAGCTTTCGTATGAGTGTGAAAAGTCACGGTACACGGCACGGTCACAGCGCGGCGCGGACATGGCACGGAATGTCGAATGTTTTCATACACGACACGGTCACGACAAGACGCTGCCCGTGCAGTAAGTTTTACGTAGTCATACGAAAACTGCTCTATCTGCTATTGCGATTATGTTACGGTGTAAGGTATGTGATTGACCGCATTCTGTGACCCAATCACAGCGCGAGGAACAATTTATCCAATAAAAATACGCGGTCACGGTTAAGGTACAGCACGTCCTTATCGTGGGATTTCACGACTTCTAATTCAGTAAACTTACTTCTTGAAGCTCCCTTTTCAGTTTGAGTAACATCGTTTTCACGGCTCTAACATCAGTCAAACACTGAACAAACCCTGCTTCGTCAATTTCTAGAACACCGCTGTCATCAACTTCATTGAACGCAAATGCTTGTCGAGGTGCTCTGAATGTAACTAACGTCGTCCTTCGTCGAACGAGACCCGGTCTTTTAGGTTTGGGGTTTACAGAGCTTTCATCAAGGGATGATTTTCGGACTTTACGAATATGGAAAGGGGATTTGTGAGATAGTTCGCGATCCAAAGATTTTGACTTTTCACTGATGCGGTTGTTTTGATTAAGGTCGGTTTTTGATGCATGTGACTCATCTTGAAATCCATTCGTCAGAATTTCAACTTTTTCGTCCTTCAAAATTCCCTCGCCATTTTGTGAAGCATTTTTATCTTCTGATTCTTGAGTTTCACTTGACGTTTTATCTTCTGTCTCACTCGTTTCCGAATCTATTGAATTGCCTCCAAGAATGAGAGAATTTATCCTCTTTTCCACGTCCGAAATTTTTTGTTGAAGTGCTTTTTCATACTCCGCAGCTGAAGTCTCATTTTTTTGTTGTTCATCAGTATTAGTCCCATCTTTCAATGTCTCTTCATTCAAATCTTTCAAGTCTACATCAACATCCGTATCAACATCAGTACTACGTTTAAAATTTTTGAAATCTTCGCTTAATGAAGATGCTGACCAAGAAGAGTTGTATCCCGACTCAATGGATTCCTGATGTAATGGTGATGCTGCTTTGAACATAATTTCTTCTTTCTCAATTGATTCGCTTTCTTCTGTTTGCATCTCACTGCTCCTAGCTTTGTCATCGTCGGACAAGTTCAGCTCCTTTGACGTCACGAGAGGTTTATTTTTATTAAAACTTTTTTGCTTGGATAAATAAGGTTTTGTTTCAGATTCACTCTTCCTGGAGTACGGCGACTTAGAATGAGGAGCGCTCCCTACATCACCTGGAATTTTACCTCGACTTAAAGAGTTTCTACGGTCTGCACCAACAGTTTCTGACTTCTGCTTTGTCTCCAACTCTTCTTCATCAAAATAATCTGTCTTCGATGGTGATATTTTGTCCGCAAGTTCCGATAAACTGTACGAGAGTGCGTTGAGCTGTGCCTCAGACAGATTTAAGTGTTTTTCTGTGGGTGGAACGCCTTCTTGAGCCGCGGAACCACACTCTTTATCTACTACATTGTCAGACATTTTTGTATCTGTTGCGACCGCAGCATTTGCTTTCGTAAAATCAAGTTTTCCAGTGTCTTCTAACTCGTCGTCTTTGACTGGCTTAGACCTGTCAAAAAAATTCGAATGTTAAGTTTCAAGCTTTGTCTACAAGCACGATCAAATTAAAACCTGGCCTCGGAAGCGGAACCAAATTATAATTGAGAAGGGTCTGGTGATCCATTTAAGGGCATCGCTAATAAAAATCTCGTTTATTAAATTGCCTGCACTCAAATAGAACAAAAGTCGCCAAACAGACATTTTTTCTCTAAATTAACTGATCTCAGTCAAAGGTAAAAATAGAACCGGGCTTCAAATAACTAAGTTATTTCTTGTTTTTGATTCGATTTATTAGAATCATTTATTTGGTTTTTGGCAGTTCCGCTTTTAAGTGGCTTAAAATACTACCAAAATTATTGGAAAACGGGTAGAATTTTAAATATCGCTACAATTTACATAAAGGAAAAACACAATCAAACTTTGCAATGCGATTTTTTAGGTTATATATAATTGGCTTTATAATAGTACTGTATTATCTTTTCCGGCTTATCTAGAATATCGTCTTAAAAACCTTTGGGTTTAGAAACATGTTTTGTCTTTCACAAGCAGAACGAATTTAACGATTCATCTCAGACAGTTCATTAAGAATCACAAGAAAAATAACAAAATTTTGTAACCTATACATCTAGATTTTTCAAACCATTTCTTAATAGAGAAACATTTTAGTAATTTTCTTCCTTCCTTCCTTCTTTTTTTTTTTTCTTTCTTTCATTCATTTCTTTTCTTTTTTTTCTTTTGAGGAAATTATTATTTTAGATTTTTAGTTTCACCCTTAATCCACGCTTACTGCGCATGCGTCAAGAAAATGGCGGGAAAAATCAGTCACGTGTTTACTCGCAACTTGGTGAATGCCGGGGAAAAAATTTAAAACGAAAAAAATTCGATAAGAACTTCAATTCTGCGTGGAATCAAAATAAAATACTGCTTACTACGTTTATGGTAAGTCCAAAATAGTTTCTGAGAGCGCTTAAGCCCTGTGAAACGTAGAAAATCATTCTGAAGATAATAAGCTGCCACTACACACTCAGTGAAGTTTGCAAAACTTGCATTTTGAATGAGTTTCACAGTGAATTTACATCATAAATTGGTGTTTTTGCTTGCTAACACGTTAAAAACTAATTTTATCAGCTGATTCTACATCATACCTTTCTTGGTTTTCGTTATCTTCACTTTCTGGATCAGTTTTCTTTGTTCCTGAAAAAAAAGAAGGCCAATGTAAGGAATGATAAAATAAACAAATAGATATCTTCATGCACCTCTCAGAGGAATGTTTACCCATTCGGACCATGTGTTATTCCCTAGAGTATCATTTCTTTGTTTAATGGTCACACATGAGAAGACACATGAATATGAATACAACTCTAACAAAGAATCTTATTCTCAAGAGAATGACAAGTGGTCTGAAATGGTAAAACAAACCGCCCAAGCTAAAAAGGTCTATTTAGAGCCAGGATACTTAGTGAAACTGGAGAAACTATTCCTTTTGACATACAAGCAGGGCTTGAAATAACGGCCAGTCAGTAGCCAGTCATAATGACCAGCGAAATTAGTTTTAGCTCAGTTATACCTCATTCATACCTCTGGCTCAAATTTACTGGTCAAAATAACCAGCAGGGCAAAGATTTGACCAGACAAGTTTCAATTCTGGCTGGATGTTGTCGGTTTACTGGCTGTTTTTCAAGCCCTGAAGTACCGTTAAGCAAATTCTGAATCAAATATACTGAAAAATTGCATATTTTACAAAATATTATCCCACTTTTTAATCCCCTGAGCGTGCGCTTAGAGCAGCAGACTTGATGTGTGTATTGCTTCAGCTTCAGTCTCTATCTATTTCATTTTGTTTGCCCCTCTTGACAACACAGTCATCCCTCATCTAATATCATGCACTGTTTTAGCCTTAAAGCACGGCGTTCAAAAGTATGAACACTTTTATTGTATTCACATACTTCTATGCATGGGCTTTTGTACATTAAACCGACACTTTTTGATGCAAAGCTGTCTGGTTTTACCAAATAAGGCATGTAGAACCAGGGCTCGAAATAGGAAACAATTATAGCCTGCCAGTTTAGTAAATTTTGCCAGCCCCTCATTTTCATTTTCCATTTGGCAGTTAACCGTTATTTTTGCCTGCCAAACCTTAAGTTTTGCCTGGCTTTTGGCCATTGGCAGGCCACTATTTCAAGCCCTGAGAACAAAAAGGGTGTGCATAGAGGCATTAAATGGGTGTATGTGTGAATAGCTGACTTATAAAGAGGGCTAAAAATTCCAGTGTACCTACTCACAGTTCATTTTAATTAAAATTCAGGGGCTGATCCAAGGGTATTGAGGGAGCTGTCTAGTCACCCCTCCCCCCTCCCCAATTTGCACTTATCAAAAATGTGTATAGACCTGAAAACATTTGTCCACATAAACTTCCACTTGGTTTACTTGAAGTTCTCAAATTTAATTCCCATTAATTTGAGGGTAGCACTTAATAGCCAGTGGCTAACATTAACCTGTCACCCTCGACCAACCCTGTAACAATCACCCCTCTTTTAAAAATCCTAGATCTACCCCTAATACTTATTTTAAATTCTGATATTGTATCTTTACTTATGACACTAACAATGTATTGATGGTAGGCTATTGCCCCATTAGAACTGTCATTACTTTTTTTTGCTCAATCGGCATGTAGCAATGAAACAGTCATGGTAAATACGGTAGACTTTTTGGCTTGAGTATATGTTTTCACATTTCAGGCCACGTGTCATTCCCTAGAGTATCATTTCTTTGTTTAACAGTTGCACATGAGAAGACACATGAATATGGATACAACTCAAACAAAGAATCTTATTCTGAAGAGAACGCACTTGGTCTAAAATGGGAAAACATTACGCCCAAGCCGAAAGTTATTAGAAAGAGTAGTATAATTTTTATAATCACCTCCTTTAGGAGAATTATTTTTCCCCATAGCAAAACCATAGTGTAATAAATTAGATGATTTTGATGTGTTTGTAGATGGTTTTGAGGCAAGACTTCTTGGCGCTCTGCTGCTTGAACCAGTCAGTCCCTTGGTAAGTGCTGGAATCCTAGATTTACTCATCTTTACCCTTCTTTACAACATAGTAGTCTTTGTTTCCATATTCCTGCATAGACAATATTATTATTAATACTATTAGAATGATTCGCAAGAGAGGCAAAATACAGAAGCATGGTAGCCATGTTGGTGGATTAGCTAAACTCTGCTGACATGGCTGCAAACAAAGCATCAATTGATGCACCAACAGACCCCTTGCAGCACATTGGAATGCAGCTCAATTTGAAGGACAAAGCAATAGGTTCCAATTCTCGATTCACCTTATTACGCTTGATACCACTTCTACCAGAATCTTTTTCATAGTTTCTTTTGTTGGCCCAATTAACATCCTTATCTTGTGACTCCCCAAGGAGTTCAAACATTGGAATAAGAAAAAGAATTTGAAGAGGATTCTGTTGGTAATGGTATCAAGACATAATAAGGGGAATAGTGAATTCTCAGGAGATTGAAATTCTTCAGTTTTGTCCTCCAAATTGAGCTGCATTGACATCATATGAAAGGGGTCTATTAAGTCTAAAAATAGCTCACAAGACCAAAACCAAATTGTCTTGAATATTAACTATATCTTGTATACATGTAATGTGAAGCATGAGTTATGTCTCTATCACCTAATGCTCCACCTAAGACCACAGTGCTCATGGGTTTAATCCCTGATCTCACTGCTCTATGCCGAGTTGCTTGTTGATTCTCTCCTGCCTGCTTTAAGGTTTTTTTTATGTACTCTGGCTTTCCTCCACAAATATGATTCTAAATTCTAATTCGATCGTGGAACGAGGGCCACAGATTCTATATTCAAATGAGCCATAATTTTTAGTAAACAATTTCTTCAAAACATTTCATGACAAATAGAAATCCTTTATAAATCAAAAATCAAATTATTGTAATTTGTTCAATTATTTATAAATATTACAAATTCTTTGAATTTCATGATTTATTTCTTGGAAAAGCTAAAATAAACTCAAATATATTCAATCAAGAAAATTTCTAATAAATCATAAATAAAATTACAACAAATAATGTCATCCAGTGTAATAAAGGATATCAATCAATAAATGAATAAAAAATTATTTTCTTCAATGCTCAAACCTGTTAGATCAAGCATGTGAATAACCTAACAGACAGTTATAAATATATTATAATTCATAATAAAAAAATTTGCCTTGAAAAGGGTGAATAAATAAAAAAAATTCTCAAAAACAATTTGCATATACAAAATATATGCCAATTCTAAGGCTAGATTGTGTATTTTTATCTGTTCTGCTTACATGAATTTATTCAGTCTGGTTCAATAAAAATAATTTGTGTGCGCGACAAAATAAGACTGAATGATTGATCCCTACGATATTGAACTTTTCTGCTTTTAATTTTTTTTCTTATGACACAACGGAAAAATATTTCAAAGATCATAAACAAATAAAACAGATTCATAAATTTTGATCGCTGAAGCCTCTTTGTTCTGGTAATATCAACATTAAAGTAAATAGTAGCATTTGAGGAAATTAAAGATTCGTCCAATATGACAATCATTCACAAACTTCTCGAGTATCCCGTCGAAAAAACACTTTACACTTCTCTCAAGAAATTAAAATACCTTTTGTCACCTTGCCGATATCACGTTTTTCGAATGTTGAATTTTATTCTATATTTATTGAAATTCATATTATTCAAGAAAGCAACGTTAAGGCATTAGTGTAGGTCAAAAATATACATCCTATCTTGAAAATGGAATATTTTTTTGGCAGGAAGACAGTTCAAGACTCTTCATTTAAAAAAATTATTTAGAAAAAAAAACAAATTCAAATATCAGGCGTATGTAAACGTCGCAAGCTGTTCGTACTGAATATCAAGGTCAAAGTAAAAATTTTTCAGTGGATTTTAAAATGCCTGGAAACTGTGTTATATCAAAAATATCTTGAAATTTTATTATTATATTTTCTACTCTTTGATCGGGAAGTTGTGACTTTCGTTTACGCTTGAGATAATCAGAGATAAAGCGGATTATAACCTAAGGTACTTTGACTGGATATTATGTTATTTTACCAACACAGTGCTAAAAAAAATAACTTATAACTCATAAGACGTTGCGGATGGCTAAGGAATATCCAAGAAAAGCCATTTCAATGTCTGCATACCATTAAAAAGTTTATTTACTTCTCAGAAAGCCCATCGTGATCCTTGGTTAAATATCTTGTACGAAACTAAACGATCACGAGGAAACGTCGTAATCGATTTATACAATTTCCCAACTCTTTACATTCATTGTAAAAGAAAATAAAGTCATCAATAAAGAATTCTAATATTGATTACGGTATTCACAAACTGGCTTCCCAACTTTTTTATCGCCTTGAGAAGTACAACAAAATAGAATATTATTTAATGTTCACTATATTTACGAAAGACACTCTAATGTTATTTCAAATCACAGTAAAAACTCTTCATCTTAATCGACTTTAGTTAAGCGACTAACCGACTTGCTAGAAACCTGGCGAATCTTTCATACAGTTCTTGACTACTTTTCAGTGCTTCTAAATTACGAATACCTTAAGTAAAGTACGTTGAACTAACCAAGTCAATTTGAGCTTTACCTCTTACCTTTTGTTGAATTAACGAGAAAACTGTGTCTCAAATTAAGTCAGATGTTTTATCAAGGCTCTTCACTTGATCCATGAGCACAAATAGGCACCAAATCCAGCTCCAGAGATCGAATTTTAATCCATGCACTTGTATCCAAGTAAAGTTTCGATATTCGAAGCAAGTGTGACCCGCATTGAAGTCAGGTCTTGTGACGTCACACATGTCATTGAACTTTTTTGTGTGTGCAAATTTTATTCTAAAGAGATGTCAAGTTAAGCCAATCAGAGCTCGAGGAGAGCGATTGCTGACTTCCGGTATACACGGAGATAATTAGTTGAGAACAACTTGGTGTAATCGAGCAGGGGAGTGTTAATTGGGCAGGTGATGCTTAGGGAAGAATATAACATACAAACTTTTATGGTATAGAAATTTTAATAATATATAGAGGAGAGATTTTTATCTCGATGAATTTTGGCTTTGGTGGAAAACATTTTGACAGAGATCATCTGTTAGATGGTATGATATGGAAGTTTTTTTAAATTCTGTTAAAAAGATGGCGCTTGAAGTATCTTAAATCAAGTGCTCTAGATTTCCAGCTAAAGCAGTCCAAAAATGAATACATTTTTTTCGTTTTGCAAAAGTATAGTATATATATAGTAATTTCGCGAGCTGATCGAGGTTTGTTTACGTGACGTTGGAATGAGTGCAAAGCTCGCCTCACTGCCTCACTGAATCAATAATTCCCGACATCTAGGTCGGAAAAGTGTCCTAATATCCCTGAAAAGCTTCGTGAAATATTTTGATGATTAAGTCAGTTTTTCCTGTGGGACCAATCAATTTTGGATTAAAATGCAATTTAATGGTTCAGGGAATTTTGTACGTCACAAACCACAGGCAGCCCAAGCAAACTCTCTGTGCATGTTTTATAGTGTAATGTATGGGGCTAGGATACATATAAAAAAATAAAATCTTTAACTCAACATTTTTCTTTAAAACGTTCTTCAATCACTGTTTGTACCTCATTCGGTATTATGGCGAAGTTTCAGCGCGATTTGAGGCCGTTAACTGTGTTTTTTATCCTATGTGTTCATCCAATCCATCTCGTGTACATTCTTATTCCTATGCGTTCATCCACTCCATCTGGTGTACATTCTTATTCCTATGCGTTCATCCAATCCATCTCGTGTACATTCTTATTCCTATGCGTTCATCCAATCCATCTCGTGTACATTCTTATTCCTATACGTCCATCCAATCCATCTCGTGTACATTCTTATTCCTGTACCTTCATCCAATCCATCACGTATACATTCTTATTCCTATACGTTCATCCAATCCATCTCGTGTACATTCTTATTCCTATGCGTTCATCCAATCCATCTCATGTACATTCTTATTCCTATGCGTTCATCCAATCCATCTCGTGTACATTCTTATTCCTATGCGTTCATCCAATCCATCTCGTGTACATTCTTATTCCTATACGTTCATCCAATCCATCTCGTGTGCATTCTTATTCCTATGCGTTCATCCAATCCACCTCGTGTACATTCTTATTCCTAAGCGTTCATCCAATCCATCTCGTGTACATTCTTATTCCTATACGTTCATCCAATCCATGTCGTGTGCATTCTTATTCCTATGCGTTCATCCAATCCATCTCGTGTACATTCTTATTCCTATGCGTTCATCCAATCCATCTCGTGTACATTCTTATTCCTAAGCGTTCATCCAATCCATCTCGTGTACATTCTTATTCCTATGCGTTCATTCAATCCATCTTGTGTACATTATTATTCCTATGCGTTCATTCAATCCATCTCGTGTACATTCTTATTCCTATGCGTTCATCCAATCCATCTCGTGTACATTCTTATTCCTATGCGCTCATCCAATCCATCTCGTGTACATTCTTATTCCTATGCGTTCATCCAATCCATCTCGTGTACATTCTTTTTCTTATGCCCCTATCCAATCCATCTCGGGTACATTCTTATTGCTATGCGCTCGTCCAATCCATCTCGTGTACATTCTTATTCCTATGCGCTCATCCAATCCATCTCGTGTACATTCTTATTCCTATGCGCTCATCCAATCCTGAGGTGAGAAGTGAGTGTACTATTGCTACGCTAGCCTTGAAACTTTTGGCTTTAGGAAAATATCTGAAAAATCTGTTTTGCTTTTCAGTTACGTAGATCAACTCAGGTAATCGTGTAGGATGTTTTATTATTATTTAAGGATGTGAGCATAACACTGAATAAGTGAAATCACAACGATCTACGCTACAAACTTACTTTGCATAACATAAATGATTACAATAGAGTGCAAGCAATATATCCGTGAAACATTACTTATACTAAATAGTACAATTTTGTGCAAATTCTATTGTTTTCTATTGTTTAATTAGCACTATTTTGTACTATTTAGTAATTCGTATTTCACGGATATATTGTTTGCACTCTAATACACCTAATAGCCAATGTGCACGAGCTCAAATTTCTAGCACAAAGCATGATGGGAAACCGATGGGAAACCTTACGCTTTTAGGTTCCTTTTAAAAATTCGTCTGACAATTTTTCCTCCGACATTTTCTATGGAAATGTAAGTATTTCAACCGACGAAAATAACAGAGTAATTTTCTCTGATACTTCCTTTGATTTCCCAGAGTGCTTTATGAGCTTTGATGTACATGGTCTATTGCAAGAACGTTGTCATATAAAGAAAAAAATAAATTTAAAAATTTATATATTTTTGCAAAACAGGTGTAATTATTTCACATCTGACATTTTTGAGATAATCTTTTTGGTATATTACTAAACAGTTATTCTCATCAATCTAGGGGGGCTTTAGAATCAAAATAAAGAGAAATATTTCTAATTAATTCCTATTTGTTATTTTGTTATTTTTATATGACAACGTTTTTGCAATTAGGTGTAAATTATAAAAAAGTGTTTTTAGTTAGATTATGACCTATTACACCTATTTCAAAAAGTGTGCGTGCATATATATATTTCCTTTATAATATAAGGAGAAAAGACATGACTACCATGTTAGATGATACATGTCATGTAGTATACACCTATTTCAAAAAGTGTGCGTGCCTATATATATTTCCGTTCTAATAAAAGGACAAAAGACATGACTACCATGTTAGATGATACATGTCATGTAGTATACACCTATTTCAAAAAGTGTGCGTGCATATATATATTTCCGTTCTAATAAAAGGACAAAAGACATGACTACCAGGTTAGATGATACATGTCATGTAGTATACACCTATTTCAAAAAGTGTGAGAAAATAAATGCTTGTTTTCTCAAAAAATTTCGTGGGTATACTTTTGTGGGACCAAGATAATGTATTAATAAAGACAATATGAAAGAATTAGCCTTAAGGTAATGCGATCGCGCATTTTTTTCCCATGAATTTTTTTGAAATTTGGCACAAATATTCCTTTTGAGCTGTAGTGTGAAAATATGAAATAAAAAATGGGGGTACCCGGATCCGTTCGGAAGATATAAATTTTCAAAGACAATGCTTGCGGCCGTGTTTTCGGGGAAAATAAGACAAAGTAAACTAGAAGCTATCGTAGTCCATATGGCTTGAAGAAGTAGCATAAACGATTTCAAATGATACATACCTTAACACATTATGATTAAAACCCCAAAATTGTTCATTTTATTGTGTTCAGAATGAGTTCTCGATGTTTAAATGTCCAAAACAGTACATTTTGACTGTACTTTACGATCCGAATTTCCGGACATTTTCGCGATTTACTCAAAACTTAGTCGAATTATCTACCTTCATTTTTGGATATGTTGTAGCTTTAGTAAACTTGGACTCACAGTGAAAAAATCAGGGTAGGTCACCGAGCAAGATTTTTAGATATTTCACGTTGAACGTGGAGAAAGGTCAAAATGTCTTATCCGCCATAGTTGAAAGACCTTGGCCACAGGAAACCCAATCACGAAAAAGTACTTTGAAAATTAACACTTCGTGAAATTACTAAAAATTTAGTCGAATTACCTGCCTTCATTTTTTGATATATTGTAGCCTAAGTTGTTCTGGACTCACAGTAGAAAAATCAGGGTAGGTAACCGTGTAAAATGTTTAGATATTCAATAAAGCGCAGGAAAGATGCGCACGAATGCACGATCGCATTACCTTAAGTTTCAAGAACTGACTTTAAGTTTTGGCATTTTGTAAAGACTATTCTTCAGGCAAGTGTGAAAGTCAAATTTGCATATTTCTACAATAGCACGAAGACGCTTTTGACTAATTTGCATGCGGACTTAGAGCATGCGCAGACGTTTTTCACGCGTGTCAATAAGTATACCATCCGCTTCAACTCGCCATGCACCCCACAATTCTTGGAATAACCCACCCTTGTTTTACAGATTGCATCCATACAGTTCCAGTCTGAAGGTGCAAATGCCTTTACAAGATGTGGCCCAGATCTTGACGATACGTGCTTTGATGGGGGCTTTGAGTTGGGAACGCACTTCCATATTCGCCTCGGTGTTGGCTGGGAGAGTCTAACAAGCAAATGATTAAGAATTTAGTTTCGTATTAGATGAAATATCAGTCTAAAACATTTTAAAACCGTAATAAGAAAATACTACATTTCATTTCTGGAAATCTGTCATCTACTCTCACAATAGTTATTTTTGTGCATGTATATATATTTTTTCTGTTTGGGCCCGCAGTAATTGGCTATACTGTTGTGGTGACCCTGCCATTTGCCTTTCCTTTAAATATATTTAAGTATCAAATGGCGAATCTAATAAATTAAATAACAAAATGAAAAGATAGAGTCATAACATTTACCTACAGTGCTTTTCAAACATAACTGTGTAAATTAATTGAATTGGGCATCATGGTTTGGGGTCACTTTTGATTCACCTTTGGTCCACTGACATAGCGGTAGTGCATTCGCCTCTCACCTCTGTGGTCTCGGGTTTGATTCCTGGACTCAGCATCACATGTGAGTAGAGTTTTTTAAGTCTCTCCCTTGATTTGAGGGTTATTCTCCGATCGAGTTCCCCAAAAGCTAACAAGCTAAATGGCAATTTGTTCTTTGTGTTAGCCACGCCCTTGTGTTAGCCGACATAGATGAGCCCAGAGATTGTTTCAGGGTTCAATCTGTGAGTTAGCCATGTCCTGACTTAGATCAGCCCAGAGGTTGTTTCAGGGTTCAATCTGTGAGTTAGCCATGTCCTGACTTAGATCAGCCCAGAGGTTGTTTCAGGGTTGGATCTGTGAGTTAGCCGTGCCCTGACTTAGATCAGCCCAGAGATTGTTTCAGGGTTCAATCTGTGAGTTAGCCATGTCCTGACTTAGATCAGCCCAGAGGTTGTTTCAGGGTTCAATCTGTGAGTTAGCCATGTCCTGACTTAGATCAGCCCAGAGGTTGTTTCAGGGTTGGATCTGTGAGTTAGCCGTGCCCTGACTTAGATCAGCCCAGAGGTTGTTTCAGGGTTCAATCTGTGAGTTAGCCATGTCCTGACTTAGATCAGCCCGAAGGTTGTTTCAGGGTTGGATCTGTCAGTTAGCCGTGCCCTGACTTAGATCAGCCCAGAGGTTGTTTCAGGGTTGGATCTGTGAGTTAGCCATGTCCTGACTTAGATCAGCCCAGAGGTTGTTTCAGGGTTCAATCTGTGAGTTAGCCATGTCCTGACTTAGATCAGCCCAGAGGTTGTTTCAGGGTTTGATCTGTGAGTTAGCCACGCCCTGACTTAGATCAGCCCAGAGATTGTTTCAAGGTTAAATCTGTGAGTTAGCCATGCCCTGACTTAGATGAGCCCAGAGATTGTTTCAAGGTTAAATCTGTGAGTTAGCCGTGCCCTGACTTACATCAGCCCAGAGATTGTTTCAAGGTTAAATCTGTGAGTTAGTCATGCCCTGACTTACATCAGCCCAGAGGTTGTTTCAGGGTTTGATCTGTGAGTTAGCCATGTCCTGACTTAGATCAGCCCAGAGGTTGTTTCAGGGTTCAATCTGTGAGTTAGCCGTGCCCTGACTTAGATCAGCCCAGAGCTTGTTTCAGAGTTCTATCTGTGAGTTAGCCATGCCCTGACTTAGATCAGCCCAGAGGTTGTTTCAGGGTTCTATCTGTGAGTTAGCCGTGCCCTGACTTAGATCAGCCCAGAGGTTGTCTCAGGGTATCAATAAAATTAATAAATTACCTTGTTAACGCCTGGACTTTCTTGATACCATTCCCAGGTAGTACCATCAAGAGTTGAGGAAATCTGGTAAGATGTTGTCCAGGAAGCACCGCCCCTATAGCCTTGAATCCCTACTGCAGTTACAACTTTGGGAGTCGACAGATTAATCTGGAACCAGGGAACTGTATCGCTTGAACTGGCCTAGAAGTGGAAGAATGAATTAACTAAGACTCATGTAAATAAAGATACTATAAAGAATGGTGCAAAGCCAGGTAAGACAGGCAACACCAAGTTGTTTTTGTAAGTACCAATATAAAAGTGGGAATAATAGTAAGTGGGAAGCCATTTTAATGTTACGGCATGTCGTACCGTGTACCTGCTGTAAGTCAGTACCGTACGTTTCTCGCTCACACGATAACCATTCTTATGGGAAGCCATTTCAATGTTACGGCATGTCATACCGTGTACGTGCTGTAAGTCTGACTCAGTACCGTAAGTTTCCCACTCGTGCGATAACCATTCTTATGGGAAGCCATTTCAATGTTACGGCATGTCGTACCGTGTACGTGCAGTAAGTCAGTACCGTACGTTTCCCACTCATACGAAAACCATTCTTATGGGAAGCCATTTCAATGTTACGGCATGTCGTACCGTGTACGAGCTGTAAGTCAGTACCGCACGTTTCTCACTCATACGAAAACCATTCTTATGGGAAGCCATTTCAATGTTAGGGCATGTCGTACCGTGTACGAGCTGTAAGTCAGTACCGCACGTTTCTCACTCATACGAAAACCATTCTTATGGGAAGCCATTTCAATGTTAGGGCATGTCGTACCGTGTACATGCTGTAAGTCAGTACCTTACGTTTCCCACTCGTACGAAAACCATTCTTATGGGAAGCCATTTCAATGTTTCGGCATGTCGTATCGTTGTACGTGCTTTAAGGAGGCTCCCTAGAGTTTACAGGTATTTGGAGCTATAAGAGAAATCCTTTTATAGCAAAAGCATATCTGCATATCGATGCCTGATAGACCAACCATATTAAAGATTATGAGTTTAGGATTTGTTTGTGGTAGTAATGATCACGTACAATGTTACCATAGCAACGCTGCATCTGTCGTAAAAAGGCCTATTTTTAACATTAAAAAAATAATAACTCGAATTTTCCACGGTCAATATTCTTCTAAATACATAATATAAAACTCCGTTGGGTTTTTTATAATATAACTGCGGCTTAAAAAAATCTTGACATCAGAACGTGAGATATTGAGAAATTTCGATTTTCCTGGATTAAAAAAAATCTGATGTCAGGATTTCAGTAGCATTTTGTCAGTTGCCTTTTTATAACATTGTGAAAAAACTGTATACGTTTGGGAACATTTCACCATGTACTTTTGAGTTAATTTCATTTTGAAAATTAACGTACGCAAAATAAAAATTCTTCAAGTTTAGTAGTTGCGCATGCGCAAGCATACTCATTGCATTCTGAATAAATGAACTGTTTTGAACGTGCAAGTTTGTCAAAGTCGTATAAAAATCACTAAACACAAGGGTAGATTTCACGGAGCTTTATTTGCTGCTGCTTCTGTTGCTACTGGTTTGAAATGATTGATAATTCTGGACAAAATGCGAGTAGTTTTTGTGACTCTTGGTGGAGGAAGAGTAAACTCTAGGGAGCCTCCTTAAGTCAGTACTGTTCGTTTCTCACTCAAAAACCACCCTAATCTAAATGTACTTTTTTAAAAGCATTATGCTGACCTGAGCTCCGTAGGGCCAATTGGCTTTGTTGAGTCGTCCATTTCTCTCTCCATAAGTTGCATCGTTGTTATGGTATGAGGACATGGCGAGTTGATTATCTTGTATTGCTCCACTCGCCATCCCGTGCGGCACTTCTTGTGAACATATTGGCTCTGGAATAAGATATTGGTGTAGTTTTAATTTGGGAATAATGCGAGCAATATCCGCTATGCAACTACAGCTTGCAACGCAACAATGTTGTGCGACCAGTTGCACGATTTTGTTGCTCGTGTTTACGTGACACTCCATGCACCTATAGACCCCTTGCACGTGGAGGGCAAAACAAAAGAATTTCAATCTCCTGAGAATTTGAACCTATTATTTTGCCCTCCAAATTGAGCTGCATTCTGACGTGCTGCAAGGGGTCTATACCACCTGTGAAGTTTTTTTGTTTCACTCACCAGAACAGTTTTTTCCCTTAAATGAGGCTGTGCATTCACATGTGTAGTTGTCGGCTTGAATGTACGAGATACACGTTCCGTTATTACGGCAAGGATTGTCATCACATATTCTCTATTTACAGTAACAAAAAAACATACCATTTTTAGCTATATACAGATAATATTAAAGGAGAAAAAACTTGTAGAAAACTTCGCAATTTTAACGGCATATAGTTTGAGCCCGTTGTCTGCAGTACACCGCAATAATTTTGCCATTTCAAACCATGTATCATTCCCTTGAATGTCATTTCTTTATTTTACGATTGCGCATGAGAAGACACATGAATATAGATACAACTCAAACAAAGAATCTTATTCTCAAGAATATGTCATTCCCTAGAGTATCATTTCTTTGTTTAACAGTTGCGCATGAGAAGACACATGAATATGAATACAACTCAAACAAAGAATCTTATTCTCAAGAATATGTCATTCCCTAGAGTATCATTTCTTTGTTTAACGGTTGCGCATGAGAAGACACATCAATATGAATACAACTCAAACAAAGAATCTTATTCTCAAGAATATGTCATTCCCTAGAGTATCATTTCTTTGTTTAACGGTTGCGCATGAGAAGACACATGAATATAGATACAACTCAAACAAAGAATCTTATTCTCAAGAGAATGAAACGTGGTCTGAAATGGGAAAACATTAAGCCGAAGAAAGCCGAAGAGGTCTATAGAACTAAGAATAAAGCTGGAGAAACAATCAATTTCATGTTGGCATGGTGCCATCTCCAGCAAGCGTAGTGCAGGGCTTTCATGATGATTAATTTTAACAATGACGTCAATTGCTAAATTAATAATGAACAAAGTCCTTAAGGGCTTTTTTTTCTTTTTCTCGTTCTCTCGAGCTTTTTCAAGAATATTGTTAATAATCTTATGAGATGTAGATTTAAAATCGTCATTGTCAAACATTCTTTCCCTGGCAATAGGGCAGAGATCAGAAAGCTTGGAATTGGTAAAATCATTTCTAAAGATATTGTGATGAAAAAAGCATTTTCAAACACTACATAAAGTGGAGTAGTATATTGTTTTCTATTGTACAATAATCACTATTTTGTGCTATTTAGTAATTTGTATTTCGCGGATATATGCCAATATGGCCGTCATTGACTTTCAGAAATAAAAACCTAATCTCAAAAATAAGCACCACCATCAGAAAGAGCAAGCAGAAATATGTATTTAGGAAAATTTCATTGCTATAGATAGTTGAAAATTGAACTAATAAATTGAATTTTAGAAAGATTAAAAACCGTCTCATTTTTCTATCTTTTGATAAAGGCCACAGTATGGTGACCGAAAATTTAGATGAATATTCATTTGCTTAAAATTATTTTCATTATGTTAGTTTTCAATTTTTAAAAAAGCATTATTATGGACACTGACTGCACAGAAAATTCTATCATAAAATTATTAAAAATTGTATATCTTATATAAAATAAATTTTTTTTGTTTTTTTGTTTTTTTTTGTCACTTGATCGTTCTTTCTTTTAAAAAAAAATTGGATGGAAAAAATACTGAAAGCCAAGAAAAAGGCATAACAAGATCAGTATCTATCAATAATAAGTAGTTATTTACATTACCTTGATGAAGAAATAGTCATATTTATTGTCTTTCTGAAACACCGTAGTGTTGAAAAATCGGTCTACGGCCAACAATGCACAATTTGTCCCACCGCTGTCACCATGTTTGTAGTTATAGGACACGCAACCGGTTGCTAAGATGCAACTTAATCCACATTCGATCGAATTGGACGCATTTGAAGCTGGGACAATTGGTTTTACATCCAAAAAATATCCTGCCATCTGCAGGAAATTGCCAAAGGAAATTTCTTCGCTGTATTTCAAAAATACTTGCGAAGCAACAACGGAGTCCAAGAAAGTCCAGAAAACGAAAACCAAAAGATAGTGGAATAATCTTTCTTTGAAAATCATCTTTCTAGAAAAAAGTTTTGAAAAAATTCATTTTTTAAAAATACACTTAAATCAATTTTTATTACGTAAAAGTAAACAAAAAAGTAAAGTAAATCTTTATTCGTTCATAAAACATACATTACGAAGGTTGCAGGGAAATATTATACTTAAAGTGTAAGCGATTTCCCTTAAAGGATGCCTTTGATCATCACGAACTATACAAACGATAGACCTGTTCTTATTACCACGCTAGTACAGTTAACGGCAACCTAAAATTGTGAAAATAGTTCTGTGTATGGAGAATATCTCTATATTACCAATTGTTTTTAAAGAACTATTCCTTCAAAGTATGATGAATCAATTCTTTTAAAGATTTGTATTAACGGTACCTGAGTTAATGTTAACCCATATAACATAACATAAATAGTAAAAATGACAACAACAAAAAATGACTTCATACCTGACTCACTTTTTTTTCTGGTCTGCAGTCGAAGGAACGTTTTTTTCAACTAGCAGTTTGATACCGAGAAAAAATGTATATGCATGAACTGAATTTGAATAACCCTGACCTTAAGCTCAAGTAGTTATTATAATTTATTAATGATAAATTTGCATTTGAAAGAAGAGAACCATGCCTAATAACCGGTACCATCTCTTCTATTTTTAGACGAAAAATGTAGATTGAACTTACTTCATGGTTACCCATTTCTGATCCCGTGTCATTCTCTTGAGAATAAGATTCTTCGTTTGAGTTGTATCCATATTCATGTGTCTTCTCATGTGCAACCGTTAAACAAAGGAATGGTACTCTAGGGAATAAAAAACAATAGCTGTAAATGAGATATTCTTTTGGTTTTTAAAAGGTGTTTCTAAACAACCGTACCGAACATTTTTGAGCGGCCGTTAAACTAACTTTCCTTAGTTTGATTCTTATGAAATTCACACAAAATATTCTACTTACATTGAAGTTTATAAACCGAAAAAGTTAAGCAAGATAACGTTAAAATGACGTTAAAATCTGACCGATTTTGAGTAAATCGTAAAAACATTTTGAAGCCTAGATTTTGCGTGCGTAGGCGGTGTATCCATAAGTTGCTTAGTTTGGTTTATAAATTTTTAACAACCTTACTTCTAAATCACAACAAAATGTCCCCAGCTTTAACTTATGATATGAAATCTTGAATGTTTTAAAGAGTTTTTCCTTGAACTCACCTAAACCTAAACAGAATAGGTTTGGTTTTTTTAGGTACCGTCGTAATCGCTCAGAATTTAGGTTTAGATGAGTTCATCGATTCGTGTTGATCGCCGCTATCCTAACGTAATTGTTTTTAAATTATATATTTTTTATAAACTTCAATCTAAGTAGAATATTTCGTGTGAATTTTATAAGAATCAAACAAAAGAAGGTTAGTTTAACGGCCGTTCAAAAATGTTCGGTACGGTTGTTTTGGAAACAGGAGGGAAACACCTTTTAAGAGAATCATACAAGTGAGGATATCGGGTCGATGCAATGCTTGTTGTCTCATTTGCATCTCATTTGCATGCATCCGTAATGACAGCTACTCACCCCTTACAGGACGTCGGAATGCAGTTCAATTTGGAGGGCAAAACAATAAGCCAGTTCAAAGTATAAGAATCGTTTTCAGTGCGCATGCGATTTTATCCCAAATTTCTCACCTTTTTTTAAACCTTTTGTTTTTAAATTTGGATAAAATCGCATGCGCACTAAAAACGATTCTTATAAACTTTGAACTGGCTTATAGATTCCAATTCTCATGAGAAATTTTTTTGTCTTGCCCTCCAAATTGAGCTGTTCTGACGTCACATGAGAGCTTTTAAGTGTGACGTCAATCGAATGAAAAAACGACTTCCGGGCCCAAAACGAATAGCAGTTTTATGAAGTTTTTTCATATTTTTTCTTCGATCCGTGACAGGATTTTTTGTCCAAAGTTTTAATTGTTTCAGTGGAAGGTTAAATCATTGAGAACAGTTTTCGATCTATTTTGGCATTTTTGTGAGCAGTTGGACCCGGAAATACGTCACAACTTAACAGCCCTATTCGAGGTGAATTAATATTGTAATGCCTCCCACTCTCATTTCCAATCCTCTTGATTTTACCCACTTCAACTTTCAGAGGAGACCTGGGTGACAATAACAAGGCCATAATCAATATTAAAATAATGCTATCGTGACGTACTCGACACCCGCGAAATAACATATCCAAGGTAAGACTGATTCTGTTCTTGGTATTCAATAAGTCATACAGTACACTTCTATACTTGTACACAAAAATAATACTTGAATTGGATTCTTGAAAGAATTGGATAGAAAATTGTGTGTGCGAATTTGTGTTTATCTTTAGGTGTAGGTAAATTTGGATATTTCCAATTTCTTTTTTCGTATTTTGGTCGTAGAAATTATTACATATCTGTAATTTTTGATTTCGATTAACGAGCTTAATACTTACAGTCATCTAAGTAGTTCTAGTTTTTACTTAGTTCTTGATGAATTGAAATGTTTGACTTTACAAACTTTTTGGTAGGGATTTTGTTATTGAATTATAGGCCGTTAAGCACGAGCATAAACTTGCATAACAAGAAGAAACATAGCTTCATCGGTTCAGAGAACTTCGCTAAGTATTCCTTGGAAAGAAAGAATTTAAATCTAAGAAAGAATTAATAGGTTTTTCTTGGAGTAAACGCTGAATTATTTTAGTTATTATTCAAAGAGGGTTGTGTCTCGAATTTAATAATATTCTTGTTCTACATGAATTGTTTTGAAAGAGCTAAAAAGTCAACCATAATTCCTGTGGATTTTTTTACGTTTTCTTGATTTTATCAAAATATATGAAGCTCTAAATGATTCCTATATTTAACTCTTTTTAGCGTGAGTTTCGGTGTTAATTGTTTAAGTTTATTCAGCGCATTTCGGAAGATGCCTTGAACATCAATTTATAATAGCGTCAGCTGCAATATTAATCGCCTCAGGGCTGAGCACGTTCATTGGTCTGTGAGAACATGACAACAATGAGTTAAGGACCTAATCATGCATCCTTCTTCAAGAGCTCTTTATTTCTTTTCTCTTGGCATATTTGTCATTTGTTTTGTGGATAAATTTCTGTCAAGAGCAAGATTAAATTATATTAGTTTTTGAATGAAAGTTTAAACCTCGCATTGTATAGTAAAAAGATAGGTTATTTGTCAAAATTCGAAAGACAAAGATTTGGAAAGTGACTGAAACTGCTTGGAAGCACGCTATAATTTGTCCGCTAGTAATTTCGAAAAAAGATAAATGTGTACACCATAAGTTGGTTTTAAATATATCTTTGGGCATTAATCTGCGTGTTATTCTGCCTTTTGAAGTTTGTACAAAATGATTTGAAAGAGCATGATAAATCATCATTATCATCTATATTCCCCAGCCTCTGTTGCAGCATATTGGGTGCACAGGATTCTTTCCAATATGAGCGGGAATCGTGGTTTTTTTTTGAAGAAAATTACTCAAATAAGACTAAAGTAAGCGATGACCATTGAAAAAGATTGAAAATCACAAGAGTTGTTGGATGTGGGGCAAGCTTTTGTCCACTAACAAAATATCACAATTTTAAATTCTCATAACTTCTCAAGAGTTTAATATTTCTACCTCAAACTTTCTAACTTTGTTGGTATCATTCTAATCTGTAATTTTAATGTAGTGCTGAATTAAATTATGAATTTATTCACCACTTTCACATTCCAATAATGCTTTGCATTTTTGGGGGGCAGCAACGAGAAATAATCGTTAATATTACCATGAAAATGAATAAGAATTGAAGAAAAAAACATCTAAAAACACTTATGCATCTATGATAGATTCTATCAGAATTCACAAAAACCAGAAAGAAAGAAATTTGAACAGGTTTACGAGTAAAAGTCATGACATTTTTTGGTAATTTTTCAATGATAATAGCAAACATACTCAGCATCTGCAAGAAAAATTTTGAATTTTCAAATAATGTTTGCTATTGTTGCCCCCCCCCCCCCAAAAAAAACGCAAAGTATTATGGGAATGTGAAAATGGTGAATATGAATTCGAAGTAAATATTTTTCTATCTTTACAGAGAAGCCAAGTTGATCATGTGACTCTTACATTTCAATGGGTTGTGGAGCTTCAACCCACAATGTAATCTACCAATCAAAACCCCCGTACCAAAATCCATCTTTAGCCAATCAAAACTCTCGTAATAAGGATGAGGAGCCTATTCCTCTGAAGGCCGAACAAGTCAATATTGATAGCAATTCCAATACGCTGGGAAGTCAAACTCCAACCCTTAAGTACGTAAATATGGCGAGCATAGACAAAGCGTTTTTTGGAGATTTGAATGTGGAATTCTCTGAAGACATCAACATCGTTAGAATTTTCACAAGTTCAACTTTTACAGGTAATATTTTTGATGTGATCAAAGGGGAAATGATTGAACGCAGACCCCTTGCAGCACGTTGGAATGTAGCTCATTTGGAGGACAAAACAATAGGTTTCCAATTCTCAGGAGATTGAAATTCTTTTGTTTCGATCTCCAAATTGAGCTGTATTTCGACGTGCTCCAAGGGTCTATTGGTAAGAGCGTCGTCTATTGTGCGGAAGTTCGTGGTTCAAGTCTCGGCCGAACCAACACTCAGGGTCTTGCTCCCTTAGTAATTACATCTGCAAATAGACAGACCTTCATGTGGCTTGGATAACCATGTTATAACTAATGGTGGACCCGTCCCTAATCAACTAGAGGCGTTAAAAGAGGACCACGAGTTTATCAGTTGAAGGCAAAAAGTACTGAGCCCCTTGAACGGTTGTTAGAATGCCTTAAAGTTAACGTGGATCATGGGTATTCCCTTAGATCTGGGACAGGGAGGATTGATATGAAAATGGCCAGAACGCATAGATTTTCTTCATTTTGCACTATGCGTTACTGATTAATTCAATCAGTTATATTTAACTATTTATTTATTTATTTA
The DNA here is from genome assembly GCA_964019055.1 of Anthopleura xanthogrammica. Classification (NCBI taxonomy): domain Eukaryota; kingdom Metazoa; phylum Cnidaria; class Anthozoa; order Actiniaria; family Actiniidae; genus Anthopleura; species Anthopleura xanthogrammica. Next base: position 964,534 of record OZ025219.1, on the reverse strand, counting down.
TTAATGTAGACATTTCCTTGTTATGTACAGTGTATAACGTTTCTATGTCATGCTGACTTCACTGTAATTCAGTGTGAGAAATAAACTATTATTATTATTATTATTATTATTATTATTATTATTATTATCAGTTGAATTACTGTCAAGTATTATCCTCTATAAACAAAGTTGATTGATTGATTGATAATTAACCACCTGACCCCTTCACGTGACCTAAATTCATGTTCATTTCAGATACGTCTGTGGAAAGGAATACTCTTATGTCACGTGTGTATCCCAGAATCAAGAAATTTTGCCAAGAAAAAGGCTACGACTTTCAAGTTGTTGATCTACGATGGGGCATCAGGGAGGAATCCATGGATGATCATTCCATGAGTGAGCTGTGCATGAAAGAGCTGCATGCTTGTCAGAAGCTGTCGACAGGGCCAAATTTCATCGTAAGTTATAAAAGGATAATAAATTATATACCCACTGGAAAAAAACACTATCGTCCGTTCCTTCCTTTCTTGCTTGCTTCCTTGCTTGCTTCCTTGCTTGCTTCCTTCCATACTACCTTCCTTGCTTGCTTGCTTCCTTGCTTCCTTGTTTGCTTGCTTACTTCCTTCCTTGCTTGCTTGCTTCCTTCCTTCCTTCCTTCCTTCCTTCCTTCCTTCCTTCCTTCCTTCCTTCCTTCCTTCCTTCCTTCCTTCCTTCCTTCCTTCCTTCCTTCCTTCCTTTCTTGCTTGCTTCCTTCCATACTACCTTCCTTGCTTGCTTGCTTCCTTGCTTCCTTGCTTCCTTGCTTCCTTGCTTCCTTGCTTCCTTGCTTCCTTGCTTCCTTGCTTCCTTGCTTCCTTGCTTCCTTGCTTCCTTGCTTCCTTGCTTCCTTGCTTCCTTGCTTCCTTGCTTCCTTGCTTCCTTGCTTCCTTGCTTCCTTGCTTCCTTGCTTCCCTGCTTGCTTGCTTGCTTGCTTCCTTGCTTGCTTGCTTGCTTGCTTGCTTCCTTGCTTCCTTGCTTGCTTGCTTCCTTGCTTGCTTGCTTCCTTGCTTCCTTGCTTCCTTGCTTCCTTGCTTGCTTGCTTCCTTGCTTCCTTGCTTCCTTGCTTCCTTGCTTCCTTGTTTCCTTGCTTCCTTGCTTCCTTGCTTCCTTGCTTCCTTGCTTCCTTGCTTCCTTGCTTCCTTGCTTCCTTGCTTCCTTGCTTCCTTGCTTCCTTGCTTGCTTGCTTCCTTGCTTCCTTGCTTGCTTGCTTGCTTGCTTGCTTGCTTCCTTGCTTCCTTGCTTCCTTGCTTCCTTGCTTCCTTGCTTCCTTGCTTTCTTCCTTGCTTGCTTGCTTCCGTGCTTGCTTCCGTGCTTGCTTCCATCCATCCATCAATCCATCCATAATTCTCTCTTTTTTTTCCTCTCCCTACTTCGCTCCCTCCCTCAACGCATCACTTCAACTCGCCTTCCATCCATCCATGCAGTTTGCTTTAGATTTCATTTGTATGAAATTATTTCGTAACATGCGAGTGAATGTAAACATTTTACGAGTTTTCAGACTTTTCTTGGCCAAAAATACGGATATCGACCACTACCTTCCAAGATTGAAGCAGTAGAGTTCGAGCAGCTCATTCATACAATCGAAGTCCCAGAAGACGTGGAGCTGGTAAAAGACTGGTATCAAGAAGACGATAACAGCGTTCCTTCCGACTACGTGCTTCAGCCAATCAGCTCTCGCCTGGTTCATTTCCGAGATCATGAGCATGCACAGTTACGTGATGAAGCCGCTGCCCAGTGGATGAAGATTTATGGGAGGTTACATAGTATTTTGAGTAAGGCCGCTGACAAGGTGCTTGCTCCAGATGTTGCAAGAAAATACCATATGTCAGGTAGGACAGCTTAACTTAAAACTTAAACATTTTTGCAGGGGGTGCAATTTGAAAACATACTAGAGTCTTCAGCTGTTGTCATTGACGTTACAAGTTGAAGATGATGGAAAACAGGAAATACTTTCCTGAATATTTTCCTCAAATTATATCTCCAACAATATAAGTTAAATTGAATGTAATGAATGTACTGTCTGTTTGCATGTATGCTATACAACGTATTTGTGTTTAAAAATAGTCACTACGGACACCCAGTGTCGAGCATTTCAACAGGTCTCTGAGGGGGGAGGGGGTATTTATCGTTACCCATATAAAATCGGGTCCCTATTCTTGAGGTGTATGTTACGTCACTAGCCGCCATGCTGGTTGACGATAACAAAGCATTTCTCATTAAGCGTCTCTTGTTAGATCAACCAAGATGGCGGCTGTTTCATTGTTCAGTTCATATCTCAAGGGAGTTTGAGTAACGTGGTTGCTCCCAAAGAATTTTGGACCATAGTTTTGACTTTGTCCCTAAACAGAACTTTATACTCTTAACAAGTCGATGATGAATACTACAGCGATAGTGATGATAATGACATTTTACGCAGATACATTTATACTTTTTAGTTACCGAACATGAGATTCGTCGAGGTGTAATGGAGTCAAGTTGCCCAGAAAAACAGTGCTTCTGGTTCAAGCGTGTCATCAAAGACCTCAGAGAAAACGTCAGCAAACCCAAAGCTCCCTTCTTCATTGATGTTGCTACCCCAGAATCTGCTATCGACGAAACAGCACAACATCTCCTAGACAACCTCAAAGCACAAGAAATGGTTTCTCTTTTACCTAGAGATAATGTTATCCAGTATGAGATACATTGGTGCGAAGAAGGAATCGACCCTCAATCCAATAAAGAACACGAGAAATACATCGATGAATTGTGTGATAACTTTTATGAAGTTTTGACCAAGACGATCAATGATGGCATCGAGAAAAAGAAGTCCGTTCAGCCCAAAGACTTACTGACTAAAGAATTGTATCATCAAGGGCTGTTTTGCAAAAGAAGGTGTCAGTCATTCCACGGACGGAAAGAGTTTTTGAGTACAGTGGAGAAGAGGTTACTAAACGATGGGAAGCGCATTGTTGTTATCCACGGTGAATCGGGTTGCGGGAAGACGTCCATCATGGCTAAAATTGCATCCGATATGAGAAAATGGATCACTGATAAAGTAATTTTAATTCTATTTTATTTTTTGTTAGAGTTCATGTGATATTTATGCACGTTTCAGATTGGGTGTGGTGTTAGGTCCTTCTCATTTACGAGCGCGGAACCGTAATTTTCATCAAGGCGGTGGATTTTTGTAGAGGGAAGTAAACCGGAGAACCCGGAGAAAAAATCCCAAAATACAGGAGAAAAACAACCAACTCTACTCACATACGACACCGAGCCAGGTGGAACTCAAACCGGGGTCGCATTGGTGAGAGGCGAGCGCAACCACCGCTACGCCACCCGTGCTTCCTAATGTAATGTTAGCCGTGCCACCCGTGCTTCTTAATGTAATGTTAAGCGCATTGAGTACAGTAACTTGTAGAAATGCGTGCATGCGAAATATTCAAATTCAGTGATTAATTTTAGCATAACATTCCGCATATAGTTTAATGAGCCGGTATTTTGCTTAGTTTCAGCACCCTGAAGATTCGTTTTCAAGTATCGAGCCATGTGTAGTAGTCTATCGGTTCCTTGGTACATCACCTGACAGCTCAAGCCCTCGCCTGCTTCTGCACAGCATTTGTGAACAGCTTTGTCGAGTATCTTCACAGCCGGTTGGGAAAATACCAGAAGTAAGTAAGATATTTCTACCACTTTTAAACCTTTAACAAACCCTGAAATAATCTCTGGGCTCATTGAAGTCAGAGCATCGCTAACTCACAGATCGAACCCTGAAGCAACCTCTGGGCTGATCGAAGTCAGGGCATGGCTAACACGCTTGTCTATTAACTGTAAACAGGATTTAAAATCGTTGACGGAATACTTCCCAAAATGTTTGGCAACTGCAGCGTCGTATCATCCTATCGTTCTTATCCTTGATTCTTTGGATCAAATCACCGGTCAGGGGTGGTCACAGGAACTAAATTGGTGGCCAAAGGTTCTTCCTAAAAATGTCTACGCTGTGCTCTCGACTCTCCCAGGGAGAGAGTTTCATTGTCTGTCCTACTTAAAGGTAAATTGTTGTCTTTTTCCTTTTATCCAATTACTCAATAAATGGAGTGGGAAAGGGAGGGCAAATATAGCAACGTGCAACGTGCAACGTGCAACGTGCAACGTGCAACGTGCAACGTGCAACGTGCAACGTGCAACGTGCAACGTGCAACGTGCAACGTGCAACGTGCTAGTCCTAACACCTTTCTGTCCAATGCAAAATTCCTTGAGAAGCCCTGCTTTAAACAAATCCTTATTTTCTAATAATTTTCTAGTCATACCTCCCGCCGCACTGCTTCCTCGAAGTACCAAAGATGACATACGAAGAAGCGGAAGTGATCTTGGACAGCTGGCTCAGTTCTGTCAAGCGGGTTCTCCAGCCAAAACAGAAGAAAATTGTTCTTGATGGCTTCAAAAGTTGTCAATTGCCTTTGTATCTGAAGTTGACCTTCGATGAGGCAAGTCGCTGGAAGTCCTATACACCAGAAAACGAGACGCATATTGGGGCAAATGTTGAAGAAATAATCAATGCTTTGTTTGATCGCCTGGAGAATAAATATGGGAAGATTCTTGTAAGCCAAGCATTTGGCTATATTACCTCTTCCAAGTCTGGTCTAACTGAGCTTGAGCTGGACGACCTGTTGTCCCTAGATGATACAGTATTGAATGATATCTACCAGTACTGGACTCCACCGATCAGGCGTATGCTGCCGTTGCTGTGGTTTCGTTTGCATTCAGAGGTAGAAGAGTACTTGATTAAAAGAGGTGCTGATGGGGTCCCTGTGGTGTATTGGTATCATCGTCAGTTTATCGAGACTGCAAAGAAGAGATACCTAGACCCAGAGAAAGCCGACGAGCTCCATAAAAGCATGGTAGAATACTATGTTGGCAAGTGGGCTAATGGGAAGAAGAAACCTTATCTCAATGATAATGGTGATGAAGTTCCTATGGATAGGTTGGTAGCAAGCCAGCCAGTCATGTACGACGCAAATCCCGAACAACCTGTCTTCAATAAACGCAAACTAAACGAGCTTCCCTACCACATGATCCACGCACGACAACTAAATGACCTCAAAAAAGAAGTTTTCTGTGATTTTGATTTCCTGTCCGCCAAGTTGCGAGCAACTTCTTTGGAAGAGCTTTTGGAAGATTTCGCTTACGCGACCTCGATCTTTGAAAATGACGATGAGTTGCACGCTGTTAACAGGTTCTTCCATTTGTCTTCAATGGCCTTGAGAAATGACCGTAACCAACTTGCTTCACAAATAATCGGGCGACTGAGACTCTTTACAAATGACGACAAGCACCCATTTGTTGGCAAACTGGTTAAACAGGCCCAGTCATCCGGTGTAACCGGTTTACCAAATTTTGTCACCAGTGAAAAGTGTCTTACTTCTCCTGGGGGTGCGTTGATATCGTCGTTGACTGTGAATGACCAAAACGCGTGCTGCAGCTTCAGCAGTGATGGGGTACACGTCTTCGTGGGGTCGTCGAATAAAGAGGGTCTTTGCCTGCAAGTTCTGGTAAATTCAACTGGGAAACTCGTTCGAGAATTCAGCCTGAATTTACCCGAGAAAGAAAGAGCGTTTCGTTGGACCTTGAAGGCAAGTGAGCTTCACAAGGATCTTGTTCTCGTCGGTGGTGCACAGAACATGATTTTACTCGACATGAATACAAAACACGTTGTAAAATCATTTCATGTCCTCAAAGAATCCATGAAGAATTTTGTCTATCCATTTGCCTTTGTTAACCAAGAGAAACAAATTGCTGCAGTTAGTGATGAAGGAGTTAAAGTATGGAACGTGAATGACAGAAAAGTGATTCACTTTATTCCTTTACCTGGAGTCACTGTAGATACAGTGAAAGCTCTTGATGCACTGGGAAAATGGGTCGTTTATAGCGTGCAAGATGATGGCTTCAATGTCCTGAATGTTGAAGATGGGAATCAAGAAACTATTTTCAAGCTGCAAGACACCATCAAAGAAATCAAAATTACACCAAGAGAACAAATTGTCGTCCTCACGTCAAAACGAAAGAAGTTGCACATCTTTGATCTCAAAACTAGAGGATTGATCCGAGAAGTTCCAGAATTTGAGTGCTACATTGGAATAAATCGTTTACACATCACTGAGGATGGCACCAAAGCTGTCAGCTTCACAGACAAAGATATCTTGATTTCATCACTAGAAAATGGACAAGTGCAAAGAGTTGCCAAAACGGAGCTCTTTGAAGAAAACATTGACTGCACACAGCTATTTTCTGGCGATGGCGTGAACCTTTTTGCCGTTGGCTACGACAAGGTTCTTCGTGTTTACCACGTTGATAAGATGACCAACAATGACATGATCAATCAGGTGTCAGAAAGACGATTACTATCAGGAACTATAAGCAGTGTGTATCCTAGTTACGGCAATCGTTACCTGCCAACCAAGACCATCACTAATGGCCAAAAGGAACTAACAATTTGGGATGTCAAGGGTCACAAGCCAAAACGAGTGCGTTGTCTAAGACATGAGGAAGGAATTAACGAGCTGCGCATGTGCAGTCCAACTAGAGCTGTTGCCAAGTTTTTCAGTGAAGGAAGTCAGAATTGTGGCTTTGGAGTCTTGGATTTGAAAGAAGGAAAGATAGAAAGATATTTGCCTGGGGATGCCAATCTGTTGTGGTCAGTAGGCTTCACGGATGACAGCCACTTCATGGCATTTTCACGAGAGAAACGACGTCTTCAAGTGTGGGACATCAACAAGGGAGTCATCACTTTCAAGCATCGCTTCGAGAAAAAGCAACCAATCTCCGAAGCCATAATGAACAGAGATCAAAGCTATGTTATCTGTGGTCTTGTAAGGAATGAGAAATTGCCCCACAAGTCCTTGCCTCTGATTGCATTCGACTGCAGAAATAACAAACACCACGTACTCAAGATCAAGAAACAGCAACTCACATTACATTCTGCTTCCATATCTCACGATGGCAAGTACCTTATTGCACTCACTCTAGAGACAGTGCCAACTCTGTGGGACGTACCATCTGGGAAGCTTTTATTTATCTTGCCTACTGATTTAGTCCATGCCACGGGATTATCTTCGCAAAATAATATTGCTGTTACTTGTAGAGGGGACACTGATGCTGTAATCCAAATATGGAGCATTGAAACAGGTTGCATCTTGTCCCAGTTTGATACCGAGCCAACGCACAAGATTCTGATGAATGCAGATGAGAACGTTGCTTATACTTTCCAAGGTAACAATTTCTACGCATGGGATCTGTCAAGCGGGAAGGAGATAGCATCATTCACTATGGACTGGGCGCCAATTCCAAGGCACGTTTTTGGAGTGGGGAACGCCGTAGTGGTCCCTATACCAGAGGCCCCATTAATCACGACCCTCAAACTGCAGGGACAAGGCTACGATGGAACAGACGTAAAGTTATGTGATGAGGCGTATGGTGATGTCGCAGTTGATGGCAAACTTCTTTTGTCATGAGCTCTTAATCAGCGTGTACATAAATTATACATTCGCACAATTATTTCAACAATGAAGTCGTAATACACCAGTTTCGTATTCGTTGCAAACCGCTGTTTTTGAAGACCACGGACTCATTTACACAGGCTTAGCCTCGTTTATAAGTCAGCTATTCAACGAAATTATTAAAAGTCCGTGGGATTTCAAAACATTGGTATTATTCAACTTGCACATTCTTTACATTACAGTTGACTTTAGCAAATCATTAGCAACAGCCAACTGTAATGTAAAGAATGTGCAAGTTGAATAATACCAATCCCACGGACTTTGAATGATGTATTTTAATAGATGACTTATAAACGAGGCTAAGCCTGTGCAAATGAGTCTGTGGTCTTCAAAAACAGCGGTTTACATCGAATGCGAAACTGGAGTATTCAATTTGGTCCATCAGAATCGCAATACCATGCACGATATAGACCTCTTAGGAAGTACATTTACAAATTGTTAAAAGAACGTAAGGAATTCGAAATATCGACTAGGGACGCTGATCATGAGTAGAGTATGTGTCGAAAAAAGTTGTATACCTTAAGTTCAAGTCATTATGAAAGAACTTTTTTGCCATTGCAGAATTAATTGGAACATTTAGGAAACAAGCTAGACCATAACAAAAACCACAAACTTTAGATATTTTCTATATTTTTGTATCAGCTAGTTATAGATTGATAAATAAATTATGATTAACGATACGTAAAATAAATGTAATGATTGCTTGTCTGGAAATTTTAAAATTGCGCACTGAGTCCAGGGGTGGATCCGGGGGAGGGGTGCAGGGGGTGCGCATTCCCCCTCGGAACAACTTTGTCCCCCCATTTTGAAGATACCCAATACTAAATAATGTTTTCTTTCTTTGATTCTGAGGGTTGCACCCCCCCTGGGATGACTTTGTGCCCTGCACCCGTCCCTGAACAAAATCCTGGATCTGCCCCTGGAGTCCGGAGGCTTCCTACTAAGGCAGTTCTCAAAGTTTTGTCTCTCTCTCTCTTTCTCTCTCTTCTCTTTCTAAACAAAAGCCGAGGAACCGAAGAAGAATGCCACAGTGAAACGTCTGTTTATAAATCCCTAATTAATCTGTACTAAGATGTTTTTCTAACTGATTTTCTAATATCTTTCTTCCGGGCTTCAACTAGCAGTTTTCAAATTAATGAAGTGTGCATATGACTTGCTTAAAGAGAATATCTAATTAGCTATGATGTTTAAGTGCCCTGGGAAACAATACAGTTAATTTCCGGCAAGAAGAACTTCGCAAATCGTTATGTTCCGGCACTATCTGCTTGGGAAGAAAACGCCCTCATGATATGAATGTTCTCATATCTAAATGGTCTGTTTTACTTGACTATTAAAGTTCTTCCTTCCGTATTATAACAATCACAAATATCCGCACTTATTTAAACCACTTAACCCCATTTTACCTGTTTTCCTCCAACCAAGGGCTCCGTCATATATTGGTCCAAAAGGTCAGAAAAGGTATGTATAATTTTCTAAAGTTCTTCAACATTTATTTATCATTCTTTTACGTATATTATCCGCTGATACCTACGCAGTCAATACCAGTTTTATGCTCGCTGGCTGTTTGCTAATAGCACAGTGATTGCGCTGGGGCCTTAGAACACCAGACATTCCCACTACAGGCCAGTTAATCTTTCTAATCAAAAGTATAAATGTGCCTCATGGCTAAAAAGGCTAAAACTATTTTAAAGGAAAAGCAGAGGACTGAAAATGGGCCTTCTATCTGGACTACTTATTTTTTCACTCTAATAATCGGTTTAATCAATACTAGTTATAAAAGAAATAGACAGAAAGCCCATTTAATGCGAGCCGGTTTGAAGAAGTATGTGACCTTGAAATGGCTTCCGTGCGTGCGTGCATTGTGATTGGACAATAATGCTCGTTTCATCGCATTTGATTTGTTTTGACTGGGAGGAAGCCATTTGGCAGCATGATCCAGTCATATTTAATCTCGTTCTTGACAAAAAAACCCACCTCGTGGCTGATGAGTCTGTCAGATAGCACTCAGAATGAAGAAGCTATAATACGATGTTTATGTGGACTGACAATGAATGATTTTTTTTTTGTCGGTTTTGGCGACAGGCTGTATTAACTGTGTCAAATCCAGAATTAAACCAAGAAAAACGTCTGTTTCATTATATTTGTTCCTTGGGAACCAAGATAAACTATTGTAATTTATCCAATGCCTCCAAATGAAGAAAGAGATTAGTGATTTCAATGCAAGTTGAATCTTTCGATCTTCCATTTCCTTTCGTCGTATGACGATTATTTTCAATTAGTGGTGTTTCGTATATTCTGGCGCAGATGGGCAAACATGGTTGATTTGATTGATTGGTTTTTATCTGTTATCTGATTTGAAACTCAAAAACGTACCTTCACTCGGAGAATATAATCGAAATGCGACAAGTTTTAAAAACTAGATTTTTTGGCCGTTTCTTTTTTTCTCTTCTTTTTCTCCTTTTGATTTTCAGTAACTGAACAAACAAAAGATGACGAGAAATAATCTAGAGAGAGAGAGAGAGAGGGAGAGAGAGAGAGAGAGAGAGAGAGAGAGAGAGAGAGAGAGAGAGAGAGAGAGAGAGAGAGAGAGAGAGAGAGAGAGAGAAAGCTGAATCCAAATTCCTAGCATCCCTATGGCAAACTTTATTAATTTCTTTACTCATAAACGTTTCTATTTGTATATATCCCTTTGAACCGGTCAAGAAAGATATTATGAGACTGAAGACCGAAAAGTCATTTAATTCAAGAAAAATGCCAGTTACGTTGAAAATGCGGAAATGCTGAAGCTCACGCTGGTATGTTTAACTTCAACTTATGAAAAAAAAAATAATTTGAAAGCAAAAAAATATTCACAATTTATTGAACTGAATTTGTTCCTATTGATTTAGAGAAGTAGCTGTTTTCTAAAGGAATGAATTGAGAGTTCCAGCGTTAAACAAAACAACTTTATGTTCCTATCTTAAAATGTCAAATCTATAATTAGTACAGCTGACGGCTTGCTACCATGGCAACGGAATAAACAGTAGGCATTTTGACTATATTCCGAGGAAAAATGAGAAATAAATAAAAAGCTGTATCATCAGAAAGGTCTAAAACGGAAGTTTCGTATGAGAAAAATTTCTGGAAGTAACTTTTTTGTTCAAAATAGTGAAAAATAATTTTTACCAGGCGCTCTGTCCCAGTCTACTTTGCTTCCTCTGATTTGGCTTATTCCTGTCATGTGATACGAATTGACCAATCACATCGCTCTCTGATCTTCGAAGTCGCTTTTCTTGGACGCAGTTTCAAAAATTCGACTCTTAATTTATTTTAAATCGAGAAATTCTTTTCCTTTTCCTTGAATTTGAACTCTTAACTACCTTCCCTCATAATAATCATGTCTTATGGCTTTGGAGAGAGGTGAGTTTGATGTTTTTTAGTGTTTATTTAGTGGGGTTTGTGGTGTGTTTCGATGGCTAGGCCATCAAGATGTATACGTTAGTTACCGAATTTCCCTTAAATTTTTCCTTTTGAAAAATTAACTTTCACCTGTTTATTCACTAGCTCTTGGACAACCACTGGACCACCAGGAAGGTAAAATATATCTTCCTCTTTTATCTTGGTTTTTAAACCCGTAATTAATCTGTAAACTGAGATATATTAGCTGACTTTTAGTCGTTTTTTGACGACAATGCTGCAAATGTCGAAGCGAAGCCAATTCGTCATGCACAAAATTTATCCCTAAAACCAAATATATAAAAGAAAAATAATTAGAAAGGCTAAAGATATATTCTATAGCGAATTATTATTTTGTTAACAAACATACATATTATAGAATAGGGTAGAAGCGAAGAGTTTTAGTCTATTGATGGCAAAATGGCCATGATTTTACTAAACTGTCTATAAAATCCCTCGAAGGGATTGGAGTTTATTTACGAAATTTTGTATAATATTTCCTCTTTTTTAGTAGTCAGAACATCTTATTTTAGGTTATTCCTTTCATTTAGCATTAAACCAGAGATTTAATAGACCAGTGAGGTAAAAAACAGCTTTCTTTTTACTCTTGTTTACGTAAGATTTCATTCAATTTCTCCTACAAAACACAGCTCTCTATAATTTTGTGCTGTTTATATAATGAACATTTTTGTGGGTTTATTTTCTAAATATCTAAATATTTTAACTCTTGAAAGGTTTATTGCCTCTTAAGATTATATAAAACCATAAACCACCATTACTACGCTAGCCACTAACATTTTTATGTGCAATATTTTCAAGATCATTTGTGGGGAGGTAATTTGATATTTCAGTATTTAAAGTGCCATTCAAGTTTTCTTGAAATTTTAGGGTTGGGAAGTAAAAAATCAAAAAATGTTATCCCTAAAATTTTATCATGCTCCTATTTTCTCTTGAAAATATTAATTCATTTGTTAATTAATATTATATATTTTATCATGCTCAAAGTTTTTGAGTTCATTTAATTTAAGGTAGAAACCAGAGTTATTAACCATGATATTGCAAACAACAGCAATTACTTTTTTCTAAAGCCATGAATTTCAAAATTAAAAAAAAAAAGAAGAAGTTTAGCTCAGACCTTTCAATGAGGTATCCGCAGCTGGCTATTATGTTTTAAAACTAACCTTTTTTCAAAATGGAAATTAAAATGGAACAAATGGGAACAAATGGGATCTTTACTCTGGACATTGATCTTAAAAAAGTGATAAAGAAGAAAACAAAGTAGAGAAAATAATTTTCTGAGCCAAAAAAGAAAGAAAATATAATCTTTTTTTCTAAATAATATTTTTTTCTGTATTTTTGACCCTAAACTTTAAAAAAAGGAGGAACAATTTGTCTAATATGATTAAAGTTGAGCAAAAATGTGCAAAATGAATATATCATTTTTATCATTTTTGACATTTCCTGAGCTCTGTACTCAGGTGGCATTATACATCACCTCACTATTGGAGGAATATTACTCTATTTAAACACCTGCTGTTTCTGTCGCATCTTTAACCAAACTTGGCCCGCACTTTATATTGACCTAGTCAATGTATTTTGTTTTCTTAATTTCTGTATGAGAGAGCAAAGTAACAATTCTGATTTGATATTCTTTTGTTTTTCTTTAATATTTTTAAAACATCTGTGTTGAAAAATTAATGTATGTATTTAACATTAGTATTTACTGAAATTTTAATGATTTTAGAAGCTAAAATGTGTGAAATGTTAATAGTCTATATGTATATTACACAGTACTTAGAGCACATGCAATAATGTTTTGGTACATCTAAAGGTGATTTTGAAGGTTTGGTTAACTCAGGAATTTTTATCATAGTTATCAATGTTATTATTATTATTATTATTATTATTATTATTATTACTGTATATAATTTGTAGTACCGTATTTATTGTTATTTATGTCCTTTATTCTACATCCATTACTTTTATTTGATTATTTTCTTGATTATCATTATTTATCGCTATCATTATTTCTTTAGATACATGTTAAGACCTCTTGCTTATGATGAATTTCAATCTCCTGAAAATTTGAAAACTATTGTTTTGTCCTCCAAATTGAGCGGATTCTAAAGTCCAGCAAGGGGTCTATATCTAGCAAATATGGTAATTTTATAATAATAGTAATAATCATTATAATAACAATAGAAAAAGCAGGTTCATTAATGTACTTTGGGTAGTTTGTGCATTGAGGGTGCATGCTTTCAAAAAGGTCTCTTTAATCATCTGGGCTAAAAAAAAGGCAGGTCACTGGACAATATCCAGCCAAAATTGGAACTTGTTAGATAAGTTATACAAAAAACTTGAGAACCTGGAAAAACCCTTGAAGCACAATACAGTACAACCATAAAGCAACTTTACAAGTTTGCATAATATGGCACCAAGTATTGGAATCAAACCATGGTTTCTTCTGTGAGAGGCGAGCACTCTCACAGCTATTATATTACGCTTTATATTGTATATGATTATGCACAAAGAATGACAGCTACAGTATGACACCAAGTATTGGAATCAAACCATGGTTTCCTTGGTGAGAGGCGAGCACTTTCACAGCTATTGTATGCTTTATATTGTATATGATTATGCACGAAGAATGCCAGCTACATGTATGGTACCAAGTATTGGAATCAAACCATGGTTTCCTTGGTGAGAGGCAAGCACTCTCACAGCTATTGTATGCTTTATATTATATATGATTATGCACAAAGAATGACAGCTATGGCACCAAGTATTGGAATCAAACCATGGTTTCCTTGGTGAGAGGCGAGCACTCTCACAGCTATTGTATGCTTTATATTATATAATTATGATTATGCACAAAGAATGACAGCTATGGCACCAAGTATAGTAAATGAAAAATAACAATTATTATGAAAATGCACTGCGTGAAGCACTTTCCTTCTCTTAGTCTTGTTATATGATCTTGTAGTTAAAAAAACATTTCCATATCAATGACCATATCAAATTTTACATGTCTAAAGCCTTTCCTAAAATTTGATATTTCTAAGATTAATTGTTGACTGTTTATTTATTTAAGATTTTTGTTGCTTTAGATAACAACGTGTTCATATAGATTCTACAGTTATCAAAATATTTCATAGCTTTTTTATTTTTCTGAGGTAAAAGTAAAGAATTATAGTTTTTTTAATTTTTCTCAATAATAATTCTTTTATTTTTGCCATATTTTTAATGTTGACAGCAACAATAATATTTTAAAAGTTCAAATTGCCCTATAACACTATGATATCACATTAAAACAATCTATATTGCTTAAACGCTAAGGATCATGGTTGCCAGAGGGGGACAAAACAGCAACAACACAAAGAAAATTGATATAAAATGCATTCATAGAACGAAGAAAAGCGTTAACAGCCATCAAATGCAATAAATATTGTTTATTAAACATCGATAGGCCTTATATTTGGAAACCAGACTATTCGAGATTAAACTTTCCTTAGCAGAGGAAATTTTGTTCAAATTTCTATTGTTCTAGACGATTCTTTCCCCCTCATAAACAAGTCATGACATAATAAAATAGTTGCAATTGTATTGTAATCTCTGGTCTAAGCCTGGTAATGGTTTTTAAAATTCTCAACAAGGATTCAAGAGAAGAAAGAGCCTTAAGTCGGCACAATTATCCATATATATAATGGATGTATGAATCTTAAATTGATAATCACAAAATTTTATAATAAAGTAATGAATCATTAACATAATTAGTGATTCAAAAGGTTTTAATAGCAAAGATGTGGTGAGCTCCCTTTTTTTGTCATTAATATACAGTGTAATGTTAAGTGAGACATTTAAATTTCTACGTATATGTAGGTTAATTACGGGATACGTTTCACATTTCTCTTCCATCCATTAGCAGAGAGGATTCTTAATAACATGTCTAAAAGTGCATCTTCTACTGTTAAAACAGGATATCTAATTCAACTAGATGTTTCCTTCAGTCCTTAGTCCACTAAGTGAAGTGGCCTTGTTTTATAATCCATATAACACTGACGTGTATAACTATATTACAGTACAAGTAAATATCTTGAATATCAGCTAATACATCTCATGAGTACTTGGTATACATGATTCCTTTTTTTTCTTGCATTTCTAAAGATTAATTTTAAATTTCCGTCTAGTCACTCTAGTAATTCTATATTTACAATGCTCGATTTTCATGTTTCTATGACCTACTTACAGTACTCAAGACATCTGGCCTTTTGGCTTTCGTCAATCAAATTTATGATGGCCCAAGTTCATTCCAATCACGAGCTCGAATGATAAAGAAATTCCTATATGAAAATTGCTTTTTATAATGCAAACATTTTAATAGCGATTTTCATTTGTCTGTGACCCACCAACTCCAGACGCTTGGCATTTTGGCTTCTGTCAATTAAATTTATGACGGCCGAGTTCATTCCGTTCGTAAGCAATAAAAAAAATTCCTGTGAGAAAATTGCTGTCTAGGCAATGGAAATTTCCTTAATGCTCAATTAGAATGAACTTGGTCCAAATTGTTGTAATTTCATTTGACGGAAGCCAAAATTCCAGATGTCTGGAGTCAGTTAGGATGTAGAAATATGAAAAGTGCTGTAATTAAAAATTAATAATTATGTTTTTAGGCTTTTGCCTAACAATGACATTGAAATAAGTTCTAAATTGCAGAAAATATGCAATGATAATAGAAAACATGACTTGATGTTTCAGCAATGCTGATGATAGCCTTCTTCAGAATTGAAAAAAAAAATTTTTTTTACGTGATTTTATTTTGGAAAGGCACAAAGGGGACCCTGAAAATTGTTACATAAGATTATATTTTTGATATTCATCTACATCATTCTGCAATAAACATTACTAGGATCATATCTCGTATAAGTCGGCAGATGTTTTACAGTACTTATTGTAATTAGGCAGCTGTATCAATGAAGGGGTCATACAATTGGGATATGGAATGGCAAAGTAGGTGGCCCAGATATAGACGAGTTTGCCAGTTGCTGGCTTCTTTGATGAAATCCCTAGGATCAATGCTGAAACAAGTCTTGATACATAAAGGATATTACATGGTCGTGCGGAGATACGAATTTTATCTTCAAGTGTTGATACTATCTCTCATAAGTGAGCGCAGCGATATAATAAAATAATAGATATAATTAAATGTACTTTTCTACATTTACTAAACATGAGTCTGTTATTATATACTACAGTGTATTTGAAGATGACGGCAGGCCAGTCAGTCCAAACAGTTTGCGCCAGCGCAAGATGGAACAACAGGTATTTAATATCAACATTTTATATATTCATTATAGAGGGCAACCTGAAAATTATCAGCCTGGTAACGGTGTACCCTGTCCAATAAAGTTGTTAATATTATTATTATTATTATTATTATTATTATTATTATTATTATGTCTTGTCTACAACAATGTCTTGGATAAGATCCAAAGTCTCATTTGCGATACTACGATCAGCTCTACTCTGCCTTAGAGGATCTAGAACAATTAGGAGAACTACAAATATTCAAGAAACAGACTTTGATTTAGATAAATTTCGTGCTAAAATTTAGGTCCTGGAACTTTTTATATTAGTTTTTTTTTTTTCCCCCATATATATAAGATTTTTATACATTTTCTATGATTTATGTTATAGTCTTAGGATATATCCTCATGATTTATATATTTCCTTTTAATATTACATGTAAATAGATATTTTTTAGTATTAATTCTTTTTTTTAGATTCTATAAATTATTAGTATAATATTTATAATTAAAAAACAAAAACAAAAACAAAAAAATTATTATTATTATTATTATTATTATCATTATTATTATTATTATTACTATTATTATAGTATTCTTAAAATAAATGCTAAGATTTGTTTGTGAATCCTACTTTTGACCAAGGCCAAATAGCCTTGTATGTTGAGACTATCTTGAACATTATTTTGTTCGTCAGATTTTTAAAATTTAAAGTGATATTTCTATTCTGTATTTGGCATAATGTATGATTGTTTACAAATGAAAAAAATACAACTTACAAAAACTTTGTTTTGGAAAGTTCATGAGTTCAAGTACGAAAGTGTAAAATATTTGATTACTGTAAGTTGTCATTTTCCAGCTGAAATGATGGAATGGAATGATTTGGTTCTTCAAGCACCTTCATTGGACAAACAGTTAATACTGCAATTCTTAATATTCTGCAAACTTTGACAGCTTTTGTGAAATTGGATTTTCGTTGCCATCAATCAAAACTAATCAGTCGGTACGTTTTATATTTTTGACTGGTGGCAGTGAAAAAACAAATTCCAACAGGAAACTCAAAACTAAGGGCCAGATTGGAAAAAAGACAAAGTCTTTATCTGTATAATAACCCTAATAAAAATTGATTGATTGATTGATTGATGAACTACCGAGTTTGCGGAATATTGAGAATCGCAGTAAGTTAACTTGCATGCTGGAATTTGTTATTGGTTATTTGTAAAGTGCATTAGATCAGCATACCAGACGTAATTTACACTGCATTAATTAGATCAGAGACCTTGCATAAGTGTGTGCTTATAGTGTTTTTTTAAAGAATGACACACTGTTTTCTGTTAGCATTTTATTACTAAAATGAAGACTGTTGATTTATAAGTTGAGAGGTCTTAAAGTCAGAGACAAAAAAGTTTTTTCAATTTGCAAGTGTTTAATAACATTTACATGTAGTTAGCACTCATTAGATATTAAGTTGTTGTTGTTGCTAGTTTGTTGTTATTATTATTGTTATTATTATTAATTTTATTGTTACTATCATTATTATTATTATTTTAATTAATTTTAATAATAATAATAATAATAATAATAATGGATGATTATGATGATGATATCAATAAGAAATTAAAAATATACTTAATCCTAATACTAATACTTAAAACTGAAACTTATTATTATTATTATTATTATTAATTTTATTGTTATCATTTTTATTATTATTTTTATTAATATTATTGTTATTATTATTGCTATTATTGCTCTACTCTGCCTTAGAGGATCTAGAACAATTAGGAGAACTACAAATATTCAAGAAACAGACTTTGATTTAGATAGATTTCGTGCTAAAATTTAGGTCCTGGAACTTTTTATATTAGTTTTTTTTTTTTCCCCCATATATATAAGAGTTTTATACATTTTCTATGATTTATGTTATAGTCTTAGGATATATCCTCATGATTTATATATTTCCTTTTAATATTACATGTAAATAGATATTTTTTAGTATTAATTCTTTTTTTTAGATTCTATAAATCATTAGTATCTTTATTATTCTTCAAAATCACTGTTAATATTTTCGTGTCTTTTTTACTATTGTCATTATTATTGTGAAATAAAATCTATATTATAAAAATTATTGCTATTATTATTGCTATTATTATTGCTATTATTATAATTATTATTACCATTTAAATTATATTGTTGTTTTTGTTACTTCTGCACAGCATGCTGTGCAATGTTTTTGTGATATCTACTCTTCCACTTATAACCAGACGAGTATACAAATGGTTTTCAAAATCTTACTTTCTTTTTAATTTCAGAGGGAAATTATTAAAAGAAAAAATGAAATGAAACGAGCCCAACCACGTAAGCAATAGCAAAAGTTTTTGATAAGATACATGCCAGGGCTCAAAATAACGGTCAGTCATATACCAGTCAAGATGTCTGCCATATGATATTTTATTTCATTTTTTTCAAATATGACCGGTCAATATGTCAGTTCAAAATCCTATTTGACCAGTTAAGTACCAAATTTGGCTGGAGATTGACCATTGGCCGGCCGTTATTTTGAGCCCTGCTTGTGGAAATCAACCTTGTTCATAGTTATGGATCCCTTCCTGCTATTTATAGACATTTTAGCTTGGGCGTAATGTTTTCCAATTTCAGTCAAATTGTCAGAATGAGATCTTTACAGTACTTTGTTTGAGTAATGTATGGTTTTTCCATATTTCTCATAAACACACCTATTTCAAAAAACGTTCTTAGTGGGAGACTGAAATCTGAGACAGAGTAACACCCAAGTAAATTTTGTTAAATGTTGATCAAAACAAAGAGAAAAAGAAAACAATAAAACAGTGTGTTTTCATTAATCCTAATGTACAAATTAACTCCTTTAAGATAAACAGGAACTGATTATCCCCAACATGCATATGATTTCTAGTATTTTAATAATTTGATCTCCAACGTTGTTGTTCATACTGTAGGCATGGTGAAAGCTAATGACATGGTCAGACCAGGGTCTCGGCAAAATGACAGAACTCCACTGGTTATTGGAGGAACAACTCTACATGGTAAGTTAATAGACCCATTACCACACATCGGAATGAAGCTCAATTTGTCAGACAAAACCATTGGTTTCAATTCTCAGTAATTTAATTTTTTTCTTTTGTTTTGTCGTCCAAATTGAGCTGCTTTAATGTCATGTACATGTACGAGTGATTGCTGAAAATATCCATACCCACCATGGGGGGATATTTTGAAAAAGCACCCCTCCCACCCCTCTGAAATTTTTCCCATTTACAACCCTTGTAATTTTGTTTTTTCTCAGACCCCCCCCCCCCCCTCCATGGTGGGTTATGGATATTTTCTGAACCACACATTATAAGTCTATATGTATGCTGTGCTTATAGCTTCACTTTATCACAGGTTTCTGTATATAATATATATTATTTAAAATTATGATGATGGTTTCAGGACGATGATATAATTTTGTTGGTAATAGTGGTGATGGTGAATGATGATGATGATGGTAGTGATGAGGATGGCAAATGATAATGATGGTGATAATATATCTAGTGATAATGATGGTGGTGATGGTGATTATAATAATACATAAGTATAGCCCAAGAACATTTATTATAATATATACTTGTCCGACACATGCTACCAATGAAAAAGTGGTCAATTTTAGGGGCTTCTTCCTCTCTCCAAGATAACAATATATTGAGTATTGTATAATGAATAAGAGAAGTTTGAATACTTTGTTTCAAGACCTAATCAAACTATCTTATTTTTTTTTTAGAATTTCACTCAGAATCTTAATCCCCCTTTCAAGGAATTTTTTTTTGCCTTAGTGAATAATCAACTGCACTTAGCAAATATATTTTTTTGTCGTTATGAACTGATTGAGTGATACAAATTAAAGCACAATGATGCTTAAAGCAATTAAATAGCAAAGCAGAAATTAGTGAAATTTAATACTTTAATTGAAGCATTTTGCATTAGAATGGTTTTAGTTTATCTAGACTAAGTCATAACAAACAGTATTTTTACTCCTTAAGATAAGTTACTTTGCTTCTCATGATTTTGATTCAACGATACATGTCTAAAATTTTATTTTGAATTAATAGATTTCGATCAAACTGATTGAGAAAGCACCACAAAATGAGATTTATATTGATTGCTTTTTCTAAATCAAATCATTAATTGACATTCTTTGATTGCTTTTTTACTAAATACGTGTACTCTCCCAGAAGTTATTTTCTTCCCATGCGTTGGAACTAGAAATAATAACAGAATGTTCTATAGCATCAAATCTAGAAGGTGATAATGTTTGAGCCTTAGTTGTACATGTGAGCATCAGGAAATGACCAAGACTGTAACGTTGAGCAAAGATAACAGCCTTACTGTAGGCGCATCAGATATATTTGTTTATCAGCCTCTAATGAATGGCTGATCATTAATTTGCCTCAAGCTACGGCATTACTTGAAACACACCCAAGTTTTTAACGCCCCAAAGGATTATACAGTGCTGCAATAATTTAACAACTGGTAAATCAATTCTTGGGAGAATTTAAATTATTAGCTCGCTGGACTAGACCCTGTAAATTTGGTATAATTCTGACAGACAGTGGATTGCAATGTTGGTAAGATACAAGGTGTCATATCATTCTAGTACTGAATGTGTATTGATCAGTTGGTTTTGCTGAAATTTGAATCAATTTTTTCATATTAATTTGCTATCAGATGGTTAGTGTAAAACATTTATTTGTACGCAGAAATTAATGAGCTATCTTATACAGTATATATACACTGTACTGTATAATTATTATATATATATATAGTCAAATTAATTTTTGTTGCAACTACAGCAGAACCCAATACCAACCGAATTTTAATGATTTTTTTTTTAGTACTAGGTATATTATTATGTTTTATGCAAAAGATATTTTGTCTTGACAAGCAAACAATTTTTTGTATAGTATTATTTGTTGGGGAAAAGAAATCTGATTTACGGTCATATAATTAAATGTTTATTAACAGGGAAAGATAATATATAGAAATACATTTAACAAACAAATAACTTTTTTAGTATTATTGTCATGTTTTATGCGCAAGTTTTTTTTGCAATGACAAGCAAACAATTTGTTTAGTACTTGTACTTGGTGAACAAATTAAGAGGGTTTTATATTTCATATGCTCATTTAACAAACAAGACGTGAAAATTGATGAAAATTGTTTTATTCAGGATGCCCTGATCATGATTAAAAATATCTAAGGAATTTGTTGATATCATGAAGCAATTTTATCCGAGAAATTAAACTCATATCCTATGTCAGCAGGATTTCTTTTTTCTTTTTTCTTCAGATTAGTATACTTTTTATGAATCAAGCTGTGATATGTCCCTAATTTACGCTTTTTTTAGGAAACAAATTAATTATTTTCCCCCTGTTTCTAGCATTTTTAATATGAATAATCTTACGATTACAGATATAAGGCAATCATTAGTTAACGAAAAAATTTACAACAAGAATAGTAGTAAAAAATGGACGCGAAAAGATGGTCCATAATCCAACAAAAATACATTAAATTTTTTACTTTCCATTTATTTTACATAATATTTTCATGCTTTATACAATTTAGTAAAACAGCTGCAGGTCTCATATGTGCATAAATTAGACACAATTTTTACAGGATGACGATAGAAAAGATAAGATGACCATTAAACATAATCCACCCTTAAATAGCCTGTAGAATGATTACAATACAACGGCAGTACATCCTAGTTTTATCAGTTTTTCCGGCATATCTTGCACCAGTTGGTACTTAAATTTATCTAATTTCATCCATTTTAAATTTCGGTCCCATATTTTTTTTAATGTACTAAATATTTTTAAGGATTTCTTCCTGGACTTTGCTATCTGTATACGTAGTAGGAATTGTATGATGCCCACATTTTATCAGTACTGTTAGGACATTAAAATTCTTTATTGATTTCATCTTCCTTCAGTCGAGACTGTAATTGCTTTTTCAGGTGTGAATGATAATAACTCAGATGTATTTTCATCAGCAAAATCTAGAAGGAAAAAAAAGAGTATTCAAAGAACTAAGACAGACTGTGTAAATTGGTCAGATTTTTAGAAATTTTATTTTATAAATATTATATCATATTGTGATGTACAGTCTGTGAACCTTAAAGATTAAGTATTTTCTTCATTGAAAAGATTAGGAATTATCAAATTAACAGTTTGCCTAGTAACCTTAATTTTTCTGTATCAACTACTGTTATAACATATTTTTCTCTAACTCAAACTTAATGCTTCTGAAAATATTCACTGTGGACTTCATTTGAATTTTTTTACAATTTTCTATTTTAATAATTTTTATTATAGATTATTCTTTAGTCTTAATGTCATAGAAAAGGTTTTGATAAATATTATGGAAGGTGAAAAAATTGGGGGAAAAAGAATAAAGAAAGAGAAAGGACCAAGTCAGCCACCAAATTATTCCTTTTTTGAACAATTGTCCATGTCCTAAATCGGCAAAAAAAAAAAAAAAAAAAAATCCAGTAAAAATCCAGTAAATTAAAGAAATTTAAAGTACTTGAGAAGCTATTGTTATTTATTTGTAAATGCTAATCAAAGTGGAAATGGTAAAAATTGACTCTAATGTATGCTTGAACTGACAATCTTTAAACAAAATCTTAAAGGGGCACTTGAAAACGCCCCATTTTTTGAAATTCCGAATAATTCAAATATTTGAGGATAATACATGTATGACTCAATTATGTCATTATGTAAACCAGATTGGCGAAAATTTTAGCTTGGAAGCCACTTGCAGTTGAGAAATTTTGGTTTAAAAGCTCAAAGAACAATAGGGTTGAGTAAATGGCTTCATTTACTTACAATTTAGATGCTACAAATAACTGATAATTTTTCACCACCACTTTTGACTGTGAAGAAAATATGTTACTTGGCTACTATTGGGGCTTAATATTAAGTTTAACCAAGTTTCAAGTCATTTCCAATTTTCATCTATTTTCATCCAAGTGCCTCTTTAATTTTAGCAATAAGTGTGTGTTTTGAGCCTTTG
Source organism: Anthopleura xanthogrammica (assembly GCA_964019055.1). Taxonomy (NCBI): domain Eukaryota; kingdom Metazoa; phylum Cnidaria; class Anthozoa; order Actiniaria; family Actiniidae; genus Anthopleura; species Anthopleura xanthogrammica. The sequence goes on along the minus strand of OZ025219.1, from coordinate 941,163 downwards.
GCTAAACAATTAATATTTAGTTTTGTATTTTATGATAGAAGGAATATTCAACTGAATCAGATCTATTGGTCAGGAATAGAATATTACTTTCAGGAGGTTGAGGATAAAAATTGGTTTTAAAACCCTGGAGATAGTCTTACTTTATATAGTTAGAACATTGTTGCCTAAGGTCTCATGAGGTCAATTAACAGACAAGACTTTTTTTTACCTCCTAGATGGTATATTTTTGTTTTTATTTTTTGAGTGAAAAAAAAAAACCATTAGAGTAAGTAAGAAATGAGAAGACCAGTAAAATACCAAATAATTGCATGTGAGAGTACACTGTACATGTGCGATTTACAGATATTTGAGTCCAGAAAAGAGTCTTTTTTTTAATTTGTTGTGATCATTATGTTTTTGAGATGCTGCTGATTGATGACGTGCTATGTTGATGATGATGGTGATGATGATGCCACTGATGACAGTGACATTTATGGTGGTGGTGGTACCTGTGATGGTGTTGATGATTGTGATGATGATGATGATTGTGATGATGATGAAGATAATTTTGATGATGATGATGATTATAATAATGGTGATGATGATTGTGGTGGTGGTACTTGTGGTGATGTTGATGATGTTGTTGATGATTGTGATGATGATGATTGTGATGATGATGATGGTAATAATGGTGATGACAGGGATAATGGTGGTGATGATAATAACACTGATGGCAGTGACATTGACAATGGTGGTGGTGCCGATGGTGATTTTGATGGTTTTGATGATGATGATGATGATGATGATGGTGGTAATGGTGATGATGACAGTGATGACAATGGTGGAGATGATGATGAAGAAGATGATAATAATGTTAATGATAATGATGATGAAGAGATGATTTTCTGTTAGGTGTAGAAGGCTTTTACTGTAGTTCCATTATGCTACTAATCTATGTATGGCTGATATCAGTGACGACAGTAATGATACTAATAACTGCTGCTCTATTCCATACTCTAGGTATAGATGGTTCAAACAAAAGCCCATCACCAGATATACCAGCAGGGGGTCTGTTAGTAAATGTAGGAACAGACGAAGATGAGCCACCCCAGCCAAGAGTAAAGCAAACCACGGACACAGAAAGAAAATTAGCAGCCATGGGACTGTCATCAAGTGCCGACTTTGCAAGCTATAATGATGATGATGACGATGATGATACACAAGGGCATTCTCAAGCTGTTACACCTCTAGTAACAAAGGAAAGGAGCCCTTCTCCTCTGCAGTCGTCAGGCCATGATCGGCCTCCTTCCTATGACATAGCATCTAAAACGAAGAAGGTAAAATTGATATTACTGTATACGATCCTTTTACTCTTACCAGGGCTTCAAGTTAACTTTTTAGTCCACTAACAAAATGTTGCTACTAGCAAGATTTGTTTTCTACTAGCAAAGTGGTTAAGTTTTGAAGGAATGATTGATTCTTACTCGCAAGTGCATATTGTTTTCACTCGCAAATTCGAAAAAGCTCAAACTATTTTGCAAGTTTGCCAACATTTATGGTGAGCCCTGCTTAGATCTTTATACATCACCATATTTACTTAACGAAAGCACAGTACTACTGAGTGTATATATAGCATTATTTTCAATATAACATGAGCTTGTAATTTTAAGGTGTTACTAAATTTGTTTTTTTTTTCACCATCAATCAAAACTAATCAGTCGGTACCTTTTATATTTTTGACTGGCGGCAGCTAAAAAACAAATCCCAACAGGAAACTCATAACTACTGAGTTTGTAAAATATTGACAATTGATCATGGTAAAAGTACAGTAATCTGTATTTTTTTCTTTTACTCAGGCTAGCACGGAATCACCACCCCTAACATCAACACCAGCAAATGACATTGAAATTGATGACCTGGAAAAGTTTGTATTAAGGTAAGATGAACTGAGAGATAAACCCACACAGGAGATCATGAACTGCTCAAATATACTGGATTTGGGTGGTTTGAGTATTTAATACTAAACAACTGCAGTGACAGTCTCATTAGGTAGGCTTATGCCAAGCATTCTTCAAAACCTTCATTGATAAATTTTATCAAACCCTAACCCTAACCCTTGGGGTTAACCAGAGCCAGGGCATGGCTAACTCACAGATTAAACCCCAAAACAACCTCTGGGCTGATCTAAGTTAAGGCACGGCTAACTCACAGATCACTTTAACCCTGAAACAATCTCTGGGCTGTCAGATAAAAGTCAGGGCATGGCTAAGTCATAGATCAAATTGGATTTTTTTGTGTTAGCTAGATTTTGTGAAGGGGAAAAAATCAGTGAACCCTGAGAAAAACCTTAGAATCAATAGATAGACTTTGTACACGGAATGATGTGGTTTCATTTGAATCATGTGTAAACTCACATATTTTATATTCATGAAACCGTGTTCAAATGAAACTGAATCTGTGTTAATGGAGCAACCTCTAGTCACAGAAGATGTCAAGTTGACAGGATTCAAGCCGCTTTCAATTACCTTTTATTGCAACCAGCTGAGTTAACCTTCAGAACAAATTCAAGGTCAACCAATCAGAATTGAGGATTCAACATCGTATTTTGATTAACATTTCCCATTATTCTGCCAAGAGAATTTATGAAATACGAGTTCTTCCTTCTTTAAATTAATCGTAAACACAATTCAAACTCATGGCGGAATTATATTTCAATCAACAAGTTAGAAAAGTCTACATGATTGTGGACTCAAAAAATGCTCGAAAAATGCTAACCAAAAGTAGTGACCCATAATTCCTTTCGGGGAATGCGATCAACTCAGCTGGAAGTTGGGGGAAAATCAGACGCACTGACTAGAGTTCTTGCTGTTTTCTTTTCTCAAACAGACCAGCTCCACAGGGGGTAGTAATCAAATGTCGCATAACTAGAGACAAGAAAGGCATGGATAGAGGAATGTACCCTACATACTTTCTACACATGGAAAAAGACGATGGAAAAAAGGTAAATTAGGAAGAACAGGCTTTATTAGATGCTCTACTCTCATCCATAGGTTGCTACATATCAATATACCTTTCAGGCTTCTCTTGGATGATCACAAAACAATAGTTTCAAGTCGAGGTTGGCCTTGATAAATAAAAGAATCAAGCTCAGTCTTGACTTGGAACCGTTGTTTCATGATCATCCAGGTGTATTTGGGAAAGATCTGTTAATGGATGTCATTTCTAAATTGTAACCAGATGATGATTGAGCATGGAAGGCAGTGTTTGTTGGTCATTGGTCATTGTTTGCTGGTCATTGGTCAGGCTGGTAATAAGATTCATTATAGATTCATTCAGCTGATTGATAGGTTACCAAGCAATAGAATACTCTCTGGTTGATAGCACACCATGGGCAGTGTTTGTCTGTCATTGTAGGCTGGTAATGAGATTCATGAGATCTATTCATTCAGCTGATTGATAGGTTACCAAGCAATAGAATACTGTCTGGTTGAAAGCTCATGATCATTGCCTGTTTTATAAGCTGGTAATGAGATTCATTCAGTTGATTGACACCATAATTTATAATGAATGATTTTTCCTTTCTTCAGGTATTCTTACTGGCTGGCCGCAAAAGAAAAAAGAGCACTACCTCAAACTACCTCATAAGCACAGATGCAACTGATCTCTCCAGAGGAGGGGAAAGTTTTATAGGAAAACTGCGAGCAAATCTTGTAGGAACAAAATTTACAGTATTCGACCAAGGGGTGAACCCCAAGAAGGGCGGAGTCATGTCTGATGGGTCCAATATTAGAGAAGAACTCGCAGGGATTATTTATGTAAGTGGACCACCAATATTTAAAGTGTAAATGAATTGATGATCTATTGCAAACCAAATATTGTTTAGTATCAAATCAAATCAATGACATTTATTCCTTGGTTTGCTTGAAACAGGGCTTGAAATAACGGTCTGTCAGTCACCAGTCATGATGACTGGCCAAATTATTTTTAGCTTCGTGATACCCTGTTTCTGGGTCAATGTTACTGGTCAAAATGACCAGCAAGGCAAAGATTTGACCGAACCTGTTCCAATTCTGGCTGCACAATGTTTGTTGATCGGCAGTTATTTCAAACCCTGGCTAAGGTTTTGGTGTCATTTCTGAGGTTTTGGTCATTTTTTCATGTCTATTTAGTTTGGTTCACATGTCTTGGTCAAAACCAACTGCTGAATAACTGGACATGATGACTGGCCACATCAGACTGTGACTGGTCTAGAGGACCAGCCTAAGAGCTGTTTGGCCAGACATTGTCCGATGACCAGCCTTTATTTAATAACTTTTATCTTATATTACCTTGATTATGAATTTGTTTAATATTGACTTGTTTACATTAATGAATTTATTATTTCAGGACACTAATGTACTTGGCTTTAAAGGTCCTCGTAAAATGACTGTTGTATTACCGGGCATGGGCCTTGATCAACAACGAGTGCCTGTACGACCTAGATCGGTAAGTATTAATTTCAAGGTAATAATTATGCATGGTTATATGGCAGTGATGATGGTATGATGACTAGTAGCAATGATAATGGTTGTATTGATGTCTCTTATAGGAATCAGAAACAATATTGGAACGACATCGGAATCGACAACTTGAAAATCTTGTAGAGCTGCATAACAAAACACCAGTGTGGAATGACGGTAAGTGATATACACTATCCCCTACACAAAAAGATTAACTACTGTATGTAAACCATAGATTAATGTTTTTTGTAGGTTTATCTGACAACTGAGTATTTTGATTTAATGGTGTCAAAAAAAATTTTAGGCAAAGTTAAATGGTTGCCATGGTTACCTATTTTTTTCAACCTAGGCACCTCCCACCAACCAAGTATTTACACCAAAGCTCATCTACATGATTGTAATACATTTAAATGAGCGAAATGCATCTTGCTCTGTGATTGGTTGATTCATTAGTGAGTTCATTTTGTTATTGTTTTTTAGACACACAGTCGTATGTTCTGAACTTCCATGGACGAGTCACGCAAGCATCAGTCAAAAATTTTCAGATTGTACATGACAGTGACGGTAAGTAGGTCTTTTTAGTGGATGGTTAAATTCCTGTGTTGTAGGCTCATCTGCAGCTGTAATGTATAAGCAGACTGTGTGATGTCACCCCACAAGTGAAAGGGTGGCATTGATGGCATCGGAACCATGTGTTGCTACAATGCTTGGGGTCTTGGGTTTGATTCTCGATTGAACTGCATATCTGAATTGAGTTTGTTTGATGTTTTGTTCTCTCCCTTGCCATGGGGGGTTTTCTCTGAGTTCTCCAGATTTCCTCCTTCCGTAAAAATAAACATGTGAGTTTAGTGTTGTGTGTTTTAAATATAGAATGTAGTGGTAATGTGTGTGGAGCGAATCCCATACAGGGAGTGATGGTTGTAAAGTATATATTTTGTAATTAAAAAGAAAGCTTCAACCATGTGGCTTATTTGACACATATTTTACCCTGATTGCATATTACTATCATTTCCTGTTTCAGTGGATTATATCATCATGCAGTTTGGTCGCGTCGCAGAAGATGTCTTCACCATGGATTACAGCTTCCCTATGTGTGCAATACAGGCCTTTGCTATTGCGCTCAGTAGTTTTGATAGCAAACTGGCTTGTGAATAAGAAAGTAGGCAAAATATCACACTATAATAATAAGACTACTGTCTGTGTACCCTATGTACATACATAAATACGATATAGTAATATATTGTAGAACACACACACACTTACACACTGCTTTAAGTTCTCCTAAAACCCTCCCTAAAACATGGTGATTGTTTAACATCTGCTACCAATAGATCCTGAAGATGTGGATATATGGTGCAATTTTTAATGCGATGTTACATGTGACGTCCTATAAATGGACCTCTTTAGAATGCAAATTGCCCATTTCACACTGCATGACATTCCCTTGAGAAAAATTCTTTTATTAAAATATTTACACATCAATTACCAAGAGTGGCATCACATGGTCTGAAATGGGCACAACAAACAACAAAGCTAAGGAGGTCTATTGTTTTTTGCATTGTGTGACCACCTTTGCGACATCGAAGATGTTATGCACAACAAATCTCAACATGCATGAACAATGATGCACAGGTGGTCACATGGTGCTATCTAGGTTTTGAGACGTTCCATACAATGTCGCATGAAAAATTTCATTAATGACATTTCATACCTAAACTACCACGATCCTTCTAAAAAATTTCTTTTCATATTCAAATTTTAAAACTCTTTTGAGAATACCAAGACAATAGTGAAAATTAGCATAACAAAAAAGTGACTGAAAGTTATTTTTGAAGATTAGGTATAAAATGTCATCATGCTTGAGGCCTATTGAGTGTGAACCATCAACATCCTCCCCACCCTCCTCTCCCCTAATAAATGCAACTTTTAGCCACTTCCATAAGGAGTAGAGATATGGACCCCTTGCACATGACATCAAAGCAGCTCAATTTGGAGGAAAATCCATTTTTTTCCCTTCATTTTTTTCCTTCCCTCTGTCCTTCCATTACTTTCTTTTTTCCTTTCTTTCTTTCTCAATTCCTCCTTTCCTATATTCCTTCCTTCCTTAGTTTCTTCTTCCCTCTTTTGGCTTTCTTCTATCAAATATTATATCCCTGCTTTGAGTTCCTGTATTTTTGATTGATGAAAGCCAAAAAGCTCAGATGCCTGGAATATACAGTATTTACAGAATATACAGAAATTTGAAAATAGTTCTAAGTTAAAAACATATTTCACATTGTATCTAGTTGAACACCCTAAAACATCTATGCATTGATTAGATAACTTATGGTGGAGCATCCAAACTGTAGACTGAGAAAGCCTTAGGTAGCTAGATATATTGTTACGAGATTGTTAGGGAGTCCTCTAGGGTATAAGTCTTGTCAGGTTTTATCATATTATCTTACATAATGTATAAAGTACTCTTTTATATGTGTCTACAGATCTTGAATCTCCTTTGTCAAATAGTACAGATATAGGATATTATTAATGTATTATTAACATCTATTAGAAAATGTCATTTTTATGGAGATTTGAAGGCCAAAAGAAAATTAACTAATTTCTCGACTCAGTTTAAATTTTATCAGTTTAAGAATAATTCTTAATTTAGTTATGTTTGTTTGTAAATGGCTTTTTGCTCACGTGATTGTATTCCTCATTTACCATGCATCCGTTCACTGGTCTCTGACAAAACATTCGATGGAGGCTGGAAGGTAGTTTCGGAGGACTATTCAAATTTGAACCTTGCAGCCTCGACTTAGACCACTTGCACGTGACGTCAGAGCAGCTCAATTTTTTAGAACTATAGTAGTATTATTGATTGAAAAGGGTTTGAGTCAGCAAAAAAAAAAAGGTTTTTTTGTTTCTTATCCTCAAGATCACGTGACTAAAACTTATGTAAAATGCCATTTACAAGATGTCCTTGAAAATATTAATTTAAGATTTCTCAGAAATTTTTGAAAGAGTTCATTTAAAAGCTATTAATATAAGAAAGTAAAATGTTATGTTTTCTGTGAAGTAAGAACTGATCAATAAAACACATAAAACTTACTCAGGCTTTTTTTTTCCTCACACACTAAAGCATGTTTTGGGCTCCCTGTTGTGGAAAGTTTGATTGCATATTGCTTATGGGTGGGAAGCATTCTTTGAACAATAGAAGACCTCTTTCGCTTGGGCATAATGTTTTGCCCATTTCATACTACGTGTCATTCCCTTGAGTATCATTTTATTGTTTGGATGCAAATAAAACCAAAAATCTTATTCTAACTGGGAATGACACATGCTCTGAAATGGGCAAAATAAATGCCCAACTATTCGTGTGAGCATAGACCTCTACCTTGGGCATAATGTTTTCCCATTTCAGACTGGTCACATGTCATTCTCTCATGTAAAACCGTTAAACAAAGAAATGAAACTCTAGGGAATGATACATGGTCTGAAATGGGAAAACATTACGCCCAAGGTAAAGAGTTCTAGTGTGAGAGCATAAAGAGAGGTATTTGCAGCTAATTTTTACTTATTTTATATCATCTACAAAAATCTGTCAGGGGCGGATCCAGGGGGTGTCCTTTGGTGCACTACCAGGCACCACCAAAATAAATGCAAAATAATAAGTGACTATATCGTCACTATTTTTCATTTTTTACACCCCCTTGCAAATTTCTGGGACTGCCCCTTCCTGTCATAGATTTTGTCCTACCTCCTTGGAATGTCAAAATGTTATGGGAGTCAGCAGTCTTTCATGAAAAGAAAGGGAAATAACAGACAGACAGCTAGACAGAGAGGGATCGAGAAAGAGAGAATGACTACACATCCATCATAATACTTTATTTTATTGAACCTTTATCAATACATTAATTAACAAATGATAAGGCTTTCTCAATTGATGTGAGCTTTTACCTTACAAAGGAAGATTTACGGCAGTTGGCTCGGCATGATCAAAGGTTTTCATATTACCATGGTTTTCATTGCTATGTGCTGACTGAGACCATAGTCCCGACAGGGAAATTGGGAAATAGACTATCGTCAAATAAATTGTTTGGTACCATTAGCACGTTGATTGTAATTTATTGGCCGATTTCCCTGTCGCAACCGTTGTCTTGATCAAAGCACGCGTAGCAATGAAAGCAGTGGTAGTATTCAGTCGATCCTTGCCTCTCATCTGTTAAAATCTCCAACAAAATCTATTTACAATGGTTACCACCCCCTTACACAGCATCTATACTTGGCGGTATAGTAATAATACTTAATAATAAGTAATCGTTAAAGAACTCTTGAGTTCTGGAAACTCGATGGATGTTTTTCTAAATTTAACAATAATCCATCAGCTATCCTTTAATTTATTTCCAATAATATTCTTAAAATTTTCACAGGATCCCTGATTGATACATTTCCAGGGACTTTATATTGGCAACCCTGGACGGCGGATATGACGACCTACCGGAAGTAAATTCGCCCCTAATTAGCATATGACCTTATGACCTTGCCTTCCAAACCACGTTCACCAAAGGTAGATCCAGTTTGGCGGGCTCTAGAAAACGTGAGATTCTTTGCTAATTTTTGCACTTAAAAATACGCGTGCATAACAATTGTCAGAGTTAACGTGTTCTTCAATGTATAAACTTGATATTTGAGTAGATATTCAGGACTTTTTTTACTTAAAGAACTGTATTTGGGAAACTTTTGGAGGACGGCCACAACTGATATGAGCGCAAACCAAGAATAATTCGTCGCTACTAAAAGACGGTAAGTTAAATGTTCCCTTATTTTGCTATGTAGCATGTTGTAAAACGCCTCAGCTTTAATACGACTTAGGGGTTTGGAAGGAAGTTTTTCCTCGTATGATTGCACTAAATGTGTAAGATTAGAATCGTTCATGTCAACCAAGTCAAACATGGCATAATTCATCGTTTGGTAAACCGAGGTTTGTCGATGTGTTTAACTCCTACAAACGTAAGATCATCCTCTTCATTGACATCTTCAAAGCAAGCAAATATGCTCTAAATTTTAAATTCCGCGCTCGAACTGACATCGGTGTATACCAACTAAGGTCGACGTCCAGGGTTGTGCAGAGCGCATGCATATATTGTATCTAGGGCAGTTCCCTTTATTGGGTATAGCTACAATGACTTTTAGAACTTCTCCTACAAAGCCTGCCCAGGAATGATCATGAAATGCATATTGGGATATGTAGTCTACTACTAGATATTATGGGATATTGTGTATAAAGGCTCAGGCATAGTGCAGTGCTACCTGCACGTTGCTGGCAATAACCTTTCCCCGCAGGCATCTCTCTGTGGTCACACAAAGGTAGGCTACCACAGGTAGCCCACCAAACGTATAGAGTGGAAAGAGCAAAGAGATGCCTGCAGAGGAGGGTTGAAGCTGGTATTGTTGATACAATGAAAGTTGTTCCATGCAACATTGCAATTTAAGTAGATCTCAATTCTACTTCTGCAATGCTAGGTGCCACCAATGTGTCATAAATTGGGAGCAAATTGCAGAGTTAGACAAATTATGTGCAAATGATTACATGGATAGGTGCATAACTTGTGCGCAACAGTTCTGCCTGTATGTTAAGCCTTTACACTGTACCCAATATACAATTTACAATCAAAGACCCAATTTATATGTTGCGCATGCCCATAGCATACTTAGTCATTCAGTCATTTCTCTTACTTTAGACCCCTTTCACATGATGTCAAAGCAGTTCAATTTGGAGGAGAAAACAATAGAATTTTAATCTCCTGAGAATTGGAACCTATTGTTTTGTCCTCCAAATTGAGTTGCATTCCGACGTGCTGCAAGGGGTCTATTAGCCATTTCAAGGCTGAGGAAAAGACTGGGTAGATTTAGCACCGTCTGCAATGCATTTTAGGAATGTTCAGAGGGCATATTATCAATGTGGTGTTGATTTCATCCATTAAAACAGTCCCACAATGCACTGCAATGCCATCTCGACCCAGTTTTTCCTTCAACCTTGGAATAGCTGGTTAAGATAAAGGTGTCGAGTGATAGAACGTTATATACACAGCAATTTAGAAATATCTCTACAGTGATAATAGCAAACAAATAGTCATACTCAGTATATTACGCAATTTTCTTGTGTTTCTTATCAGTTGTCAATACTGTGAATTACATTGTCTTGCCTTCCTCAATATGAATTACGTTGTCATAGAAACATTGTAGTTGGGTATTACCAAAGTAGTCCCATGGTTGGGATTCCTGTGTCATCATTGTCCATATTTGGATTATCGTCAGTCAATGTTGATTTGCTGTCGTTAATTGTTGTCATTGTTGTCATGGTTACGTGTAGATTTACAAAACATGTATCTGTTTTGATAAAGAAAAAACATTGATTAAAAAAAATTGATATTTGATAACTAAAATCAATATTTAATTGATTCAAACAAATGTTTAAAGGAATGAGTTTTTTATTCAAAATAAATTATTGAATGAAATAATGATTAATTGGCAAATATAGACTTTATAATGTGCATTTTTGGTTAACACTTATTAGATAATTATCTAGATTACAATATCCCAAAATGTTATTCTCTTAAAAATATTTTTTTGCTTTACAGCGCTTCTGAATCACACACGCAAATTGCCCTCGTGATGAAATAAGGTTTTGGTGGATGTCAATAAAAGTTTTTTCATGATATTATTGTCGAGTGGAATGCCAAGTGGAATGTTTAGATTGACATCTACCAAAACCAACTATGTTGTGACAGCAATTGGACCTTTTTAACGATATGGCGGCCATATTGGATTCCTTTGTTTTAAGTAAGACATTATGGGATGCTAAGGGGCAGTTATTGGAAAATTTATAGCAAGTATGTACATCTGTCAGAGTGACTTTTTATATAACCTTGTGCTATCCAATTAGAAACACATCTAAAAACCAATAGCCCACTTACGGTATTCTGGTTGAGTGATCACATGCAAAGAACTTCAAGGCGTGGCTCCGTGGAAATGAAAGCATATATTAGGATTACTGCATTGTTTCCTCGGAGTCTTGTCTTGAATTGCTTTGTGCATGATCACTCTTAAACCAGAATATTGAAAGTGGGATATTGAATTGTCTGGTAGTTGGAGCAAGGTGTGAAACACCAATAAGCGTAAAATTATTTGAGAAAGTAATTCCACCACTCTATGCTTTATAAATATTTCCACGATTGCCCCCTTGGCATCCCATAACTTGAGACAGCTGCTGTATCAGTAAAAAGGGCTAATGAATGACTTCACGCATGTGATTAGGAAGTGCTTGAAGTGTCTTAAAAATATAGTATTAATGGTTAGATTATTAGAGTTTCTTTTTACTAATTTACAAAATTCTATCTATACCTTGATGATTAATATAAAACAAGAAATCCAGCGATTTATTCAAGTTTTTCCTTGACTTTCGTTAATACTTCTTTAAAAACCAGTTTATCAGGTACTGGTGATGACGTCATCATGCTTTTAATAACTTGTCAATTTCGTATCACCATTATAATAGTTGTCATGCATTTATCTTCATGCGCAGAAGGTTATCGATCTGTTTTGATCGTTATTTCAGTTCATTCATACCCATGCAATAGGTTACTGTACTTGATTTGATAGACCTTTTCAGCTTGGGCATATAAATATTTCACTATCTTAGACCTTGTGTCATCCATTTTGGCTCATTAGCTTCAAATTTGAATGACATTTTGCATGTATCTGGTAATGTAGTGTACGTAACTCGAGGATAAGATTCTTAGTTTGCTTATGTTACATTCTATAAAAACTCAAACTAAGGTTACTGTCGAATTGTTTGGGTACATGTGATGTTATAGCCGCCATGTTGGATGACTGTAACAAAAGATTTGGTATCAATTTCTTTTGTTATTTCAAACAACATGGCAGCCATGTCTAGATTTTTGTCCTTGTGCATGTGACATCATAGTGATGTTGTCTTATTCTTGCAGGATAGGATGCACACACCTATAAATAGGTCATAATACTCAAGGGAATGACACGTAGTGGTCTGAAATTGAAAAACATTTGGCCAAAGGTGAAATGGTCAATGAACTAGGACTAAACATTTCTCTCTCTTATTGAAGGTTTGTTACATCTAAGTGTTACACCAAGTATGCTGCCTTGTCAATATCAGGTATGTCCAAAGATTTTGTACACATCACGAGTAACTGAGAGGAAATACTCTTGCATTGGCAAGAAATCCCAATCTCTTTTTCATTTACAGTTTCATGAACTAGATTGCTGAACAAGTTTAACATCATGCGAAATGGCTATAAAAATATTTACTGTGGGTACCCCTGTCAGTAACTATAATACAGTTACCCTGGGTACCCCTGTCAGTAACTATAATACAGTTACCGTGGGTACCCCTGTCAGTAATTATAATACAGTTACCGTGGGTACCCCTGTCAGTAACTATAATACAGTTACCCTGGGTACCCCTGTCAGTAACTATAATACAGTTACCGTGGGTACCCCTGTCAGTAACTATAATACAGTTACTGTGGGTACCCCTGTCAGTAACTATAATACAGTTACTGTGGGTACCCCTGTCAGTAATTATAATACAGTTACCGTGGGTACCCCTGTCAGTAACTATAATACAGTTACTGTGGGTACCCCTGTCAGTAATTATAATACAGTTACCGTGGGTACCCCTGTCAGTAATTATAATACAGTTACCGTGGGTACCCCTGTCAGTAATTATAATACAGTTACTGTGGGTACCCCTGTCAGTAACTATAATACAGTCACTGTGGGTACCCCTGTCAGTAACTATAATACAGTTACCGTGGGTACCCCTGTCAGTAATTATAATACAGTTACCGTGGGTACCCCTGTCAGTAATTATAATACAGTTACCGTGGGTACCCCTGTCAGTAACTATAATACAGTTACCATGGGTACCCCTGTTATTTTCATAACTGACGGTACCCACCCAACCCCTGTTGGTAGTAATTTTTTCACATCTCATTTACCTAATATGTCATCCAATCACTATGATTGCTTCGAGTTATCAACGAACAAAAGTCTCTCCGTTTTTCCGCCACCTCGTGTTTCGCTCAGCCACTCGTCACATGGGAAGCTGTAGAGCTTGCCGTTTTCATCTGTCACCGTTACCTAGGAAACACAAAAGAATTTGTCAGCTACCAAATAAGGCTAAGCCTGTGTAGATGAACCTAAATGAGTCAATTTGATTAGCCCGCATTTCTTACCTTCTTGAGGAACCAGCTTGGGTGTTTGCCTGAGTTGTCGTGAAGTATGCGAACTTTCTTTAGTTCTCCTAATTCTGGCAAGAGCAGTGATTCGCTCACAGAACTAAAATAAGATAGGAGAAAAAGTGGTTAGGAAATAAAAGGGATAAAAACCTTCGAATCTTATGGATACCCTGGATGGATCAACCTCTGCGCTGATCTAATTCAGGGCATGGCTAACTCACAGATTGAACCCTGAAACAACCTCTGGGCTGATCTAAGTCAGGGCACGGCTAACTCACAGATCAAACCCTGAAACAACCTCTGGGCTGATCTAAGTCAGGGCATGGCTAACTCAAAGATCGAACCCTGAAACAACCTCTGGCCGGGCTGATCTAAGTCAGGGCATGGCTAACTCACAGATAGAATTGAAGTTTCGCGGAGGGAGGAAAATCCTCCATTCTAGGGAGAGACCCAACAAAGAATAAAGGACAAGGAAAAGAGCAAGGAAAGGATTCGGACAAATGACTCACTCTTTTTTAGTAAATTGGTTTGCGGTCAGCTTTCTAAAGCCTGAGTCTCCCTTCTTTCCATAAAGAGTAATATAGACTTTAGCATCAGACTCAGAATCGTCCTTGTCTCCTGTGTAGACCTTAACTGTGTAATTCGTTCCTGAAAAAAGACATATTAAGGGTTATAAATAAGTCACGATTAACTTTATTGAACATCGAAACATCTTCGGGGCTAATCTAAGTCAGGGCATGGCTCACTCTATAGAAATGTGTTGGTTAGTGCGCGGCTCTCGGAGCTAGAGGTCCACGGTTCGATCCTCAGGATCTCCACGTCTGTTTCGACTTCTCTCTAATCCGTGTAGCTTCAGCTTTGAATACTCTTAAGACAGAGCACTGATGGAGAGAGGAGGTGAAGTTGCGCAACGTCGGCTTCCATTGATAGCAGTTGAATTTCAACTGAAGGAGCGACTAACGTTAAATATTGGTACACCTGATCTGATATAGTGACGTACAAATGATGTCACTGTACAACTGAGGTGCCATGAAGCCTGCGAAAATTAACCTCTAAAGTTTATATCTGAGATAAATCGAGATTTTCAGGAGAGGTTTTTTGATATTTTGTATACATTTACTATGATATTCATCATTGAGTGAGAAAATAAAATAAAGAAATACTCGTTTCCCGAGTCGCCAGACTACTAAAGATGACACCTCAGTTTTGCAAATTTTCTCGAATTTGATTGGCTAACATTTTTTCTCAAATCAGCTGGCTTTACCTAAACCAAGAATTTGGTACTCGAGAGTATATGGCATCAATCTTTCTACGAATTTTATTAACTTTTGCTTCTAACTTACCCAGACCAAAGAAGTAGACCATGTTGGTTGAGTTGCCTCCACAATTTTCATCATTGTTACCGTTACATCTTTTATTACACAACGACTCATCAGATCGTCCATATTTACCAAACCCATGCCCACAATAGCACTGGTTGGAATCCTGAAGCCCGAAGTACGAAAAACCTTGCTCTTTAAGTGCGCATGCTCGTACACACTCTTCTTGACTGACTGACTTGATGTCGGCTTTTGTTGGGATGTCGTGGCGTTTAGGCTTGTCTGTGTAGCAACCGAGTTTCTGGAAGAGCAGGAGGACGTCTTCTTTTTTCTCTTCACGCATTTGTTCTGTTGTATAGGAAAAGATGAGCTTTAGGATTTGAAGGGAATAGGATGAGATAAAAATTCCTGAAAGACCCTTTTGGTATATGCGTAATTTTTTTCCCATTTCAGACCATGTGTCATTCTCTTGAGAATAAGATTCTTTAAGTTGTATCCATATTCATGTGTCTTCTCATGCGCAACCGGTAAACAAAGAAATAATATTCAAGAGAATGACAAGTGGTCTGAACTGGAAAAACATCCCACCCAAGCTAAATGGATCTGTTTTGCGTTCTATTGCTAGACATCCCTGTAAAATCCTATCCAGCAAAGTTTCTGTTAGTCTGCAAAGGCAAGCTAGTTTCTTACCTATTTCACCGTTAGACGAGCTGTTTTTCTGATATTTCTCGCTTCCTTGTTTCTTTTCTGCTCTTGGAATCTTGGTTCGTTTGATGACTGGGTTCTCTGCGTCGGGCTTTGATACTGAAGTCAAAAAGCCATGATGTTATTACACATTGATGCAATAGCATTCAAATCATTTGAGTCAAATGCGCAACAAAAATAATTCTATACGAGCCATAGAGCCCTTCACCCCATCAAATCCTAGGTTGCAAAACATGCGGTCGCAAGTTTGTTCAGCGCATCTCTTTGACATTTTTTTCCCTTTCCTTTCCTTTCCTCTGCTTTTGCATCGTTTCGTTTCGTTTCTATTCCTCTTCTTTTTTTTTTCATGTCCTTTCATTTCCTTTCCTTTCCTTTCCTTCCCTTTCCTTTCCACTTCTTCCCTCTGCTTCCCTCTCCTCTCATCTTACCTTGACAATTACGCCCAGTAAAATCTGACGAACACTTGCATCTATAGCCATCCAATCGCTTAGCATCCTTCAGACATTTGCCTTGATTCTCACAAGGATTGGGGTCGCACTTTTTGGCACCTACGTCAAAATAAAGACCCGTTGGTAAACAATACAAATTCTATCCAAATAAAGCTTTTATGTTTTTGTGCGCAATTTGCCATAGACCCCTTGCAGCACGTTGGAATGGAGCTCAATTTGGAGGACAAAATAGTAGGTTCCAACTCTCAGGAGATTGAAATTCTTTTGTTTTGTCCTCCAAATTGATCTGCTTTGACGTCACATGAAAGGGGTCTATAGTGTAACCGATTCATGTCTACCCAGACGTCTACCCAAATGCTTTGCCCAGTCTCCTAACGGCGATTAGCACCCAGCTTCACATTCGTTTCTGTAGAGAGAATTTGCGTCAACTGAAGGTTTATAAAAATACGCGACTTACCTGTCACGAACTCTGAACCTGAAAACAAAAACAAGAAATTGCGTGAGACTTTGTTTAATTATTTATGCTTAAGTCCATGGAACGTGACTATTAATAATTTTTGAAATTTTTTTTTTTTCAGAAAGATTGACTGAGGAAATCTTTGAGTCAAACCTTGAATCAAGTCATCTGCCTCTTCATCCTTGTCGTATTTTCCAGCTTCGTGAGAAAGCGCAACACCCGTATCTATACAAAGGTATACACAATGTTTTTAAAGATAAACATTAGAAAAGACGTAGCAGAACTTGTTTCCAAGTTTCAGCGCATTTATCAAACCAAATCTGAGAATCATGACGAGCCACTGTTATATGGACTGGGAATACTTACGGTCAACTTGTTGTGGTTCGTCCCTCATGCCTGAGCCTGAGCCAGATTCATCTTCTTCTACTGCAGGTGCTAATGAGGCAATGAAATACAATATTTGTAAAACACCTATGGTTCTAGATTCCTCTGCACCCAGAGGATCGACACGAACCAATGCTCGAAACAATTACGAAGGCGAAGCGAAGCTTTGGCTGGGTGGGTGGGTGGATGGAAGAGAGTTGGGCTAACTGCGCAAATTAGGTAGGGGTATGCGCATGAGAAGACACATGAATAAGGATACCACTCAAACAAAGAATCTTATTATCAAGAGAATGACACGTGGTCGAAAATAGGAAAACATTTCACCAAAGCAAAAAGGTTAAATAAAATTTCCCTTATTACTTACATTTGACAGGACAGACTTTAAGGTTTCCTATTTGTTGCTGATCCATTGCTTTATCGTAGATCTGCACACAAGCAATCTTACCAGAGTATCTTCTATCGTCGCCATCTCGTGCGCCAATCCTGATTGGATACTGAGTAGCGAGCCTGATTTGTCCAATGTTCCTACTCTTAACCATCTTTCCGTTATGCCAGAGTTTAGCGACACCAGTAGAGTTATCGTATGTGGCACCCACTTGGTTCCAAGTATTGAGCTGTAGAAAGTGAACGACAGATTATTGTTTATCATCAATGGTAAGTCAAGAAATAATGATTTTTAAATTATTATTATTATTTTTGACATTTTATTAGATTCTTTGAAATTTTTTGATACAACTTTGCGGGCTACTGGCCTAAGCTAAGTTGTGATTAATTACATTTTCCCCCCTTTTTTTCCCGGTCTTATTCCTTATATTCCTTATTCCTTAATTTCATCTTGGTTCATCTTACTTATTATTATTATTAATTATTAATTATTATTATTATTACAATATTAAAATGTTGTAGAAAATACAATCGTTTCTCTGTAACCACACTACATGTGACGTAAGGCTTTATCTTGACTTGACGTCAGAAAGTTGTTCCAATATTAGGTGCGCAGTGCATTGTGGGTCAAAATAGACACATCCAAGTCTTGTTAAAATCGACCCATTTTTTTTGCTCTATTTTTTTAAATAATTTTTTGTAGAAGATATATTTTTAAATTTTCGTTTGTGCATGAGCTTGATCTACCTTGAGTTATTGAAAAGCAAATATCAGATAACACCGATGTGTTAACAAAATTTGTTACGAATGTTACAAGTTCAGTCAAAAATGATGGTCCCTCGATTTGAAAGCAAGTGCGTAAAATAATTCGAATGCTTTTATATACGGCTCAGAAACTTGAATATTATCATGCTAATTTTCCCGGCGATATTGTCACGAATGAGCAAACGAAATGCATTCTGGGTGACATGAAAGAACAGTTTTGATTGCCATGACGTCATCTTGTATTTGGTTCATACTGCGCATGTCAGCTTCTTACCTCAATAACACGTGATCCGATTGGTTTATGGAAGACACCATTTCTGTGCACGAAACGTACGAATAATTCATTGCTCTCAAACTGCCACAGATGAACTCCCCACCCATCTGTCTTGTAGTTGATGATTGGTCCACCATTGCCTGTTGGGTAGATGTTGGCCAGGACTGTCATGGAGTGCTTGGTGTCAAGCTGTTTGCTCTTGGGGATTTCGATATAGGAATCGTCTTTGCCTGTGAACTCGTATGCGCTTTCTGATGAACCTTTGAACACAGAAAAAAATAAGATTAAACCTTTTCTCTCCGTTTTTGCTCTTGGTTTCCGAGGAGAACTTGATAGCCATTCATTGAAGTACTTTAAAAGTCCTAGATATCATCACCATTCGTAATGCCGTGAGCGTCGACTATTACACTTAATAGCCAGTGGCTAACAAAACCATTTCTGTCTGTCTGTCTGTCTTTTTCTTTCTCTCATTATCTAATCTTGTTTTTTTAGGGTAGCGCTTAATAGCCCAGTAGATAACAAACGATAGAGGCCATAAGTTTCTTTATTAGGACTATATGCTGTTCACTTTGAAAGTAATAGAATATTTCGAGGGCGGTAAAAATTTTAATTTATCTGATTATGACTTACCGTCTGGACCGTCGGCTAAATTGACGTTGCTAAGGATACCGTTGTCATTGTTACCACTTGCGTCCTTGGCGCCAAAGTTCTTTGTAAGTGGATATAGACCAACGGGTTTTGGAATGGCTAAAATGAACAATAAATAAATAAATAAAATGAATAAATGGGATTTAGCAGTGGCATCTCTATACACTAGCTATTCGTCCAATGAAATT
This sequence comes from Anthopleura xanthogrammica, assembly GCA_964019055.1. Lineage (NCBI taxonomy): Eukaryota > Metazoa > Cnidaria > Anthozoa > Actiniaria > Actiniidae > Anthopleura > Anthopleura xanthogrammica. The sequence continues at coordinate 921,855 of OZ025219.1, read as the reverse complement.
CCAATTTGAATTTAGGAGTTGATTTATGCGGAGGGAGGAAAACCGGAGAACCTGGAGAAAAACCCTCGAAGCACAGGAGAGAATCATCAATTAAGCAACTATAAATAACAGACTTTTTATATAGAAAAAAATGCTAAAAATATAGAATTATGCTGATGATCGATGTTACTTGCCTTCTTGCTCTGATGATGGTCCAGGCCCGGTTTTGCCATCTGAAAAAAATGAATGAAATAATGAATGAACAAAAGAAAATGAATGGAAATAAATGAATGAAATAATGACCGAGAAATGACCGGGAGTTTTAGTTGCTTATCAACAAATGTGCATGAGGAAAAAGAAAAAGTTTTAAATTTACAGGCAAAAATTTGTATAAATCTTTCATTGCTGGTTTGCAATCTTTCTCAAGAGATTGAAATAGCCAAAGACATGGCGGCCATGTTGGCTGATATAACACAAGAAACTAATAAATTCAACCAAGATGACGGTTGTGAAAGTCAGCAAGACTGCTGTAGTTGTCAGCAAAAAATTGTCGTTAGCGCATGCGCACAATCTACTAACCTGGCAACCTCCAGCTCAAATGAACTCTCTTGATTGGTCCTTCAAAATGTCCACTGGGGAATTCCACGGCAACTGAGGCGCAGTCAGCCAGTTTATCTGCCTTGTGATATGCCTCAAAGTAGTAATAACGACCCTTCTTTAGACGAATGTGCTCTGACTTCTGCTCGGGAAACCTGTGGTTAGACCATAATATTATCCTCAATACCAAAACATTTCGTAGTTTACAAACTCTTCTTTGTTTGAGTTCTATTTTAAGATATCGTCTGCGATAAACAAAAACAACATACTCAAGAAAATGGCCTATTCTCGAAACGTAGTATATAAAGGTAAAAAAATCTTTTTGCTGGGCTGCCTGTGATAAGGGTTTTAGAATCCTTTTGGTAATCTTAGTGTGGTGGGTACCCTGTGGTACAGAATTATCATTTAAAATTTATTCGTTTTTCAAAAAAAGCATGAACATTATGCCAAAAGATACTTAATAACTAATTATATAATAATCTAATGATAATAACAATAATAATAAAAATAAATATCGTTGCTATAAAAAATAAAGATTGAATATTTTAAAATATCAAATTGAAATAAAAACATAAAATGAATAAACATTTCTTGAATAATTCCTATTAAGTCATCTGTTATTGCACATATGTATTTTATAAATGACCCCTTGTATAATCTCAAACTTGTACTTCCTCAAATTAATGCCTTTAATACTCGTTGGCGTATTAAATATATCGTTTGGCATCGAGCCTTCTAGAATTTTCCCCTAAAGAAAACACGAGATACAAGTAAGATAAGATTCTAGAGGATAAGCTAAGAGATTAAAATAATAAACTCTCGAATGACCGAACCTGTCTTTAAGAAAATCCTTATTTGAACCAGAAAACCTGAAGCGGCAAATCCTCTAACAGCTGATCAAACATCGAGGCAGTTAGTGAAAGACAGGGAAGTCAAACAAAGCGGTACATAAAACAAAAGATCTTCCGAATGACCAACAATTAGACATATTGATAGATAAACTAGTCTTTATCCTAGGAACAGTTGATGTTGTACGCGATCTCTTTGGCTAACTGAATATTGTCATAGTCTGGCTAGTAGCCGGTTTTTAAAGAAACATAGCAGACTTTATGAATTTTTTTTGAAATATTTAAGAATCTTTCTCACCGACCACCTAGAAATGGCCTAAAATTTTCGAAAAAATTGATCAGTTAATTATTTTGGCGGGAAAATGCGATGCACACGCGTCACCCTGCAAAATATTTTATATCGTTTTGGCGGCAAAAATTTTGAGCCTTTTTTTGGAATATATATTAGAGTCAAAGACTGATTGTGTATTTGAAAACGAAGTGAAGTCCTTCGCTTTTTAAGAAATTAGATTTAAGTTTTGGCGGGAAAAATCGACGACACGCGCAAGTGTAGCTGGGAATTTATATAAAAAATATTATTAAAAAAAAAAAAATATGAATAATGGACAATGTGAGAAGCAAGCTAGGCAACCTTAGATTTTTAAAGTATTTCTCTACAAAGTAGAGAAATTTGAAAACGGAGGCAGATCGTATTAGTGCGGATGAGAATATCTTTTGATGCATTTGCGGTGACAGACGAAAACGAAGTATTCGAAAACCCATTAGTGGACAGGCCTAAGATGCGCTAGTCCTTCCGAAAATAGCAAAGCCAGTTCAATCAAAATTTAGCCAGTGTAACATAATTGGTTGGGAATAATAATATCCTCAGTAATTTTCGACCTCCAACTGGGAACAGGACTCGATGACAGAAACCATCAAGAACAGTCATCCATCACTTATTTCACACTTTAATTTTACTCGGGTCATTTTTATTAAATTAGTTTTTTTTTAATTAATATCATATGTGTTCGATAAAGTATTATATTTTGCCAGCCTTCGCAAAACCACTTTAAATTTGGAATTCTAAGTTGGGCTTACTGTGGTCGAACTACCATTTTCCGTAAAATAAGGCCGAGCAAAATGTGGTCAGTGAAAAATTTTTTTTTGGTCAGGAAAAGGTCATGGGGAATTTAATTTTTACGGATGAGTGGGAATCCTGAATAAAAAAGCCCCGACGAAAAAGGTTAAGCGGATTTGGACGCGGGCAAATTTTTTTTTGATTCAATTGAAGTAAATTTACATATGATTTAAGCGTCACTCTTGAAAGATTGCAGTAAAATATCCTGTTTTAGCAATTCAATCTGTCGCATCTAGAGGAGAAGTTCTTGTTTTAAGAGACCTCAATGTTGAAGAGTAAATGATTTGGTCAAGAGGATAGAGTTACAAGATGAGAAAGGTCCTTGAATACATAGGAGAATTCTTGTTGAGTATATGGTAGAATAGGGAAAAAGTATGGTAAATGAATTGAATGGGAATAAAAGAGAAAGAGAAAGAAAAAGAAAGAAAGAAAGAAGATGGAAAGGAAGAAAGAAAGAAAAAGAAGGAAAGAAAGAAAGGGAAAGAAAGGAAAGAAAGAAAGAAAGAAAAAAGAAGGAAAGAAAGAAAGAAAGAAAGAAAGAAAGAAAGAAAGAAAGAAAGAAAGAAAGAAAGAAAGAAAGAAAGAAAGAAAGAAAGAAAGAAAGAAAGAAAGAAAGAAAGAAAGAAAGAAAGAAAGAAAGAAAGAAAGAAAGAAAGAAAGAAAGAAAGAAAGAAAGGAAGGAGGAAAAAAAAAAAAAAAAAAAAAAGAAGGAAGGAAAGAAAGAAAGAAAGAAGAATGGATGGATGGATGGATGGATGCGAGAATTGAAGAAAAATATAAAGAAGAAGAAGAAGAAGTAAGAATAAAGGGCAAAGAAAGCTGCAAAACGTGATAAAGACAAAAGAAAACTCGAATGAAAACATTGCGTAATATCTTGAAAGCCAATGCCCAACCACTTGTATGTAATGCCCTTTTGATCAAAAATAGCTTAAGTCAAATAAATAATAATTTCTTTCTTAACATGTCTGTACCCCGCGGGGCGTTGGGGAAAGAAACCGAAATTCTTTTCATCGGCTTAGCTAGTATAAACAATAAGGAAAAGAAAACTATGAAGGTTCTTCCGTCAATATGTATTACTGCCAATTAGTGAAGATGCAGGGGGTTGCACGTTGTACATTATTCTATAACAATTACTCTATATAGTATAACTTTTATTGCATCTTTGATGGGATATTTTTCCCCATAACAAAATCACAATCCGAAGTGAAAAATACTTTTTCACTTTTAAGCTTAATGCGACCAGCAAAATTAGCCCTTTTCAAGAGAAAAAGTCAAAATTGTAAACTGTGTATTGGTAATTAAGGTATCTTTCAAAACAAAAAATTCGCGTTCATCTTAACTGATCTTCAAAGTATCTGAATAATAATTAAAAAAATAGCATTCTTGGCTATAAAAAAAGTTGTAGGTAGGGTTAAACCAGAGTTTCTTTTAGGGATTCTTAAGAGTCTTCCGAAATACTGAAGTCAGTAAATATCATTTTAAGCTAATTTGACAACTGAATGAATGTTTTTTTTTCAACCGGTTCAAACCTTGAATCAAAGTCCATATTATATATATTCTTGACAGTTTTGCATTTCCAATGCTCACTGTTTCATAGACAAAACAATATATACTTTGTAAAGTGACATTTTTCTATTGAATATTATAATTTCATGACAGGATTCTACTTTAGAATAATGTTAAGTAAGAGTAACATATTTCAATTTTACCAGTAGCTTCGCTTCTAAAACGAAACAAAAAAAAAACATCACACTTGTTATATAATCCTGTTTCTTCGTCTACGGCTTCATTTGGGTTCCTATACATTCATATATGTGTCTTGAATAAAGTTAGTTTCCAAAAAAAAATCCTTTTTTAGATAATCAATTTTATAGAGTACGATGTACGACGTACGTGTTTTGGGTGCAGGTGTGCGTCGTTATGAAATATACCAACACGGTTCTCAACTCAATCTAGTCTAGAAAATCGTAACACGGTGAAAAATATAACGGTGATTGCGAAGGCGAGGAGAAGGATAATTCTGACGGAGGCGGTGGGGACAGGGAAATGCCATCTAGAAAAGGTGCCAAGGATTCTACATCATCTGATAAAGAAAATATAGGCGACGAATACATATACAATGGTTCGATATTCTTGCTCCCGGATAAACTCGGAAAAATTGGGTCGCTGAGCTTCGTCTCTGATTCGTTGGGAGTCTTCGGCGGGGTTTTGGTTTTGTGTTCTTTTCTTGTTTGGCGAGGTTTGAGTTCAATAGATCGTATGGCCAACGCCGAGTCACTTAGAAAGAAATCTTTTCTCTTCAAATTCGAGGACGCGCGCTCATAACTGCCGAACGAGTCTAACATGCGTCTATCCACTGAGCTCATCAGTGGAAAAGAAATTCTGTTCTTCGAAGGACATAAAATTCGATCTCTGGCGTTAAACCCTCTAGAACCTGGCGAAAACATATCTGTAGTTGACATCTGTCTTGAGAATTCCTTGGATAAAGATTTCTGTGTGTTCCATTTTTTCCTTCCCATAAAATTACCATCGTCTTTTTCGTTTCTTGTTCTGTGACAAGTGTTTGTACTTACTCGTGGTAGTCGAAGGCTCGACGAATTGTTTAGAAGATTTTTTTTCATATTTGGTCGCTGCAGCGTATTAACCTTGCTACACTTTTGGTTGGCTTCCAGAAGTTGTGAATAATCTGTGCTATGATTATTCTTGATCTTGCGATAGTTAATCATTCTCTCCCGTTCCTCTAAAACTTTATTGAAATCCAAATTCCAGATGTCCACAAACAAAGACTGCTGCTGATACAAAATAGCAATCCTCGTAGTTCCCTCGTTCCAATATCAATAAACAAAGGAAAAATCGAAATTTCAATTCACTCACTCACGGAAGAAAACATGTTCAAATTTCTTGTCCGGTCAAATTCTAAACCGCAAAGTATTAATTGTTCCTTTTTGAGAGAATGATGTACAAAAAAAAAAAAAAAAAATTCTGGAAATTTTTTTTTGATCCTCATAAAAGTTTTCCAGTGCTTGATTTCGAGTTAACTTTTGCTTGCCTTGTTTTTTTTTTTTTTACAAAAGTCATGGGCAAATGAAGACAGTATTCGAGTGGTTCTGTCATGAATGATCAATGCATGTCTGCCAAGCCTGCTTTTTATATTCTCGCCAATATTAAATAAACAAAGACTAAATTTGAATGACAAAAAGTTTAAGAGCCTCTTTGATGATTTATGGAGAATTTTGACATAATTAACTCGTACGATATATAGTGAAAGATGATCCCTGCCAACGTAGCGTTTCTAGAAGAACAAATAGACTATAATATGATTTTACATTTTTAGTTATATCCCTTCAGTTGTGTTGCGGTGATTTTTTTTTTCTAGTTTTTTTTTTTTTTTTTGGAAAAAAAATTTTCATAATTTGTAAACTCGTAAACGTAAAAAGAAATATATTAGCGACAGAATAACTGACTGAATGAATAAATGATCATGACTGACTGGTCGACTGAAGAACTGACTGACTGACTAACCGATTGACCGACCGACCGACTGACCAACTGATTGAATAACCGACAGACAGACTGACTGACCGACTGACTGAATGACCGACCGACCGACCGAAAGACAGACCGACCGACCGACTGACCAACTGATTGAATAACCGACACAGACTGACTGACTGACCGACTGACTGAATGACCGACCGACCGACCGACAGACAGACAGACAGACAGACAGACAGACAGACAGACAGACAGACAGACAGACAGACAGACAGACAGACAGACAGACAGACAGACAGACAGACAGACAGACAGACAGACAGACAGACAGACAGACAGACAGACAGACAGACAGACAGACAGACAGACAGACAGACAGACAGACAGACAGACAGACAGACAGACAGACAGACAGACAGACAGACAGACAGACAGACAGACAGACAGACAGACAGACAGACAGACAGACAGACAGACAGACAGACAGACAGACAGACAGACAGACAGACAGACAGACAGACAGACAGACAGACAGACAGACAGACTGACTGACTGACTGACTGACTGGCCGACTGGCCGACTGAATGACTGACTGAATGACCGACTGACTGACGAAATGAACGAATGAAAGAACGAATGAGCAAATTATTGATTATTTCCTACTGATAACAAAAATGATACACATCTTTCATAATTCAAAACGCTAAGTACCCCGGAATTTGAAATTTTGATAATTTTTTTCCATTCTTATTTTAAGTTCTCAGATGATAAAAAAACGAGCTAATGAAGTGTAGATATCTCACTCAAACTTTCACACAATCTAACATCTACAGCAACAGTAGATCCAAAAGATCTAAACACAAGGTTTAATGGGCTGACAGAGTAAACAGTTAGATTTCCACAAAACTAATCAAATCATGCCCAATTTCATAATTACACGACCATCACAGCCCGACACATTTAGAAACTTGGCTTCCGCCAATCAACTTCATCGGTCTGAATTAGTATCTTTTTGATTGTCTGAAGCCAAAAATCCAGACTTCTTAGGCTGTTTTGGTCGTGTAATTACGAAAAAGGGTGTACATTAATTGGACTGTTTCGTAATTACTCCTTTCACAAGCATATTCTTGTAAGTGTTTAGGTGTAAACGGATTGTAGATGGATAACAAAAAACTCAAAATATATAACGATAACAATCCTCTTTTATTTGTTGCTAAGTTTTCAATAAACTAGCCTTTGGTTATCTTGGCTATCATTAAGGTTTAAACTTGATAAAAATTTGGTTCGAGAAAAAATATTTTCAACCGGGAAAAATATATTTAGTCACAACATTAGTGTTTCCATGTGGGTTGTGTATTCGATACCATTTTTTTTTCAAAGAAGATGACGTCATGGATGACGTTGTTTTACCTTTGTTTTAAAAAGAAAACTATATTTTTTTGGATTTATCGAGAAAAGCTAAGTAGAATTAAGAGTTGAAAAGTATCTAAAATAAATACGAACTAGGATACGATTATTCAATCGAAGTGAAAAAAAATTGGAACTAGAGTTTGCAAATAAGGATAATAAATTGAATAATCTTATCTCGTAAATATGAAATTTCTATATCAGAAATGTGTTTTTCTGGTAACTCAGAAATAATGAATCTTGAAGCTTGTCAAGGCTCCCACGTCACAGCAGTAGTCCTAATCTTAGTCTTAACTGGATTACAAAAAGAAAATCCATTTCAATCTTCGTTCAATAAAGCTTTCATTGCTCTGAGATAAATGAGAGAGGATAGGAGTGGGATGTACATCTATTGACGTTGGTAAAGCGATTTATTTCACGAGAGATATGTTCGTGTGGGATATCACAATCAGATTGTGTCGTCAACTCATAAATACGTTGGATCTAGGTAAAATTTAATGACTTAAAAACATCGAAATGTCATCGCAGATCTTATAATTTCCTAAGATTATTGAAGATGAAAAAATTTTTTTATAAAATACATGAAAATATGTTGGCCTCTCAAGAAAAATTATCAATGTTTTTCTTAAAGTGTAAACTTTCATTTCTTTGTCAAATTCTCCTTAAAGTATTACATATTTTTTCTATGATTTCTGTTTTTTTAAATTTATTTGTTTGTTTGTTTGTTTTTTGAGGCTCGTTTTGAGGTAATTTAACAAATTTTACATCCCATTTTTTCATTCATTCTTTCTCTCTTTCTCTCTTTCTCTTCTCTTCGTTTGCTTTCTTATTTCTTTCCTATGTCTACAGAGATTGTAACCAAACTCCAAATAATCTTTTTTAAAAATGCTTTCATTATATTTGATATATAAAATTCAATCTTTAGTTTACTGTTTTTGGACAAATTCACCAACATAAATGTGTTATTTAGTATTTGTTATAATTACAGAAAAAATTCAAGAAGCTATGAATATTTCGCTACAAATAAAATCTTTGAACAAATAGTGTAGATATTCGTTAAGTGAGATTCTTTTCCCAAAGTTGACCAATAAAAACTCTTATTGATAACTAACGCTATGACATCAGAGAAAGATCTACTTAATGCACAAATATAAACAATCAATCTTAAATAAAATCTTGGCTGAGACATTTGAACTAGGAGGAAATTTTACCATTAGTAGGAATAACTGCCTGTGAGAAATTCCACTAAAATTATTGATGTCGCTGGATCATGATAATCAAATTACAGCAAAATACAGATTCTTAAAACATGTTGAAAGTCTTGTCAATCAATATAGTCATTTGCTTTAAATACAAGGAGATTTTACCATGGCTATATGAGAGGAAAATCCTCTAGAACAATCTATGTTGCTAGATCATGATAAGCAAATTACAGCAAAATACCGATTCTTAAAACAAGTTGAAAGTCTTGTCATTCATCGTAATTATTTTCTATAAAATACAAGGAGATTTTACCATGACTATATGAGAGAAAAATCCTCTAGAACAATCTATGTTGCTAGATCATGATAAGCAAACTAAAGCAAAATACAGATTCTTAAAACAAGTTGAAAGTCTTGTCAATCAATCGAATCATTTGCTATCAAAGGCAAACCACACATACTAATGAACGAGAAGGATGAACCGATGATATTTATACAAGTAAAAATAATTGAATGAGAAATTAAATCCGGAACATACATCTACGTAAATTGAAAGAAATCTTAAAAGTAGGATCTTGTTTATCAAAACCCAAAGACAATGGTCTAGGCGCTAACGAGAAGTAAGAGGAAGCGAAACTTAGATAATTAGTTTCTTGACAAATACAACGGATACAATTTTGTTCTTAACACGTTAAAAGTTTTTTATCATAAAAATCCTTCTTATCGGATTTCAAAGGAACTAGGATATTCTGCTAATGCAAAGGGAAAGTGCTACATATATCTATATTGAGTTCACTTCCATGGTGTATGAGAAACGAACAAGTGAAGAGATTTGATCAGGCAGAAATATGCGCTAATTTGGAGAATGTTATGTTTGATGTCATTGATTTTTGTGTCACGTGTTGATATTCGATCGATTCTTGAATTTTCTTGGGTTTATGTAGGTTTGTGGCTTGTGAACCACCACCGTCTGCTATCACCACCACCACCATCATTATCATTATCAACATCATCATCACCATCATCAATATCTTCATCATCATCATCACCATCATCATCAACATCATCATCACCATCATCAATATCTTCATCATCATCATCACCATCATCAATATTTTTATCATCAACATCATCATCATCAACATTATCATCACCATCGTCATCTCCATCATCATCAACAACATGATCATCATCATCGTCATCATCCCCATCATTAACATCATTAGTAGCAGCAGAACAAGCATCACCATTTTCAACTAGTGTCATTAAGTGTCATTATCATGATCAAGAGTACAGTGCCCTGTACTGTGATAGATATTTATCTCTATACCTATTGTACCAGCGTCATTAATATTATCTATTTAATAATGGGACTACATGACTTACTTCAGCCATTGATTATGGTCTGTCCATCCGTTGATTGTTACTACTTTCTTTACATTACTTTCACTCTCGTCCGTGCTCAGCCACAACTCTCCAGTCGTATCGGCGGCCAAGTAAAACCTGGGAATATGAACGAAATGACGTTACTTGTGTTATCAGATGGGAGGGAATGAAAAACAGAAAAGACTGGAAGAAAGAATGGATGGATGAATGGATGCATGCATGAATGAATGAATGAATGAATGAGTGAGTGAGTGAGTGAGTGAGTGAGTGAGTGAGTGAGTGAGTGAGTGAGTGAGTGAGTGAGTGAGTGAGTGAGTGAGTGAGTGAGTGAGTGAGTGAGTGAGTGAGTGAGTGAGTGAGTGAGTGAGTGAGTGAGTGAGTGAGTGAGTGAGTGAGTGAGTGAATAGATAGTTGGATGGATGGAGGAATGGATGAATGAACGAACGAAGAAAAGAATGAGAGGAAGAAGGAGGGAAGGATTGAAGGAACGAAGGAAAGATTGAAAGAAAGGAAGAAAGAATAAAAGAATCAATGAACGAAGGATAGAATAAGAGAAGGAAGGTCGGAAGAAAGGAAGGCAAAGAAAGCAGCATCTTTTTGATATATCGTATTTTTCTTTTCTATCTTCCACACCGTCCTTTATGTGCCATATAGTCCTCCCTACTTCAATTTGTTTCCCCATCTTACCTGTACTTTCCAGTTTCTGGAGCCTTGAAGTAGCCTCTGACTCTCGCACCATAGTTGTCATCAATATTATGTGGAGCATCAAACTTGTCAAGTACTTCGATACTGGACGGGTTGTTGGGAAAGTTGGTGTTTGATGTTAAATCTGTTATCTTGTAACCAGGGATACCCTGCCATAGCTCACGAATCACGCCAGCGAATGGGTCACCTAAAATATGTTAAACATCAAAACATCATGTCATGGCCATACACACAGCCAGTCACATGATCTCGACATATGTCACGTGATCTCGACCGCCCATACCGTCTGACGTTTAGCTTTCACTCACGTGACCACCTAATCCGATCCGTAATCCTTGGTTTAACAACCAATCACGTGATCTCCACCCACGTGACAACCTTACTTGAGAATCAGTCACGTGATATTTATTCATATAACCTTCGACACCGACTCACGTGACCACCTAGATAAACAGCTATTCACGTGATCTCCACCCACGTGGCAAACTACCTTTCCGACCAGTCACGTGGTTTTTATTCAAATGACCTTCAAATGACCTTCAACTTCCCTCCAACTACGACAGAGTTAAATTTTCGGCCCAACGATTGTAGCTCTACAAGTAGTCACGTGATTTTCACTCATATAACCAACCACCAATCAGATTCAACCCACGTGATAGTACTGTCAATCAATAATACTCACCAGGTAATCTCCATTGTAGGGTTTCCTTGGAGACTGGTCTCATGAAGCGACCGCTGGGCAGTCTGACTCCAGCAGAAAGAGAATCGGTTGACTCGGTTCCTTTCTCCAGAGCAGTGATGTAGTAGTACTTGCCGGCCTCTAGACTGACTGTCTTAGAAATCTGAGCGGCGAATCTGCAGGTAAATAATATGTAGTCATAATAACCTTTATTTCAACATCTTACAAGATGCTCTTCGATAGAGCCGTGATTTAAACTAACAGTATAATAAGCAAGTGTAATATAACACCTATAACTTAATCTAAACTAAACCTATTCGCGCCAAGCCTAAGGAGATTCGCGCCAATCGAAAAGAGCGGGAAATTTTGACTTCCGACTTACAAATGGTACACGCGTCTACCAGAAGAACCGAAAAGAGCGGGAAAAGTGGAATACCTCAGTCAGCTAGAAGATCGAGTTTGCCGGAACTTTCCGATCGGAATGGCACATACCATTTGTTTTTCAACCGGAAATTCCGGTTTATCGCATGTCTTACAAGCAGACTATCCTAGTAAGGGTATCTAAACTAAATTTCTCCATCCCCCAACCCCCGAAAATATTCAGTTCTTACTTGTTCCACTGGTTATGTCCAGTTGGATCGTGCAAAGCGATCATCTCCGACATGTTCCGCTGACCTTCACCTTTGCTAAGCCACAACTCTGCTGCCTTGGACCCAGAAAGATAGAAAGTGTAGTTACCAGTCTCTGGTGCTACAAAATATCCCTTAACACGGCTACCGAAATCTTTGTCAACATCGAAGGGCGCATCGAAATTCTCGATGATCTCCACGAGAGATGGGTCGTTAGGGTAGTAAGGGTCGTCTTTAAGCTTACTGATATCTTTACCAGGAAGTTCCTTCCACACCTCTCTGATGAGACCCGGATATGGCATTTCTGAAACATAAGAATTAAATGTGGTTATTTATAAGCAAAGTTAACTTGGAATGATAGCTGGTCAGCGGTAAAGTAGCCCATAATTGCGCATGCTCAATAAATGTTGCTTGGCCACATGGCTTGCTTTGCCATCGCTGTTTGCTTCGCCTTTACCACTCGCTTTTGTTTTCTCGCTTTGGCTGCTTTTTTTTTTAGCAATTTCTAGTTTAGTACCAATTTGGGCAGTTCTAGGCAACATTTGTTTCAATTGCATGGTTTTCAGAGTTCAATAAAATCAATGCAGTAAAAAAAAAATGAACTCACTCTTTTCCCCAAAGACGGCAGAAACAGCTTTCTTGTCCAAGAATCGTTTGAAGATCGAGACGGAGCCGATAGAGAATTCGGCTGGTTTGTAGTCATCTCCGATGTTCTTCCGACCGATGATGAATTCCGAACTCTCATCGATTACATCTCGTGGTAATGTCTTTGGTGTCTTAGTCAAGGCGCGGAATTGGCCATCGATGTAGAGCCAAAGTCCTTTCTGTAGACTCCATGTTAGAACAACACGCTGCCATCTGAAATAGAGCACAAAGATATAGATTCAACATCTGCCTTAAGCAATAGTGGTGTTTCGTTGTTATTCCACCACCTCTCACTGTTGTGGTCATGGGTTTGATCCCCAGACTCGCAATCATGTTTGTAGAGTTGATTGTTGGTTCTCTCCTGTGCTTTAAAGGTTTTTCTTCAGGTTCTCCGGTTTTCCTCCCTCCGTAAAAATATGCTTCTAATTCCAATAGACACCTTGCAGCACGTCGGAATGCAGCTCAATTTAGAGGACAAAAAATAGGCTCCAATTCTCAGGAGTTCGAAATTCTTTTGGTTTGCCCTCAAAATTTAGCTGAATTCAGACGTGCTGCAAGGGGTCTATTCGATCATGGAACGAGGGTCACAGGTTTGTTAGCCACTGGCTCTTAAATGCTACCCTCGTAAAACAAGGACGTTGATTTATTGTACACTACAAGATAGCAAAGGATAGCAAAATATAGCAAAGCTACTTACCTGACGGTGAATATAGAGGTCCTGACTGTCCATCTAAGTGTATCTTCTGCTGTGCTCATGGCCAGTGTAAAGTATAAATTGTTATTAACGATGTAAGCTGCGATTCCCTTGTCACCGTTCACGTGACCACCAGAATCCATGATGTAACGACGATTTTTGTATGAACGAACAATCTGGAATAGAAAAACAAGTAATATTTGATTATTCTGCCTACCATAAAATATTCGATAATAATAGCCATTCTTGTGGGAAGCCATTTCAATGGTACGGCATATCGTACTGTGTACGTGTAGTAAGTCAGTACTGTACGTTTCCCACTCATACGATAACCATTCTTATCGGAAGCCATTTCAATGTTACTGCTTGTCGTATACCATGTACGTGCTGTAAGAAGTCTTTTATTACTTACCCTATTAAGTTTAAGCTTACAACTCAAGCTTACACCATGAGGACACTTTGTTGGGTCACCAAGACAACGGTCTTTGAAGTTACCGACTTTGAGAAACGCTTTCGTTCCATCAACATACACTCCTCCGTCAACAGCTTTAACGGGACCATGGACTTCGATCTCGGGACTTCCTTCGATTTTACCGTCTCTGAGCTCTGGGAGAAGCCAGGTGTAGCGAGCTGACACTACAAGAAAATACATGAAGCGTTAACTTGAGTAGACACAGGAGACGCTCATGAAACAGCACATATGCTAAAAAAGAGTAAAAATGAATGGATTCTATCCCCAAATGCAGGGATAGTTAGAGTATTCAACCAACATGCGCAATGAGCGATGTTAAGGTAGACTGCAACAAAGCCTAGGCGAAAGCCCGCATTGTTGACTGTATTCCTCATAGAGAAATTGAACCGATAAAAATGCCATAATAATAATAGACTTAAATTATCAAGGGTAGCATAAGCGTGCTAAGGTATTTTTCTCGGTGTGGGTTACCTGTGTCATCGTAGGTGAACACATATGGTATGTCCTCAGGAGACAAAAAGCGTGTAAAAGCGTAGAGAGAACCAATATACATCCTGTAAAAACAATACAAATGAACCAATCAGATGAAAGAAATTTAAGATATTAGCCAATCACATCAACGAGATTTTTGATTAGTTGAAACATAAGGCCGGAAATACGTCATTTGATACCTGTTAAGACAATGCAAATTAACCAATCAGATGACTGAAAGTAAATATATTAGCCAATCATATCAACGAGATTGATGATTGGTTGAAACATCAGACCGGAAATACGTCATACCTGGTGTATCTATAAGGAGGGTTTCCGCTCTTTCTACCAACGGTTAATCTAGCTTGTTTGTTAGGCACGGAGCCGGTCGTTGTTCCTTCTTTCTGAGAGTCTCTGAAGGCGCCATTAACGTACAGCATCAATCCTTCCTCTTTCTTCCATGTCAATACCACGTCCTGCCAGTCATTAGTGACGAGCTCTGTTGACAAGTCCCATGTCTTGGAGGACGTCACTACCTGAGAGATCAAATAGGAATGCCATCAGTGAAAGAGAACGAAGCTCTAGGTTTATTTAGAACGGGGGCAACTTTTGCAAAATATGCATGAGCGCTGGAATAGCTAATATTTAGGGAATTTGAAGCGCGTGTGGTGTGCGATGCTAATGCACTGCTTCTCACTGTTCATGGGTTTGATCCCGGACTTCTCCAACATTTGATTAGAGTTGAGTAGAGTGGCTTGTTGGTTCTCTCCTGTGCTTCAAGGGATTTTTCTCCAGATTCTCCGGTTTTTACTTCCTCCACAAAAATCAACTTCTACATTTCAATTTTATCATGGATTAAGAGCCACATGTTTGTTAGCATCTAGCTAAGTGCTACCCTCGTAACTCAAGGACTATTTTATTATTTATTCCTACGCCGATATAAAGTCATAAGTGTGCTAGGAGTCCGGCACCTTTAGTGGTTGATAAGTTTACAGCTGCTCGACTGACTTACTTTGTAGTGTACAGTATTGTTCTCGATGTAGACCGACACACCACGCGAGTCACCAGCAGAATCAAGCACGTAACGTTTATCTTTGTAGCTGGCGGCATCGTCGTCGAAGTTGAGCTGGAATGAAGAAATACAGAATAAATTTGACCATTAGTTTGGTCACTCAATGGTATCTGCAAAACCACTTGTTCATAAACATGGGCAAGTTGCGGAGTTGGCGGCATTCTGCCACGTGATTCGTTGAGGGTTGTTGACATAATTTTGGCTGATAGACCCCTAGCACGTGACGTCAAAGCAGCTAAATTTGAAGGACAAAACAAAAGAATTTCAACCTCCTGAGAATTGGAATCTATTGTTTTGTCCTCCAAATTGAGCTGCACAGCTCAGCTTATATCACAGCTTCTTCCAGAGGGAAAAACCTTTACAAAAACCCCTTCTTCCTCTTGGAGATACCACCTACAACCACTGGGGTTAACAAAGAGTACAATCCATGAGACCGTTTAGTACCTGGGTCGCGAATGAGAATCCTTTGATGCAAAGATCAGGATCGCCAAGACATTGACCATAAAAGTCCCCTGCATCGAGCCAAGAGTCTACACCATTCAACTGAAGACCACCATCAAGGGATTTGATGTGACCATGCGTAGCGATGGGATTGGAGCCGTGGATTTTGTTCTTGTAGATCTTCTGCGCTGTCCAGAAATACACCGGTGCAACTGAAACAGGGATAACATATCGAATGAGCGATGAATAATTTTTAAATAGGATGAAGTGAAAAATTAGGGGTTTACAATGATAATATTGCAAATGTAATACTGGGTTTTTTTCCTGTGCTTCGAGGGTTTTCTCGGAGTTCTCTGATTTTCCTCCCTCCACAAGAATTAACTTCAAAATTCCAATTCGATCATGGAACGAGGGCCACAGGTTTGTTAGCTACTGGCTATTAAGTGCTACCTTCGACTTACCTGCTGAACTTCCAAATATAGACACGCTTGTATCAATGTCTGGAATCAAGGTGTTGTTGGAAATGAAATCTTGTACTTGCTGCGTGAGAACTCCGTCTAAAAACAAGACAAGAAAATGTATCTTAATCGTCAAGTAATAACTTGAATACAAAAAAATCATTTATAAACAGAGTCTGATACCGGAAGTGGAATTTTGAGTGCGCATGCTCAGTAATGCTGTATTGTATGATTCCATGTGTGGTTCTGCCCAGCGCAGTACGATTGCCATAGGGATTGTTATTCAGGATCTTTTTCAGCCTCCACAATATCAGTATAGAAAAAGTCAAAACTTTTTTAACAGGTTAGGTTTTTTTTATTGACTCACCGTTTTCTAAGTCCTTCCTACTTTTGGGGCCTAAAAAAAAAAAAAAAAAAAAAAACCAGAAAGGTATTGTCAGATTGTTTTAGCCATAAGTTGACAAACTGACAATAAATAGCAGTTACTAGTTGGGGCCGATTTGGAGTGTTGAATGCAACAACACACTTGAACACTTGAATGCGATTTTTCATGCAATGTTTCATGCGACGTCGCAAAAACTAGATCGCACCGTGTGACCAACCGTCAGACCTTTCCCGCGAATGGTGGATTCGTCGCGCGCGACGTCGTAAAAGTAGAACTCATTTCCACGTTTTGCGACGTCGAATCCTTCGTTGGAGCAAAAATAGTTGACTTACTTGGTTTCTTGCAGATGTAACTGTACTTAGACTGGCATGGTTCGTCATGCCATTTTCCGGTACGCGTGACAATTGCGCAACTTATTCCTCCATTATTCGGTGACTTGTCATTCCAGTTAGTATAAGATGACGTCATTCTATCTGTCCAGATCCAGTCTCCCTCGTTATCTTTGTCATTGTAACCAATCCACATGTCGTGTTTCGAGTAAACCTAAGGTATAAGTAAAATGAAATATATATTCTTAATGAACACCGCAAACTCATCCGAAATTAGTTTACAAGAAACAAGTTCGAATTTTCTACGCAGATTTTGAACTTTTTGTTGGCGAAAAAACGCACTTTTTAAAACTTTTTATATAAAGCTCATTGAGTCCTTTAACTTAGATGTGGGATGAATAAATTATCTCTTTGATTGACGTTGAATCCAGTAAAATGTTGCAGGATTCAGTTCAGATAAATAGATTTTTTTCTGATGGATATTCATCATGAACTCCTCAAATTCACCCAAAATTAGTTTAATAGTATCAAGTTCTAATTTTGTACGGTTATTTTGAACGATTTGATGGGGGGAAAATGCAAGTTTTGACGCTCTTTCTATGCAGCCTATGAGGTCGTTCAACTTTCAATTGAGATGAATAAATTATCTCTTCGATTGACGTTGAATCCAGTAAGATGTTGCAGGATTCAGTTCAGGTAAATAGATTTTTTTCTGATGGATATTCATTATGAACTCCTCAAATTCACCCAAAATTAATTTAATAGTATCAAGTTCTAATTTTGTACGGTGATTTTGAACTTTTTGGTGGCGAAACTAGCGTAGTTTTTGACGCTCTTTCTAAAGCTCATTTTGTGATTCAACTTTAGTGCGAGATGAATAAATTATCTCTTTGATTGACGTTGAGTCCAGTAAAATGTTGCAGGAGTCAGTTTAGATAAATAGATTTTTTTCTGATAGATATTTATAATGAACTCCTCAAATTCACCCAAAATTAGTTTAATATTATCAAGTTCTAATTTTGTACGGTTATTTTGAACGATTTGATGGGGAAAAATGCATGTTTTGACGCTCTTTCTATGCAGCCTATGAGGTCGTTCAACTTTCAATTGAGATGAATAAATTATCTCTTTGATTGACGTTGAATCCAGTAAAATGTTGCAGGATTCAGTTTAGATAAATAGATTTTTTTCTGATGGATATTCATTATGAACTCCTCAAATTCACCCAAAGTTAGTTTAATAGTAACAAGTTCTAATTTTGTACGGTGATTTTGAACTTTTTGGTGTCGAAAAAAACTTAGTTTTTGACGCTCTTTCTAAAGCTCATTTTGTGATTCAACTTTGGTGTGAGATGAATAAATTATCTCTTTGATTGACGTTGAATCCAGTAAAATGTTGCAGGAGTCAGTTTAGATAAATATATTTTTTTCTGATAGATATTTATAATGAACTCCTCAAATTCACCCAAAATTAGTTTAATAATAACAAGTTCTAATTTTGTACTGTGATTTTGAACTTTTTGGTGGGGGAAAATGCAAGTTTTGACGCTCTTTCTATGCAGCCTATGAGGTCGTTCAACTTGCAATTGAGATGAATAAATTATCTCTTTGATTGACGTTGAATCCAGTAAAATGTTGCAGGACTTAGTTCAGATAAATACATTTTTTTCTGACAGATATTTATAATGAACTCCTCAAATTGATCCAAAATTAGTTTAATAGTAACAAGTCCTAATTTTGTACCGTGATTTTGAACTTTTTGGTGGCAAAACTAGCGTAGTTGTTGAAGCTCTTTCTAAAGCTCATTTTGTGATTCAACTTTCAATTGAGATGAATGAATTATCTCTTTGATTGACGTTGAATCCAGTAAAATGTTACAGGATTCATTCAGATGAATAGTTTTTTTTTCTGATAGATATTCATTATGAACTCCTAAAATTCACCCAAAGTTAGTTTAATAGTAAAAAGTTCTAATTTTGTACTATGATTTTGAACTTTTTGGTGGCGAAACTAGCGTTGTTTTTAAGGCTCTTTCTAAAGCTCATTTTGTGATTCAACTTTGATGTGAGATGAATAAATTATCTCTTTGATTGACGTTGAATCCAGTAAAATGTTGCAGGATTCAGTTCAGATAAATATTTTTCTTCTAATAGATAGATATTAGATTTTAGTTTAATAGTAATAAGTTCTAATTTTGGTCGGTAATTTTGAACATGCAGATCGACTAGTCAAGGAAAACTTGTCGTGTAAATGCGGCTTCAAGTTCAAATATTCTTAGTATTTTAACTATCGCCTAGCAACGAGAACTTACCTGAGACACCATCGTCTGTTCATCATCAGACAAGATACTTGCTAAACTACCGTCATCATCCAAACAGCTCTGCTGTGCTTCACTCCAGGTTTTAATGTCATCGTAGAATTTGTAGCATCCTCGTACACTGTTAAGAGTCAGCTTCTTCCAACTTTTGCTGCAGTCTGATGACAAGAGAAGTTTAGGGAATCAAGGGTGGTGTAGTAGTGAGTGCACTCACCTCTCACCTCTCACCTCTAAGGTCTAGGGTCTAAATCCTGGACATCATATTTGAATATATTTTGGTCTAAAATATATATAGGTCTCTCCCTCCGCTAAACCTAACATGCCAAAGTTCAATTTTAATCTCTGTTTGTTAGCCGTCACCTGCCTTTGATTAGCCAGAGGTTGTTTCAGGGTTCGATCTGTGAGTTAGCCATGCCCTGACTTAGATCAGCCTAGAGGTTGTTTCATAGTATCAATAAATTTTGAAAGATTTAAGAGCCACACTGTGCATATGGCCAGAGATATCATGAAGTTACGATGTTAAGAAGTTTACAAACCATCAGCATTTTTCTTGCAAAGGAAGGAATGTTTCTGGGAACAGGAAGCGTCTCGCCATTTGCCTTCATCTGCGTCCAGCACAACACAGTCTCTTCCTTTACCATGATCATCCTTAGCACTGCTGTCCCAGTCAGTATACACAGCTCTTAATGAAGAAAACACATTCATTAATCCATATTAACAGCACTAAGAAAGACAGAACTTACCTAAGCCGATAATCACTAGGATCACTCCATACCACGTATTATTCCTCTTAGTATTTTTTTAAACCGTATTCTAATTTCTGACAACGTGTCATTCCCTTGAGTATTATTTCTTTTAAAATCAGGTTTCTTATTTCATACCACGTGTTATTCCCTTGAGTATTATTTCTTTTAAAATCATATTTTTCTACTTACTTGCTTCCATCACTCCAGCGCCATGTTCCAGCAAGAGACTTGTCACGATACCCGAGCCATGATTCTATGTTGGTGAAGTTTTCTAAGAACCTCTGCTCATACGCATTTGTTACACTGAACAGATCGCCTCCCGCTGACTTGCAACTCTTGCGGGCGTCATCCCATGAGCTTTGTTGGTAATTTACTTTGTAACAGAATGTTCCAAAGTCACCAAGGGCTCCTGCCCATCCACTACCACACTTTAAATCTATTGAGGTGAAAATTATGATGTATTTGATATGATTGTTAAATTATTTTAAAGATGTTAACAGATTGCCAGACGGTTAGACGGATAAGAATCAAACTGTAAATCTATGAATGGGTAAGAATATGACATTTGATAAAAGTGTTAAATTCTCAAGGCGAAAACAGGCAGATAGGATGGGAAAATAGTAAGCAAACCGATAAAACAGCGAACAAAAAATAGACGTGGAATGACAAAGAAATAAAGGGAATAGTGATGATGATGATGATGATTATGATTACAGTTCTCTTATAAATGCGAGTTTCGCCAAGCCTCAGAAAAAAGCAAGATGTAGGACGACAATGCAAGGCCTTCATATACTAGAGAACACGAGTAAACTATATATAAAAAGAATTATGGAAAGAACAAGGCAAGGACAAACAATAAGGCAGAATAAATCTTGACTATGCACAGTAAGAGCTGAACTAACCTGGTTTTGGGCGAATCAGGTTCTTCTTTCCGATCCCTCCTTCTTTAGTCTCAGATGGCTGTGGTTGTTGTTGGTCGCTTTGATCTCCCTCTGGGGGGAGGGGGATGGGATAAGGATTCCCTCCCTCTGGGAACCACTGTCTCGGTGTTTTGTCATTACCATCATCAGAGAAGTCATCGGACTGTCAAAAGAAACGTATGAAAGATGTTAAAACTGCTACAGACGAGACGCGTACGATATGGATCTTTTTTACGCGGCAGCCATGTTGGCTTGAACACTAGATTTCCCTCGCGTAGCCTCGAATTCAAGCGTTTCAGGACGAGGTTACGCGGGGTTAAGCAAAAGTTTTTATTCTTATGCGAAGTGTGATAAATGTCCATAAGAATCGACTAACAATATTCACCATTGAAGGAATAGAAAACGCGCGCGCATGCCGTGTGCAGCTATAAAGCACGCGGGGACTGGTAAAACACGAGAGAAGTGTTAGGAGAAGCACGACGCGTAGCATACAACACAACGGGAAAATTGTTCATTTATTTTTTTATAAAATTTAAATTAAAGTAGTGTTTTTTTAATGTGAATGACGACATGTGCGCAACTGCTGTGTGCTCTCAAAAAACATGTGCTTCCAAACAATTACAAATGGAGTTTTTATAAGAGTTGTTATATAAAGGGTCTTTAGGTGAGGACACACGGTGTGATTTGTCATGCGCATGCGACGTCGTAAAAGAAAAATAGAGATCGCCCCGTGTATGTGACCACCCGCGCGACGTTGCATGCGACGTCACAAAATGTAGAAACAAGTTATACTTTTGCTACGTGGCGCGCGACGAATCTCACCGTGCGTGAACAACGTTACAAGGGTGGTCTCACGGTGTGATCTAGTTTTTACGTGATCTTGTTTTTACATGAAAAATCGCATCGTGCGCCCGAATCTTTAGTTTGTTGTTGAAATGATAGAATTCTATTTACCTGATAGTCATCATGCTTTGTGTAACCATGATTGGCAGCTGCACCCTCAGGGGGGATGGAGTAGGGATAGATTGGTGGTGGGTTGGTCCTTGTATTTGCTTTAAATTTAATGAAAAAATATACAATTTAAATATATATTCTTAAATATATCCTTTCCGTTTGGATGTCTATCATCCACCATTTCCTTAAGAATAAGATTTGTTTTTGAATGTCTTTTTCAACTGTCACGGGGGAACAAAGAAGGATACTCAAGGGAATAAAACGTCATCTGTAGTGCGAAAAAAAGTGGAATAAGATTTCTTTTTGAATGTCTTTTTCAACTGTCACTGTAGTGCGAAAAAAAGTGGAATAACATTTCTTTTTGAATGTCTTTTTCAACTGTCACTGTAGTGCGAAAAAAAGTGGAATAACATTTCTTTTTGAATGTCTTTTTCAACTGTCACTTAAGAACAAAAAAATCATACTCAAAATAATCTATCGTTGTTCCTTCTGTCATGGCTGCCATCACGTAATAGTGCAAAGCCTCTATATTAATAGTCACCACGGACACCCAGCGTCGAGCATTTGAATAGATCTCTGAGGGAAGAGGGTATTTGCCGGTACCCACCACCTAAATCAATAAAATTGGATCCGTGCGTGAAAAAGATAAATCTTCTGACTCACCTTGATCATTGTATTTATCTTCAGAGGCGTACCTCAAAGGAGGCAGCTCATTGTGGTTCAATGGCGGCAGCATGTTAGCAGCCTCACTACTCGGCGAGGCCTGGTAACTACTCTTCAACTGATCAGCGGTTATTTTAAACCTTGAACCTTCAGTATTGGTTGGCTTGGAGTAGAAGAAGTTCATTTCTGGACTGTTCTGCGCATGCTCAAGCGGAGGCAGCATAGGAGGTCGATAGCTTTTGATGTTTTCATCTGATTGGATAGAAATAAAAATAATGGTGAGTAAATGTGCTAAAGAAGAAGTGTAGGGGAGAATAGTCCCCTTCACAGTTCCCAGCGCCATCTTGAAAGGTAGCCGTGCCTTTGCATCGAAGCGAGACATGAGGTGACCTTGCAATGATAGAGTCATGAATAATTGTCTAAGGTGTTAAGAAAGGTCTCTATCATTGCAAGGTCTCCTCATGTCTCGCTTCGATGCAAAGGCGCGGCTACATTTCAAGATGGCGCAGGGAACAGTGAAGCGTCCCATAAACCACCTCCAACTCATTTATCTTATACTATCATTAATTTCCATCGAATATGCTACTCAGTAGTATAAACAACCATACGTGCATTATCAAGTTAGTATATAGACCTCTTTGATGTGACGTCAAAGCAGCTCAATTTGGAGGCCAAAATAAAAGAATTTCAATCTCCTGAGAATTGGAAACCTATTGTTTCCCCCCTCTAAATTGAGCTATATTCCGACGTGCTGCAAGGGGTCTATAGTATAGTTGGGTTAGTGATGTCTGTTAATAATGTCAAAAACACTAAATATACACTGACATAATCGATAGATTTAGATGGACATTACATTATACTTTTTTGATTAGTACTGACAAAAGATAAGATCAACAGTGTGATAAGATAATATGCAGAAAAAGAGATCTAGATATTTGTAGCTGTGCCCAGAAATCCATGCCCTGTTTTCAGGCTATTTGTAGCTATGCTCAGAAATTCATGCCCTGTACGTCACGACATGCCTCTTGTATATGTGATGACGTGACATGTCACGTTGCAGCAAGTTTATCATGATGATGTTCTATAATAAGGTTCTATCTCATGTCCAATGATCAAGCATGATGTTATTTTATACGGTGTTCGTATGATTTATTATGGAGATGTAGTTGCGTTACACATGCCTCGTAACCGGATCTCTGTCACGCCACGTTCATTTTTCTTAAACATGCAATCAGGTGTTTCGTGGTAATATCTTCCATATGTTTCTCAGTCACGCAACGTTGTCTGAGTCACGCAACGTTGTCATGTTCTGATACCTGTCACGCAACTCTTTGAACATGCCCTATGTCTTCATTCAACTGTCCAGTTCCAATCATGCTGTTAGAACATGCCGGTGCATGTCACGCAAAAATCTGTCACGAATCAAACCTTGTGAACTTGAAGTGGAGGCCAATTTGCTTGTTCCAGTCCACTGAGAGGAGCCGCGCGAACGCGCTGCTCCACTGAGAGCCTGCGACTGAGTTTGCGATAACTTTGGAATTCTTCCTCGAAAAAATCCCCGGATGTCCGCTGTCATCGATCCATGTTTTCTTTCTTGCGGAGTGATCAGGATTTTTGAGTTAAACCGCTGGTTAGTTGCGACGACATACTTACCTGGGTTTTTAAAATCGTCAAGTTTGTCCCCAGTACTAGGCATCTTTTTAAAAGGAAGATTGTTATGGATTTTTGAGACTGGACCATTGAAGCCAATCTTGGGTTCGAAGCCTTGAATATATCCTGGACTTTGTCCAACACTATATGCACTCGACTTATCGTTGTAACTCATCTGTCCGTTGACTTCCTGGGAGGGAAATGTTTGAAAACTGGTTTGTTGAGAGGGCATCGTTTGAGCGGTATCAAAACCGGTTTGAAAACTAGTTTCTTGAGGAAAACCTGGTTGACCTGCATAACTAGTTTGAAAACTGGTTTCCTGGGGAATGACTGGTTGACTTGAATCATTCTCTAAACCGGTTTGTAATGGTGCACTTTGTTGACTTGCTTCGCTTTGAACGTCATTTTTTGCTGTTTCCATAGGTTTGTTATTTTCATATTGGGCAGGTTGTGGCTCTGCTTTTGTCTGATTGTTGTCTTGTAAAGTGCCATCTTCTGTTGTTGCAGAGGCTGGTGCTGAAACATCTTGTACTTGAAACGAAGTTCCCGCACTATTACTTGGTTGGAATGGAGACAAAGATTCACTTGGCATTTGCCAACTATTTTGCTGCACTGGATTTGTCATTGTATTTGCTGCTGGGGTCCCAACAACTGACATCGTTCCTTGCAGCTGTTGCCATGGCTGTGAGTTTGAAATCGTTTGCCCAGGGTAAAAGCCGGCAACAGCGTTGTCAGTCTTCAAAGAATCCTTTCCATTTGAAAAGAAATCAGAAATTAAATCTAAATTCACTTTGTCCTTTGGAATCCCTGTTCTTGTTGAACCCTGGTCATCATGTTGCTTCTTTGGAAGCAAGTTTATTTGATGTGAATTTTTATCACTCAAACCTGGATTATGCAACTGGTTGTAGTTTGTCAAAAAGGACACTGTCTTTGATGGACTGTCTTGTTTGCTGCTCGATGCATCTTGTTGCTTGGCTTTCATACCTAACGGGTTTATATCTATACGATTGAACAACGCTCCTTCAATGAAAGAAGCAGTAGTTTTTGGCTTTCCTGCTGTCACCGGGGGAAAATCTGGTGTTCTGGATTTTGTGTCATCACTGGGATAACCAGCATCTTCGTTGAATGAAGCAAGTTGATCGGTATTTGTAGATCTGTTCAATCCTTTGCCGGACCTCTCTACTTGATTAAACAAACCACTCTCCAAAAATGAGGATTTCAGAGGTTTCATCGTGCTTGGTGTTGATATCATATTCTGTAGCTTTTGCTCTACCAAAGGAACTCTTAGTGGGCTTCCTGTGGACTCTGTTAACTTGTTTGCATTTGAAGCTCGTCCAGAATAAAATGTAGACAAGTAGGAGGATGGCTTGTTTTTGTTTGGTTTACTGACCTTTGTCGATAAAATAGTGCTTGTCTTTGCTTCGAAAGGTAAAAATGACTGCGTGGAAGGCTTCGTACTTTGTAAAGAAGGTTTTCTTAGGATTGACTTTCGTGAAACGTTGAATTTCGAGTCTTGGAATTGTGGTGTTCTAAACCATGTGTTTTTTTTTATCCCATTACTGTCTACGAAAACCCCTGCTGTTTCTTGATTCATGAATTCATCATTACTATTATCTTTCTTCACCGATTCAGAAGGATTCTGAACCCTATCGAAAGGATGAAACCAGCCTGGAAACCTGGACTTAACTTCATTATTCTCTGTCTTACTTAGTTGGGGAAATAAATTAGGATCTATCTGTGAGTTATGGTAATTTTGATAAAAAATCGATGGATCTGGTAGTTCTGAAATCTTGGAATATTTAGACTGAATCTGATATTTATCTAAATCAGCGAGGTCATTGTTAGGCGATAAAAAAAATCTTGAAGTATCGTCGGATGAACTCAGTGATGAATCGTTTCTAAAGATCTTTGAATCATCAACGTTGTCGTCATCGTCAGATACTCTATCCTTATTCATAGTTTGTTTTTTCTTTGCAACAAACTTTATAAAGTTACCATATTTGTCAGTTATAGCGGAGTCCTTATTTAACGGACTTGATGGTTTTGGAGTGACCTCAGATTCTAGAGTCATAATGTTTGACTTTCTTAATCCATCTTGATCAAGACTATCCTCTTTTGACAAATGATTATTTAAGGTTGGCAAATCAGAATCGTAATTATAATTTTGGTTGCTAAGCGACGTTTGATTTTGAGTCTGATTCCCTTCTTTCACGGAGTCTAATAAATCTGTTATTTCAGATTTTAGTTTCGATATCGTGTTGTCTTTTCTAGTTAAGGGTTCGATATTCGACTCGGACACTGGGTCAGCAGTTTTTAGAGGCTCGCTGACAAAATCCTGATAACGCTCAAGGTCCGAAGATAAATCGTTTCCAGGGTTACGAGAAGTACCTTGATAATTTTCAAACACATTCTTACCATAACTACTCAATGGAGGCAGAATATTCTGTTGTTCTACCCCTTGTAAAAGAGGAGGCAAGTTGGAAGCCGTTTCCATCCCATGATTCAATGGGGGTAGTGTCTCAGCTTTGTAACCATGGTTCAACGGTGGAAGATTTGCAGCGAACTCCTTCCCATGATTCAATGGGGGGAGTGTCTCAGCTTTGTAACCATGGTTCAACGGTGGAAGATTTGCAGCGAACTCCTTCCCATGATTCAATGGGGGGAGTGTCTCAGCTTTGTAGCCATGGTTCAACGGTGGAAGATTTGCAGCGAACTCCTTCCCATGATTCAATGGGGGCAGTACAGCTGAATTCATCCCGTGATTCAGTGGGGGTAGGGCCTTGGCGTTTTCCGTCCCATGATTCAATGGTGGTAGTGCACCTGCTTCGATCCCATGATGCAGTGGGGGTAGATTGTCGGCATATTCTTTTCCGTGGTTCAAAGGAGGCAAATCTATAGATATAATCCATGAATACGTCTCATTTCACTTTTATTTTTTTGGGGGAGGGGTAGGGGGACAGAATGCGTTTTTTTACTGTTGTGATAAGCAGTTCTACAAGAAAAAAACCCTGAATAATCATATGTGAGTCATTCTTACCTCCTCTGCTTTGTGCATTTTCACCATCAGCCAAATCGTCATCTCTGAAGTCATCTCTAACGTCATCACTAAGGTTATCTACGTCACTATTCACACCCATACTACTCTTCTTGGGAATTTTACCAGATATTTCAGCTTGAGAAGCAAAAGGGCTTGAAACCATTCCCATCGTCTTGTCATCTTTGGGCTCAGGAGCAATAGAAAGTTTCGAGGCAAGAGACCCGAATAAAGAGTCTGCTTGGTGCTCATCGTCAGCTGTAGGGTCCTGTTTTGTAAATGCGTCTGAAAATAAGGATTTGTCGTCTGTATTATCCATTTCTTTGCCACCAATTTGTGCCGTTGCAGCACCAGCGCTTGGTTTGTTTGCAAAGTAAGAACTGCTTTCTGGCAAAATATTGATTTTATTCTCTGCAAATGAAAAAACAACAACATTTTATTAGCATGTCAATGTGAAGAGACAAGTGTCAGCAGACCCCTTGCAGCACGTCGGAATGCAGCTCAATTTGAAATTATTTTGTTTTGTCCTCCAAATTGAGCTGGTTTGACGTCACGTGAAAGGGGTCTATAAAATTGCGGTCATAATAAGAAGTCTGAGCTGAACATCTTGACTGAAGGCTAGTCTGCTTTTCAACTTGGTTTCAAGTGCATTTTATACGAGCTTCAGTATTCTATAGTTGGCTCTAGTTCTGGCACTTCTATAACCTAGGTAACATCCTCTAAAAAAGCCCGAAATGATCAAAACAACTTTCATAAGACTGCATGCGCTGGTAGTCGTCGTCTAACAACAGCTACTGGCAAACATTTGATATACAGCTATTTCAAAAAAGGTTGGTGAAGGTTTTGTTGCTTGTTGTATGTTGTTTACCAAGCTTGAAATGTATTATATTCATATGTAAATAATGTCAGCACAGAAGAAAATATCTTGGAAAAACCTGCACACAAATTCTTGGAAAATCTCATATTGTTGTGACCTTTCGCTGCTTGAATTCACATCACCCATACTGCATTTCGGGCTTCGTATGGAACAAGAAACAAAACCTTTACCAACCTTTTTAGAAATAGATGTATACAGATATATAGCTATTGATATGTTGCCAATATGGTGAGCCACATTTCACATACCTGGCTTAGAAGAAACTTGATTTGGCTGGTTGTTAAAAAAACTCGCCAGTCCGTCAGCCGTTTTTTCCTTGTTACCTGTTAGTTACAATTAAATTTAAGTTAAAACTTGACAAAAAATAATTTGTGCCTGCATGGGAAACGTAAAAAACTCCTTGTCGTGATGTGAGTCATTGTCATTTGGTTGTACGTATTGCTTTCGTTATGGTATGCTAACCAAAGTCCAATCTATCCCAGGTTGGCTAAGGTTGAGTTGATTACCTACATTTGCTTTTTCAATGTTCAAAGGAAAAACTCCCTTAAGGGATTGTGGGAATGGCAGAGCATTCTTTGTATTAACAATGAGGTATTCTGCCTTTGATTGTGAAATTTTTCTTATTACAAAATAACGCAGCAGGGAATTATTTTCTTTAGGATAATCTTAGCACATTACTATTCATCAACATATCTAGCTTGTATCTAGCTTGTATCTAGCTTAATTTACTATTCTGTGGAATTCTTAAAATTTATTGATTGCGCAACAGTGTCTTATTTTCATTGGGATAATATCAACACATTAATCCAATATCATATAGCTTAATTGCCTAGTAAGTAATATTTTAGTTTATGATGAGCATTAAATTAATATTAATTAATTACTAATTAATAATAATTAGCATACTTATCAATAGTTTAATTTTAGTGCCGGAATATTTTTTCTTGTTTAATCAGATTATGTGGTATATTTTTATCGTTTATCTTATCTTTCTCTTTACAACTTTGGGCCATAGCTGTTAATACAATACAGGAAAATAGATTAAAGGAAAAGTAGATAAATAAAACTACCTAATATTCACGTTTTAAAAGTAATCTTAAAAGCTAGCAGTATATATGTCAGATTAGATTACGAGAGCTTTAGATAAGCGGCTTGAAGTCAGCTTACGAAGCGAAAAAAGTGGACCATTAACTCTTGTTACCGCTGACCTGTAGTTATCCCATTGATCAAATCGTCCTTCTTTTGTGCCACGTTTGGAGAAAAAGTTCTCACTACAGCAGAGGCGTTTGGGCCTTGAGCATGCAGG
Source organism: Anthopleura xanthogrammica (assembly GCA_964019055.1). Classification (NCBI taxonomy): domain Eukaryota; kingdom Metazoa; phylum Cnidaria; class Anthozoa; order Actiniaria; family Actiniidae; genus Anthopleura; species Anthopleura xanthogrammica. The sequence goes on along the minus strand of OZ025219.1, from coordinate 892,378 downwards.
TGGGATTCCTGTGGTTTTGGTACCGCTGGTCTAATGTTCTGAGGCGCATAAGGATAACTTTTCCTTTGTCCTACAGTTGTAGAACTTATCACGTTATTTCAAATACAATTACTGTTATTTATAGAAGAATTGTATTGTTATATGCGCGGTGCATTATGGTAAATGTAGTCCGAGCCAGAATATTTCTGTCGCTGCTGTGTAGTTCATGCGTTAGGTCGTGCGTTCGAGTCTCGATTGAGCCATATGTAAGTTGAGTTTGTTTGATGTGTTGTTCTCTCCCTTGCCACGAGGGTTTTTCTCCGGGTTCTCCGGTTTTCCTCCCTCCGTAAAAATTAACATGTGAGTTGAGTGTTGAATGTTCTGAATATAGAATGTAGTGGTAGTGATGTTTATAAAATATTAGTTTATAAGTATGCTATTGACCGAATGCCAGTATGGCCGCCACTTCATTATCATAATTTTGTAAATTCATATTTTAGTTGACCGCTACTTTAAAATTATAGATTAGAATGACATCAACAAAGTTAGAAAGTTTGAGACAAAAATATTAAATTGTTGAGAAGTTATGAGAATTTTAGCTAATTTTAAAAACGTGAAAAACACCACAGGCAAGCAAGGAAACAGATCACTGAACACATACAAATCTCTGTAATTTTGATTCCAAATAGCTTCACCTGAATTCAATTTATAGCAATGAAACTTTCCAAAAATACAAAGTTCTGTTTGCTCTTTCTGATGGTGGTGCTTATTTTTTAAGATTAGGTTTTTATTTCTAAAAGTCAATGGCGTATTCCCAGGAACTCATTGGCTTGCTGTGTGGAAGTTTATAACTCTCTAATATTGATGGTTTGCAGTGACCACAAAATAGCTTTTCAAGGCTGTTATTGTCTATAAGAAATGTGGTGCTCTGTCAACATTTCCTCGATATCACTTGTACAGATTCAATACCTATTCACTAATCCAGCTTTCAAACTAGGCAGACAATTGATTAGACGACGAAATTTGATCGGTTCAGAGGCTGTTTCATGGTATCGATAAAATTTCAAGGTTTTCAAATTTCAAGGAATTGGATAAACCTTTTGTTTATAAACTGATAAAGATACGAAACATCACGTGGCTATTACTATTTACAGATTATCTTACAGTACTATTATGGGTTTCAAAAGTGGTCATTTTCGAAAATTAAGTTTTCTCTGGTTTTAAGGGTAACTGGTTACTGGGATATTTTCCTCACTAATGCCTACGCCCTCATCTAGATGTTTTCGTCTTTTCCGAAATAAAATGCGCTCGCCTCTCACCAGAGTCCCGCCGGGCTCGGTGTCGTATGTGAGTAGAGTTTCTAGTTGGTTCTCTCCTGTGCTTCGAGGATTTTCCTCCCTCAGCAAAAATCAACTTCTAAATTCCAATTGGAATTTTAGTGGATGAAGAGCTACCCTGTGGAAATGCCACTACTAAATCCTATTTTTTTTAAAACTGTAGAATCCACGAACAAAGACATGCAATACCAAAATTATTGCTGTTGAAACAAATTTTTTTTTTTTATATTGTAATTTCTAAATTTCAAAATCCATTTATTTTGTACAATAATCACCAACTTAACTATGCTATTTTAAAATATCACGATGATTGTTAATAACACCGTTGCTTAGAAACGGCGTTACTAAGGTTACTAAGCAACAGTCGATTGCTTGGCAACACTGTCTCTGGCATCAATAGTAGGGTGTAATAATGTCGGGCCTTAGTAACAGTCAAATACGGTGCACGTAGGTAGAGTTGCTAAGCAACCTGTTGGACGTTAGCAACGGGACACATGGCATGCATAGTCCGCTTTCACGTGACGTCAATGCAGCTCAATTTGGAGGAAACAAAAGAATCTCAATCTTGCGAATTGGAACCTATTATTTTGTTCTCCAAATTGAGCTGCATTCTGACGTGCTGCAAGGGGTCTATAGTAGTCATTTTGGAAAGCAAAGAAAATAGCACGTCGAACGGCAGTGCGCATACGATAAAGAGCCAGACCCTTCCACCGGAAGTGGAACCAGCAGTACTTAGAACCTCATTGCTTTCCACAATGCCCACTAAGTACAACAGAAAGAAGTTTGGAATTCTTCCATTGCCAAAAAATGTCTTGTTGCTTGGTAACCAAGAGTGTAAGACGTCATCAACGCAGAGTCATGTGTCGTTGTGTTTACGTCATCATTTTAATATCTACAAATTCCTTCGTATACTGTAACGCTCACACAAAAGAACTAAAAAATTGCATTTCCCAAAAATATATTTATAGATGATATCTGAAGTCTTTTTGATGTTGAGTGAAATATTCCGCAAGTTCCATTGCATGCATTTAGTGCGTCTTTACGTTTCTTTTCCTTTTTTTCTTGTTTTCCTTGTCAGGAAAGAAACTTCTTAACTCTCGAAGGTTGACATCTTCGTCGCCTGTTGATTGGCAGAAAAGATAATTGGAAGCCATTTTAGTGCTCAGCCATGCGCATGCGTAAAATTGATTGTTGATAAGAAGGATCATCGAAACTTTTCTGCAGAAATCGAATAAGCAAAGGCACCAAAAATACTACTAATTTTTTTCATCTTTGAGAGATAATTTTTGTTCTTGAGACATTCGAAGACTTATTTAGATGCAAACGAATGCGCATGCTCGCTCTTTTCAATCCCAGCTTGCATTTCGACGACAGTATACGAAACTATTTGTAGATATTAACAATGATTGTAAAATGTCGTTGTCTTGTGAATGCCATTATTTGAGTGAGAATTTAGTTGATTTGAAGGATTTTGATCGCATTGATTGAGATGATAGCCCTCGTATATTCGATAAAGTTGTTATTTTATCAATAAGAATTTAAAAAGGAAGAGCAAAAAAAAATCTAAAAAATAAGCTATTTTTCAACAACAAAAAAAAGATTAAATTGGTAAAGATTTTTTAAAAAAACGAAAAATAGTGATCAGACTTTTTCAAAATTAAAAAAAAAGAGAAAAGAAAAAAACAACATAAAAAAGATAAGAAAAAAGATAAGAAAAAGGGGAAGGGGAAAAAAACAAGGAAAATCAGGAAAACAGCAAGAAGAAAAAAAAACGAAAAAAGGTAAAAAGATGAAAGATAAAAACGAAAAAAAAAAAAAAAAGAAAACGAAAGGAAACTAATCCCAAAATTTTCTAGAAAAATAAATTGGATTCAAAAAATAATTTCAAAATGTTCTAGGAAATCCAAAAATTTCAAATATTCTTCCAAACGAGGGCCATCAACAATGTTAAGTATCTCAGTCGAGAATCAGATCAGACAATCATGCGCTGTTTCCCTGTGGTTCGTTCGTAGAGTCGCAGAAGTTCCGATCATCCTACTTATCAACATGTTTTCGTAATGTAACTATCATACATGCTAATGATAGAATATTCATCATAACTCGTGCTGATTACGATATTCGTGTTAGTGGGTTCGTTAAGGTAGAGCCTTTTGCGGTAATTTCCGGTGAAATTCAATAATCCACTTCCGCTTCCGTGATATGCTTTACTTGTCATGCGCAAATGCTTCAGTGCGAGGCTCTGTGCTAAATGCTCAGTGATTCGTTGCAGGAGAAAAGAATGAATTTAATTTAGCACGGAACCTCGTACTGAAACATTTGTGTGTGACAAGCGAAGCATATCTCTATCAAAATTGGGCTATTTGGAAGAGAAAAATAATAAATTTCATTTCATTTCAGTCCACGTGTCATTCCCTTGAGAATAAGATTCCTTGTTTGAGTTGTATCCATATTCATGCTTCTTCTCATGTGCAACCGTTAAACAAAGAAATGATACTCTGGGGAATGATACGTCCTTTGAAAAGGAAATTTCTGCAAAGGGTCCCTTTGTTACATGTTGTAATGTTTTTTGGTGGGTCGTTTGTGTGCTTGTATACGTAAATGGTCGTGGTATAAATAATACTTTGTTGTTAGGATAGTGGAGCGGTTCGTGTTTTTGAGAAGTTTGTCATTTTGCTTTCATAAGCAATATAATATTCTATCATAATAACGTATGAGTAAAATAGATGTATGAAAATCAAAATTTTTAGGTGTACGATAATACACCAAAATTCTTCTTTTTTACGCACAAAAAAACAAAATTATTATTGTATTGCACATTGTAGGGTTTTCAAATGTATCTGTGTACGATCAGCTAAGATTTTATTAACATTATCCTGCAGTTTGTTTTGAAATGCCGTCAACCGTCATTAATTAAGACGATGAGAACTGAGTTCTTCTTTTCCGCGCAGGTGAAGCTACATGTTCTAAATTTACCCAGATTTGCTTCCAAAAAATCTACAATGACGCCCAGGATTACTCTTCAACTTTCATGTTCCGAGAGTTTTCAGCTTTTTGTGTATCAGATTAACCTGCTTACACGACTTCTTATATTTGTATTTTTGTAGTTTAAGGAACTTCTACATAATATATATATTTGTTAGGAATTTGTTCAAATGTTTATTTCAGTCTTACCTGGTTGTTGATCTGCTGTTGTTGTCTGGCTTCCTAAAAAAGGATGAAAAAGGGACGCATTAAAAATGGAAAATTAAAGCCAAGATTTTTGCACTAAAGGCTCAGTCAATCTCAGTCACGTGGTCTTGGGGTACATGTGACGTCATAAGGTCTCCACAACATGGTAGTCAACTATTTTGCATTTGATTATGCAAGGTTTCAACTTTTGTTCTGAGAACTTGGTAAATAAAATTCTATTCTTGTTTTCCGCGGTTTTTACAGTTTCCACATGTATTATTTAGAGCATGCGTAATGATAGATACCGCTGAAGTATTGGTACTACTTACTCATCATAGCAGCATCGTCCATAGTGCTTTCTAATTGGTTATCACTTGTTGGTATTTGTTGTTCATATTGAGGAGCGATCTCCTGAGCAGGCGCTTCAGTGTTGTCGTTCTGGTACAAGAGTTCTGATGGCACATTGCTTTTTGGTTGAGGGACGTTGGGGTTGAACTGTGGCTGGGGAATGCCAAAACGAGCAGCTGCGTAGGCTTGAGGCCTCTTTGGGGCTATTGATAAAAGACATATAATGAGAACGATTTCATGTTGGTTGGTGTTTTTGCATTTTCTTTCTTCACGCTAATTTTCCCCGGAAAAAAATCCGCACTCCAGGCAGGTTTGAACTCGTGATTTTCTATTTGCTAGTCAGACGCTCTAACCACTGAGCTACTGGAACTCTTAATGGCATGATTAAGTTGATAACTTTATATGTAGCCTGGAAAACCCGGAGAAAAGCCCTGGAATCAAGGAAGACCTATTATGAAATTTTACTCACAAGTGATGCTGAGTCTAGGAATTGAATCCAAGGCCTCAGAGGCGAAAGACGAGTGCAATACAGCGCTAAACAACCCTTGATTCCCAGAGATGTTAAAAAATTTGACGAGTTTTTCTTGGTGGAAACATTCAGCGCCTTACCTTTAGGAATAGCATTCTTCTTGGCAGCCTCATTAGATATCTGCGAGTTCTTGAACAAGATAATTGGATTGGAATGAGAATGCGGTGCAAGGGCTGCTCCAGGTCTGGACTCAATCGGCTGCATAGACTGACCATTCTTCATGTGACGCACATACTGGAAGGGATCTTTAACATCACTCTTCTTGTCAGAATCATCCTCATCCTCTTTGGGTTTGTCTTCTTTCTTTGGTGGTTCTTTTACCTTTGGTTTGGGTTTTTGGACTTCGGACTTGGCAACACTGTTTTGCTGTACTGCGTAGTAGTTCTAAATAAAATAAGTCAAAGATTTGTAGCCATTTTCTTTCTTAATTCTGCAAACATGCGCAATTTAAACTGATTGGGTTGGTTTATGGAAAGAAGATTTTTATTTTTTCGTTACTTTTTTTATGGAAAGTTACCTGTTGGTAGTTATTATAGCCAGGTTGTTGATAATACTGTGCGTATGGGTTAGGCTGTGGGAGTGGTGGCACCTCACTTCTTGGCTCCTCCATGGGGAAACCCATCTTCTCAAGCAAATTATTTGCAGTAGGCATTGGAATGTTTGTTCTTTTAGTGGCTTTATTCTCAGCATCTTGGGCAGCATCTCTGATGGCCTCACCAAGCATTCTCAAAGCAGTTGATTTGTAGGCATTGACAGCTTTAGCGATGACCTTGAGGTCAATACGTGGGAATATTTGAGCTGCTGGCTGTTGTTGAATAATGACCCGTCTCGGGACTGGAATTTCACTGTATTTTGCTTTAGGGACGGTAGGTACTGGTTTAGCCTGCTCTGTCTTGCTCACAGTGCCTGTGGCGAGATCTAGTAACGAAAATACACAAAAATAAATATGAAGTCATGCTAGCAATATACCAAAAGGAATAGCACTGTACATGAATTTAGGAGTTCCTCAATGATCTAACGATGGACCACGTTCTTAAGAAATATTAGGAAGACTGATGTCATATTTCCAAAACGAGATAGCATTATTATTATGGAGTTCCCCAATGATCTACCTACGGACCACTTTCTCAAGTAAAATTAAGAGCGATAAATATGAAGTTATGCTTTCCTAAAGAGATAGTATCATAACTATGGAGTTCCCCAATGATCTACTTTCGGACCACTTTCCTAAGAAATATTAGGAAGATGTCTTTCTTTCAAGAGCGCACTTTTGTTTATTATCTATCATATAGACTTTTACCTTCAGCGAGGTTCGCACCCGAGGCAGATCCAAAGTCTTCTGATACCTGACCAGATCCAGACTCAACAATCTCTGGTGTCTGTTCCTTCTTTGCCGGGGGGACTATCGGGACGCTATCAGAAGGTGTGTCTGATTCTCCCTTGATCATATTAGCACCAGAAGCAGAGGTAGACCATGCATCACTGGCAACTGCTGAGCCAGAGCCTGATTCACCCACGACCTTATCACCTATCGAAGGAATACCAGACTTTCTCCAGATAGGCAGTTCGTTATCTTATGAGGGGCATGCAAAGATTTCAGAGAGAATACAAAGCATTAATTTAGACTTATATTAGACTAACATACTTTGTTAACATAGTTTTGTTATTTATTAATAAGAGGTCACTCTGAGCGATGAAGCGATCACTTTTTTTCACAATCTTTCTTGCTTTTTCTTTCGCATTTTTTTAACCTCTTTCTCTCCTTATCTTTTTTATTTGCTTGTTTTTTAGTGAAATATAGTATACGAAGAAGCTGAGAGATTTAGTAGTTGTTAGAATTACAGATTATCCCCAATGTTTAACAGTCTAAATTGCTTTATTTTTTTTGAAATTAAATTACCAAATTTATGTCATTTTATTGGACAGTGGTGGGTTACTTTGTGGATAGTTACTTCACGAATATTAGCCTTTAAGTCATGTTAGGATATCATCATTAGAGAGATTAAGCATTTCGTTTGTGGGGAGGTTTACAAAAGGCGAAGTGAAATGCAGGGAAACGATGAAAACGTGGTCATGTCTGCCGTTTGAGGGAAGGAAAAACGTGATGCTTAATCTGTCTTTTTACTAATATGTTACATAGAACAAGAGATAAATAAGCTTAGCAGTGTTTCATTACTATAAGTATTTGTAATATTAAATAGACCTAATCCACCTTTTCCCATTCCAGACCACATTTAATTCCCTAGAGTATGATTTCTTTGTTTAATAGTTGCACATGAGAAGGCCCATAAATATAGATACAACTCAAACAAAGAATCTTATTCTCAAGAGAATGACACGTGGTCTGAAATAAGAAAATTATTTTGCCTAGATGGATGAGGTCAATTGTTACCTTCGTCATTCCACATAGCAGATCCTGAGGCAGAGGAATCAGCCATTGATGAACCAGAACTTTCAGCTGAGCTACCAGATGCTGAACTTTCGTCTTTCACTTCTGCAGACGCCATTAAACAAAAAAAGGATTACATACTACTTCTCAAGTGATGTAGGTATTAAAATGCAATAGAGTACTTACTGCAAAATCCACAAGACTTTTTACATTGCACCTTCATGAGGTCAACATATTTCGAGCAGTATTCGTTCTTTTTCATGTCTGGGCACGATTCGTACATGTCGGCACATTCGCCTGGAGTTTTTAAAAAAAATCTTGTTTTATATCTTATTAACATGATATAAGCTTTGGTGATGATAAAGGTGAAAGTAGTGATGGTCATGGTCATGGTCATGGTGGTGGTGATGGTGATGGTGATGGTGATGGTGATGGTGATGGTGATGGTGATGGTGATGGTGATGGTGATGGTGATGGTGATGGTGATGGTGATGGTGATGGTGATGGTGATGGTGATGGTGATGGTGAAAGTGGTGATGGTGAAAGTGGTGATGGTGATGGTGATGGTGATGGTGATGGTGATGGTGATGGTGATGGTGATGGTGATGGTGATGGTGATGGTGATGGTGATGGTGATGGTGATGGTGATGGTGATGGTGATGGTGATGGTGATGGTGATGGTGACAAATTTTGTATTTGGTGAATACTGAACAGTATTGATCAATAGATGTTTTGCACCATCACGTGCAGGCGCCCATAATAAAGCTTGGGCTGCCTGTGGTTAGATTGCAGAACAATAAAATTCCTTTCCTCTCGGGAATTGAATTCTTTCTAATGTAAAACGATTGCAACATGGCTGCTGTTCAGTGACGGTACAAAACCTCTATATGTTGACCATTGCGATGAGGTAATGACAAAGATGGTGATAATTGTATTGATGCGAATGGCAGTGGTATTGATGAATGGTAATGATGATCATCATTAAAGCCTTGTGAACGTTGATCATCATATATTGACAGTGGGTTGATGATGGTGAAGGGCTATTTCGGTTGTCTATGATATCACTTGGTTATTGTGCGACCGTTACAACAATTCATAATAGGCCCCTTGCAGCCCATCAGAATGCAGCTCAATTTGGAGGGCAAAACCGTAGGTTCCAATTCTCAGAAGATTGAACGTCTTTTGTTTTGTCCTCCAAATTAAGCTGCATTTCGACGTGCTGCAAAGGTCTTTTTTAGTAATTCACGATGGCAGCATGATACTGAAGTCAAGCTATTTACCTTCCTTAAGGGACACCTTCTTGGCCTTAAGTCCCTGGAACACTGGCACGGCTTGCATTCCTGCAATTGGCATGCCTGTTTGTGGATCCACTTGCTGCCCAATCAAGGAAGGATCTAGAAAATTATAAAATATGCATAAGCAAAGCTAAAAATTTGCCTTAACTAAGCACTGTACCTTTCAATTCAAATCTATTCAAAAGTTCAAAAGATAAGACTGATCTTGCCAGTTCACCAGACACACCGTGCTGACGAGGCCTAATACAGGCCGAAACAGCTGTCCACGTTTTCTAGTTGAACTGGCTCATTTTTCAGTCGACTTGAAGTTGTCAAAGGCCTAACGGCAATCTTCTTCAGTCGCTCACATTAAGGCTCGCAACTTATCCATTACGCATATTATTATCTCTGAGCCTATCCCACATGGCCTAGTGCCTTAACTCTCAGTTCAAAAGATAGATTGATAAGAAGATGCTTTTTGAACCTTTAAGAACATTCTAGAATATTCCAGAAAGTTCCACAAATGAGATATAGACCCGTTGCACGTGACGTCAAAGCAGCTCAATAAAAGAATTCCAATCTCCTGAAAATTGGAACCCATTGTTTTGTCCTCCAAATTGAGCTGCATTCCGACGTGCTGCAAGGGGTCTATAAATAATACACATAGATGTAGTGACATACCTGCATATGGATTAACAGGTGCAACAGGTGCATTAGGTTGCTGCTGCCCCTGAAACATGGCCTGGTCCGTGGCAGGAGGAATCTGACCTTGGTAAGCCCCGGCGGCAGCCTGCTGTTGTGAAGGGTCCTGGTACTGACCAGCGTAGGCTTGAGCCTGACCCTGCATGGAAGGATCTGTAAGAGGCTGTGTTGCTGCTGCAGGCTGTTGTGGTGCCTGTGCCGCGTCATTTTGAGGTTGCATTGCTGCTTGAGACATGTCTAGCTGTGATTGCTGGATTGCTGGTTGTGGCATATCTTGTTGAGGCTGCATAGCCATCTGTGCTGCCATGTCCTGTTGTGGTTGCTGCATTTGTGGTGGTTGCTGCACTTGTTGTGCTTGGTCAAACTGCTGTGGCTGGTCGTTCATTGGTGCGTTCATGTCTGTTGTCAAGGGGGCAAGACCACCCTGTTCGTCTGGTGAGGGTACTATCACTGATTTGGCTGTAGCTGCAACAAAACATAAAAACTTTCCTTATTTAAGATAACTTCAGCTTAACAAATCTACCTCATTCGGCTTCCTATATGGCACTACAGACCCCTTGCACGTGACGGCAAGAAAGCTCAATTTGGAGGACAAAACAAAATAATTTCAATCTCCTGAGAATTAGAACCTATTGTTTTGTCCTTCAAATTGAGCTGCATTTCGACGTGCTGGAATTGTTCTATATCAAACCTTGGTGCTACGAAAGACAACAACCTTCAAAATCAAGCCTTCAAATTTTATCGAAACATTTCTCTTACCAGACATGCAAAGCATGTTGTATCATGTCTGATTACAGTACTTTTTATAGGAATTGCACTGATATCTTAACAGTTTGTTCATATGACAATCAATTGATGATTGTGTATATTGACATACTGTAATTACAGTTGAACTTGCTGATATGTCACTGATATGCGCATTATTTTTCACACTTGTACTAATAAGCCACACCACTGACCGTTACGCTGTAATTCATTGTGATGTATCAGCGCACTTGCAATAGTAAATAGTGTTTTTATTTAAATCAAAGATAACTATGACATTCAAGCAGTTTGTATTTGTGGTACTAGTGTTTGTGGATAAGGAAATGCGTTAACGCATCGATTGCGCATGGAATGTTCATTACACAAAAAAAGCATTGCGCCATACATGCATGTGACGCTGCAATGATTTTTTTAATTATCTACTTATTGTATTTAATGCTCATGTTACCAGCTTATTCTTGTTACACACGCGCTAAAGGTATCATCAGAGCATAGGAAATGGTACATGAACATGAAGTACGTTGATCATTTAAACTATCAATTGCTATGCTATGGGACGCGCGTGCAGTATTTTACCAGTGATTTACAGTGCAATATTTTCTGTACACAGGTTATGCATACTGTGTGATGTGACGCCCAGCTGTTTGCTGCATGTAAAGTAAAATCATCTTCGGTAATTATTGGCTTAACAACAGGTACGATATATTTATGTTCAATTTGGCTATTCTTATTTCCACTTGCTTTATGTAGCCTCAATTTTATTGAGCCCTGAAACAACTTCTAGGTTTATCAATTAGAGCAGAATGCTTAAGGAAGTCGTACGTATTGCGGATCGAAATGTGTGTAATGTTTGACGTCATTTCCTGTTTCGTGCGCAATGTTCGTAACTTTTCAAATGAGATCATTCTGGCTGACAGCACATGGTAGTCAGTGTTTGACCACCATTTGGAGCATATAATGAGATTTAACCCTTTTATCAGCGGATTGTAATCAATCAATTCGTTCGCCACATGCAAACAACATTGATACAACCCCCTCACCTGTGACGTCGTTTGGTTTTGGGACATCGTCCTTCTTGACAATAGTCGCGTCATACATGTTCTTCTCGTCAAAAGCCTTGGCCTTGGGTGCAGCTGTTGAATCACGAACATCATTACCACCCTCTTCTACTTGGTCTGTCACCGTCTGCGTTTCCGCAGGTATATACGAGGATTTTTTCGCGTTGTCGTCTCCGTGCGTCATGCTGTCATCTTTGGTCTCTACGGTCTCGTCCTCAGTCTTCGTCTGCGTCGTTGGCGCAGCAGTCTGGGCGCTAGGCTCAGCACCAGAGCCAGATCCAACGTCTGCGGTGGACTGGTCGGTTGCTAATTCGACAGCAGTGGCGGTATCGCTACTCGATGGTGCGTTTTGTTTCGTGTCAGTGTCAGTCGTTTTGTCACTGTCGAGCGTCTTCGGTTCGTCTCCGGACATTGACCACATGCCGGACCCGGAAGCCGAAGCATCGTCGGAATCGTCAAGGTTTTTTTTACTTAAGCTAGTCACAGTTGGGTCATTGAATAGTTGGACTAGAAGCGGATCAGGCGCTGTTCGGCGGTTAACTTTTGTTGCAGTTCGTAGGTCTGAAATTTGTCGCGTCAGTCAAAGTTCAATTAGTATAATTAGCATAATATATGTGACATTAGCATAATTAGGTAAATGAAAATAATTAGCATATTAATGAAGCCCCCTGGTAAATTGATAATTAGAAGTAATTTGAATTTAGTAAGCTACCAAGCCCACGTGCAACAATAAAAATATAAGCATTAACATTCAAGACGATACATCTCTAATAAAGAGATCAGGTTAGGATATTATTAATAAATTAATATTGTTTACTATTAATCTTTGTATTGATTCGTTACTTTTGTTAATATTAGTTCGAAACGATCAATCTTCCGGAAAATATTGCTTATTTACGATGCCTAAATCTTGGTAAAACATGACATTCCATTTCAACATGCGTGACGCAAATTAGATAACAAGGGGTCTTCTGTCACGCAATCAAGCCTTACTTTATAACAGAGTCATTAGATGTAACGTAGGCATGCTGTATTGTTAAAGTTATGCACTGTAGTATGTATATAGCAACGTAGTATGTATCTTGTAACGATAAGTGAGTCACGTAGAGTGTCACGTAAGATGTCACGTTATTGTATTCGTAAAATAGCATAGTAACGCAATTACAAAACAAGTCACAGGTCAGTTCACGCACTTCAAGGCTTGCAAATAAGTTGTCAGTAAATAAAACCAGTATAAACCTGATAAATATAAATCATGCATCTACAAAATAAGCAGCAATTTCATATATTTCCACTTTAAGCTTTAAAGGGAGACTGACAACGAGAACGCTTCGAAAGGAATTATGGTCTAGATTTACGGACACAAGATGGCGGAATTTTTTTGTCGTGTTTCTCAATTAAGCCCCATAATTCCTAGCGTTCTTGTTACCAGTTTTCCTCGACGCTTTCGCAAGACAAATGCAATAAAAAAAAATCAAGTGGATCGCGCTCTCGCTGAAGTTTAGATATGTACTTCGGGGAAAAAAATTTCACAAGAAAATGTAATTATTATTTCTCTTTTTAAAAACAATTCGTTATTATCAAATATGCCAAAACTGGTCCTCTTGTTATGATTTAGATTTAAGCTTTGATTTGGATGATCTTGATGATGTTCTATGATGTGACAAGTACCAGTATTAAACAATAACCAACACAGAATCGATTGATAGGTAAATATCACGCTTATTGACCTTGAACATCAAGAACATCAAAAATAATCCACTTGAGAAGATTCAAACAAAATATTCAATTTTCTCCTTATTCATAGATATAAAAGCCATAAAGGTTTTGCATTCATCTGGATCATGATTAACAATTGAGGAATTCGAATATGGAAACTACAATTTTGAACAACAAAATTTTATGAAATAAATAAAAATGTGAATTTTTTTTTTTTTTTTTTTTTACTGAAAGACACTTACACACTATAGAATTACAATTCGTGAAGCGTAAAAGAGGTGAACTTTCATCAGTAAAACTTAAATCTCCCTCCGTTGGAGTAACAGAAGTTGTATCATGAATCCGATCTCATCTTATATAATGTACATATGTTATGTTTACCAATTATTTACCGAAGGCGAAGTAAATATCGATGAATATTTCCCGAGACGTATTTGAGGTAAATATTAACCATATTCACTTCGCCTGAGGTGAATAATTGTTTTAGTATAATTTTAGACTTTAATATCAGAGAAACGACGAAATTCTGGATAAAAAAGCGTCTTAAAACTACTTCTGTTCTGGCAAACTTTGGCAAACCTCAAGCATCGCTCAAGCAGTGAATACCGTCTCATAATCACTGGTCGCTCGACAAATCACAGCGCGTGAAACTCTATATTCAAGTCTAGAATTATACTAATGTATGATAATGAAAATTGCTGTATAAAATAATAGAATTTACTCACCTCGAGAACTTGCTAAAGGGACAAGCGCTACGAGCAATAATAATACACCAACACCCATTTTCTGTAAAAAAAAAAGCAGCCTGGGAAAAAAAAAAAAAAAACGATAATTGTGTTATTTTCTGTGATTTGTGATTGAAAACCATCATATTTAGTGGGGGAAAAACTCTTTAAAATCGAACCACAACATTTTTCACGTGCAAGGAAGCCATGTTGGTTGAAACAACGTATTTTCCCGTGTTACTTCGCTTCCAAACTCTTTAGAACGAGTTTCTACGGTGTTAAATATATATATTTTTATTTTCATGGGAATAACCATTGTTGCAGTACGTTCCAGTCCATTGAAGCAATTGTTAGTTTTATAACCAAAGAAATCGTATCAAAAATATATTTTTACTTACGGATTGAATAAAGCTGCTTTGTAGAAAAGCTATTGTTAGGCTTTTTTTTTAAACTATATTGAAATATGAAAGCCAGCTTCAAAATTTTAATTTCTTTAGGGGTAAAAAGAAGTCATAATTAGGGTATTAAATGTAATAGTAGATGATATGGGTCTAGCATGAAGACTATATGCAGTGACTCCTTACATCTCCTTCGTGCTTTCGGCACTCTCCGCGTGCTGTATCTCAGATCAGAGCACGAAAAATCTGCTTTATTTCTTAACTTATTCTATAAATTCTTCAAATGAAGAAATATTACTGCAGAAAGTACAATGAAATACGATGGATAAAAATATCATGATGATCATGATGATGAAACTATTTATGGATCTTGATTTCATCTTCTTTAATGTGTAGTAAAAATCTTCTTACGACAATATTGGCTTGACATTAGTATGCTAAATTTGTTTAAAAATATATATAGAAATTGAGAATCAAAATTTCTGCAAGTTACAAGGATAGACGTTACTCAAACCAAGGATATCTATCAGTAGATGTAAATATGATCATAAATAAGGCTATTTCTTGGTTTATTTTATTGACCTCTTCATATGCGCGATTAAAATATCAACTATTAGAAAAATATAGAAATTGAGAGGTCAAGTCTCTGCAAAAGATGCTAAAAAAAGTCTTTATCAAGAAGGGCTACGATAATGATAAAATAAAGAGAAAATAAGAATTAATAAAAATGTGAGAAAATCAAAAAAATTCAAATTATTACCCTTCTTTTGAAATAAGTGAAATGGAAAAAAAAAAAAAAAAATTTGACTAGTTTATCAGATATGACTTTTGGTATGTAACGGTTGTCCAACACATTTCCAAATCAATCCTAAAAAAATATATCAGTTTATTAAACTGCATAAAAGTTTTCCACCGAGAAGGACAAAAATAAAGGGATGAATTGTAATATGAGTATTTTTTATTGGTTAATAGAGTACGACTTTTCAGTCCCCCTGTTAATATGATCAGTTGATGGGCTCTTGGAAAGCTTTGCTGCCATTTCGTTTCGCACTTGTTTGAACTTTGAAATGACAGAATTTTCATTCCACTTCTGATTCGCTGTCAAAGCTTCATGGATAGAGTATTTGTTCTGAAGCGAAGATCGGCGTTCGAAATTCAAGTTTTTCTAGAGATTATTTTTCGTTTTTTGATGCTTCGAACGCGATCTTCGCTCCCGGGACAGACAGGATGTTATTATCGACACTTACCCGTTGATCGGGGCAAACTGCAGGAATCTCAGGCGGGTACGACGATTCACACAAGCTCAGAATCGATTTTTATCTGTCAATATTCATGTGATTTTTCCTTTTGTCCAACTTAGGGAGAAAATCTCCCAGTTCCTTTGGTATTTTTTTCCCTTCGCTTCGCCACCGAGGGAATTACGAATCTTCTTGGTTTAGTTTTCATTACCACATCGGGAATGCATTTGATGAGATAATGCTATCGCCTTCGATTGCTGGTATAATTAATCATGCATGACATTAAGATTTGTCCTACGTTAGGGTTCACTGGGCCCTGGGCTGTCGCAGTTTCTCCAGGGATGTACAAAATTATCTGAAAGAAAATAGAGGGAAAAAAGCATCGTTTTTTAAGTTTATTATATTCATTCCCATGTGGAACCGTCTTCCCCAAACGAAAACAAAATGCGAAGATACCACTTAGCCAAACTTGTCAACTATGATCACATTATCACAATTTTATTTTCATAAATAAACTTTGATTCAATTCTAAATTTCAAGTAAAGTTTTTACGCTGATAAGCTATCGTTACGAGGAATGCAAATTTCTTTATGACAAAATATTTTTTTGTTTTTTTCTTCGTCCAAATAACGGTTTCTGATTCCTGATTTCCAAGGTATTTTCGACTTGTTTAATCTTTAATACCGTTACCTAAACAATCTAGAATCCCTAAACAATCTACCACCAGCAATTTGACACTAGAAATCCTTCCCAACCAATCAGAGAACAGGAAAATAAAGGGTGTTTTGAGTGGTCAAAATGGGGAGCAACATCAACATAGTTCTTGTATCATAAACGGCTGGAAATCGTTGTTTTTGACGCGGAATTACCAAGTATATTTTTTAAGTTTTGTAAAAGTAAGTTAACTTTGGGGCTGGTTTAATTTTGCGGAAGTGGAATGCTGGTATTCCTTCTCTTTTCCTAAAATAGAAACTCCTTCATATATGAGCGAATTTTGATGACATTTTTGAAAGAGTAATTAACCATTTGACCTTAGGATTCTCTCTCTCTCTCTCTCTCTCTCTCTCTCTCTCTCTCTCTCTCTCTCTCTCTCTCTCTCTCTCTCTCTCTCTCTCTCTCTCTCTCTCTCTCTCTCTCTCTCTCTCTCTCTCTCATTTAGATTTATCAAGTACATTGTAAACATGTTTTTATCGTATATTTTTACACATTTCGGTGAACATGGAAATAAAACCTGCAAGCTCCATAACATTTCCCCCCACTTTAAATGCATAAAACAATCACTTTTCCCTATCTTTTATTTGGTTTGCCGTCAAATAAGTCAAATACTTTTTTTTAGTTATATTGTATTTCAAAAATATTTTCATTTTTCAGTGTTTAATTTTAGTGGTATTTGCGTGACATTGCGTTACGTTACCAAAGTAACGCATTCAACTAAATCACACAAGGGTCAAACGCTGGGAGAAAGTTCAATAAACATGCGAGGATCGAAAGGTTAAATTTAGATCATGATTAGCTATTTTACTGCTAGCTGCGAAAAATACGAGTCCAAATTATTACAGCAATTCTAACTATTGCGTCATGGAACGCCTTTCAAACGATAAAAATCACCACAATTCGATGTAGAATACTTTATTATATATCCTAGTCAAACTCGTTTTCTTATTGGTCGAGAGTACATCACGTGGAGGGAAATAAATCTCAATAACTCCCGCGCGGGTAATAAATGCACGTGATCAAAGCGTGAGAGGGGAATAAAGTTTTTTTGTAAATAAAAAATTTTCAAAATGGAGAGAAAATTTTTCTTCGTTTGACTAGAGTATATAATAAAACACTTGCTAATTATTCACTTGTGAAGAGTGTTGTGAAGTAGATCGTCTCTAAAACAAAGTAATATTTCTAAATTATGAAACCACAACCTTAACACATGCAATATATTTATTAATTCACTGTAATACTGTAAAATAAAGTATCGAAAAGAGGATGGAGAATATTTTTTGGCAAAAAATTGAAATTCCTCAAATTTGTATTTTTAAATCCAGAACGTAAAAAATGCATTATAGCCGGTTCTT
Organism: Anthopleura xanthogrammica; assembly: GCA_964019055.1. Lineage (NCBI taxonomy): Eukaryota > Metazoa > Cnidaria > Anthozoa > Actiniaria > Actiniidae > Anthopleura > Anthopleura xanthogrammica. The sequence goes on along the minus strand of OZ025219.1, from coordinate 874,680 downwards.
TACATGTGGGTTCAAATGGTTTACAGAACTCCATATATATTGTGCTCATTTTTGTTCAATGTTTTCATAAATCTGTGTTTTCTATAGAATTTTTGACAGCCATTGTCAAGATTGTTCATCTGTTTAGCTAAGTAACCACGCCTTGCTAAAGCCCGCGAAATATGAAAGATGAGAGTCCTGGAACGAGAAACGGAGCGCATTCTGAGTGAAACAAATGGGAAACTGGGTCCAAATCTCGAAGGTTTAAGTGTTGTTGTTTGTTTTTTTCCAACTTTTTATTTTGTTTCTGGTTCTTAACCTTCTACTGTCTTTTACGAAAGAATTTTTTTTTTTACAATAGGGAGCTGGTGCTCAAAGTTTCATCTGGATTGAGACATTTGAAGATGGTGAAATTAAATAATAACGTCAACCTTAAATGAAATCGAAACTTTATGTTATAATTCCATGGTTGACGGAGCGTGCCAACTCAGTATAGAGAGTTAGTATTTGACGGCCGTTCCAAAATTTGGGGCAATATTTCGTTGTTTACTGCGAGGCCATCAAAAATGCCCAACTTTGTTTTTTCTTTACATACTCAGCCAAAGGCCTAATGGCAGATAATCGAGCTCGTAAAAAAAATAAAAAGCTGTTGAACTTTTGAATTTGTTCACCAAAGGGGTTCTGTTGGGGAAATAACAATATTTTTTTTCGAAGCACTCTCATTTAGGATTTTTCAAAAGATTTTTAGTGTTTTGGAAATGAAGAAATAATGCTTTCAATACTAGGCCCAATACTTATCTTGTATTTACAACAGGAGAATTTTTTATACATTAAAATAATTTTGTTGTCTTCTTTGTGATTTTTTATTATTATTATTTTTATTCACCATGGTTCGTACAGACTTGAAAAGTCCTTGAATTTCACCATTTGTCATGAAAAGTCCTTGAATTCGATTTTTCTTTGAAAAGTCCTTGAAAAATTGGAAAAAAAAGTCCTTGAAAAGATAGAAACAGTCCTTAAATTTCTAGTTATTTTGCTTTCTTACAATAATATATAACAAAGAAAATAGAAGCCATATCCAGGAAAAAGTGGATGAGCTTAGACAGCAGCAGAAGAGGGTGAAGTTGAACTATGGATTCTCTTTTTAGTAAGTCGAAACCACAAGAGATTTAACCGAAGCAAAGAAAAATCCATAGAACTGACACAGATCGAAGAGAAATTGAATAAGAAGCTGCAAGTGACTTGTAGTTTAAATGTAAGATATACACTCAGATAGCAGTATACTGCGATAAAGTTGTCCTTGAAAAATAGACTTTTGTCCTTAAATTTTATACTTCCAAAGTTGTTTTGGACAATTTTGCACGATTTTATTTTGATTTATAAATTGAAACACCATTTCTCATGATTTTTTTTTTATGATGTTCCTTCCAGTAATTTGATCTCAGCTCTGTTACGGAACAACGTGAAGCAAAGTTATCTCTCAATGGCTACTTTATTCAAGTAAGGCTCTCGGGGTTATCATGCTACCGTTAACGAATTTCAAGGACAAATAACTTAGCTAATGATAGCCTGATATCTAAGCTTAGATCGCCTTGGTGGAGATAGGAGGGATTTTCCCATAAATCTGAGCTTTAGCGTGTATTCAAATAGCTAAGGTAATTCTTGATAGCTGTGATAGCCTGATATCTAAGCTAATGATAGACTGATAGCTGTGATAGCCTGATATCTAAGCTAATGATAGACTGATAGCTGTGATAGCCTGATATCTAAGCTAATGATAGCCTGATATCTAAGCTAAAGATAGACTGATATCTAAGTTAATGATAGACTAATATCTAAGCTAATGATAGCCTGATATCTAAGCTAATGAAAGCCTGATATCTAACCTAATGATAGCCTGATAGCTAAGTTAATGATAGTCTGATAGCCTGCTATCTAAGCTAATGATAGCCTGATATCTAAACTAATGATAGCCTGATCGCTAAGCTAATGATAGCCTGATAGCTAAGCTAATGATAGCCTGATAGCTAAGCTAATGATAGCCTGATAGCTAAGCTAATGATAGCCTGATAGCTAAGCTAATGATAGCCTGATAGCTAAGCTAATGATAGCCTGATAGCTAAGCTAATGATAGCCTGATATCTAAGCTAATGATAGCCTGATAGCTAAGCTAATGATAGCCTGATAGCTAAGCTAATGATAGCCTGATAGCTAAGCTAATGATAGCCTGATAGCTAAGCTATTGATAGCCTGATCGCTAAGCTAATGATAGCCTGATAGCTAAGTTAATGATAGTCTGATAGCCTGCTATCTAAGTTAATGATAGACTGATATCTAAGCTAATGATAGCCTGATATCTAAGCTAATGAAAGCCTGATATCTAACCTAATGATAGCCTGATAGTTAAGTTAATGATAGTCTGATAGCCTGCTATCTAAGCTAATGATAGCCTGATATCTAAACTAATGATAGCCTGATCGCTAAGCTAATGATAGCCTGATAGCTAAGCTAATGATAGCCTGATAGCTAAGCTAATGATAGCCTGATAGCTAAGCTAATGATAGCCTGATAGCTAAGCTAATGATAGCCTGATAGCTAAGCTAATGATAGCCTGATAGCTAAGCTAATGATAGCCTGATAGCTAAGCTAATGATAGCCTGATAGCTAAGCTAATGATAGCCTGATAGCTAAGCTAATGATAGCCTGATAGCTAAGCTATTGATAGCCTGATCGCTAAGCTAATGATAGCCTGATAGCTAAGTTAATGATAGTCTGATAGCCTGCTATCTAAGCTATTGATAGCCTGATCACTAAGCTAATGATAGCCTGATAGCTAAGCTAATGATAGTCTGATAGCCTGCTATCTAAGCTATTGATAGCCTGCTATCTAAGCTAATGATAGCCTGATAGCTAAGCTAATGATAGTCTGATAGCCTGCTATCTAAGCTCTTGATAACCTGATCGCTAAGCTAATGATAGCCTGATAGCTGTGATAGCAGGCTATCAGGCTTTCATTAGGTTAGCGATCAGGCTTTTATCTCAGTCAAAACCTCATGATCATCCCCCTTTTGAGTTTGCCTAGCTTTGCGACACAACTAAAATAAACTAGTGAAAAAGAAAGAAAATTAGCAAGAATATGAACAAGAGCAGCATGACACTGAAGTTTTGTGATGCATTTTTATTTCATGACTATATCATTTATTTATTTTTGTATAATACTTAATATCCGGGGCCAACATTTAGCCCTTACAAACTTACTTCTCATATTATTTTAAATGTTATAATTGGGTTTCCATGGTATTTAACCTCGAGATCATGTCACTTCACTGATCAAGGATGGGAGCTCGCTTCAAGGGTGTAACACCTGGCAAATCAGGGTATTCAAAGCGAGAGGAGAACCCTCTCTTTCGCCCTGACCTGGCGTGTTCAACTAGCACCCACCATTCCTTTTGGGAATACTCCTTGTAACCAAAACCGATGTATGCAAGTTTGTTGGAGTAAGACGCTTTACCTGGGATCATGTGACCATCTGAGTAAAGAAACCTGGCCACATAGAGGGGGTTGCCTACAAAATATAACGGATTGTTGATAGGTTAGCAAATATATACAGAACTCAGATATCAGTCTGCTAATGTGTCTATATAACTGTATTGTTTTATTTCTATCACTTTGCTCACATCCATCCATCCATAACATCCATGTAAAGACTTGCCTTTCATCCGTTTAACATTTTACACATGACCGGGAATGAGCGTTTGGTCTGGTTTTCTGTACTTACCATTATCAGTACCTCCAAGCACAGCATTAGCAGGGGGAGTGCTGCCACTGCTCTTTTTCCATTCCAAATGCGATTTCCATCCAGGGTTAGTGAGGACTTCGTAGTTGGAATTATAATGCTCCTTTCCTCCCCCGGTTGCGTAGGCCTTTCCGCTAGATACTTCCATTTTTCCAGGAGTGGGACCAGTGTTTAGTGTAAATCTGGCCACGTACATAACCTGCAAAAGAGTGTCCATACTAAACGGTTAATACGCAATTATTCCGAAAACTTTGGCTCAAACAATTGGGTACAATGTACTACTTCATATCACCACTGTCACATTCCCATAATACTTTGCGTTTTTTGGGGGGGCAACAATGACAACAATTATTTGAAAAGTTAAAACTTGTCATGTAGATGCGGAGTATATTTACTGTTATCATTGAAAAATCCAGCATCAGTTTAATCAGAGTAACACACATGGGAGAATGAATCTACAGCACTATATCTACCGATCCTTTTGAGGTTTAACGCAATTGTGAATTTTAATATCTCAGACCCTGTGAAGTCTAGACTCTAGGGTGATGGGACCAGGTAGTTTCGAATCTAGGCAAGCAATGCATTGTATGTTTGTCCCAGTAAAAATTTCCAAGTATTTTCCATTTTGTCATAACGAAATATTTTCCACCAACAACGTCGAAATTTGCTTTTTCTGAAAGATATTTGGTAAGACTTCCCACGGATAAGTTTTATTTTCTTTGTTTTTTTTTTTTTTCTTCGAGTAAAAGCTATTTAAAGGTTAAGTACCTATATTTAACGTCGGTAGTTCCTTAAGCTACGTGGCTGGTATCCCAGGAAGCCGACGGTGCACACTTTACCCCCCGCCCCTCTCCATCAGTGCTCTGTTTTAAGAGCATTCAAAGGTGAAGCTACACGGATTAGAGAAAAGTCGAAAAAGACGTGAAGATCCTGAGGATTGAACAGTGGACCTCTAGCTCCGAAGGCCCCGCAGTAGCCAATTGAGCTACGCCTGCTCCTAAATGCTATTGTTTATCGAGCCAAAAAGTTGGAAATATTGAGCAAGAACGAAAATATTCGCTGATTGATGTTTCGATTATTTTAACAAATTACTGATTAAACTTACCTCTCCTTGATAGTCTTCCCCTCCGGCTACAGGATACGCGGGTACATGACCGTTTGAAGCGTTAACCCACCTCAAATTGGAAGCTGCGTTCTAAATAAAAAAATGGTCTCAAAACTCAACTTTTTAGGGGTAGACGAAAACAGAAGATCAGACAATCAGCAAACGAAAACAAGGGAGGAAATGAAATGGGAGGATAAAGGAAAAATATAGAAAACAGAAGGAAAGCAAAAATGCAATCCTATGAAAGGATGTACTTACCGGCGCAGTTTGTATCAGCAAGACCACTGCGAGCAGAATAAAAAAATTCATCCAAAAACGTCCCATGTCTGTAAAATAGCATTTAAAAAGGTGGAAGAGATTATTTTTCATAGTATGATAAGAAAGAAACGACAAAAATATTTTCTTTCTTTCAGAGTAAAGGAAAAATAAATGAGGCTTATTTTCATTCTGCTTACCAGTAACTTTGATGAACAGTGTATTGGTTCAGTTTAGCGACCTTCTCCTCTTTGCCTTGAACTGTTGTTCAGAATGGCAATCTTGTGTCTGATGCACGACTTTTATAGCATCAGCTAAAGCAATTTCATGACATTTTTTTCCAACAAAATATAATGAAAGCAATAACTGATCACGCAAAAGACTCATTAACTGAACGTAAGTGGCGATTTCGAAATCTATTAAAAAAATTTATTAAAAAGAAATAAACGACGGCGAAGAAAACAAGAAAAAACAAAACGAAGACACGCAACGAAAAATGTTCACAAATCAGTAGTAACTTCCTATATATTTCGTTAAATAGTTTCGAAAAGTGATGCCAAAAATTAATCCAGCTATTTCCCCAGAACGAACCGCCATTCTTTTTGGAATACAGGAAACCAGGCATTACGCGCTTTCCAAGATCGCTAATTGTTAATTTTCACAATGGGAAAATAATGTAGGTCATGATTCGGGTTGGAGTCAGTAGTCGAGAGGGATTCAAGTAACATACGAACAAAGAATTAAGAGAAAAATATCATATGACCTTGGCAGGACTCGAACCCACGGTTTCGGTATACTAGTCCGACGTGTTAACCACTACACTACAAGGACCAACCACGCTGGTTACGCAGCCAGGCAATGTTGTATATGTGGCAACTGTGGGGGTCCAGGGCGATATTAATCTCATGGGTAAGCTGAACACCGTAAATATTTACGCACAATTGAGGATAATACTAGTGAAATGAAATGCGTTCGGTGTGAATAATAGAATAAAGAATTAAGAGAAAAATATCATATGCCCTTGGCAGGACTCATTTCACTAACATACAAACACGTAATTTTCCCGCGGCGATCAATAGGTATCCACTTTCTTAGTTGATCGACATGTCGTGTGTATGGACACAATCAGTAAAGCAAAATGTTGTCTAAACGAAATTTGTCTAGAATTTTAGTGAGCAGGTCTAACAGTTTTTATGAGTGTAGTGCAAAGTTGTACGATTCATGTTCACATTTGCAAGTCTTAATAAATACACTATCTTTTTGCACAATTTTGCACGATTTATTTTGATTTATAAATTGAAACACCATTTCTCATGATTTTTTTTATGATGTTTCTTCCAGTAATTTGATCTCAGCTCTGTTACGGAACAACGTGAAGCAAAGTTATCTATCAATGGCTACTTTATTCAAGTAAGCTCTCGGGTTTATCATGCTACCGTTAACGAATTTCAAGGACAAATGATAACGAATAACGAATTTAAAGGACAATGATAGTTTAGAAAAAGGAAAAGTTCTAACGGTATATGAAGTGCCCCTGTACATTGACGAATTTAAAGAATCGAAAAGAGTGTTGAGTGAAATGGTCAGAGTGAGGCGCGATATTGCAGAATATACAGTATATACATATAGGGTATATAGTGTATATATATATACAGTATATACTGTATATATTGTATACATATACAGAGTATATTACATGAGTATATTCTGTATATTCCCCATTTATATATATACACTATATACACACTGTATATGTATAAAGTGTATATAGTGTATATTCGGGCATCATCTTGTAAGAACGACAGAGTATATTCTGTATATAGTGTATATAGTGTATATATATACACTATATACACACTGTATATGTATAAAGTGTATATAGTGTATCCCGGGGGGAAGACTCCGGGGAAAAAGTATCGGGTATGCTCGTCGGAAATTTCCAAAAATACCCCTAAAAGATACCGGAAGTTTTTTCAAAAGGGCGTGGCTTGGCAAATTTTAACCCCTAAGAGATACCACAAAAATAATACTATTAAAAAATAAAGGCTTTTGAAATGTTTTTCCTTGAGTAATATTCCGAGTTTACGCAGGCATACGTATTGCGTTATTATGCGATGGGCTAGTTCCTTTTTCAACACCCTAAAATATACCAGAAGGTGCTGATTTGTTAAACCTCAAATTTAAGACCCTAAAAGATACCAAATCGCTGATTTTTACCCCTAAGAGATACGACGAGCATACAAGAACGACAGTATATTCTGTATATAGTGTATATAGTGTATATATATACACTATATACACACTGTATATGTATAAAGTGTATATAGTGTATATTCAGGTATCATCTTGTAAGAACGACAGTATATTCTGTATATAGTGTATATAGTGTATATATATACACTATATACACACTGTATATGTATAAAGTGTATATAGTGTATATTCAGGCATCATCTTGTAAGAACGACAGAGTATATTCTGTATATAGTGTATATAGTGTATATATATACACTATATACACACTGTATATGTTAAATACCATGGAAACCCAATTATAACATTTAAAATAATATGAGAAGTAAGTTTGTAAGGGCTAAATGTTGGCCCCGGATATTAAGTATTATACAATAATAAATAAATGATATAGTCATGAAATAAAAATGCATCACAAAACTTCAGTGTCATGCTGCTCTTGTTCATATTCTTGCTAATTTTGTCGCAAAGCGAGGCAAACTCAACAGAGCGGAGATCATGAGGTTTTGACTGAGATAAAAGCCTGATCGCTAATCTAATGAAAGCCTGATAGCCTGCTATCACAGCTATCAGGCTATCATTAGCTTAGCGATCAGGTTATCAATAGCTTAGATAGCAGGCTATCAGACTATCATTAGCTAAGCTATCAGGCTATCATTACGTTAGCTATTTGAATACAAGCTAAAGCTCAGATTTATGGGAAAATCCCTCTTATGTCCACCATCCTAAGCTGCATCCTGGCACAAAGAAAAGACCTGCGAAGCTTAGCGATCAGGAAAGAAAATGAGGAAAGTGAAACAGAAGAAGATCCTCAGTTGTGATATCTTAAGACTCAGCCTCGAAAACACAAGGTAGTAGCTAGCTAAAGAACAGTAGATTTACCAAGCCATTATGATGTTGTGTCACGCTTTACTCGTGCTTATAACTTTTTCAGCAAAGCCTTTTGCTTCGCACAAAATGATGAGGACCGAAAAGAGCAAATGTTCCAAATGTAAGGACAATTTTTCCCGATGATAAGAAGAACTCCTTGAGCTTAGACAGCAGCAGAAGAAGGTGAAGTTGAACTATGGATTCTCTTTTTAGTAAGTCGAAACCACAGGAGATTTAACCGAAGCAAAGGAAAAATCCACAGAACTGACAGAGATCGAAGAGAAATTGAATAAGAAGCTGCAAGTGACTTGTAGTTTAAATGTAAGATATACACTCAGATAGCAGTATACTGTGATAAAGTTGTCCTTGAAAAATAGACTTTTGTCCTTAAATTTTATACTTCCAAAGTTGTACGAACCATGTTCACATTTGCAAGTCTTGATAAATACACTATCTTTTTGCACGATTTATTTTGATTTATAAATTGAAACATCATTTTTCATAATTTTTTTTATGCTGTTCATTATTCTTAAAAGCAATATATTTTTATACTTGATATTTTCTTTTCAAAAAGTTTCTAAATATAATAAACATTGGAATTGACTTATATTAGATTTCCTACAGTTCCGAATATATGTTTTACCTAGAATTAACAGGTAATTTAGTATGCTAAACATTTTTGACTTTTTAACTCCTAAAATGATATTTTGTAGACTGAGTTTCAGTTTCATTTTAGTTTTTAAAAACCAATAGCTTTCAAACTCATCCCAGAAAATCCTTACGATTGAACGAGAAAATACCACATGATACGAAGATTCCTTATCTATATCACAAAAGGTGCACTAATTTGAGGTGACATACTGAACCAATCTCATAAATTTTGAACAGGAGAATATGTCCAACTAGTAATTTCTTCAATCATTTCATTGTAGCTCTTTTTAACTTTTAAACAACGTTCTTATTTGTATTTGGCATCTCAATATCGGTGATGAATGATATTACGAATCAGCATAATACCCTCCACATTTTCGCTTCGCCACGAAAGAATTTTAACAGGCCAAGAAAAGGATTTCCACACAGTCTTTATCAGGGGAAAAAGACACTTAAATAAAGTTGTTATTATTTAGCAGTTATTCGCCGAAGGCGAAGTGATTATCGATGAATATTTACCGAGCGGCGAGTCTTCGAGCTGCGAGGTAAATATTCATCGATAACCACTGAGCTTGAGGTGAATAATTGTTTTAGTATAAATAAAAGGTGATTATTTCAAAAAAGAAAGAAGGAAACAACATTGAAAGTGTTGACGGTCACGCTGACAGCCATTTTGTCCGAAAAGGTGATTATCGGCTGATAATCCGAGATAGAAAACCAATCAGAGCGCGCGATTTTGTATAATCACCTTTGTATTTATACTAAATATCGTTATTATCATCTTCAATAACATATATTCTAGGCGTTTGCTGCTTATGAAAACCGGTATGGAACTATTCGCACTAGTCTCATAAAAATAGTTAGACCTGCTCACCAAAATTCTAGACAAATTTCATGACCAAAACTTTGCTTTAGTGAACGTGTCCGCACTAGAAAGAGCGCAAATATTTTCCTAAAAAAAAAAAACCATACACAATATATCGATCAATTAAGAAATTGGCTACCTTTTGATCACCGCAGGAAAATTGCGTGTTTGCATTTTACTTGAATCACTCTTGACTACTGAGCAGAAAAATTTAGAAATATTATTTTTTGTAAAGTAAACAAAAGTCCACCTAGTGCTCGGCGGATGGTTTCGGATAACCGTCTTTGGAACCGTATATTTTGCCGTCTTTTAAGCCCCTGTTACGCGTAGTCTTTTTTCGTGCAACTTTGAGCAGCGCGCTCGCTCGCGGACTCGCTTGTTCGCGATATGATACGGGAAACTCGTGAATAAAAACGATATCAGACTCTTAACATGTGATAATCTCTATATGTATTTCGAAAAACAACTCCATATCTATTTCTTTTTTAATTCATTTTTTCTTTTAATACAATTTATTAAAATATGTATGAAAAACACCACTATATCTATTGAAAAACAACTCCATATCTATTCCTTTTTTAATTCATTTTTTCTTTTAATACAATTTATTAAAATATGTATGAAAAACACCACTATATCTATTGAAAAACAACTCCATTTCTATTCCTTTTTTCAATTATTTTTTCTTTTAATATAATTTATGAAATGATGTATGAAAAACACCACTATATCTATTGAAAAACAACTCCATTTCTATTCCTTTTTTCAATTATTTTTTCTTTTAATATAATTTATGAAATGATGTATGAAAAACACCACTCGTAATGGATAGTTAGTTTTTTTGATAGACAGTCAAGAATAAAATACTTGATTTGTTGGCGGTCAACTTTTAATTAAAATATTATTCTTCATAGTTTTAGAAGTGTAGAATCATTTTTTATTAAGAAAAATATAGTTTCAAAAACACAAAAAAAATCATTTTTTATTAATTAAGAAAAATATGGTTTCAAAAACACACAAAAAAATTTTATTAATAAAAATATAGTTACAAAAACACAAAAAAATCTTTTTTAAGAAAAATATGGTTTCAAAAACACAAAAAAAAATCTTTTTTTATTAAGAAAAATATAGTTTCAAAAAGACAAAAAAATCTTTTTTTATTAAGAAAAATTACTACTCACAAATACTTCACTGTGGGCTTGCTTATTTTGGTTAGGATTCAGCCACAGGCAAAGGCGAAAAACTGTTTATTACTAAAGAAGATTTGTTTGAACTCCAATTTAATCTTATCAAAAATCTTGTTTTGAAAGCATAAAAGGGTTGTTTCGTATATATTTCTATTCTTCGTTTATAGATTTTCTAAGTTAAGTTCTTCAGTTTCTAACATTTTTGGAATAAGATTGTCAGTTGTTTTGATGTAGTTATATACACTTAATTGCAAGAATGCTGTCATATAAAAAGAATAAATAACAAATAGGAATTGATTTTGAAGTATTTTTTTTTTATTCTAAAGCCTCCTAGATTGATGACAACGTTCCCGGGGGGGGGGGGGGGGGTACTACCACCCCAACTTGGGTGGGGGTGTACCGCCAGGTCCTCAAAACCCTGACCCTATCCCAGACCTAGAATTTTGATTTCATATACCCTACCCCAGACTAAACCTACATTTTGTTAACATGCAAAAAACGGTTATTCAATAGATTTCAATAACTATTTGGCAATTGTTTAATTGAATTTAAATCGTTTTTTTTTGTGCCGGCAGAAAACGTAGCCTACCAGGCTAAAACAACTAAAACATAACCCTATCCCAGAAAAAATGTCAAAAAGATACCCTATCCCAGACAAAAACCTTACCCTTCCCCAGACAAATTGTAAAAAAATGATACCCTACCCCAGACCTAAAAGCCAAAAAACCATACCCTATCGGGCGGCACATACCCGTATAGCAAATATAGGGGAGTACCCCCCCCCCCCCCCCCCGGGACAACCTTCTTGCAATTAGGAGTATCAATATCAATTATTTGTATTGTGAAATTCCTCTTTCCACCCTCATTGGATTTACTAGTAAGCGTGATCCATGATCAAGACCCCTCTTCCAGCCGCTGTAAGGGCCTTTCAACAACAGCAGTTTGAATGATATGAATTATTGTCATCCACCACCAATGAATGAACTTCTGATTTAGATAGCTTTAGTAGAATTTTAGACTAGTTAAGGTCAAAGGTTGGTATGAACTGAGTGTAGGCACTGAGGGTTCCAATGAGGGTGGAAAGAGTCGCTGGTATCAATTTAAAAAGTCCATGAAAGTATAATACCGATTCAGTACTCACTTGACTACGAGTCGTTGGCCGAGGAAGATAACCTCATCTTCTTCATAACCACTGAAATTAATAGATAGAAACATACTCATTTCAAATATGTATCAATGTCAAAAGGTATCATAATATGAATGAGATTAAACGAGTACTTAGGTATTAAAGCTATTCACTTACTTCGATTCTTTGTCGCCGATCTTTTCTAAAAACGTTGGATTTAAGAAGATGTCATCGTCGTCGCTTGAAGACATCTTGATCAGAAGCGACACAGAAAGAACGAACCACGCGGTTTGCAAGTTAATCATTTAATGGTATAGTGGTGTAAACTTTCAAGAGTTAATCATTAGGTACTATATGAGATTAGATTGGAGACAAGTAACTCGACACCTCTGTATCTTTGTATCTTTGTATCTCTGTATCTCTGTATCTCTGTATCTCTGTATCTTTGTATCTTTGTATCTTTGTATCTCTGTATCTCTGTATCTCTGTATCTCTGTATCTCTGTATCTTTGTATCTCTGTATCTCTGTATCTCTGTATCTTTGTATCTTTGTATCTTTGTATCCTTGTATCTTTGTATCTTGCCCGGGGGGGGGGACTCGGAGGTCGAAGGGACGGGGATGCTCGCAGTCCCTTTTAGGGGTTGAAATCGAGGTTTCGGTCCCGCTTAGGGTGTTATGAACGAGAATGCCCACCAGCTGAGTTTTGTGGTCCCTTTTAGGGGTTTTAAAATAAACAGCAACAACAATGCTTCTTTTCAACGATGTTTATTTTATATCAATGCCCTTCAGTTAACGATTTGTATATGACGACGTCGTCATAAACTCATACGAGCAGAAGGCGTTTGATGTTAATAAATTAAATCGAGAAACCCAGCCTTGGATACGTTTTTGCTTGGTCCCTCTTAGGGGTAGAATTTTATCCCTGCCATGCCCATAAACTGACAACACAGGTCCCTTTTAGGGTCCATTTTTAAGATTTTCGGCGAGCATCCCCACCCTCTTTCAATAGGGAGTCCCCCCCCCCCCCCGGGGTATCTTGCAACTCGGTTTAGACCGAACCGTTGATATACACCTAATTGGAGAACGTTGTCATGAAAATATAGAATAACAAATAGGAATTAGTTAAAAATATTTTTTTTATTTTGATTCTAAAGCCCCCCTAGATTGATGAGAATAACTGTTTAGTATCATACCAACAAAACCTCAAAAATGTCAGTCTATACCTTCAAGACAGTGAAATAATTACATCTGTTTTTACAAAAATAATTAATTCCTATTTTTTTTTATTCTTTATTTTTATGACAAAGTTCTTGCAATTACGAGTATCAATATCAATTTATCATTTGAATTGTTTACCCATAAACACACTAAAAACAAGAAATATTACATCTTTTCATAATTTCTTTTACTCAATTTTTAATTTTTGATACAATTCATTAAAATATGTACGAGAAACACTGTCTTTTATTTAATCTTGACTATCAATCCGAAAAAAACAATGTCCTCCTGGTTGATCAGTTTTACAAATGTAAAATTATTTCGAAACATATAAGGAAAATGTACATTCAAAAACACTAATAATAAAAACTTTACTCATAATTTTCTTCAACATAAGCATAACATTTTAACAATTATGCTATTAAAACAAGTGAGACGTCGAGTTTCTTTCTTTCTTTCTTCCTTCCTTCCTTCCTTCCTTCCTTCATTCCTGACTCCAACCTGAATCATGGCCGAATATTTTTTCCTTATTGTGAAAATAAACAATTAGCGATTTTGGAAAGCGCGCAATGCCTGGTTTCCGTATTCCAAAAAGAATGTCGGCTCGTTCTGGGGAAATAGCTGGATTACTCGAGTTATAGGCATCATTTTCCGAAACTATTTGACGAAATATAAAGAAATTTACTTTTCGTTGCATGTCTTCGGATGTTTTGTTTTTTGTTTTTTTCCCCTTCGCCTTTTTTTTTTTTTTTTTTTTTACTTCTTCTCTTAATAGTTTCGAAAAAGCCACTTACGTTAACGTTTAAATCGGTCTTTTGCTTGATCACATTTATGCTCTCTTGTCAGTTTATCAGTTATTGCTTTAATTATATTTTGTTGACAAAAATGTCATGTTGAAATTGCTTTAGCTATGATATAAAAGTCGTGCATCAGACACAAGATTGTCATTCTGAACAACAGTTCAAGACAAAGAGGAGAAGGTCGCTAAACTGAACCAATACACTCTTCATGAAAGTTACTGGTAAGCAGAATGAAAATAAGCCTCATTTATTTTTCCTTTACTCTGAATTGTGCATGGATTTATCTGAAAGAAAGAAAATATTTTTGTCGTTTCTTTCTTATCATACTATGAAAAATAATCTCTTCCACCTTTTTAAATGCTATTTTACAGACATGGGACGTTTTTGGATGAAGTTGTCTATTCTGCTGGCAGTGGTCTTGCTGATACAAACTGCGGTAAGTACATCCTTTTATAGGATTGCATTTTTTTCCTTCTGTTCTTTATATTGTTTATTCATTCGAAAGCACGGATGACGTAGCGGTGAGAGCGCTCGCCTCTCACCAATGCGACACGGGTTCGAGTCCCGCCGGGCTCGGTGTAGTCTTCGGTGTCGTATGTGAGTAGAGTTGTTTGTTGGTTCTCTCCTGTGCTTCAAGGGTTTTTCTCTGGGTTCTCTGGTTTTCCTCCCTCCTTAAGAATCAACGTCCAAATTCGATCCTGAACTTCACAGTAATTGGAGCTTAGCTCTGCTGTAAGTGTCCCACGCTGTGATACAACAGCCAAAGCTTAAAATATTTTTTCCTCCCTTGTTTTCGTTTGCTGATTGTCTGATCTTCCGTTTTCTCTTCTCTTGTTTTCATTCATCTCATTTTTTTTTTAAATCTCTTAATGTCCATACTTAAAAAGTTAAAGGTTATTGACACCAATTTTTTTATCTATTCATACCAGAACGCAAGTTCCAATTTGAAGTGGGTTAGCGCTTCAGGCGGTCATGTACCCGAGTATGCTGTAGCCGGAGGGGAAGACTATCCCGGAGAGGTGAGATTATTTAATAATTTGTTACAACAATCGAATCATCCAATCAGCGAACATCAATCATGCTCAATATTTCCAACTTTTCGGCTCGATAAACAACAGTTTTAAGGAGCAGGCGTAGCTCAATTGGCTATTACGCGGCCTTCGGAGCAAGACGTCCACGGTTCGATCCTCAGGATCTTCACACCTTTTTCGACTTCTCTCTAATCATTGTAGCTTCAGCTTTGAATACTCTTAAAACAGAGCACTGATGGAGAGAGGGGGTAAAGTGTGCACCCGTCGTCGTCCATTGATAGCTGTTGAATTTCAACTGAAGGAACTACTAACGTTAATTAGTAAAATTCTACTACTATACTATTGCAAATCCTGCATTCTGATTGGCTAACGTACTCACTATCTATCAGTAGATTTTTACTAAAACAATTAGAAGACTCACTCTCGATTTCTATCGGCTTTGATAGTTGACTCGGGGCCGGAGCCCCTCGTCAACTATCAGCCGATAGAAATCGAGAGTGAGTCTTCTAATTGTTAATTAGATGACGGTGGTTTTTGTAAGAAAACAACATTGGGTAGATTCTGCCAAACGAGAAAGTATAATCAATATATCGCTTTGAATAAAAGTTTTGGTAAACAAAATATCGTCTTATGCAAAAATCTGTGTTGTAAATTGTTTCAATCCCGCTGGTTTGGTGAAATGAAGAATTATTCTGTTGAAATGAGAAACCCTAAATAAATTGGTAACCGTGGAAATCCTCAGTTAAGTTATGAATTAATAATAATAATAATAATATTAATAATAATCCCAACAGTATTGAAAAATTGGAGTTTGTCATCACTTTCAATACTGGCCAAATTCGTTCTCATTTGTAGTATTGTTTGTGCACTTTTTATACTGTGTTGTTTTCTAAATCTGTTTTATATTAATGTGGCATTTCACTACTGCTTATGGTTTTGTTGTCGAGCGCGTTCCACAGTTTGGTACCTTGGTACCTTATTGCCTTTTTTCCATAGTTCGTATTGAACATTGGCAGTGTAGCATTGTTGCAACCACGTAGAGAGTAGCCAACGTCTCTCTTCTTCAAGGGCGGATCCCGGGGGAGGGTCGGGGGGGGGGGGGGTCGCGACCCCCCTGTCATACCTTAGGTTAGGGACGGACAATTGGATATTTGATGAGGTGTGAGATTTCTGTTGTTGGGGTGTTCCATAGCAAGTTGTTGATGATTCGTGCTGCTCTGTAGTGTGTAGAAGACAGCTTGTCATCTAGTTCCACACCCAGGCTATGTTGGACTTTCTTCAGTGATGATTTACCAAATGTTACGGCTGGCAAGGGACCGAATTTCAGTAAAATGTATAAAACATGAAAACGAGGCTGGTCAGGCCTTGGTTGTGGTGACTTTCAGCTATTCATGCTAAAAATAGTGGATTTTGCTTCAATGCCCAAATATTCTAGTTATTATGACTTCAACATGAAAAGAGAAAGACGTATTGCTTGCTTTTTTGCAAGCACTTTAGTTTGACACTTCCCTAGGATTTTCACGAAAAAGACTGTGAAGACTGTTTGATATGTACTAAAACTAATGCCAGATGGTTTTCGGTCTTGGACTTAAAGAGACATGGGAAAATAAAAAGTAAAAATCATGTTTCAAATCAACCCATCAAGAAAATACAGCTCTAAGTAAATATCAGATTAGATTACTTGGAATCATAAAATGACTAGCCGCGTTTAAAAGTAACTGACAGATGCTGAACCAAGTAAAAAAAGTGACTTTAGGATTGAAGTGTAACAAAGATCCGAAAGCTTTCACAATACTTGATGGCTTACCTCGGTGTTATAGTTATTATCCAGCGGCGAGTTGATGAAACTAATACCCAACATCACAATTATTAACACTGCACCTTCTGTCACCTGCCAACTAATACAATAATCGGCAATGAATCAATACTTTTTCCCCTTTTATTAATATTGACATAGTATTCGTCCAAAACTTAATGTTTTAACTTTAAAAAGCTGAAATTTCATTATCTTCCAATAAATTCCTAATGGTGAAAAACATTTATTTTTTTTCGTATTTTATTTTATTTCTTTAAAATGATTGTATGGTTTTTCTTTTCTATGTAAATTTTTACTACTTTTGAATTCTATAAATAATATATATTTCGATATTCGTTTATAACAAGACCCTGCGGTCAGGGTAGACTGGGTTACCTAGACCGGATGACACCAGGGGGAGGGGTCCTAGGGTGTCCTTAACCCACCCTTTGTGGAAAAGGACTGATAAATAATAAAACAAGCTGACAGTAATTTGGTTTTAATCTTTGATGTATCGTACTTTCGAGGCCCTACTTTTTCGTCGTTTTTCGAAAAACAATGATAGACTGGCTATTATAAACGTACAGTGAAAGCAATTTTGAAAAAAAAAGTTAAATCAAAAATTAAATCATCGAAAATATGGTCGTCCGAACGTTTCAAAATTCGCTAAATAAAATTCGTTGTCGCTAACTTGCAATCGCTGTCGTTATATAGCTATTCCTTGTCGCTAACTTACAGTCGTTGTCGCTAAAAAGCAATTCCTTATCGCTATAATGTGCATTCGCTGTCGCTAAATTGTTATTCCTTGTCGCTAACTTACAGTCGCTAAATTGCGCAGTAATGAAATACGCTTTGAGTGCAATCAATAATATTGCTTTCACCGCATCTAATAAAGTGTTCTCCAAAAATAGTAAAACTCCAAATATCGGCAATATTTTGAATGTTTTAGAAAGAGAAAATAATTATGTTGTTCGTCGCTAAATGTCAATGCCTTTCGTGCTTTGGTTTTTGTTACCGAGTGTAGCAAATATGCAGGATTTTCGCCTAGTCATAAGGCCTGTCTGATGGTCAATTTAGGGCATTTCGAAAAACTTAGATTTTGAAGGAAATAAAAATCCATCTGAAAATAGTTCACCAAAGGGGTTTGATTTGGGAAAGAAAAAGAATTTCGGTTTGATGCGACTGTCCGCCGATTCTCGATATTTACAGACAACGGCTCTTAACGAGTGAGGCGTGAGTTGAATGACTTTATGAGAGATCGATCTGAGGGGCAAAATGCATGCGTTCGATTTAACAATAAACTAGCTGTTTCTGATAGAAAGTGAGATGCTGCGTTACATAGCCTATAACATAATTGCAAAATCTTATACTTTAATTGAATATATGAAGGTACCAAGAAATGAATAGAATGCATTAATAGAGGCTGTAAAGAGAACAGAATGTATACTTTGTAAATATTATAAAGTCATTTTTCGAACTGTAGGTTTATGATGTATCTTGGAAATCTAGGAAATAGTTGCCATTGGAGTAATCAAAGAATTAAATATCTTTAGAAATGCAAAAGACAACTTTAATATTCTAGACAAACAATAAGATGATGTTATTTCAATGGGCGTAATGTATTGTTCAATATTATGAATCACTTGCAATGCATTACAAAAAGAACATGTTCTATTTCAATGGTATGAACAAAGAATTGAACAAATATAACTTCATTGAAACATATGTCAACTAAACATGCTCGTCTCGTTTGATATTTCCTTGGTAAAAAGGTGCATAATTTACCAACCAAAGTAGGTTATCATTTGCCTCTACCACCGGTAGATTAATATTAGTCACCCAGGTAAGTGACTGAGTATTGTTCTCTGCCCTAATAAGCGGATTATTTATTTGTTTGTGATTCTGCCCAAATAAGCGAATCATTTGTTTTTGCGGAAATGGAGAACTTGTTGGTGTTTGCCTCCATCGAACAAAAAGCTATGTTAGGCAGATAATTTAGAGACAAAGTGTCTGTATCAGGAATAGATCTCTTTTGAAAAGCATCCATATAAAGTTTATCTCCTTCGTCTAGAATTTGATCAACGGTGGTGGCAGTCCACTCTTCGATTGGTAAATTCTGAGCACATAAAAGGGCTGAAAAACTAATAAAACAACATTGTCTTCCTCGTGAAATGTCACCAAATCGTTCGTGGCCTTGATGAATGCTTCCAGCAATAAATAAGTGTGCGTTTGACATATCTAAAGTGTCTAAAGGATGCTTACCTTGCTCGATGCGAATACAAAAAACGTGTAGTGGAAGAACGTGCACATTGTCATCCGTTGTCATGCAAACTTGTCATTCTCAAGGTCCGAGCATGCTCCGATGATGCTACGAAAAAAATCAAATTTCCGAACCCTGTGCGAGCAGACTCCGAACACCTTCCGAAAAATCTTCTAGGAAATCCTAAAATCCAGATATCACTTGCATATTTCAATGCCACCACAGGGATCCCAACGTAAATTGAAGACCGTCGTAATTAGTGTCGCTGCTCGCTGGGGCTCGCAGCAACAATTATTGGATGAGGTTTAGCATAATATCGTAAATTATCAAGACCAAGGCTGTGTTATCTGCCGAAGCCGTAGGCTGAGGCGGATAAAACGGCCGAGGTCTTGATATTTACGATGTCATGCGAAAATCGAATTCAATAATTGTTTTATTATACATTTTGTAAACTAAGAATAAATATTTAATTCTGCTTTCGAAAAAATAGCAAACGGATTTCCATTTTCATAATTGTGACCTTTGAACTCGACATGATAAATGTATTATCTGTAGGTAAAACCTACAGATAATACATTTATCATGTCGAGTTCACACGATATCAGGGATTAGCTGAGGGCTCTTGGCCAATCAGAAGCGAGATAGTGAGTAAAATGTATAATAATATTTCTTATTTCTCTTCGCTGCGCTCACTCGTGAGAGATAATATCAACACTCGAAGATAAAATTCGTATTTCCGCGCGACCATGTAATATCCTCTATGTACGCCTAACCGAACTTTAATATGTTGCTACTATAACTGAATCTACTATGAATTGTACAACGAAAATAACTTAATGACTATTTAGAAGGCATTTCTGCGAATAGATAGATTTAGATTTAGTTGATCTGAAAACTGAAATGACTTCACAATGTAATTTCCAGAGAGCCTTGTTATAAAATATGCAAATTAGCCAAAAAACCACTCAACTTTTTAAATGCTTTTAAGAATGCTGAAACGTAGAAGGATATTTCCAGTAGATATTTCTTACCGCTGGTTAAGTTTTTCTTACTACTGTTTTTAGTTTAAACTATTCGTGTGAGCGTGATTGTAATGCAGGCATGGTTTAGACATTTTCTTACAGACCTAGACTAATTATTGAATAAAACTGCTTAGTGCAAGTGCTTCTTCTTCCTTTGTTTCTTGTCAAGATGAAATATTTTCCACCAACAACGACGAAATATGCGTTTTTTAAAAGGTATTTGGTGAATCTTTGAACGGATGGGTTTTATTTTCTCTATTTTCGAGAAAAAGCTCGGTTGTTAATCGAGCCGAAAACCTGGAACTAGGAAACGCTGAGTTACGAAAAAAATGTTCGGTGATTGGCTAATTCCTTTGACTTGAGAGAAGTCAAATCAGCTTGGGAGCAGGCTATTCTTTAAAGTGCACATAACCTTTTTTCGATGCCGCCCTTCAATACTGATTCCACAAGACGTAAATAGTTCAATGTTAAATTATTTCTTGACTCGAGTGATGCGTCTTTAAGATATGAAGGTTTATACTTCCAATATGTTAATCACTGTGACGTCTACTAAGGCTTCATTAAATATACAACATTGATCTGGTTCACACAAACAGTATTTAAAAAGCATCCTTATTTTGCTCGTGGTTTACATAAAAGATATCTTAAATTGTTTTCTCAAAATGGCCAGTGTTTAGTATTACTAGTACAACAAATACTCTCAATTTATCTCAATTCCAATTTCATTTCATATTACAACGCCTAATTTGTTTCTTTTTCTTTTCGTGGATGAAATACCTAATAATCCCATTTCAAACGTTTTGGAATAAAATTCTTTGAT
Organism: Anthopleura xanthogrammica; assembly: GCA_964019055.1. Classification (NCBI taxonomy): domain Eukaryota; kingdom Metazoa; phylum Cnidaria; class Anthozoa; order Actiniaria; family Actiniidae; genus Anthopleura; species Anthopleura xanthogrammica. The sequence goes on along the minus strand of OZ025219.1, from coordinate 853,646 downwards.
CCAGTCATATATCAATAGTAACGCTTTCACCGCATCTAATAAAGTGTTCTCCAAAAATAGTAAAACTCCAAATATCGGCAATATTTTGAATGTTTTAGAAAGAGAAAATAATTATGTTGTTCGTGGCTAAATGTCAATGCCTTTCGTGCTTTGGTTTTTGTTAACGAGCGCAGCAAATATGCAGGATTTTCGCTTATTCATAAGGCCCGTCTGATGGTCAATTAAGGGCATTTCGAAAAACTTAGATTTTGAAGGAAATAAAAATCCATTTGAAAATAGTTCACCAAAGGGGTTTGATTTGGGAAAGAAAAAGAATTTCGGTTTGATGCGACTGTCCGCCGATTCTCGATATCTACAGACAACGGCTCTTAACGAGTGAGCCGTGAGTTGAATGACTTTATAAGAGATCGATCTGACGGGGAAAATGCATGCGTTCGATTTAACAATATTTCTTATTACTCTTCAGTTCTTTATATCAAAATGAAAGCCTGAATAAACTTTTTTGTACCTCATGTTTATTTGTAGTTGTCTTGAGTTGTTGAGTCAAACTATTAAATATTTAATATTCAATTTAATAATTAACAATGAGTCGGGCCCTACCAATGCACAACACTTACATATGCTGAAATTATGACCTGACTACAATTGATGTTCAACAACAATGAAACATAACCATCTTTTATTCAAATTCTAAAGATGTTCAAATTCCGTACAATCTTTTATGCACCTATTGTTCTTAAAGTGCACGAAGTCGAAAATAGTGATAGAGCAAAAAGGTCTATTTTACCTAAGAAGACATATGTTTAAAAAGACTCTCTTAAAGCGCTGTCTTAACTTGGGGCAGGATAAAATTATGGACTCTACCTCTTAAAACCCTGGTTTTCTTAGGTGGGAGTAGATGGTATAATGGATTGTCTAGAATCTGATGTTGTATGGATGTAACCTTTATTTACACAGGGTGGCCCATTCAGCTAAAAGCTGGTATCCAGAGGGGCCCTGTTATGTTTCTATCATTACTTCTACTGGAACTGTCTATTTTATGTAGGTATTTAGAATAGCTGGCACAGCCCCAAACTGATATGGCATAAGTAAAAAGCGACATATATAATGATAGAATGAAAAAGTTGGTGAAGGCAGAGTCTAGAGTATAACTTATTTCTTGCAGATCCTTAAAATACACATTCCCTTCCCTGCTTTTTTAAGTACATATCAAATTTTATTATATGAAATAGAGTGTGATATTGAGTGACATCAAAATGATAAAATTGATATCCCCACTCCCACCAGTGGCCAGTGGAGATACGGTTTTTATCAACACTGGTGGTGTCAAATTTAGATCAAAGACAAATTCTCCATTGTTTTTCATTGAAGATTTCATATAATAAACAGAACATTACATGGCCGCTTGGAGATACGAATTTTATCTTCTTAATTGTGCTGATATTATATCTCACTCGTTCGCTGCGCTCACTCGTGAGAGAAAATATCAACACTCGAAGATAAAATTCGTATTTCCGCGCGACCATGTAATATCCTCTATGTACGCCTAACCGAACTTTAATATGTTGCTACTATAACTGAATCTACTATGAATTGTACAACGACAACAAGCTGACACTGGAAAATAACTTAATGACTATTTAGAAGGCATTTCTGCGAATAGATAGATTTAGATTTAGTTGATCTGAAAACTGAAATGACTTCACAATGTAATTTCCAGAGAGCCTTGTTATAAAATATGCAAATTAGCCAAAAAACCACTCAACTTTTTAAATGCTTTTAAGAATGCTGAAACGTAGAAGGATATTTCCAGTAGATATTTCTTACCGCTGGTTAAGTTTTTCTTACTACTGTTTTTAGTTTAAACTATTCGTGTGAGCGTGATTGTAATGCAGGCATGGTTTAGACATTTTCTTACAGACCTAGACTAATTATTGAATAAAACTGCTTAGTGCAAGTGCTTCTTCTTCCTTTGTTTCTTGTCAAGATGAAATATTTTCCACCAACAACGACGAAATATGCGTTTTTTAAAAGGTATTTGGTGAATCTTTGAACGGATGGGTTTTATTTTCTCTATTTTCGAGAAAAAGCTCGGTTGTTAATCGAGCCGAAAACCTGGAACTAGGAAACGCTGAGTTACGAAAAAAATGTTCGGTGATTGGCTAATTCCTTTGACTTGAGAGAAGTCAAATCAGCTTGGGAGCAGGCTATTCTTTAAAGTGCACATAATCTTTTTCGATGCCGCCCTTCAATACTGATTCCACAAGACGTAAATAGTTCAATGCTAAATTATTTCTTGACTCGAGTGGTTCGTCTTTAAGATATGAAGGTTTATACTTCCAATTTGTTAATCACTGTGACGTCTACTAAGGCTTCATTAAATATACAACATTGATCTGGTTCACACAAACAGTATTTAAAAAGCATCCTTATTTTGCTCGTGGTTTACATAAAAGATATCTTAAATTGTTTTCTCAAAATGGCCAGTGTTTAGTATTACTAGTACAAAAAATACTCTCAATTTATCTCAATTCCAATTTCATTTCATATTACAACGCCTAATTTGTTTCTTTTTCTTTTCGTGGATGAAATACCTAATAATCCCATTTCAAATGTTTTGGAATAAATTTCTTTGATCCAGTCATATATCAATAGTAATGTGTCTTCATTTTTGTCAAGAGAGCATAAATATTAAAGAAAGGGAAACTTCTTTAAAATATCGCGCGCGCCATGTGAATTCTCGTTTGGGCTATTTTTAGCATTCGCATAAAGTCTATTTTCGCCTCACCCTTCTCCAGTGCGTCAACAAGTAGCGAAAACATGTAAAGGTTTTTTGGGAAAAACATAAATTTCGCGTCTTTTTGAGTGTTCAATTTTATCAGAGAACAGAACATAGCCAATCCTGATCTTTTTGCTTTATCTAATAGATTTTGTCGAAAAAAGTAAATAAAAAAAAAGACGAAAAGTATCATTCTACCTGCAATAACTTAAGGACATATAATCTGGGGAAATTGTAACAAGACTCTATTGGACACCATAGAAAGAACACACTACAGAGCAGCACGAATCATCAACAACTTGCCACGGAACACCCCAAGAACAGAAATCTCAAGCCAACTACAATGGAAACCGCTAAAGTTCTTCCACGCCATCAAACTGGGAGTCTTCATGCATAGGTGTTACTACGAAGAGGAGAACAAAAAACTACAAGACCTAGTCAAGAAGAGAGACGTTGGCTACTCTCTACGTGGTTGCAACAATGCTACACTGCCAATGTTCAATACGAACTATTTGTCAAACAACAGCCCATCAAAAACGCGTTATTTTACAGACAACCCCTCAATGTAGACTTAAGTTTTATCAAAACATGTTTCGCGTTTACGCATCGTAATGAAATACGCTTTGAGTGCCATGAATAATATTTTTAAGCCTTAATTTAGAAGGGTTGATCTTTTGGAAAATCTAAGTTCGGGGCTAAAATTCTATGTACCAAGTTGGATTCGATGACTTTAAAAATAGTTAAATTTTACGCTCTCGCGCCAACACTTTCACGGCATCTAATAAAGTGTTCTCCAAAAATAGTAAAACTCCAACAATGCTACACTGCCAATGTTCAATACGAACTATGGAAAAAAAGCGATAAGGTACCAAGGTGCCAAACTGTGGAAGGCGCTCGACAACAAAACCAGAGAATCAAGCAACATCAAACTCTTTAAATCGGAACTCAAAAAGAACATCTCAAAATTAAATGTAATATATAAATTTAGGCATTGCCTAAAAGCGGAGCTCCCAGTTCAATTTTTCAAGAAATGCGTGACTGAGTGTGACGTATGGTCGTCCGAACGTTAGCGCCTCAATTATACGCAAACTAGCGTGTTCGATTTTTATCTTAGCTTGTACGGAGGGAAGAAAGAATTTAATTTTACTGACAGGGAATGCAAACTAACGACAGCGACTGCACAATTTAGCGACTGTAAGTTAGCGACAAGGAATAACAATTTAGCGACAGCGAATGCACATTATAGCGATAAGGAATTGCTTTTTAGCGACAACGACTGTAAGTTAGCGACAAGGAATAGCTATATAACGACAGCGATTGCAAGTTACCGACAACGAATTTTATTTAGCGAATTTAAAACGTTCGGACGACCATAGTGACGCAGCTTTATGAAACAGCGTGACCACCTCTCCTTGTGGTTTTACAAGCAGGAAAAGAACTGAAAGAAAAAATCGATATTTTATGCCTTCAAAGCATCAGAAAACTAATAAGTATTTCCTGTATAGAAGAAATATGATATAGTAAAATTAATAATATAATGTATAATCATATTGTTTTCATATATATAATGTAAACTAAAAACCAAAAACCAAAAACCAAAAACGCGACAACATCAGCCATGCTGTAAACACCCATCGTGCATAAATAAATATTATTATTATTATTATTATTATTATGTTGTTTTTGAGCGCCCACACACACGTCCACGCCATCAAAAAAATTAAAAACCAAACGACTTTGGATGCTAAAAACAGCCCAACCGGGAATTCACACGGCGCGGGCTTTATTTTAAAAGAAGTTTCCTTCTATCCTTTATGCTCTCTTGTTTTTGACTAATTGTTTTTCCCCTCGAGAAACAAAGAAGCAATACTGGGTCTAAGTTAGTGAATAATTCAATAGTTCAAATGAAACAACAAAATAGTTTAACCTACAAGCCGTAACCATTATCAATCACACGCAATCCTAGAGAAATCCTAGAGTACACCTTGGTATAAAAGTCAGACATCAAGCACACGGTTACCATTCTGAACAACCGTTCAGCTAAGAGGAGAAGGTCAGTAAAATTGAAACACCGTTCATCAAAGTTACTTGAAGGTAAAATAGAAACACCTCAGTTTTTGTTACTTTAGCCTGAATTGTGCAAAGAATATCTGTTATCCTTCCTTTCTTATTATACTAGAAATAATCTATCTCTTCTACCTTAAATGTTGCTCGACAGACATGGGACGTTTTTGGATGAAGTTGTCTATTCTGCTCGCAGTGGTCTTGCTGATGGAAACTGCGGTAAGTACATTCTTTCATAGGATTGCATTTTTTCCTTCCTTCTGTTTTCTATATTTTTCCTTTATTCCTTACATTTCCTTTCCTCCCTTGTTTTCTTTCGCAATGACTCATCTCAGTTTCTAGTCTTGTTTTCATTTATCTGTCTTCTATTCTCTTTTCAGGTTCTTTTCGCTTCTGTTTTCCTCTCTATTCTCCTTTTTTCCTAATCTATCACTTTTCCTTTTCCTTCTCTTCTGTTCTGTACAATCTCCTTTCAGTTGTTTTCATCTGGCGCCCGTCTATCGTTTTCATTTCTCTATCTCCCTTCTCTGGTTTTTATTTCTCTTGTATATTATTGTGTTGTTTTCTGAATATGTTATGCAAAGCCATTAATATATCCTCAAGGTGAATAACTATTTTGCAACGTTCGATTTGTACGCGCGCACGAAAAAATAAAATGCTCAAAACTACTGAACTTTAGCTTCAAAATGTTATTAGGGAACCATACACGTTTTGAACTTGAAAACGTTGAAAAGGGCAAAACCCTAAAATTTTGCACGGGACTCTTTAATTTTCTAACAGTTAAAAAGCAATCTTTTGTCAAAGTTTAGGGGGAAAACGTAATTATTAGAACTTATAGAAAAAGGCTTAGCATTGTATTTGCTTTTGTTTGTTATCGTTTGAGTACGATTTTCGGTTCATAAAACGAACAAAATGCTGAATTTTGAGCCTATTTTCAAAACTTTCTTCAGATATTTTAAGTTAGTTATTGAAAATAGTGTTTAAAGTAGATGTCCTGAGAAAATTACTTCCATACCTTTTTTAGTTTTTCACTGAGTTATGAAGTTTGTTTTGCGCAATTTATCTCTCGAAAAACTTGTCAAGATGTTCATATTCAAAATTAAAGATCCCGAAAACGAGCTCGGGACAACTCATTTTTCTTTTCATTTTCGAATCAGCATTAAATTCTGTATAAAACAGATTTCTAGAAAGTTTTCTAATTAGTTTTTGTTAAAGTAGTCAGTCACTTTAAAGTGTGGCTCATGTTTTCAAGTTTATAGGTATATGATGTAATGCTCATACACTCTTAGAACGTTTATTAGGGTTTTGTGACCAATTTATTTATTTATTATTATAACAGACCGAAGCTTCCAATTTGAAGTGGGTTAGCGCTTCAGACGGTGATGTACCCAAGTATGCTGTAGTCGGAGGGGAAGACTATCCCGGAGAGGTAAGGTTATTCAATAATTTTTTTTGAAATAATCCAATCGAAGAAGCCAACCTCAACGTAACTAAATATCTTTCAGAAAAATCATATTTTGACGTTGTTGGTGGAAGTATTTCGTTTTGACAAGAGAAAATAGAAAATACTTGAAAACATTCGCTGTGACAAACAATGCATCGCGCGCCTAGATTCCAAGACGTCTGGTCTCATCAAAACCCTAGAAATTCTAGGCTTCACTGGTCCTCTGCCGGTCGTTAAGCAAGTATCTGAATAACATTTGGTTATGCACACCGAATTGGCCGCCGTTATCCAGTACTCCAGTTTCGAGTTTCTCAGGGTTAGCGTCGATCGATTTTGTTTAGAATATCTAATGTGTTCCAGTGAAAGCACGTGGAATTTCAAAGTGCATTCTTAACTTTACCATTGATATTTGTGAATATTAGCTGATGCTAGAACACCGAGAATTCGTAAATAGTCTATTGGACTGATTTTAAGCACTACATTTCCTGATTTTAGTTCAATTCCAGGCTGTTTTACACTGGAAATATTCATGTCTCAGTAATTCTGTCGATAATAATGTGTCTTACTAGGCGTCCTCTACTTAGATTACGAGAAGAGCGAGGTTCGAGAGGATGTGACCTCGTATTTTGTCAGGTTTTGTGAGCATCCCAAACGCGAGAGTCATTTTGCAAATATGATGCGATATATTATTTCATTGTAAATATTTTTTGTAAAATTAGTAATGAGAGCCTGTTGTACTACATAAAAGTAAGTATGTTAAAGTGCCTATAACCCCTAACTCAATATTTTCAGTATTGATTCTACATGTGACTAGTTGAATAGTAAAATATTTTTATATGATTTGAGTGACGCATCTTGGAGAAATCAAAGTTTATACTTCCATTATGTTAATGCTGTGACGTATCTGGAGGCATTTGAGTTTATTTGTCATCATTTGTAAATTGAAACACTGATTTCTATGAGAAAACAAATTTGCAATAATCTTTCTATAAACCCTGAGTAAGATAATGATGTTTTATAAATGATGTTTTACTGCCCCAGAAAAGTTTTGTATATTTAATAATTCCTCCAGATACGTCACAGCATCAACATACTATAATAATAATAATAATAATAATAATAATAATAATAATAATAATAATAATAATAATAATAATAATAATAATAATAATATAATAATAATTTATTAAACTTCTATAGCGCCCTAATTATTAAGATATTCTAAAGCGCCTAACAATCTAAAAATATATATATGATGTTTAAAGAAGTATAAACCTTTATATCTCAAAGATGCATCACTCAAATCTTATAAAAATATTTTACCATTCAACTATTTACTTCAAGTAGAATCAATACTGAAAATATCGAGTTAGGGGTTATAGGCACTTTAACCGTTTAGTATACACACTGTTGTAGGTTCTGTACGTGGCCAGAATTGAACTAAAGTCTGGTCTCACTCCTGGAAAAATGGATCCATCTAGCAAAATGGCCCACGCATCCTGGGGAGGAAAGGAGCATTATGATTCCAAGTACCAGATCCTCACTAACCCTGGATGGAGATCGCATTTGGAATGGAAAAAGAGCAGTGGCAGCACTACCCCTGCTAATGCTGTGGTTGGAGGTACTGATAATGGTAAGTACAGAAAACCAGACCAAACGCTCATTCCCGGTCATGTGTAAAATGTTAAACGGATGAAAGGCAAGTCTTTACATGAATGTTATGGATGGATGGATGTGAGCAAAGTGATAGAAATAAAACAATACAGTTATATAGACACATTAGCAGACTGATATAGTTCTGTATATATTTGCTAACCTATCAACAATCCGTTGTATTTTGTAGGCAGGACACTCTATGTGGCCAGGTTTCTTTACTCAGATGGTCACATGATCCCAGGTAAAGCGGGTTACTATCAACAACTTGCACACATTGGTTATGGTGGCAAGGAGTATTACAAACGTGAATGGTGGGTGCTAGTTGAACACGCCGGCTCAGGGCGAAAGAGAGGGTTCTCCTCTCGCTTTGAATACCCTGATTTGCCAGGTGTTACACCCCTGAAGCGAGCTCCCATCCTTGATCAGTGAAGTGACATGGTTAAATACCATGGAAACCCATCAATGATTAACCCCGGCAATTATAACATTTAAAATAATATGTGAGAAGTAAGTTTGTAAGGGCTAAATGTGGGATAAGTATTATACAAAAATAAATAAATGATAATGTTATGAAATAAAAATGCATCACAAAACTTCAGTGTCATGCTGCTCTTGTTCATATTCTTGCTAATTTCCTTTCTTTTTCACTAGTTTATTTTCGTTATGTCGCAAAGCGAGGCAAACTCAACAGAGCGGTGATCATGAGGTTTTGACTGGGATAAAAGACCGAACATAGATTTGAAGTTTAGAAGTTGCTTTGAGCGCACAGAGATCGGAAAACATTGTTACTTTTAAAATCAATTTTTGTGCCCTTGACAATTCAGATACTGAAGAGAAGTAACTGGTGAAATATAAATGTGTCTAGGATTTGAACAATGTCAGAGCTACATTTATACAGCCAATACACTGATCCTGATCACAGTAGCTCAGAACTGCATGTCTCGATCGAAATCAAATGTGCAAAAAAAAACATCAAAGTGCTTATAGAAAATGACTGATTACAAGCAGGTCTCTGTAAGGATCAAACAAAGTCGGAAATGAAAATTTTTGCCCCCCCCCCCCCCCTTGAAACTTTGTGTGCAGGTAGGCCACTCAGGTGGGTGCACGAAAACACTCCATGTTGGGGTAATCAGATTCATTGTTGCCATGGAAACGTCTATAGTTCTTTTCAGCCCCAGTATTCAAAAATACCCTCGAAAAGAGTGCATATTCATAATGCCAGTTCTCTAGCGTTTTTAAAGCAATTGAATTGAATATTTGCTGAAATAGTTAACAAACTCTAATAAAAGCGAACATTACTACAATTTTCGTCTAAGATTAGGTCAAAAAGGTGGTGCTTAACTTTGGGCCATGCATACATTTTCGTAAAGTTTGTGCTCCAGGAACGATCCTCGCTATCAAAAAAACTCTTAACATACTTTATTCGGGTTATTTTTATAATATGTTTACAAACATATTTATATGCTTTAGTCATATTCTCTCATGCGGTTCAGTTAGTAGTAGGATTTTTGCGAGACCCACAACTTGTAGTCTTTAGACCTTAGCTTTGAAATTCAATCACGTTCTACAGTAATCGTGTATTTTGCATCTCAATACCGGTGATACTATAATAATACGAATAAGCAAAGTACCCTCCATTCGCCAGGAAACCATTTTAACGAGCCAAGAAAAAGATTTCCATACATCCTTATTGAAGGTCACACTTTCAGAAAAAAATATTTATTTTCTGTCTTAAATATCATATATTTTAGACATTTGCTGCTTTTGAAAACCGGGTTGGCCCATTTGCATTTGTTGTTGTTTTTTGATAGATAATAAAAAATGAAAAACTTTTAAGTTATAAGTAGTTTTCGAATATCAACAAGATAACTGTCTGTCTATACTTTCAAAAATGTCAGTCTATACTTTCAACACAGTGAAATAATTACACCTGTTTTGCAAAAATAATTTCACTTTTATATTCTATATTTTTTTATATTTTTGTATAACAACTTTCTTGCAATTAGGAATATCAATATTGATCTATCGTTTGAGTTGTTTACCGAAAAACGCCCATAAACAAGAACCATTACGTATTTTCATAATTTCCTTTACTCACTTTGAATTCTATTTTTAAAACAATTCATATAATATAAATATGTATGAAAAACACCATTTGAAATGTTATATTGATTTTATTTGACTGATTGTCAAGAATATTTGCTTGGATTATACTTCTTAATAGAAATATAATAGGAAAATAGATATTGGATGACTTGAATTTTTTATTTGTTGACTTGTAATTTAAATCACATTGTGTTCCTGTATGATCAGTTTAATAAATGTAAGGGACCGGTCATAATTTATCGCCGGGGGGGGGGAGGAGAGGATTTAGGGGGGTTCACTTGGTTTTAGGAGAGCTGAAGGGGGGGGGGGGGGTTCAGTCGAAAATCGTAATTATAAAAGGGGGGATCACTGAAAAGCTGGACGATTCCTTAAACAATTTTAGTGTGTCTAGTAGCTTATTTTCCAAAAATCTGCATATCATTTTCTTCCGCAAACGGTTGGTAATCAGGAATGAATAAAGTGGCATCTACACGAGCAATTTTTCCTTGACAAGGAAAAATTGTTCGTGTAGATGGAATAAAATGAACAATTTTTCCTTGACAAGGAAAAGCTGGCATGCTGGCTTTTCCTTGACAAGGAAAAATTGTCAAGGATGAAATTTGCTCGTGTAGACGGTCAACAAGGAAAATGTGGCAAGGAATATTAATGAGATGAGTTCTCAGACTGTTACTTCGCTCATCGAAACTTGTCAAGGAAAACTAACTTGCTCATCATCTACACGAGCAAGGAAACCTTGTCAATAAAAAATTGGCAAGGAAAACTTGCTAATCTTCTAAGCGAGCAATGAAAATTGTCAAGGATACTTGTCAAGGAAAAATTTCTCGTGTAGATGCAGCTTTAATAAAGCTAGGGTAATACGAGCAACAAAATCACTCAACTCGTCTTGCAACATCGCTGCGAAACGGGTTGAAAAGCAATGCTGCGCGTTTTTCCTCCCGAGTACGAACTTGTCTCGCGACAAAATAGTTTGCTGCAAGTTGGAAAAGTCTGTTGCAGAGAGTAGAAGGCCGTTCTACTTTTTGCAACAAAATTTCCTGATGTTGCGCGTATTACCACTCCAAAGCAAACTTGTGTCGCAGCAAGTTGATTTCTAGCTCGCGAAAGGAGCCGCTGAATGGCTTCCCCGGCGCTTGTGATTGGTTACTAGCTGACACGTCACTCAAGGTCATCCAATTGCAAGGTGAAGTAACCAAAGCAACAAAGAAAACATGGCGACGGACGGAGAAGAAGTGATTTCTCTAACGATTGAGACGAAATTATCGGACGAAAAGAAGCTCGAGCTCATTCTGGACTTGAAGAACAATCCTGAATCCACAATTTTGTTCCATGTTTTGGTTTTCTTCGTTTTAAAGGTTGTTTATCATCTTCTTCCAACAAACTCAAAAGAAAAGCAACCGCATTACGCTTCCTGTGCCAGGCGGCGGCCGCCATGTTGCAATTGAGATTGTTTACAACAAGTTGTGATATGATCAGCTGACCGTATTAGCCAATCAGAAGACAGGATTCACACAACTTGCAGCAAACTATTTTGTTGCGAGACAAGTTCGTACTCGGGAGGAAAAACGCGCAGCATTGCTTTTCAACCCGTTTTGCAGCGATGTTGCAAGACGAGTTGAGTGATTTTGTTCCTCGTATTACCCTAGCTTAAAGCATTTTCAATTTGATCGTCAACAATTTTTTTTTTTTTGGATCATGCTCAAATTGACACTAGTTTGACTTAGCAGGGCCGTAGCTACCATGAGGCAAGCGAGGCAGTTGCCTCGGTAAAATATCAGATATTATTCAGATATTGTATCTATAATTACTTTATCTATAGCACATTTTCTATAAGTCTAATACGCTATATTTCTTTATATGTTTCTTCGTCAGGCCCTGCGAAGCCAGGGTGACTGAACAGATAGACTACTTGATGTCACAAACGAGTTTGTATCGAGAAACGACCACCACAAAATAAATTCAGAACTTTGACAACAAAGGGCTTTTAGGCCCGGTTCAAGTGTCGAACTTTTCATTAGCCGAACCTAATTAACATCAAAGCAAGAAGACCGCCTTATATATTAAATCTCTTTATTTAAGTGCCTAGTCTTTGTAGCGCTTATCGCACTAATTGGGGACACTTTTCACTCACACACACTACCACTACATTCAGTATTTTATGCACACAACACTCACTCACATGTTGATTTTTCACGGAGGGAGGAAACCGGAGTACCCGGAGAAAACCCTCGTAGCACAGGAGAGAACAACACATCAAACAAACTCAATTCACATATGGCGACCGCAGGGCTCGAACCAGAGACCCAAGCCTTTGGAACCACAGTGGTGAAAGGCGACGCGTTACCAGCGTACGCCACCCGTGCTACATATTATCCATTGTTTTCAATGCGTTCGGTTCATGAACAGTTCGACGTCTGAACCGGGCCTTAGTAAGGATTAGACATTAAAGATATTTTCTATCTCATATCAGTTATGCCTTTTCTCTTCCTTTTCTTTGCCAGAATGTGTCATAACTTTAAGGCAATAAATATGTCTCAAATGCCTCTCAAAACGCTGGAAATTGCATTTCAGAGGGTCTGAATTTCAAACTTTTTCGGGAATAATATTTGGCATTTCCCCCCGTTAAATAATGATTGTTCCGTAAAATGTCTCGAGCATGGGGGATCACTAAAAGTTTACTATGTTCCAAGGGGGGATCAGTTGAATTTTGCTACTTTTAAGTAAAAATCCTCCGAATTCCCCGTTTTCTTACAAACACGTGAGAGTAAAATACAAAGACTGGTTCAGAAAACTACGCCAGCAAACACGAAAAACATCTGGACAAAATATGCTGTAAATGTCTTCAATGGTAAGCTTCGCTTCTTGGTCAAATGTTCTTTTTTCGGACCATTTCTCATCCTCGGACATTATCAGCCGATATCCGGCCCAGCCGCCAGAAGGGGTTTATTTAGTAAATATTCACCTTGACGTAGTCGAAGTGGTCTTAGTCACATTTCTTTGCGTGTCTTCGTTTTCGGGGGTTTTTTCGTGTTTTTTTTTTTCTTTTCTTGTTTTTTCTTCTTGTTTTCTTCGCCTTTTGTTTACTTCCTTTCTTAAATAGATTTCGAAAATGCCACGTACGTTAACGTTTAACTGGGTCTTTTGCTTGATCAGTTATTGCTTAAAATATATTTTGTTGACAAAAATATCATGTAGAAAATGCTTTAGCTATGATATAAAAGTCGTACATCAGACACAAGATTGTCATTCTGAACAACAGTTCAAGGGAAAGAGGAGAAGGTCGCTAAACTGAACCAATACACTGTTCATGAAAGTTGCTGGTAAGCAGAATGAAAATAAGCCTCATTTATTTTTCCTTTACTGTGAATTGTACATGGATTTACCTAAAGAAAGAAAATATTTTTGTCGTTTCTTTCTTATTATACTATGAAAAATAATCTCTTCCACCTTTTTAAATGCTATTTTACAGACATGGGACGTTTTTGGATGAAGTTGTCTATTCTGCTGGCAGTGGTCTTGCTGATACAAACTGCGGTAAGTACATCCTTTCATAGGATTGCATTTTTCTTTCCTTCTGTTCTGTACGTTCTATCTTTCGTTTGCTGATTGTCTGATCTTTCGTTTTCGTCCGTTTTGAGTTTTGAGACCATTTTTTTATTTAGAACGCAGCTTCCAATTTGAAGTGGGCAAGCGCTTCAAACGGTCATGTACCCGCGTTTGCTGTAGCCGGAGGGGAAGACTTTCCAGGAGAGGTAAGTTTAGTCAGTAATTTGTTAAAATAATCGAATCCTTCATCCAATCAGCGAACATTTTCGTTCTTGCTCAATAGTTCCAGGTATTGCGCGCGGCCTTCGGAGCTAGAGGTCCGAAAATATTTCGTTTTGAAAAAAGAAAATGGAAAATACTTGGAAATTTTTACTGGGACAAACATACAATGCATTGCTTGCCTAGATTCGAAACTACCTGGTCCCATCACCCTAGAGTCTAGACTTCACAGGGTCTTTTGAGATATTAAAATTCACAATTGCGTTAAACCTCAAAAGGATCGGTAGTTATAGTGCCGTAGATTCGATTATAACGTTATTGAGTAGTGAACTGAATAGTATTTCTATTATTTAATATTATTACCCAATTGTTTTCGGAATAATTGCGTGTTAACCGTTTAGTATGGACACTCTTTTGAAGGTTATGTACGTGGCCAGAATTAGACTAAACACTGGTCCCACTCCTGGAAAAATGGATGCATCTAGCAAAAAGGCCCACGCATCCTGGGGAGGAAAGGAGCATTCTAATTCCAACTACCAGATCCTCACTAACCCTGGATGGAAATCGCATTTGGAATGGAAAAAGAGCAGTGGCAGCACTCCCCCTGCTAATGCTGTGCTTGGAGGTACTGATAATGGTAAGTACAGAAAACCAGACCAAACGCTCATTCCCGGTCATGTGTAAAATGTTAAACGGATGAAAGGCAAGTCTTTACATGGATGTTATGGATGGATGGATGTGAGCAAAGTGATAGAAATAAAACAATACAGTTATATAGACACATTAGCAGACTGATATAGTTCTGTATATATTTGCTAACCTATCAACAATCCGTTGTATTTTGTAGGCAACCCCCTCTAAGTGGCCAGGTTTCTTTACTCAGATGGTCATATGATCCCAGGTAAAGCGTTTTACTCCTACAAACATGCATACATCGGTTATGGTGGCAAGGAGTATTCTGAAAAGGAATGGTGGGTGCTGGTTGAACACGCCAGGTCAGGGCGAAAGAGAGGGTTTTCCTCTCGCTGTGAATACCCTGATTTGCCAGGTGTTACACCCTTGAAGCGAGCTCCCATCCTTGATCAGTGAAGTGACATGATCACGAGGTTAAATACCATGGAAACCCAACGATGATTAATCAGCAATTATAACATTTAAAATAATATGTGAGAAGTAAGTTTGTAAGGGCTAAATGTGGGATAAGTATTATACAAAAATAAATAAATGATAATGTTATGAAATAAAAATGCATCACAAAACTTCAGTGTCATGCTGCTCTTGTTCATATTCTTGCTAATTTTCTTTCTTTTTCACTAGTTTATTTTAGTTGTGTCGCCAAGCGCGAGGCAAACTCAACAGAGTAATCATGAGGTTTTTGACTGAGATAAAAGCCCAAACATAGATTTGAAGTTTAGAAGTTGCTTTGAGCCCACAGACATCGGGAAATATTTCTACTTAATTAAGATGTTGTGCCCTTGACCATTCTGATTCTTAAGGGAAGTAACTGGTTAAATAAAAAATTGTCTAGGATTTGAACAATGTCAGAAACGACATTTATACAGCCAAGATACTGATCCTGATCACAGTAGCTCAGAACCGACTACATCTCTTGATCGAAATTACCTTTTGCTTAAGGTAAGGGAACCTTTTGTGTAAGACTATAGGAAACGATGTCTTCTGTGGCACTGGGCCAGTTTCCCAACCCATACTTTGATCGGGAAGGGTGGACAGTGGGTCGTTGGGTTGCACAACTTGTGGCTGCGGATTGACTGTAGTTTGGGCGTTTATCATTGCCATGTGGGATCCATCGGTGGTTGGTAAAGCAGAGGGAATTGCAATGTTTGAGCCCTCCAGTACCTTTGCTCCTTCAGGGACTACCGTACCTCCGACCACGTTGTTGTAGTTGTAGGAGGTATGTCCTTGGATTGTGATTGGTTGAGTTGGTTGTGCTGGTGCTGGTGCTGGCGGTGGCGGTGGCGGTGGCGGTGGCGGTGGCGGTGGCGGTGGCGGTGGCGGTGGCGGTGGCGGTGGCGGTGGCGGTGGCGGTGGCGGTGGCGGTGGCGGTGGCGGTGGCGGTGGCGGTGGCGGTGGCGGTGGCGGTGGCGGTGGCGGTGGCGGTGGCGGTGGCGGTGGCGGTGGCGGTGGCGGTGGCGGTGGCGGTGGCGGTGGCGGTGGCGGTGGCGGTGGCGGTGGCGGTGGCGGTGGCGGTGGCGGTGGCGGTGGCGGTGGCGGTGGCGGTGGCGGTGGCGGTGGCGGTGGCGGTGGCGGTGGCGGTGGCGGTGGCGGTGGCGGTGGCGGTGGCGGTGGCGGTGGCGGTGGCGGTGGCGGTGGCGGTGCTTGTGGTGATGGCGGTGGTGGTGGCTGTAGCAAAGCATCGTTATACGGCTGAAAATAGCCATTACTACTGTTAGCTGCCTGTGCAGATTGCGTCGTAGGAACAACAGCTTTACCATATGTTGCACCCAGTGTAGGCGAAGCACCAGCATTTTGCCTCGAAGTAGAAACCAGTGACACAGGAGGTGCTGTATTTGAAGGATTTTCAATCGCCGAATTTAAAAATGTGTTCAGTAGTGGATCACCACTAGAATTAACTGGTACTCCAGTGGGCATCAGAAACGATGCTGTTGACTGAGGTTTATTAGAAATCGTATATGTTGGTTGGGGATTCTTTGACGATGTCTCAGTCTGAGAACCCGTTGGATTGGCATTGACGACATCGTGGTAAATCTGAGCGTAATAACTATAATTGGATTGCTGCGCTGGCGTGGTTTGATGAACATAGTCATGGAAACTTGGGTTTCCAGGGTTACGTAAGTTAGCAACTGTAACAGCACCTGTTGGCTTTCCTGCCAGAATTATATTATCTGCATGATTATGATTTAAAGAAGATTGTGTATAAGCATCCTGTTGCGAAGACGCTGTGGACTGAGGAGAGACCTGGCGCGAGGTTTGTTGCTGTGGCAACCGTGTGGTAGGCTGCTGCTGCATTTGATTGACTGGTTGATTTACGTCACTTTGACTCTGTTGCTGTGGTGACTGACCTTGAGTCTGTTGCTGGGGTAACTGGTCCTGGGTCGGTTGCTGTGGTAACTGGTCCTTGTTAGGTTGCTGTGGTGACTGACCCTGGGTCGGTTGCTGTGGTAACTGGTCCTGAGTCTGTTGCTGTGGTGACTGACCCTGGGTCGGTTGCTGTGGTAACTGGTCCTGGGTCTGTTGCTGTGGTGACTGACCCTGGGTCGGTTGCTGTGGTAACTGGTCCTGGGTAGGTTGCTGTGGTGACTGCAGTAATTTGATCTCAGCTCTGTTACGGAACAACGTGAAGCAAAGTTATCTATCAATGGCTACTTTATTCAAGTAAGGCTCTCGGGGTAATCATGCTACCGTTAACGAATTTCAAGGACAAATAACGAATAACGAATTTAAAGGACAAATAGCTTAGCTAATGATAGCCTGATATCTAAGCTTAGATCGCCTTGGTGGAGATAGGAGGGATTTTCCCATAAATCTGAGCTTTAGCTTGTATTCAAATAGCTAAGGTAATTCTTGATAGCTATGATAGCCTGATATCTAAGCTAATGATAGACTGATAGCTGTGATAGCCTGATATCTAAGCTAATGATAGCCTGTTAGCTAATGATAGACTGATATCTAAGCTAATGATAGACTGATATCTAAGCTAATGATATACTGATATCTAATGATAGCCTGATATCTAAGTTAATGATAGACTGATATCTAAGCTAATGATAGCCTGATATCTAAGCTAATAATAGCCTGATATCTAAGCTAATGAAAGCCTGATATCTAAGCTAATAATAGCCTGATATCTAAGCTAATGAAAGCCTGATATCTAAGCTAATGATAGCCTGCTATCTAAGCTAATGATAGCCTGATATCTAAACTAATGATAGCCTGATCGCTAAGCTAATGATAGCCTGATAGCTAAGCTAATGATAGCCTGATAGCTAAGCTAATGATAGCCTGATATCTAAGCTAATGATAGCCTGATAGCTAAGCTAATGATAGCCTGATAGCTAAGCTAATGATAGCCTGATAGCTAAGCTATTGATAGCCTGATCGCTAAGCTAATGATAGCCTGATCACTAAGCTAATGATAGCCTGATAGCTAAGCTAATGATAGTCTGATAGCCTGCTATCTAAGCTATTGATAGCCTGCTATCTAAGCTAATGATAGCCTGATAGCTAAGCTAATGATAGCCTGATAGCTAAGCTAATGATAGTCTGATAGCCTGCTATCTAAGCTATTGATAACCTGATCGCTAAGCTAATGATAGCCTGATAGCTGTGATAGCAGGCTATCAGGCTTTCATTAGGTTAGCGATCAGGCTTTTATCTCAGTCAAAACCTCATGATCATCCCCCTTTTGCGTTTGCCTAGCTTTGCGACACAACTAAAATAAACTAGTGAAAAAGAAAGAAAATTAGCAAGAATATGAACAAGAGCAGCATGACACTGAGTTTTGTGATGCATTTTTATTTCATGACTATATCATTTATTTATTATTGTATAATACTTAATATCCGGGGCCAACATTTAGCCCTTACAAACTTACTTCTCATATTTTTTTAAATGTTATAATTGGGTTTCCATGGTATTTAACCTCGTGATCATGTCACTTCACTGATCAAGGATGGGAGCTCGCTTCAAGGGTGTAACACCTGGCAAATCAGGGTATTCAAAGCGAGAGGAGAACCCTCTCTTTCGCCCTGACCTGGCGTGTTCAACCAGCACCCACCATTCCTTTTGGGAATACTCCTTGTAACCAAAACCAATGTATGCAAGTTTGTTGGAGTAAGACGCTTTACCTGGGATCATGTGACCATCTGAGTAAAGAAACCTGGCCACATAGAGGGGGTTGCCTACAAAATACAACGGATTGTTGATAGGTTAGCAAATATATACAGAACTCAGATATCAGTCTGCTAATGTGTCTATATAACTGTATTGTTTTATTTCTATCACTTTGCTCACATCCATCCATCCATAACATCCATGTAAAGACTTGCCTTTCATCCGTTTAACATTTTACACATGACCGGGAATGAGCGTTTGGTCTGGTTTTCTGTACTTACCATTATCAGTACCTCCAACCACAGCATTAGCAGGGGTAGTGCTGCCACTGCTCTTTTTCCATTCCAAATGCGATTTCCATCCAGGGTTAGTGAGGACTTCGTAGTTGGAATTATAATGCTCCTTTCCTCCCCCGGTTGCGTAGGCCTTTCCGCTAGATACTTCCATTTTTCCAGGAGTGGGACCAGTGTTTAGTGTAAATCTGGCCACGTACATAACCTGCAAAAGAGTGTCCATACTAAACGGTTAACACGCAATTATTCCGAAAACTTGGGCTCAAACAATTGGGTACAATGTACTACTTCATATCACCACTGTCACATTCCCATAATACTTTGCGTTTTTTTTGGGGGGGCCAACAATGACAACAATTATTTGAAAAGTTAAATCTTGTCATGTAGATGCGGAGTATATTTACTGTTATCATTGAAAAATCCAGCATCAGTTTAATCAGAGTAACACACATGGGAGAATGAATCTACAGCACTATATCTACCGATCCTTTTGAGGTTTAACGCAATTGTGAATTTTAATATCTCAAAAGACCCTGTGAAGTCTAGACTCTAGGGTGATGGGACCAGGTAGTTTCGAATCTAGGCAAGCAATGCATTGTATGTTTGTCGCAGTAAAAATTTCCAAGTATTTTCCATTTTGTCATAACGAAATATTTTCCACCAACAACGTCGAAATTTGCTTTTTCTGAAAGATATTTGGTAAGACTTCCCACGGATAAGTTTTATTTTCTTTGTTTTTTTTTTTTTTCTTCGAGTAAAAGCTATTTAAAGGTTAAGTACCTATATTTAACGTCGGTAGTTCCTTAAGCTACGTGGCTGGTATCCCAGGAAGCCGACGGTGCGCACTTTACCCCCCGCCCCTCTCCATCAGTGCTCTGTTTTAAGAGCATTCAAAGGTGAAGCTACACGGATTAGAGAAAAGTCGAAAAAGACGTGAAGATCCTGAGGATTGAACAGTGGACCTCTAGCTCCGAAGGCCCCGCAGTAGCCAATTGAGCTACGCCTGCTCCTAAATGCTATTGTTTATCGAGCCAAAAAGTTGGAAATATTGAGCAAGAACGAAAATATTCGCTGATTGATGTTTCGATTATTTTAACAAATTACTGATTAAACTTACCTCTCCTTGATAGTCTTCCCCTCCGGCTACAGGATACGCGGGTACATGACCGTTTGAAGCGTTAACCCACCTCAAATTGGAAGCTGCGTTCTAAATAAAAAAATGGTCTCAAAACTCAACTTTTTAGGGGTAGACGAAAACAGAAGATCAGACAATCAGCAAACGAAAACAAGGGAGGAAATGAAATGGGAGGATAAAGGAAAAATATAGAAAACAGAAGGAAAGCAAAAATGCAATCCTATGAAAGGATGTACTTACCGGCGCAGTTTGTATCAGCAAGACCACTGCGAGCAGAATAGAAAACTTCATCCAAAAACGTCCCATGTCTGTAAAATAGCATTTAAAAAGGTGGAAGAGATTATTTTTCATAGTATAATAAGAAAGAAACGACAGAAATATTTTCTTTCTTTCAGAGTAAAGGGAAAATAAATGAGGCATATTTTCATTCTGCTTACCAGTAACTTTGATGAACAGTGTATTGGTTCAGTTTAGCAACCTTCTCCTCTTTGCCTTGAACTGTTGTTCAGAATGGCAATCTTGTGTCTGATGCACGACTTTTATAGCATCGGCTAAAGCAATTTCATGACATTTTTTTCCAACAAAATATAATGAAAGCAATAACTGATCACGCAAAAGACTCATTAACTGAACGTAAGTGGCGTTTTCGAAATCTATTAAAAAAAATTATTAAAAAGAAATAAACGACGCCGAAGAAAACAAGAAAAAACAAAACGAAGACACGCAACGAAAAATGTTCACAAATCAGTAGTAACTTCCTATATATTTCGTTAAATAGTTTCGAAAAGTGATGCCAAAAATTAATCCAGCTATTTCCCCAGAACGAACCGCCATTCTTTTTGGAATACAGGAAACCAGGCATTACGCGCTTTCCAAGATCGCTAATTGTTAATTTTCACAATGGGAAAATAATGTAGGTCATGATTCGGGTTGAAGTCAGTAGTCAAGAGGGATTCAAGTAACATACGAACAAAGAATTAAGAGAAAAATATCATATGCCCTTGGCAGGACTCGAACCCACGGTTTCGGTATACTAGTCCGACGTGTTAACCACTACACTACAAGGACCAACCACGCTGGTTACGCAGCCAGGCAATGTTGTATATGTGGCAACTGTGGGGGTCCAGGGCGATATTAATCTCATGGGTAAGCTGAACACCGTAAATATTTACGCACAATTGAGGATAATACTAGTGAAATGAAATGCGTTCGGTGTGAATAATAGAATAAAGAATTAAGAGAAAAATATCATATGCCCTTGGCAGGACTCATTTCACTAACATACGAACACGTAATTTTCCCGCGGCGATCAATAGGTATCCACTTTCTTAGTTGATCGACATGTCGTGTGTATGGACACAATCAGTAAAGCAAAATTTTGTCTAAACGAAATTTGTCTAGAATTTTAGTGAGCAGGTCTAACAGTTTTTATGAGTGTAGTGCAAAGTTGTACGATTCATGTTCACATTTGCAAGTCTTAATAAATACACTATCTTTTTGCACAATTTTGCACGATTTATTTTGATTTATAAATTGAAACACCATTTCTCATGATTTTTTTTTATGATGTTCCTTCCAGTAATTTGATCTCAGCTCTGTTACGGAACAACGTGAAGCAAAGTTATCTATCAATAGTTATCATGCTACCGTTAACGAATTTCAAGGACAAATAGCTTAGATAGTTTAGAAAAAGGAAAAGTTCTAACGGTATATGAAGTGCCCCTGTACATTGACGAATTTAAAGAATCGAAAAGAGTGTTGAGTGAAATGGTCAGTGCCATGTCAGATACTTGTTCTACGACCACCAATCCAGAAGATATAAGGGACCAGTCACGAAACTAGTGCGCGTACAGCTCTGTTACTTCATAAGAGATGCACTGAGAAACATTTATACTTTACAAACAAAAAAAATATTTTGTGTAGTTCTTTTTGGTGTATGTAAAAATTTATTCATTTTCACAAGAAAATCAATCCAATCTATCTTGACCTTTCAAATAACTGTCGTCAAGACCAGACTATTGTGTCCAACACAATACAATTAATGACTCATAAACGCGAAACAATGACAAAAGGAAGTTACAACTAATTATTCAAATATGAGGGAAAAAGTTTGAGTGTAAAATCTTTATTCATCAGAAATAACAATATTAAACATTCTCTTCGTCTCTACTTAGATTAAAGCTTTTTTTCTTGGTACGTTTGGGACTGCAGTGATGTACTGTTTTGAAGGCATGCACATCTCCAGATCACACTTTTGAGTGTATTCCTATTGATTACAAATTGATTATTGAGAAACTCTAAAGGCTGTTGAACTAGGAAAATTAACTAGCTGTTCGTGCCAAAGACACAGAGGCATTTTACTGTTCTGTGCACTTTGACATCGCTGTTTCCACAACGAACACAACTGAGGATCTTCTTCTGTTTCACTTTCCTCATTTTCTCTCCTGATCGCTAAGTTTCGCAGGTCTTTTCATTGTGCCAGGATGCAGCTTAGGATGGTGGACATAAGAGGGATTTCCCCATAAATCTGAGCTTTAGCTTGTATTCAAATAGCTAACGTAATTATAGTCTGATAGCCTGATAGCTTAGTTAATGATAGCCTGATATCTAAGCTAATGATATCCTGATATCTAAGCTAATGATAGACTAATAGCTGTGATAGCCTGATCGCTAAGCTAATGATAGTCTGATAGCTAATGATAGCCTGATTGCTAAGCTAATGATAACCTGATAGCTGTGATAGACTGATCGCTAAGCTAATGATAGACTGATATCTAAGCTAATGATAGACTGATCGCTAAGCTAATGATAGACTGATCGCTAAGCTAACGATAGCCTGATCGCTAATCATTACATCTCAATGTCGATGATGCAATAACTACATTTTCGCTTCGCCAGAAAAGAATTTTAACAGGCCAAGAAAAGGATTTCCACACAGTTTTTATCAGGGGAAAAAGTTCTTATTATATATCGTTATTATCATCTTCAATAACATATGTTCTAGGCGTTTGCTGCTTATGAAAACCGGGTATGGAAACTATTCGCACTAGACTCATAAAAACTGTTAGACCTGCTCACTAAAATTCTAGACAAATTTCGTCTAGACCAAAATTTTGCTTTACTGATTGTGTCCAAGCAAGTAATGCCTGGTTTCCTGTATTCCAAAAATAATGGCGGTTCGTTCTGGGGAAATAGCTGGATTATTTATTGGCATCACTTTTCGAAACTATTTAACGAAATATATACGAAGTTACTACTGATTTGTGAACATTTTTCGTTGCTTGTCTTCGTTTTGTTTTTTGTTTTTTTCTTGTTTTCTTTGCCTTTTTTAATAGATTTCGAAAACGCCACTTACGTTAATGAGTCTTTTGCGTGATCAGTTATTGCTTTCATTATATTTTGTTGGAAAAAAATGTCATGAAATTGCTTTAGCCGATGCTATAAAAGTCGTGCATCAGACACAAGATTGCCATTCTGAACAACAGTTCAAGGCAAAGAGGAGAAGGTCGCTATACTGAACCAATACACTGTTCATCAAAGTTACTGGTAAGCAGAATGAAAATATGCCTCATTTATTTTTCCTTTACTCTGAATTGTGCATGGATTTATCTATAGAAAGAAAATATTGTTGTCGTTTCTTTCTTATTATACTATGAAAAATAATCTCTTCCACCTTTTTAAATGCTATTTTACAGACATGGGACGTTTTTGGATGAAATTTTCTATTCTGCTCGCAGTGGTCTTGCTGATACAAACTGCGCCGGTAAGTACATCCTTTCATAGGATTGCATTTTTGCTTTCCTTCTGTTTTCTATATTTTTCCTTTATCCTCCCATTTCATTTCCTCCCTTGTTTTCGTTTGCTGATTGTCTGATCTTCTGTTTTCGTCTACCCCTAAAAAGTTGAGTTTTGAGACCATTTTTTTATTTAGAACGCAGCTTCCAATTTGAGGTGGGTTAACGCTTCAAACGGTCATGTACCCGCGTATCCTGTAGCCGGAGGGGAAGACTATCAAGGAGAGGTAAGTTTAATCAGTAATTTGTTAAAATAATCGAAACATCAATCAGCGAATATTTTCGTTCTTGCTCAATATTTCCAACTTTTTGGCTCGATAAACAATAGCATTTAGGAGCAGGCGTAGCTCAATTGGCTATTGCGCGGCCTTCGGAGCTAGAGGTCCACTGTTCAATCCTCAGGATCTTCACGTCTTTTTCGACTTTTCTCTAATCCGTGTAGCTTCACCTTTGAATGCTCTTAAAACAGAGCACTGATGGAGAGGGGCGGGGGGTAAAGTGCGCACCGTCGGCTTCCTGGGATACCAGCCACGTAGCTTAAGGAACTACCGACGTTAAATATAGGTACTTAACCTTTAAAAAGCTTTTACTCGAAGAAAAAAAAAACAAAGAAAATAAAACTTATCCGTGGGAAGTCTTACCAAATATCTTTCAGAAAAAGCAAATTTCGACGTTGTTGGTGGAAAATATTTCGTTTTGACAAAATGGAAAATACTTGGAAATTTTTACTGCGACAAACATACAATGCATTGCTTGCCTAGATTCGAAACTACCTGGTCCCATCACCCTAGAGTCTAAACTTCACAGGGTCTGAGATATTAAAATTCACAATTGCGTTAAACCTCAAAAGGATCGGTAGATATAGTGCTGTAGATTCATTCTCCCATGTGTGTTACTCTGATTAAACTGATGCTGGATTTTTCAATGATAACAGTAAATATACTCCGCATCTACATGACAAGTTTTAACTTTTCAAATAATTGTTGTCATTGTTGCCCCCCCAAAAAACGCAAAGTATTATGGGAATGTGACAGTGGTGATATGAAGTAGTACATTGTACCCAATTGTTTGAGCCAAAGTTTTCGGAATAATTGCGTGTTAACCGTTTAGTATGGACACTCTTTTGCAGGTTATGTACGTGGCCAGATTTACACTAAACACTGGTCCCACTCCTGGAAAAATGGAAGTATCTAGCGGAAAGGCCTACGCAACCGGGGGAGGAAAGGAGCATTATAATTCCAACTACGAAGTCCTCACTAACCCTGGATGGAAATCGCATTTGGAATGGAAAAAGAGCAGTGGCAGCACTACCCCTGCTAATGCTGTGGTTGGAGGTACTGATAATGGTAAGTACAGAAAACCAGACCAAACGCTCATTCCCGGTCATGTGTAAAATGTTAAACGGATGAAAGGCAAGTCTTTACATGGATGTTATGGATGGATGGATGTGAGCAAAGTGATAGAAATAAAACAATACAGTTATATAGACACATTAGCAGACTGATATAGTTCTGTATATATTTGCTAACCTATCAACAATCCGTTGTATTTTGTAGGCAGGACACTCTATGTGGCCAGGTTTCTTTACTCAGATGGTCACATGATCCCAGGTAAAGCGTCTTACTCCAACAAACTTGCATACATCGGTTTTGGTTACAAGGAGTATTCCCAAAAGGAATGGTGGGTGCTGGTTGAACACGCCAGGTCAGGGCGAAAGAGAGGGTTCTCCTCTCGCTTTGAATACCCTGATTTGCCAGGTGTTACACCCTTGAAGCGAGCTCCCATCCTTGATCAGTGAAGTGACATGATCACGAGGTTAAATACCATGGAAACCCAACGATGATTAATCAGCAATTATAACATTTAAAATAATATGTGAGAAGTAAGTTTGTAAGGGCTAAATGTGGGATAAGTATTATACAAAAATAAATAAATGATGTTATGAAATAAAAATGCATCACAAAACTTCAGTGTCATGCTGTTCTTGTTCATATTCTTGCTAATTTTCTTTCTTTTTCACTAGTTTATTTTAGTTGTGTCGCCAAGCGCGAGGCAAACTCAACAGAGTAATCATGAGGTTTTTGACTGAGATAAAAGCCCAAACATAGATTTGAAGTTTAGAAGTTGCTTTGAGCCCACAGACATCGGGAAATATTTCTACTTAATTAAGATGTTGTGCCCTTGACCATTCTGATTCTTAAGGGAAGTAACTGGTTAAATAAAAAATTGTCTAGGATTTGAACAATGTCAGAAACGACATTTATACAGCCAAGATACTGATCCTGATCACAGTAGCTCAGAACCGACTACATCTCTTGATCGAAATCAAAAAAAGTTGGAAATGAAAATCCCCCCTGAGCCTTTGTGTGCAAGTAGGCCACTCGGGGGGGGGGGGGGGGGGGGGGGGGGGAGGGGTGCACGAAAACACCCCATGTTGGGGTCATCAGATGCATTGTTGCCATGGAAACGGCTATTTTTTTTTTTTGCCCCAGTACGCAAAATACCCTCGAAAAAGGGCAAATTTATAATGCTAGCTTTCTGGGGTATTTAAAGCAATTGAATTGAATATTTGCTGAAATAGGAAACAAACTCTAAAAAAAGGGGTACTTGGATAAAAATCGATGAAAATTGGAAATGACTTGAAACTTGGTTAAACTTATCTATATGGCCCCAATAGTAGCCAAGCAACATATTTTCTTCACAGTCAAAATTGGCGGATAAAAATTATCAATTTTTCAGCATCTAAATTGTGAGTAAACGACGTCACACATTCAATCCTATTGTCCTTTTAGCTTTTAAACCAAAATTTCTCAAAGTGGCTCCCAGGCTGAAATTTTCGCTTCTCTTGTTTTCATATTCATAATTGAGTCATAGTATCCTTAAAGCTATTTGAATTATTCGGACTTTCAAAAAATGGGGCGTTTTCATCCAAGTGCTCCTTTAACTTTGGCCCATGCAGCCATTTGCGTAAAGTTTGTCCTCCAGGAACGATTCTCGCTATCCAAAAAAGACTGACATTTGCTTAGGTTTGCTTGGAAAAAACTCTTAACATACTTTATTCGGTTTATTTTCATAATTTATTTACAAACATATATTTATATGCTTTAGCCATATTCTCTCATGCAGTTCAGCTAGAAGTAGGATTTTCATAAGCTCCAAAACTTCTAGTCTTTAGACTTTAGCTTTGAAATTCAAACTTGTGTGCTTTTGCAATTGTTGAATTGTTTAGTGTTATAATAGCCCACTTCCGAGACTTACAATGGTTGTCACGCACAAAGGTTTCAATGTGGGGCTCCGTGCTAAATGCTCAGTGATTCGTGACAGGAGAAACGAAAATGTTTAATTTAGCACAAAGCCTCGTATTCATCCCACTGCGATGTCTTACTCTCTATAAATGTGGCGAGTAAACGTTGTTCGGGATGATTTTTAAAAGTTCTGTATAGTTTTTTTCATACTTTTGAGTTGATTTGACAAATCCTTAATCAAGCTTTCACAAGAATTCGTCAGAAAGCCGTCTTGCACAACTTTTTGAAGCACAAGATGGCAGCAGAAAAATCAGACATTCTACCATTTACATAGTGTGCATTATGAGTCTCTCTTTCGATGCCTTGGAGTAAGATCAGGCACCGCGGAGCCGGGGGGGGGGCTTTTTTCCTTTTTCCATACTAGGTCTCTTACATTTTCCAATCTTAGCCCCCCCCCACTTTTTCCCATACTAGTCTCTTATATAGCCCTCCCCCCCCCCACTTTTTAGGGTGCTCCGCGGTCCCTGAAGATTATCAGTAATCATATGTCAGCTATACCAGTAGAATTTGGATTATACCAAAATGGATTCAAAACTATTGACTGCGTCCAGCACTTGCATCATGGTTCACGGCAAAGCTAGAAGTAATAAGAGAAAGTAATATTAGAAGTATTGATGATGATAACGCACTATCATTTGAGTAGGTTTTGCAATTGTAAGACTGTCAGCAACAAAGTCTCAAAGTCTCATTGCTAGTTGAGGGTTTTTGCAGTAACTCATATCTCAACCTCTATTTAAGGCAATACAAGTTGTCAAAGTCCTAAAGAGGGTTTTTGCACCAATTTATACCTCTATTAAGCGATCAACCTCTATTTAGCAGCCTGTTAGCAATTCCACGAGGGTGCCCGCTTAATATAGAGTTACTGTTAAGTTTGTAGTCTTCGCTTACTGATCCAACAATTATGGTTCAAATTTCTTCAAAAATGGATAATAAATAGCTTCTTACAAACTTAAGACATAGAAAAGGAAATATGCCACTTACATCTTAGCTCTAAAACTCTTTTTCTCTTCTTCGCCTCCTCAATTTTCTCCCTCTTGAAAACTCTATTTTGCTTAAGGTAAGGGAACCTTTTGTGTAATACTATAGGAAACGATGTCTTCTGTGGCACTGGGCCAGTTTCCCAACCCATACTTTGATCGGGAAGGGTGGACAGTGGGTCGTTGGGTTGCACAACTTGTGGCTGCGGATTGACTGTAGTTTGGGCGTTTATCATTGCCATGTGGGATCCATCGGTGGTTGGTAAAGCAGAGGGAATTGCAATGTTTGAGCCCTCCAGTACCTTTGCTCCTTCAGGGACTACCGTACCTCCGACCACGTTGTTGTAGTTGTATGAGGTATGTCCTTGGATTGTGATTGGTTGAGTTGGTTGTGCTGGTGCTGGTGCTGGTGCTGGTGCTGGTGCTGGTGCTGGCGGTGGCGGTGGCGGTGGCGGTGGCGGTGGTGATGGTGATGGCGGTGGCGGTGGCGGTGGCGGTGGCGGTGGCGGTGGTGCTTGTGCTTGTGTCTGTAGCAAAGCATCGTTATACGGCTGAAAATAACCATTACTACTGTTAGCTGCCTGTGCAGATTGCGTCGTAGGAACAACAGCTTTACCATATGTTGCACCCAGTGTAGGCGAAGCACCAGCATTTTGCCTCGAAGTAGAAACCAGTGACACAGGAGGTGCTGTATTTGAAGGATTTTCAATCGCCGAATTTAAAAATGTGTTCAGTAGTGGATCACCACTAGAATTAACTGGTACTCCAGTGGGCATCAGAAACGATGCTGTTGACTGAGGTTTATTAGAAATCGTATATGTTGGTTGGGGATTCTTTGACGATGTCTCAGTCTGAGAACCCGTTGGATTGGCATTGACGACATCGTGGTAAATCTGAGCGTAATAACTATAATTGGATTGCTGCGCTGGCGTGGTTTGATGAACATAGTCATGGAAACTTGGGTTTCCAGGGTTACGTAAGTTAGCAACTGTAACAGCACCTGTTGGCTTTCCTGCCAGAATTATATTATCTGCATGATTATGATTTAAAGAAGATTGTGTATAAGCATCCTGTTGCGAAGACGCTGTGGACTGAGGAGAGACCTGGCGCGAGGTTTGTTGCTGTGGCAACCGTGTGGTAGGCTGCTGCTGCTGCATTTGATTGACTGGCTGATTTACGTCACTTTGACTCTGTTGCTGTGGTGACTGACCTTGGGTCTGTTGCTGTGGTAACTGATCCTGGTTTTGTTGCTGTTGTAACGGTGCCTGTGTCTGTTGCTGTGGTAACTGGTCCTGGGATGGTTGCTGTGGTAGCTGGTCCAGGGTAGGTTGCTGTGGTGACTGACCCTGGGCCGGTTGCTGTGGTAACTGGTCCTGAGTCTGTTGCTGTGATGACTGACCCTGGGTCGGTTGCTGTGGTAACTGGTCCTGGGTCTGTTGCTGTGGTGACTGGGCTTGGGTCTGTTCCTGTGGTGATTGACCCTGGGTCGGTTGCTGTGGTAACTGGTCCTGGGTAGGTTGCTGTGGTAACTGGTCCTGGGTAGGTTGCTGTGGTAACTGGTCCTGGGCCTGTTGCTGTGGTAACTGGTTCTGGGTCTGGGTTTGTTGCTGTGGTGAAAGATCTTGGTTCTGTTGCTGTGGTAACAGGTTCTGGGTCTGTTGCTGTGGCAACTGGTCCTTGGTCTGTTGCTGCGGTGACTGCCCCTGGGTCTGTTGCTTTGGTAACTGACCCTGGGTCTGCTGCTGTGGTAACTGGTTCTTGGTCTGCTGCTCTGTTGATTGACTCTGTGTCTGTTGTGCAAACTGATTTAACGGCTGCTGTACCGACTGTCTTTGGACCTGTTGCTGAGATGACTGATCCTGTCCCTGTTGTCTTGGTAACTGGTTCTCTGATACTGATTGGGTTGGATATTGGCTTTGTTGTTGTTGTTGTGTGCCAGCTGTAGTAGGTACTTGTGGAGCGGGAGTAGTGACGTCATTACGTAACTGATACCCCGTATCTTGTTGCTGCTGTGACGCATATCCCACTCCTCCTCCTTGTGATTCATTCCACTTGTACCTCGTATGGTAAGGCTGGGATGTTGCTGTCTGTGTCTGCTGTGTCACTCCCGCAGCTGATGGAGTAGTCGAATACCAGCTGGGTGTATTCTGATAGAGATTGCTACCTTGTTGAGGAGTAGGCTGCAGGCTGCTACCTTGATTGAAAGCTGTCAATCCTTGTTGCTGTTGAGCATTTCTTAAATTCCTCACTTGTGGATTCTTAGGAGGTCTCGTTATCGTGTCTTTTTTTACATCATCGTGATGTGGTACTTCTGATCTGGCATATGGAGGGAAAAGCATACTTCCAAAACCCAAATCTGGTATACTCTCGCTTTCATTGGACGCTTTGTTAATGGCTGTACTTCCTGTTGGACTCAAAGATCGTTTCTGATTCAGCTCACTCAATTCATCGCGAAGTTTTTGTAACCTCAACATGGGATCCTTTTCCTTGGTTTTAAACGACTGCTTATGGAATTTGATTTTCACTTCTTGAGTCTGTGAGGTTTTATTTTCTACGCTTTTCTCTGGAAGTTTTGGAAAATTAACTCCTTTCGAATTTTGCTCTGTTGTTAGTCTTTCTGCCTCGTTTCTCTCGGCTTTTATCTTGGCAAGCTTTTCTTCTGGGTTAACCTTATTGTGGAATAATAAGTTCTGAATGCGTTTTCCGGCTGAATTCCCACCAAGGTAAAATACCTTTCCATTCAACAACGATTGAAGCATTTTCTCACTCTTTGAAAGCGTAAGAGTAGAAATGAGAGCTCCCTTTGGGGGAGATACGAACCCTTTTGTCAATGCTGTTGTTGCCATTTTAAAAGATGCTGGATTCATTTTCTTAAGTCCAATTTTCCTTCCTCCAAAGTTTGGTCTCACATTCCCTAGATATAAAGGCTTTCCACTAATAACAGGTCGAGCTACTGTTTGTCGGGTACTATGAGGGTTGACAAGGTTACCGTTGCCATAGAGACTATTAGCATAGAAACTGTTGCTAGGACGAGGTCTGACAAATTTAGTATTTTTGCGAACTATTTCTTTGGCTTTTTCCAAACGCCTTCTAGCAGCGGTAATACCAGTTTGCTTTGCGATATTTCCTTTATGAGACCAGTCCCGATAGTGACGCGGTTGTATTTCCAAATTCTGTTTATCAGCTTGAGATGTAGCAGGCAAATACCAACCCTTGGGCATTCCAGGGACGGCAACAAAGTTCCTCATACCTAAATTATTCGTCGGTTGATACGCAGTGTTTGGATATGAGTTAGAATATCTCCCTTGATAAAGCTGGTTTCTTGCAAACGCATATGGGTACGATCTAGGAATGAATGACCTTCGGATATTTCCGTACACATTACGAACTGGAAGTTGATAAGACCGAACATTCCCGACAACATTCCGACCATTTCCGTACAGTATATTAGTCCTTATTGAATCCTTTGACGGTAAAGTCCTCAAAGAAGAACCAGGAAATTTCCCCAAAACATTTGATTTAACATAACCACTGTTAGTTTTCAAAGGGTCATTCTGTGACTTCCTCGAAGGCGGAATATAGAGCCTAGGGACGTTATTATGCTGGGGACCTGAAGGCCTC
Organism: Anthopleura xanthogrammica; assembly: GCA_964019055.1. Taxonomy (NCBI): domain Eukaryota; kingdom Metazoa; phylum Cnidaria; class Anthozoa; order Actiniaria; family Actiniidae; genus Anthopleura; species Anthopleura xanthogrammica. The sequence goes on along the minus strand of OZ025219.1, from coordinate 821,898 downwards.
AAATTTGCCCCCTTAAGATAGTACGCCTTCTTTCTGTTATTAACTTTTGAGATTTGAAGAGCTTTGAGTCTTAAAAACTTTAGTCGATTATCAATAGTCTTTTGATTAATCTGGCCCTTAACGTTATTCTGTTTGGTGTAAGGAACTGTTATCTTTGGCTTTAGTTGCTTTTTTCCCTTTATTAATGGTTTATTAGGTAAGCTGTCTTGACTTCCGCTCACATCTTCATTGTCTGAATCGTGCGCATGCGTAACGGCACTTAGTAAACGAGCAGCTTTGGATAAGATCGTGAAATCCTTTTTGAAGTCTGATATTCCTTGTGAACGACGTTTAATCTTACCTAACATAGACAAAATAAAAAGATGAGTACAGAAGTGCACTCCAGACCAAATTATAACGTATTGGATTCTTGGACACGGCATCACATGTGAGTAGAGTTGGTCTCTCCCTTGATTCAAGGAGATTTTCTGCAGGTTCTCCGGTTTTTCTCAATATGCAAAACTTAACACGCTAAATTCCAATTTCATCTGTGAGTTGGCCGTGACCTGACTTAGATCAGCCCAGAAGTTGTTTCAGGGTTCGATCTGTGAGTTAGCCGTGCCCTGACTTTGATCAGCCCAGAGTTTGTTACAGGGTTCAATCGGCTGTGAGTTAGCCGTGCCCTTTAATCAATCCAGAGGTTGGCCGACGCTAACTGAAACCCGGCAACATTCTATCTAATAATTGAGCGTTTCCATAAAACATATATATGCTCATCCCCACCTTTTGATGTGCTGTTAATGAATCCCGCATAAAAGCAGAGCACAAGGAATACAATCCTAATGGCCACCATCGCACGGCCTCGGTGTCAGCCAGCTTAAATCTGCAAACGGAAAACCAACTGTTTTGGTTAGACAATCGATGCTGGCTGCCTGAAACGGCTTATTAAAGTTATCAATTCTTTTCTAGTATTGGTTTCTAGTAGCGTGCGTAACGCATATATACGCATGCACGCATCTTTTCTTTGCGCTCAGGATTACATAAAAACAAGCGCCTTAATTTTCATTGGAGTTGCGTTGCACGGCGCTGTATTCTATAAGTTTGCGCTATGTTTGCGCACTAATGAGGGCATTTGAAAGGCGTCATCCTACGATTAACTTCAAAATATAATGGCACTTTGATGCCCTTGTAATATGTATGTGTATATATCTTTTTAGACATTTTAGGATCGATGTTTTTTCGAGCCTGCAGTGTTTTGTCGAGCGCACACAAATTACATTGTCTAAAAAATCGTGCCCATTTTGTTACTCTTGTTCATTAGAAGATAAATAAGGGAATGGCAACAAAGAATGAACCGCGCGCCTTTCTATGTTATCATATTGATTAAAATAATAACTGCGCAGTACGTCATAGCACCACAAGAGAGAGAATTTCCGCAACTCAAAATGATCAACAAATTGCCTTTAATTTCTCTGAAACGAAGCTATAAATACACAAAAACACGTTGCAACATTGCGCGTAATGCCGCAGGCACTTGGTGTTACAAGCCATGTCACACGACGTAATTTGTTGCACGCAACGTTGCTGAAGTAGAAAACGATCCTTCTTCAACAACATTGCCTGCAATATTGCGCGCAATGCTGCACCGTGTGTGTCTGCTCCTTAACTCTTTGGCAACTAGTCGACCAATCAACTAATAACTTGTGTCCTTTTTTCATTATATTTACAGGTTGTAAAGGTCATATATCGTTTACAGGTCATTAATTTGACTGTTGATTGATTTGGTTGTGATTACAATGGCCTTCTATTCCAGCAGCAGGTAGATTGGAGCAACAAACAGGTAGCCACAGGTAGGTCATAAGATTATCATAAATATTGTCTCTGTTTCAACGTTAACTGATATTATTCACCACGAAAGCTCAAAATCATTTCTATATCGACTTATTTGAAATGAAATGTATAAAAATTGAAATAATTTTGTCATGCAGTGAGGGATCTTAATTTTGTTGTCTATTCCATAACATGGAAAATTAATCAAAAATTGAGTTACCCATAAGCCCTTTCCCGAAGCACTTGCTAACTTTCCCAAGCTCCATATAGAAAACCACTCAAAAATCTATGTGATTTGAGGTCTTCGTAAGCTTAAAAGCAACCAAAAACGACTATTATTGAAACCGACTGTGAACTTTGTTGTTCATTAGCTTCAACGGCAACAAAAAAATCACTGCGTTAAAAATATCCACTTTAGTAATCTGCCTTGAGTTTGACGATTATTTTTTTTAAACATTTTATCTCAAATTTCTCAAGATAAAATGCATTAAAAACAGCCCAATCTCTATATTTCAATTAGTGGCTAAAATAAGGGTCTTCTCTGATATCCGCAATGTTTATATTATTATTTATCACAGCAGTAGTTGAACAGGTTGAAGGACTATGATATAGACAGCAGTAATAGTATTTGGTTAGTCAAACGAATATACAAACCGCTTTCAAATTTACCAGAAAATAAAATTCAGAAATAAATATTCTTGGTTCCAATTTAGAAAAAATTAGAGGCCCTTATGATAGACAAGACAATTTAGATTTAATTCTATAAAGATTAGTATCTTTAAATATAAAATTTCAAGAAAGATAAGAAATGCATTGCCGAAAATTTTTCACTTCAAATTTTCTATTTCGTGAAGCTAAAATATTATTCTATTTTCGTGGGGATTCATTTGATTTTCCCTTACCTTCATTACAGTGTCCTTTGGTCAGAATATTCTTTCATTTAGAATATTTACTCCATTTTTTAGCTCACTTGAAAACCAAACATATTCTTTTTCCAGCGACTTTCAAAATCCCTATTGTCACGTGACCAACATGTTTACCAGTTCGAATGCATGATTAATGAAATTGACCTTAAATCACGGTGAAAAGCTTGTTGATGCACTAGTACTCAAATGACACCCCCTTCCCCCAACTCGACCCCCAGGACAGAGCGAGGAATTTAACATCAACGTAGTGTTAAATTTAGCACTTTTTCCCGGAACCCGAGGAAATATTGCTGTTCAAATTGTTAAAGTTGTGCTGTTAAACTGTTTAAGTATGCGTTAAATTCCCCGTTGTACCCCCTTGCGTTCACGCTGTTACATGCGCGTTAATATTCCCCGGTCTTTACTGCGTTGATTGACTTGTCCATAAAGTAAAGTGTTTAGACGATAAATAAAATTATACTTTGCTCAACCGCTAAGGAAATTTTAGGTCGACTTGCTAATGCCTGACAAAAAAAAAAGTAACCACGCCGCAATGTTATAAGTGTGAGTCTTCTCCCCCCCCCCCCCTCCCCCCTCCCTCCTCTTCTAGGCTTAGTAATGGTTATATTTTTTTCTTATTTATGTCAAAAGATAAAAATAATAGTTTCGTTAATCTCAGGAATTACCATAAGGTAAGCTTGTTGCAGTACAATACTCCAGTTCCTAGAAATCCTTTCTGAAACTTTCGGATTTCCGCAATTTCGTTGAAAAAAAAGTAGCAATCACGGGCTCCATATGAAGCATTATTAAAGCAATTAAGATTCAATCTTGTCTAAAAAGAAACAAAAACGATCACATATGGTCCTAGAAAAAAATTAGCAAAAAGTTCGCTTGTAAAAATTCGTTTCCCCTACCCCTCCCCACCACAGTAGTGTTGATCGATGACGTCATCATACCTCTTCCGTTTACTTGGCCATAAAGAACAAGGCGTTCAAATTGAAAACAAACTAAGTTGTTCAACGAGAGGTGAAAACTTAATTACCTAGACCCAGATCGACATAAATTGTGTACAGATCACTAGAAGTGTTATTTGGCTGGTGGATTATAACCTTGGTTAAGTTTCACAGAGTTTAGATGAAGAGATTTGATAGTTTGAAAGGTGAGTGAATGTTCTTGTCATTATTGTAAGACCGGTCATATATTCAAATGTGTTATATCCTAAATTTTGTCTTGGCCATGTCTTGTGTTTTACAAAGGTGTCTAAATATTCGTAATTTGCGATTATTAGAGCCACAACAAGACCAAATTACTGATTTATTTCTTTATTAAATGTTTACCGCGGAAACTTCGCGTCGTGTTCAATTCACGAGTCGTTTTTCGATGTTCATATTCTAAGTTCCAACACGATTCTTTTAAAATATTCAAACTGTTGTTTGAAGTTTATCTCTTAGTACTAAGGAATGTAGTTTCTAAGGACTTTAGTGAATTGTTTGAACCACATTCTCTACTAAAGTATTATTTGTGTTTAGAAGTATGCTATTAAATGGTGGTTTTGTGGTATATCGTTTCGTGAGTCAGTCTTAAAGTATTCTATCCTTTGTCATGAATTATAAAAAAAAGTTTAGATTGCCTTGAGATCATAGTATAGCTTTCAAAGGCTCGAATTCCGTCAATTTATAATGTATATCAGTTAGCTTGAGACAGAGAAGAAACATTATTATATTAATCCTATTCAAAGCGCCGTATTCCAGCGCTTACTCACGACCGAGTTACAAACTTGTTTACGTTGAATAATGATTAGGAATTTTCCCTCAATTCAGCTGATATTTTTATCTAAAAAACACTCCACGTTATAGTTTATTCATTATTGGGTTCATTCTTTCTACTACAGCTTTCATTATGAAATATTTTATTGAAATATCATTGATTTAGTTCCAATTTTGAAGGATTATTTTTGCCATGAACAACGTGTGAACTATGGCATGGGCTTAATCTCACGATATGCGATACCCTATACGTATATCGCTTCTACAGACTTCTAAATAAACCCACAGCCTTATCTTTCTACATTTAGGTCAAAAGTTGACATGCTATTTAATTACAATGTAGGCAACTTTCGAATTTATAGCCTCCAAAGTTGTCCTTTCACTAAAGGTTTTCCCGGAGTTGTGGAATGTTTGTGTTCCTATCACTAAATCATCACCTCGATCGCTTCATCAAAATTAAGAAAATTCGTACTTCTTATTCAGTAATCAAGCACATGTACTATCGCTCTGCAGGTGCGATTTGATCAAAAGAATTTCGAATTTTCTAGTTTTATTCCATGAAATGAAAGTTCATTCTTCTCCAGATGATTTATAGTCCAAACAACTCTCCCAAAAATCAATTTTTGTTTAATCATCTATATTTAGGACAAAATAACTATCGCTTGCTCCTCCCACACATTTATTATTAAAGCATAAGGTTGATAAAAGAAGGAATATAGGATAGTTTTTCGATGCTTGGGATGTGTTGTTCTTGTGATTTTTATCAAGATTCTTGGACTCGCTTGGATGGAAAGGTTCTTTCCACGGTTCTTAGCTTTAGAATATTATGATGGACTAATTACCAGAGGGATGAGACATTTTATTTGCCCTAAGTTATATCCTAAATTCTTTAAATTTCTTCGAAGACAAAACTAACATCGAGATGGTTTCCCCTGACACTGGATTGGTTTCCCTTTCCGACGTTTCTGGGAATGTCTCGAAAATAGATCACCTCATCCTGAAACAAAACTCGAAATTTTTTCTTTGTTTTACAAACAATAAAGAAACCCTTCATAAATTAGCAGTAAAAAGCTTTTTTGTCTCCTTTGTGGCACTCGAAGTTTCATTGAAATTATTTCAAGAGAAATCCACGCTTTGTTGTATGATTGAACTTTTACTGACCCAAAATCGGGTACATTGACCGGAAATCGAACGCTTTCAAGGGAAACGATTTTTACACCTCATTCTCCGGCTTAAATCCTGTTTTAAATTCAAATCTAAAGTCTGTGTGTGGTCGAAATTAAGCAAACAGAATTGCCCTCTTTACAAACAAAAATATATGCATGGTAAATACTTTTTGAATTCAGAAGTACTCCTCTTTGACTTGCAAATTTTAAATTATTTTGGTACTAATTGTGGTGAATGTCATGGCCAAGGAGTGATTACATTAGTGCAGTTTGGCGTCGGCAAGCTCTGTTTCCTGATGTATGATAAGAGAGAACATGATATAGGATTGTGAGATTAACTCACTGTTTACTTGGTGCTTATCCAGAGACTTTTCTATGCATTGATAAGTTGTTCCTAGTTAATCCAGGATTCTAACTAGATTTGGCAAAGACATGAATCTGTGTTGTACATCAGTTATTCCTTATATATAGAATCAAGTTTCTTTAAGGTGGCTCCAACTTCGGCAACGTTAAGTCCTTGACCTGAGAATATCTTGTAGACTGATCCAAATTTCCTTGTATATGATAAAGAAAAATAATACTTCGAGAGTAAAACTTTGTTGAATGTTGACAGTTTACCTAGAAAATCTTTTTGGAATTGCTTTGCCAATTTAGTAGCTGAACATAAGAATTGTTAGTCATTATCAAAGCAGTTAGCTAAAATGGCCCAAGGTTTTGTTACTAAAAGGGTGGGTTTACCAAAGACAAGAATAAACACAGGACATTCTCACAAACTTATGCAATGCAGCACATTTTTCAGATTGAAAAAGCGCAAAGCATTTAACATCGGAGAAAACAGATATATTCCCATGTTATTAGTCAACACCAGTGTTAAAAGATCAAAGGCCATCCTCCAGAAGCATAGCTAAAATGTGACTTCAAATCAGGCCTTTTCAATCATGAAATTTCCCTATATTCATATATTGGTTTGTTTGTCTTCCAACCATCAACAAGAAAACCTGAGCTCTTGCAATGATATTAGTGGATAAAGATAATCTGACTTTTAGGCCAAGATTAAAGGTTTAACTCAAGAAGTATTTGTATTGCTGTACATGTGTAGATTGAGAAAATAGTATAAGATTACTAATTAACCCTTTCATTCATTGACCTGTTTATTTTAAGAAAAGTTATTTCAAAGAAATGAAAAACAAACAAAATTAAACAAATATACTCTTTACATTTCTTTTCACTCTAATTTCTTTACATCTCGTAGACATTATTTAGATTCAAAGCTGGATACAGTTAAATTGCAACAAAGTTCGTAACATGTACAGAAAATTGGACTCTAAAAGCTTAAACACGGATAATATAATAAAATGTATATTGTACTTTTACTAGAAAGTTCACACATCAATGGTTATTCCATGTGGAATGATAGAAAGTGTGCAAGAATTTCAAGAATGTGAATTGCAATTTGATTTGGGCGACAATCAGACATTCAGAAACTCCGCCCTTGTCCACTCTTGATCATATTGCGGCCAAGGACTAGAACATGTATGTCTTTAATCATTGTTTTGGCCCACTCTGCTGTTTGCATGAGTTTCTTTCACGTTTGACTCCACTTGCATAGCTAGAGACTGTTACAATAAGAAACTAGAGGGAAAAGCTCAAACATTTAGCTACTAATTTCCAGTGAAATCCCATTTTCTCAAACCACCTTGAGACCTAGCCTCCGTTGCAGACATTTTATGTGGTTCACTTCCCTCCCAGAAGCGAACCACATAAAACGTCTGCAACGGAGGCTACTTGACACCAAGAAAAAAGTTTGAAATAACAGATATCCAGGGTAAAATTATAGTGACCCAAGTCCATAATAATAATCTAAACCCAACTCTTTTAACATTTGGACAAAATCTGCGGATTCTTCAGCAAAAACACCTAAGGTGCTGATTGATAAGTTGATGAACTTAATGTTTTTATATTTGGCCCTTTGTTGCAATTGATTGACGGTTTCGACATAATAATAATAATAATAACAATAATAATAATAAACAGTTCTAAGGCACCACAACTGGGTCTCGGTGCCCTTACAATCGCAAAGCAATGATGATAATAAAAGAAACTTAGCTAATAATAGTAAAACTCTATGGGATGCAGCCTCAAGTTTGAGATGATGGTAGGTTTGAAAATCGTAACTAGAGCTGGTTGCTGACGAGAATGGGTTCTCATAAGTGGCAATGCAAATAATATTTATTTATCTAATATAGCGCTTTTCACTTATAGCTCAAAAGTGCTTTACAATCAATCAGAAAAAGAAAAAAATGCACTTACCAAACTAGTTATAATATTAATAATTGAAAAAAAAGATATACTTACTTATATATGCTAAAAATTCATCTTATAAGAAAATGAGAGGATAAAAAAATGCCATCCAATGCATCAAATGAATATGAATTGTAGCCGTAAAAGAAAAATGCACTAACTTCACTAGTGAAATACAATGCAAACAGGGTTTCAAACTCATGGTCATAACTAGAGCTGGTCGCTTACAAGGGTGTGTGCCAGGAGAGCTTTAACTGTATCTCATTTAGAAAATCAAGGGAAGCTAGGGTTGCATAGTGGTGAGAGCGCTCACCTCTTACCAAGGCAACAGGCAACCTGGGTTTGATTCCAGTACTCAGTTTTCTATGTAAGAAGAGTTGTTTGTTGGTTGTGTCCTGTGCTTCAAGGGTTTTTCTCCAGTTTTTCCTCCCTCCCCGAAAATCAATTTCTAAATTCCAAAGAGAATGCAATTGGAATGCAATATATTTATATATTTTATAAATCATGGTCATCACTAGAGCTTCTCACTAAGAAGAGTGTACAAAAATAGGAGAGCTTCTACATATACTGTATCTCATTTACAAAATCAGCACATTTCTCTCCATAATTGCATCAAAAAAGTTTCCTATTTGCATATTAGTCTTTTATATTTTCTATTCTTAGCCCCTCACATTTTCCCCTTTAATTTGCATACTAGCCCCCCTCCCCCCCCCCAAAAAACACTTCAAAATGTTCTCCACCTAGCCATCTTTGCTAATTTACACTAACCAATCACAAACAGTTTTAAGGTGACATGATTATTTTTTGAATATCTTTCTGAGAATCATGCGCCAAGAATCATAGAATGAGTAAACAAGTAATAAAGTCTATCTACTAGGTATAAAGAGTGGCCATGTGTATTTGTACATGGAAATCATCATCAAGTATCATTGCATGCCATAAGTTTGTGTATTTGATATTTTTTATAGCTTAAGGGCAATCTTTGATTTAACCCAGGAAGTACCTCAGCAGGGGAGTTATTTATAACGGAACTGATTATTATCAATTTCATTAAAGATTATGAGTTGAATATGAGATAAAAAGAGGAATATAATGGTCCCGCCGTGACTTTTGCTGTGTAAGGTCAGATAATTAGCTCCCAGCTGCTGATGTAGTGTACTTTGTTAATTAACAGATGGTGGATAACACACGTTACACATATTGCTTGCACTACTTAACATGTACACAAATGTCTGCATCAAGACCACTAATCATGACTACTGTAGCTAGTCTCCCTCAATCTTAGTAAAGCTAGTTCTAGTGTCCATTGAAAAGCTCACACAACCATGCAGATTGTTGCTCCCAATTACAGTAGCTATATTACCAAATATCTGCTATATTCTTAGCATGCCTAGAGGCGCATTTTGGTGGTTTTGGAGGCAGGGGGTGGGGGAGGGCTGAGCTACGGAGCTCCCTCACTTTTCCTCCTCCCTTTCCCACCCCCTCCCCCCAAAAAAATGCGCCGCTACGCAGTCTACTATATTCTTAGGTCTCAGCTCCATAGACCACTTCCACATGACGTGATAGAAGCTCAATTTGTGTGACTAAGAATGTAGAGAATAAGATTTCAAAATTTAGTTGATGTAAGGAAAAAGTGTAGGAGCGATCAAAGCCCTCTCAGCACCTCCCTCTCCATGGGCCCTGGTATGTTTGGCAAGTTTTGGTCTAGCTTGATTTCAACTGCGTCATAAGGTCATAAGGCAATGTGATCGCCGAACGGCGTTAAGAAATCAAATTTATTGTATTTCCAATATGTGTGAGAATTATTTCTGAATTCATTTTCATCTTATTTAGTGGAAAAGATACTATAAATAAATATTGTCTTGTTTCTTGTATGGTTTCGAGAGCGTTTAATGTAGCAAATCTCTTCCTTTTTTCCGAGTATCGATGGTAGGAGTATCCCATCGCTGCTTCCTGCATTAGGAGGGGCCCCTAAGAATGTCATTGTCACACGATGTCGTGCACCTTGTTCAACTTCGCCAGACCTCTCGATACGACATTAAGAAGCGGGTTCCGAAACAAAGACCCAAAGTCCCTCAACAGGAAACTACTTGAGATTCATTAGAATAGGCTTACAAGCGCAAGATCTAAGTAATTATTAGTGTTGATGTCACCAGCGACCTTAGAATAAGATTAAGATAGCAAACTGGATGGATCATGTGATCGCCTTAAAGACTTCCAGGATCACGTGACTAAAGTTTAAAACTCGCGCAAGTCACGGTTCTAGAAAAAGAACTCTATTTAGAAGAAATCAAGGACTTGTTACCATGGGAATTTAGATTTTTTTATATTTGCATAAGCAATAAATGTTAGGCGCCATGAGGGATAAATATTGATCTTCCCTTTCGTAAACTTTGTCATCAGCAAAAGAGCGCAGGTAAGCGCGTTTGAATTCCTTTTCGCAACTCAAAGAAGAAGTTATGCTTTAATTGCAATATAATTGAAAAAAGTATTGTGTTGAATGACGTGTACAATGACTCTCTCACGCCTGAACAAATATATAAAACTCTAGACTATTCTAACATTTACATATCATAAAGCGAGCCCTGTTTTGCCTCGGGGTTTATGCTCGAAGAGAATGCTAATACCTTGGTTGATTTTAAGTGTTGAAGTAAGGAACGTCTACAGCTGATATATTTGATCACAACTACTTTTACAACATAATTTTCACATCAAGCTGATTTCAGTAAGTACATTTTGTATATTAGAATGAAGTTCTAGTATCTTCTCTCAAGTTGTAATCTCTTAAATCTTGTTTTGAGTCCATATCGTTGTCAGTATTGTGCTTGGATAATTGTCGCGTCGTAACACTGGGATTTTTATTCGATACTTGTCGTGAGTTGAGTATTAAAAGATGTTTACTTATAAATTACCTAATTTAGAAGGATTAAATTGTATCTGTGTAACACTTTGTAAAGCCAATAAGTCGTATTTGTCTAGCGACTCGCTCGCTTCCTGAGTTCCACATGTCGGTGTCTGTGTTGAAGCGAGACATTATCTTTAATACTGTAGACTAGAGGAATTGGATACCAGTGAACGTAGTCAAAGACTTTGTACGGTTTTTCTCATATGTAGAACTAATTTGTTATTGTAAGCACGAGTACCGCAGTTGCCTCAACGCTGAATTGATGGTGACTTGTAAATGAGGGTTATTGTGGGATTGATTTTTACTCGAAGTCCTATATATTTTTATCATTTATAATAATCAAATCAAAGTTAGTTCAAAATGAAAGGTAGTTCAATAATCGATTGGAAGTGTGCAATAATTTCTCGCGTGTTTAGATATATTGATCATTTGATTTTCAGGTAACCATCTATACAGATAATTAAATAAGTGCAATATTTAGAAAGAACGCTCTTTATAGCTTTTATGTTACTTTAATTAGTCCTCAAATATTAGGACTTTGGCTTGTTATGAAAATAAAATTTCACTTTTTAGGTAAACAAAAACCAATTACTTCAAATTCCTGAAATTTTACATCCTCTCGTAGTTTTGATTAAAGCACAAGTGTGTCACGTTCTTGAATAACCAATGAGAAGTCATCTGTAGCTAATGGCCGTGTTTTTCTCAAAATAACCACGTAACTTAAGTGTCTTTGGAAACCAATTTGTCTCCATAGATTTTGTATCTCACTGAAGTAGTTTCCGCTGTGTTCTTGTTGTGGACTTTTGGGCCGTGTTTTTCAATTAAAGCCACTTGCCGGTTATTCAGTTAAGTTGTATTTTGTTTTGGTGCTATCAAGTGCTTTTTCCGGATTCAAATTTCATTGTTGTTGATAGTTTGTCTTTTTTAGGAAAAGGAAAAATAGATCCTTTTTTTCTTTATTAAAAACCTATAAAATGCCCCTGCAAATTTGTTCAACCATGAATCGTTATTTTACAAAGAAAAGACATTAGAATTTTCAAGTTCATTCAATAAAAACGGTAGCTTTCTCGTTTTTCTAGTCACGTCAACCCTATTGGATTGAGTCCAAATACAAGCACAGATTATCATATCAATACTTGTCATATCACCGAGTTCTGATCTATATGCAAAACCTTCAAAATTTATCGATACCCTGAAACAACCACTGGGCTGATCAGAGTCACGGCTGATTCAAAAATCGTGTGAGTTTTTGGGAGGATAAACGGATAACCCAGAGAAAACCCCTCAAATCAAGGAAGAGACCTAACAAACTCTGTTCACATGTGATACCAAGTCCAGGAATCGAACCGAAACCCCAGAGGTGGGACGCGAGGGGTTTACACTGACCACCCTTGTTTCCTTAATGCAGTGAATTGTTCGTCCAGCGATGACAAATATAACCTTGCCTCATAATGTAAAAACTAACGGCTCCAAAAAGATGTTTGAACAGCTGATAAGATACTGTTTGCTGCACGTTATATTCATATTCGCGAGTCCTAATTTATTTTATTATGAATCTTTTGCAGGATTACTTCAATGAATACGTTGGCATGGTCTGTGTTTCAATCATGGACAACAGTTGGAGATGGGTACCACTTGTAACTTACAATGGCAAGTAAAATAAACGTTATCCATCGATCTAGTCGAGGAAGAACTGGAGTTGATGTCAAAGCGAAAACGGATTCCGGATGTTTTCTTGATGATGAATTAGAAAAACAAACTCAAGGAGAAAAATCGCCACCGCGAAAAAAAGATGTTTTAAAAAATACTAAAACGAATAATACTCAAGATACGAATTCCCTAAAATTCGGTTCTTCAAAGAAAAGCACACAACTAAACGAAGATTCGTCAGTGCCACAAAATGTGGTCGGAGGCGAAGAGATGAGTGGAGTGAACGAAAGTCCCAAGAAAAAGGAGATTCATGATGATTTGCAAGGCGATATAGACTTTGAAAGATCGCTCGAAAATACCGAACCGAGAGAGGATTTCTATTGCTTGTACTACAGTGATTCACCCAATGGAAGCTTAACAAGGTGTAAAGATAAGAGCCCTAATGCGAGCTACGATCAGGAGGACGATGACATTGGTGCAAGAGCTGAAGAGCTTTTGAGGAAAATTAGAGAAGATGCTCTTAAGGCATGTCCAAATGCCCCAGATGTTGAGGTACAAAAATTTAGGTACGACAACTCATCTCCTGTCGCTCCTAAGCCTAAAGGAGCTACCAAGCAACGAAGTAATCCTAATATCAGTGAAAAAGATCCTATCCTTGCCGAGTTAGAAATGCTTGGATCGACAATCGGAAGAGATTTTACAGGCGCGGAGACAGGTGACAAGGACGAGGGTCTGCTTTCAAATGCAGTGGAGGGTCTGCTTTCAAATGCAGTGAAGGGACTGCATGTTGCCGAAACTCCTGAAGAATGTTTTGATAAATTTGATGCCATTCAAACAGCATTAAACGAAAACATCCCAGATACTTTGGAGCGAAGTAAGGCAAGACGCAAGAAAGATACACCAAGACGAAAAAGTCTGCCAGAAGAGAGTAAAGCAGATACTCCTAGTGGACCCAGAAAGGGCGAAGAGAAAGGAAGCAGTCCGAACGGCAAAAAAGCTGAGTCACCAAAACCTGGAAGAAAGAAATTTGAGCCAGTGAAATTTTCGAGGTCAGAAATTAAGTCACTGAATTCCATGAGAGAGGATTCGCACCACAAGCGAAGTCACATGAACGCTGATAGCTCTAAACCCGTCCCTACCAGGTCTGAAACTAATAAGCTTAACAGACCTGACACATCTAAGCAGTTATCAGAGAAAAGCGACTCCAACAAGCCAAGCGTTAGAAAAGATCAGAAACTGACTTCTCCTAAAGGAGGAAAGCCCTCTCCCAAGAAACCAGCTACAGGAGCAAAAGATGTTGCGAAGAAGCGAGAAAGGCTTGAGCTTCGTTCTGGTAGGAGAAGAAGAAGTGGAGACTTGTCTTCTATACCCGAGAATGCTGTGATGGAGGATAGGAATGCCCGACGTAAAAGCGATGAGGCCATTCCATTAGCTAGAGGAGAAGAAGATCTTTCTTCCGAAGAAGATGATGTTAATGATGATGACTCGCCTTCAGCGAGTTCTGTCGAGGAAAACGTACCTCAATTATATCTGCCAGCCACGTCTAATGGAGATGCAAGCGGTGTGTCTACATCTAGAACGAACTTCAGCTGTTCAAGCCCAGCATCTTCTACGACTCGTACAAATATTGAGGAAATTACTCGGTCGTTGCCCTCTCAAAGAGAAGAAAAGACTGTGACATCTGACACGTCATTCACACCACGTCCTTTTAAACCGCCTGGCCGCTTTTACAATCATCGCGGTCATGGTCACCTTTCCGATGGATGGACTTCAGAATCTACTGCAGGTTATTCAAGTGAGTGTTCCGCTAATGATGCTGATGATGAGGGCGATAAGCAAGCTGGACTTGAACTAACCGAGAACCGTCTGGCTTATGACGATCCGAATGACATTGTTGATATGACTTTTGGATTACAGATGGATGACCAACCTGAGATCGAAGAACCTTATGTCTTTATTGAAGAACCTCTGCAGCAGCCAGAAAGAAATGGTTTCGTTGACGCCAGGGACGCAGCACCGCTGTATTATTATCCAGAAGGATCCAGAGAGGAGTTTGAAAATAATGATTTTGCTTTTCCAGGAGTTCTCCCCTTGCAAGATACAGTGGATACTCCTGACTTGTACGAATATTACCAAAGTGAAGGTCATGGATCTGATCATTCTGACTTGGTGTTTCAATCTGCTGATAATGACCCACAAAGGCAGACTGTTAGAATGAGAACAAGTGAAGAGCACGTCCAACCCATGGGGACCCAGAAACCAAAGAAATTCCAGAAAGAAAAAGGTCCAGATCCAAGCGGTTTCATGACGGTGGAAGACATTAAAAGGTTGATTTTCCAAGGAGCAAAGCCCTCGATCCCAAGATCAACATCCTTTTGTGGAATCCCAGGTTCTCGGAGACGATCGCAAGAGCAGGAAGCATTCCAAAGGCGATCCTGGTCTGGGTACGGCGTGCAGCAGCAGCAAGAGCCGGGTATCGATCCCCTGGTGAGAAACTTTCCTCAGAAATCTCTATCATCTCAAAGGTTACCTAAGGGACAGTTAAGCAAATCACCTTACGTAAGGACTATCCAGTCACAAAGGTCAAAGCCCCAGGTTGGTTACTATAGTGATACCCAGCTAAACGCCGTCGACCAGGAAGAAGGATATCTAGAACCTTCTAGATCATTCCGTAGAACACCTCTCCAACGGCGAGCATATTCTTTGGAAACTTACCACTCTGATAATAGTTTACCACACGAAGTAAATTCCCTTCCTGTTGCAAGACAGCCAAATAGATCTCACGTACTTGTCAGAAGTGCATCTGATTTTACTGCTAACTATAACCAAAGTCAGCCCTATATGCAGCTGCAGAGTCCAACTAATAACCGTTCACCAGTGCCACAATATATCGATCCCGAACAACTGGCTGAACTCGTTTCTTCTCGCTCATCTTTTGCCAGTGGGCGAGGAAACGTCACACCACCTCAACGGCCATATGTCAATCCTCATGTAGCACGATATCAAATACCTCAAGATCTACGTAGCGGCACATCGTCTGTACATCGACAGTCTTCGGAAAATCTTCGCATCCAGACTCTTCGGCGAGCTTCTCGACGAAGCAGTGACAGTGAATCTGATGTTCCTGTCTACAATGGTCTTCCGGCGAGATCAAATTTTGACCCTCCTAGCCCGCAGTTGAAATCAGTTGTTGTAAAAACACCTACCCAAAAGACTCTATCCGAGAGATTTTCTGAAGTCCCTCAAAGAGTCACTTTTGAGGAATTAGCTGAAAAGTTCGACTTTGGTTCTGATTCAGATGAGGAAGATAAAGTTGATTATGGAAGTGTCACAGAAAAGCCAGATTCAGAGTTTGGTGCTGATTTAGAGTTTGATACTGATTTAGAGTTTGATAATGGGGATTACTTTGACGACAACAACATGATTGTTGGTGAAGCTTTGAGACTCAAGAAAGTCCTTGGTTCTGTAGCTGAGCAGGATCCTGAATTAGAGACTTTAGTGACTGTTACCACAGATCCAAAATTACCTGAACCTCCCCAATCCGTCTACGAAACGACCTCTTCAAAGAGTTCCGTTAAGCAACCAAGTGAGGTGTTAGTATTTGAAAGTCCACCGCCTTACCACGAAGTCAGACGAAAGACATCTGAAACATCGGGTTCAGAATCATCAGGTATCACATTAGTATACGATGTACCACCCATGTATGAATCAGAGGCTGATAGCCACTCAGATAGCACCAAAATGAAGGAGAAGTTGAAGGTAGATCTACGAGATGAAACGAAAGAATATCTACAGGCGACTGAAAGGAGAGACTCGGAGACCCAGACGAACGGGGGACAGCAAACAACTACTGAAAAAGCTATCTCAGCAGAAGAACTCCTAAAGTTGCTACTGAACGCCAGTCAAGTTAATTTGGAGAAAACAACTGCTGCACCTCCACCTTCGCAAGCCAAATCTCAGCAACTTGTCCAAAATCCCTGTTTCCCAAAGCCTCAAACTAAAGCTGCAAGCACGGGGAATATCCATTCCGAAGGCAAGTTTCCTGGGCACGTTTCACAGCTCTACGGCAACTCAGATTTAAACAGTGCAAGGAGCACCCTAAGTCGACGACGACCAGAGCCGAAGCGACCAACTTGTCATAAGAGTCAAGAATGTATAAGATACAAGCACAGGCTCAACAGACCGGCTGATGGGGTCCTACAAGCCAAAATGATAGGATCTGAAGACAATGCCAAGAAGCACTCGCGACGCATCTTTGAAGAAGAAGTAGATTGCATGAAGACCAAACATGGTTTTGATTTTAGCTCTGGGGAGATATCTACTTCTGGATCATCGATCGATGATGTAGGAGATAAAAAAGGCAGAGGAACAAGTGTGTCATTCGTTGGTTGCGAAGATACCAAGGAGATTGAGACGTTGCCAAGAGTGAAATTTTCTTCTCAGCGAAAAAGAAGAAAAGCAAGAACTGGGTATTTGTCAGATCAAGATATTCCTACTGCTGTCCAAAATGGTGGTGATGGTGAGGTCAGATTCGTAAAATCGTCAGAAGATATGAATGGGGGAAATGTTAAGCACATTGAGCAGGCTACAATGGTCCAGACGTCAACAGAAAACAAACACCAATATTCTAAATCTGAAAAGCAATCTTTACGTAAAGAAATGGCTTTCTCCGGAGACCAGGATTTGCAAAAGATCAAAGATCAAAATAGACCAGAAATTATAGATCTGAGATATTACAACGATAAAGAAAATGAAAGCCACGAAAAAAGCGAAAATTCTGACTGCGTTGTGCATACATTTCCTCATGATAATCTTCCAAGTCCAAACAGCGTTAATGTTTTCATTGACTACAACAAGAAAAATGTGATGAAGGTCACGACCAGTACACCCAAGGTCCACCATGCAAAACTGGTTACACCAACACCGCAGGGCATTAGTCCTGTTTCCAAGGAATCTGACAACAAGAGATCTTCTCCACGAGAGAACGGCTGTAGTTTCGGCGAAGAGGAATATCCACCCAGCTATGAAACTAGTCCACCCAGTGACCGTTCGTCATCGGTTTACTCTTCCGATGACGAAAAGTTCTTTGGTAGCAGCGACACAGTTGTCTTTGTGGACAAAACTGCTGAGAATTCTAGTGTTAAGCCAAATGTGGATAACACTACATTAACAGTTCAAAACCAAGGAGCTTCGTCCAGTAACGATGAAGCTGCCAGAGCTCAAGAGTACACCGAGCGCGTGGATTCCCTTCTGCAAGAAGTGAGGTCTTCACTTGACCTTGACTCTATTGGGTCGGACTTGTTGGATCAAGCCATGGAACGTGTGAAAGACAAGTTGTCACCTCGTTCCTCCCAAAATCAGGTAAGCGCCCTTGAACTCTTTTACAGTAGAACCTCTATTAAGCGGCCATCCATTGTCAAGTGGCCGCTTATTAGAGGTTGGTCGCTTAATACAGTTCTGTTGTAATAGTAAATGTCGAAAGAGTAATTTTTCCCCATTTCAGACCACGTGTCATTCTCTTGAGAATAAGATTCTTTGTTTGAGTTATATCTATATTCATGTGTCTGCTCATGTGCAACCGACAAACAAAGAAATGGTCCTCTAGGGAATGACACGTGGTCTGAAATGGGAAAACATTACCCCCCATGGAAGCTAGAAAGGTATTTTTATTACGTAAATAATTCCACTTAGGGTTTTTCACTTAAGTAGCAAAATTATTTAAACTTTAAAAATCTTAGATGGTGGTATCTGCTGTCGCTGTTGTTTTAGCTCTCTGATACAATCCGGGGCAGAAGTCAACACTATTTTTGGCAGACTTCCATTAGCAAACTAGAGAGTCCAAGTGAAGATATTTGAGAGCTTCTTCATTGACTTCAGTTCTCCTCATGTTAGTCTCAGACGGAGATGCATTAGACACAAAATCCTTGATAATCCCACGGCTAGCATCCATCCTGTATTAGTTATTCAAGTGCATACGTAATAAGGCACAGGCTTTTAATTACTTGTTGTATAGCATATCTGTTACGTTCTAGTATTTTTCTCAGACACTGTAATAGTACACTTTTGACAAATCGTAATTATAGAAGATGGAAACGATTTGAAATGAAACGAGACCCTTGAGAATACACTCCCCTGGAAAATTGGAGGGCAACTGCTTGAGTAGTCTGGACGAGCCACAGTGGTCGCGCCACCTTGAAGCTCGTCGTTTTTTTTTTCTTTATTTAGCTATGTCCGTCTTGCATTTCATTAACAAAAGACACTTTTTTCATTAGGAAATGAGTTTGCAATACCTTTTGGTCATTCCTTCACTTGTCCGCCGAGTCTTGTTTTAAAAACGAAAGAAATGTGTTTTTCTACTTTTTTGTTGGGGGAGAGTATGAACTGAGTTAACGAAGTGTCAACGCCGTATATTTTTTTCTTTCGGCTTTCGTTTTGGCCTTGACATTCAAGGATATTGAATGTTTTTGCGTTTGAATAACCTTTATATTGTTGTTGCTTTCGCATAACAGGTTTCTCAATCTTTATCGTTGTTGCTTTTCATGATCACCTATGATAGGTTTTTTTTTTAAATTATTATTATGGTGAGAGAATTTTTCATCTCAACACTGAAATATTCCAGTTAAAACTCCACTTCCCATGTTTTAATCCATGTAATCTATTTTTAAGATGCTCTATATATAAGAATCTAAAAACGTTCATGAAACAGCTGCCTACGTGACCTAGAACAATCACTAGCTTCATTTCCATCATTATCAATTATCTTCATCGCCATCAAATAACATTCTATCTATCTATTTTCCTCCGATAAATGTGGACCTATATTCAGAATTGTACATTGGGGTCTCAGCAATCAGGGGATAATCTTTTTATAGCCTGGAATATCAAGTAACCGAGGACTAAGCGATCAAAGCTCTTACTATGCTTTCCATTGCTTGAGGGGACTGAACTTAGTACATGGAAATTTAAGGTTTTCTTCAAGGCCATCTCAGTCAATGCTTATATCTTTCTATTAAGCTGTTGAAGGTCAGTCTGTAAGTTTTAACTCTGTTTATTTTAATAGTGTTTTAAAATGAATTTGGCTTTTTATTATAAACATAGCTCTTAGCGTATAAAAATGTTATTTATCAGCAGAGCTATTCTCTCCTGTAAATCAACTTATTGTCAGTGATGGTAAAATCTGTTTTCATCTTTGTCATCCTCCCCTTAAAGTTCGTCATATTTCTAAGTTAACTTACGAAACACTTAAGTTAGTGTATTTTATTAGTGCATTTTAGAGTGTTTGTGGTTTTTTTGATGGTTTGTTATGACCTGACCTTATTCACACGAGACGAGCAGAAACGATAACAGGACACTACTACCAGAAGCACGTCTTCAAAATCGTACAACGACAATGCTCAATATTTCCTATCTCTTCTGCGTTTGACAAATGACAAACAGACAACTGATTCATCTTATATTGTTTTTAGAATACCTACTAAATTATAACCAACATTATCGATATCAAATTTCATAATATATTTTAAAAGTTTATAGATCGCAGTATGCTTGCAGTTTTGACTGACAGTCCAATCGAACTGCTTATTGACAGAGAACAATATATCTTTCTTATTGACTTGTTTTTCTACGTGTAAAATACAAAATTTCTCTCTTTCGTGTGAGAGCTAGGGTAAAGAATTAGAAAATATATCATCGTATTAAGTATTAAGTTATTGAGGAAGGGATTTATTGGGTATCTGTCATCAAAGGTGATTCTGGGTTGCTTGCGTCTTTGCAGAATTTCTGTGTGCTAAGCTTCAATAATAGTTATTATCTTCATTGCCATGGTTTTATTTCTATATATTTAATGAATATTGGATACTATTTTTTCTGTTGACAATCTGTTGTCATGACAATGTCGTTAGTATCATCCAAATATCTCCATAAAATATTTATACATTTGCCACTTTAACTGTATTCATTGTGGTATCCTTTAAGCTATTTTTAACTTTATGACCTTACTTTTTACTTACATCTTTGGTTTGTTTTTATCTTGTAGGGGAGAGGAAGCATCACAATGGAAGCATTTGTTGCTTTACACCAAGCTGATGAACTACAAGCAATAATAAATGAAATAAAGGTATCAGAAAAAACTTTTCTCTTTCTCTTTCTTCTTTTATTTTTTATTAATTCTTGAAATTCTCAGAGCTTCCCTTCTCACCAAAGAATGGAATGTTGGTTCTTTTTGTGCATTCGTTTTCTTCCTTTTCGTTGGAAACAGGACACCAAATATTTTTAGAGGAATGACTGAATGTTCTGTTGTAAGAAATCTGGTATCATTAAGAAATTTGATGTTTGTTTTTTTTTGCGTAAAATTCATACTTTATATAACCGTGCAGTGGAGTTTCGTTATCTTGAACCTCTTGGGAACCAGGGAAAAGGTTCAAAATAATAGGGCTCCGAAAAAATCCAGGGTAAAATTGCTAAAATTGTTAGTAGTGTTAGATTGATGCAAGTCTACAAGCAGGGTTCCCACGGTCATGGAAAAGTTAGTGAATTCTGAATATTCTCAAGGTCAGGGAGTTTTGATTTTGGTCAGGGAATTTTTGCAATTTACCCAAACGTCAGAAAATTTCTGTCAACCTTCACAAAATCGTTTTGAATTCAGAATTATTAGTTTGGCTTCCTTTGGTCTAACTACCATATAAATATCATTTTTCATAAAATAAATGCCCAATGTGGTCAGTGAAAAATGTATTTTGGTCAAGGAAATGTCAGGGAATATTATTTTTCCAGATAAGTTGGAACCCTGACATGCATGACGCGCCCTCAAGTTCGAGATTACGAGATTCTACTGTTATAACTCTCGCTATCCACCAACGATAACAACTACTAATATCGTTTGGCCCTTCTCCAGGACATGCCTAAACACTTGTAACTCAGATTATTGCTTTACTCCAGGGTGAACTTTGGATTCTTCAGCAAGAGAATACCCTTCTTAAAGAAAAGGTCGTGTCACTTCAACATGGCGAGGCATGCAGTTCTAGTGAGTCTACAGAGGACAGTTTGACAGAATCTGCTGAAAGAATCGATTCGATAAGAAGGCAGATCGCTGCTGTTGCTGCTAGTAAGAAGAGAGGTGAATATAGATCGGAATGTTGGGTGGTCCCAGTATAGATCTCTGTGGCACCATATCCAAAAACCGGATTTTTTTTTCTTTCTGATTTTGCGTTCATTTTTGTTTCCTTAGTTTTCTTTCTTTTCTTTCTTTCTTTCTTTCTTTATCATTACCTTTTTTTATTTTTTTACATCCTTAATTTTTCCTTGCCTGTTTATCTGTAGCTTCTCAAAGTGAGGACAACGAGCTTATATCTGTCGACGTCTTTTTGAAAGGATTTGGATGCGCAGTTGCTGTGAGACACTCGAAGGTAAGTCGTTCTACTCGTCATGCAAATCTTATGCAAAGTAACCCATGGCGTAATACGAATCTTTGGTTTTTCTTTCTCGTAGAAAATAGATGTTAAGTTGGGTACTGTGAAAGTGAGAGGAGGGACTGACTGGGGTGGCGTATACGATGCTGCCAAATCTACCTTTCTGGTGAGTCGTCAGAAAAAATAAATCTTATGGATATCATAAACCTAATCACCTTCGTATGTTAACTGCCCAATTCAAACCATGTAATGTTTACATGATGTTCCCTGGATAATTGTTCGTTTATCTTTCTGAAATTTATTCGTTCATATTCATATGGATTTGAAAACATTATAAAGAAAGAATTCTCCAGGGAACATTATGTAAACATCACATGGTTTGAATTGGGTAATTTACATATGAAGGGGATTAGGTCTCTAAACTAAAGCGAGTGAAAAAACAATACCAGCACTAGAATTAGCATCTTTACTTTTGTAAATCTACAAAGATTCATTATTCCAGGTGTTATATTAGCCGAGAAAACTTTTTTTGAAAAGTTTGTATGTCTGGGGATATACGTTATACGTTTATTTGGCAAAGGGTCTTTTCGAAGCTCACATCCATGTAACTGAACCAACTGACCGATTCTTTTTCGTACCTAGGACCATGTCAAGCGTATCGACCCCTGCTCGTGTTTAGGACTAGGTTCTACTAGTATGTACGGTGCACAGATAGGTGCAACTATGTTAACACCAGGTTTGTATTCATTCACTCTTGCTACAGATATTTTATTCTTATGCATATATGACTGTAAAACTGGAATTTTTGATAATACTATTTCCTCTGAAATAAAACACCTTTCACGTGACATCAAAGCACCTCAATTTGGTGGACAAAATAAAAGAATTCAATCTCCTGAGAATAGGACCCTTTGATTTTGTCCTCCAAATTGAGCTCCATTCCGACGTGCCGCAAGGGAAATTATCATCAAACTCGCACATACGCATGCGTAGTAAGTGTATCAATCCATACCGCTGTTTCTAATGACCGCACACTCACGTATACAGCTTTAATCTCAATTATCAGTTAGGTATTCATAGATACCATTAAAAGTTTGTGGGATTTCATGACATTGGTATTGGAATTGTTTTTTGACAGAAACTTTAAGAAAGAAAAATCCCCGCGTTGAAATCTCGCGAAAATGCAATTCATGTACTATTCAGCTTAAAGGTAAGAGAATAAACTTATTTCAATAAAGCTAGTCATCAAAAACCCATAAGTTGTCATATTTTCGCGACACCTTTCTCGCCACTTAAGTTTCGCGATTTTTTGGGAGTCGCCAAAATCGCAAAATTAAAGGGTCGCGAAAATGTCATGCAATAAGGTATATGATAAACTTGATTCCATTTCTTGGTATTTCAGATGGCATGACTGAGACATTCGATACTTTGGTCTACGAAACTCTTTTTCCAAGACATGTTGTTGAGGTAAATAAAAAAATCTTTCATTCAGTGTTGTGAATTTCATTTATTTACAAGAACTCATTTTCTTTTAAGTTTGTTTGCCCCTCAGAAACCTGTTGAAATGCTCGATACTGGGTATCCGTAGTGACTATGTCTATACACAAATACGTTGTTTAGCAAACATGCAAGCAGACAGTACTTTCATTTCTGTGATTTGACTTTTATTTTTGGAGATATTTGAGGACAAAATCCAGGATTTCACTTCCAGAGGTGGTGGGTACCGGGTAACCCCACCCCTCCCCCTGAATCGGGTCCCGTTAGATAACAATTGTTTTAACCTTATCCTGCCCTAACCTAACTAGTTTTGTTTCCTGGTTTATAGAGTTTCGTTCACCAAATTCTTGAAAATCGTTTCATCGTCCTGTGTGGTGCTGCAGGTCTTGGAAAAACGTTTTTAGCGACGAAGCTTGCAGAACATTTAGCTCAAAGGTAAGAATTAAAACTTTGAATATATGTATAGTTCAAAGTTGGCATGCAGTCATATGGTTTCTCGTTTGTCTGATTCAGGTTTGGATCCAAAAATGAATCCCCAGTTTTGACACTTGCAGTTGGACAAACCAGCCGAAAGGTAATAAACGTTAACATAGACAATAGACAACCGCTGGGAATTAAGGGTGGTGTAACTCTCCTCTCACCTCTGGGGTCTCGGGTTCGATTCTGCACCACATGTGAACAGAGTTTGTTAGCTCTCTCTCTCTCTCTCTCTTGATTCCAGGGTTTTTCTCCAGTTTTCCTCCTTCCACTTGAAACCCAACAGACTAAATTTCAATTTTATTCGACCTATGAGTTAATCTAATCTTTTGAGGTCTAATGGATTTGCTTCGCATCTTTGGATAATAAGACTTGTCTAATAACCAGTTATATTTTGTCTTTGCAGGAGTTGAAGAAAACCCTTGCCGATCTCATGAAATGTGACATCTCTTCGTAAGTGATAATTACTTTACTACTTTTGGCCATATTTCCGAATTTCACGGAGACAGGGCAGAAAAGCTCTGATTTAGTAGACCTTCTCAACATAAATGGCATTGAAGTACGTTTTTAGATTTCGGCTTTTGTACATATTCTGATCTGTTCTTATAGTGATTTTATGTATGTCAAGCGTTGTTTGGATGCTTAGCAAACACTAACACCATTGTTTTCTCTTGGTGATATGTCCTGTCCCATGAGGCATTTATAATAATCCACCTTGGCATCGACTATTGAATAAAGTGGCCCCTAATGTTTATTTCTAGACCCTCGCGTGGAGTTCCTGTGGTGGTGGTCTTGGATCAACTTGACTGTCTAGCCTCACTTGCAGACATCTTCGACCCCAAGCAGCTAGAGGGGAATCGTAATAGGTAAGAATAAACTGAAAACTCCTTAAGAAAGTTAGTGCAATATGTGGGACAATTCACTGACACCAATAACGACGACAAAGTAGATTATGGTTTCTCATTGTTTTTTTTTCTTGTCAGTCCTTTTATTATTGGAGTACGCAACAAGAGCAAAAAGGGGCCATTTTCGTCCAAAGATCTTGCTGTCTACAAATACTTCAGGTAAAACGACTTTTCTTAAAATAAATATGGGCCACAGACCCTTTTAGTACGTTGGAATGCAGCTCAATTTGCAGAACAAAACAATAGATTCCAATTCTCAGGAGATTAACATTATTTTGTATTGTCCACCAAATTGAGCTGTTTTGACGTCACGTGCAAGGGGTCTATAGACCTCTTTACCTTGGTGTAATGTTTTTCCATTTCAGACCACGTGTCATTCTCTTGAGAATAAGATTCTTTGATTGAGTTGTATCTATATTTATGTGACTTCTCATGCGCAACCGTTAAATAAAGAAATGACACTGTAGGGAATGACGCGTGGTCTGAAATGGACAACATTACGCTCAAGCTATAGGAGTCTATTAGCTAACGTTAAGCTAAAAAGGTGAAGTAAAAGTTGTCGTGTTCTAATTGATTCGACTGTCCTCATCTGTGACCGTGTCATGTGACCGTGTCATGTGACCGTGTCATGTAACCATATCCTGCACCAATCGTCTCCGGTCTATGCACATTTGTACCTGGTTAATTTACTTTCATGTGATTTTGCCTTTGGTTGTTATAGGTGGATTCAACTGGCTGTCCACGATCCTTTTGTTCTTGGTTTACTGGAAAGATTTCTAAGACGGAAACTTAGTTGGGCCGATGACGTGTAAGTTAAGAAGAAAAAAATTGAAGAAGTATAGTTCCCTTCACAGTTCCCTGCGCCATCTAGAAAGGTAGCCGTGCCTTTGCATTGAAGCGAGAACAACGGTGACCTTGCAGTGATAGAGACAATGGGCTCGTTTCCATAGAAACTACAACATGACCATCATCCGTCTATCGGGACATCACATTTGTTCATTACCCATTATCTGCGTATAAAATATTCAGTGTTTTTTATGTTTGTTTTCAGTGAAAACGAGGAAGACTTGCTTGATCTTTTCTTGTGGTTGACTCAAGTTTGGCAGAGAATAAACCAAATCCTCCAATCATACGTTGACATCGATGTTACAATCGGTAAGAAACGATAAATGCCCGATTAATCATCTTTTGCCCTCCAAGTAAAGAGAGAATTGTTAATTGATGTCAGAGCAGCCATGTTAATTGGAGTAACGGTTTCTTTTCTATCATGGTGGCCATGTCTTTTTTCCTTGGGCATGTGACGTCACAGCCGCCATGTTGGAGAAGTTTCTTTTGTGATGTCATCCATCATGGCGGTCATATCTTTTGTCCTTTCCTTCTCATTGTAAAGGATGCAACACCTTTCGTCATTTAATTGTGTATTCTATTGTGTAGGTCCATCAGTGTTCTACTCGTGTCCCATGGACATATATGCGGCTGAAGGATGGTTCGCTAATGTTTGGAATTACACTATTATTCCATATCTGCACCAAAACCTAAGAAACTCAAGCAAGGTAATAGAAATAGAGTAATATCTCTGTTGTTGAAGTTGTTGTTGAATGTTGCATAATGGCGTCATTTACTGACACTACATAAAGCACTTGAGGGGTTAAAATCGAGGTGTTAAGACTGAGTTTGTTTCATGTATTGTTCTCTTACTCGCCGCTAAGGTTTTTCTCCCTTTTTCCTCCCTCCGTAAAAATCAACATGTGAGTTGAGTGAACCTCACGAAAGAACCCCTCATTGGGAGTGATGCGGGTTGTAAAACTGTTTTTTTTTTAAGTTGCGTTCCCGACTGCAGTGGAGGAGTTGACGTCCGGCAGTCTTCCATGTACTTTTTGTATGCAAAAGGTGCTATTTTGCCAGAAATGATACCATAGTTCCCCCCAGAGATCCCTGAGTACGTCAAAAAAAAGCTGAAAACGCGCAATTCACTGGTTTCTTATTCTCGACTTTTAGAGGCATTTTGCATACACACAATTGCTTGTTATCCTTCACTGCACATGAAAACTATGCTGTTTATGCAAAGTGTCCCTCAAATTTGATGCAAATGGGCCAAATGGAAATGCTTTATGGTTCGTAAGAAAGCAACGTATAAATTTGTCTCTTTTATTCAGATTTATGAGCGCAATGAACCCTGGGAATGTCCAACCAAGTGGGTCATAATGCGATGGCCCTGGAACCGAGAGAAGAGCAAAGTTGTTGGCACGTTAAAGAAACTGAGACAGGTTGATATTGTACTAAACAGAAATCACATGGAATCATCTAAAGGTGAGTAACTATACTGCAGTCTTGTAGTACAAAAATATACAACATGCTTATTGAAGTTTAATAAGTATAATGCAATTTTTGTTCTCAGGAAACACGAAAGGATCGCATTCAAAACTGCGAAAGGTAACGTTTTTCCTTCTCTTTTATATTAGTCCTCTTCACAGTTTCCTGCACCATCTTGAAAGGTAGCTATGTAGCTATGACGAACGGTGAGCTTGCAATGATAGAGACCTTTTTTAACACCATGGACAATTATTCACATGTCTCTATCATTGCAAGCTCACCGTTCGTCTCGCTTCGATGCAAAGACAGGACTACCTTTCAAGATGGCGCAGAGAACTGTGAAGGGGAATATTTTGACTTATGATAAAAACAGAGAGTCTACATCGAGCACAAATCTTTTTTAAGCATTGTTTTTTATCCTGTCCTTTTGTTCTTGATAGAAATAAACAACTATTCAAGTCGGTCAACACCCTACTTATCACTTCATTTTTGTACATATTGTTGATGCTCATGCTTTTTTCAGCAGTTGTTATCATCTAAACTTGTAAAGAACCAATCACCAAGCAAGGCTGGTAGTCTAGAGTCCTGGTCTACAACTGATTGGGATGCAGTATCAATGACATCTGATGTGGAGAGCATTGCTTCATCCACCCTCTAGGTTCACACTACAGTGGACTATCAGACGTCTTACATAATATGGATATCCATCGTCCATTCAGCCACAAGTATCCAATCGTCCTATTCAACACTCTGGATTTTGTCCCGAAACTCCAGTTTCAAAACATGATTAAGTTGCATTAATACAGGCAAGAGTATCGTGCGAATTTTATCAGCTTTGTTGCATTCAAAATGTGCTTATAAAGAATCTTGCAATGATAATAAAAACCTTCCAGCACGTCAGAATGCAGCTCAATTTGGAGGACAAAACAATAGGTTCCAATTCTCAAAAGATTGAAATTTTTTTGTTTGGTGCTCCAAATTGAGCTGCTTTGGGTGAAAGTAAAACCCCATGAAATAACGTACAGTGCAGTTGTGAATAAGATTTTGTTTTTAATTTATACCAAGATATTAGGTTAAGACTAATGGGATATTTCCATTACAGTTAACATTACTCATACTTACACTTCCTAACTTATCATCTGTAGTAAGTTAATCCCAGGGAAATTATTTACAAAGATAGAAAAATGTTTTCCTTGCAAAGATTCAAATCTGCACAAACGCAGATCTACATTTAAATGGATGGGGACTGTGGTTATATTGCAGAGTTGTCTATAAGACCCTGTCTAACAAACACTGTTGTCCCATATCTTAGACTAAGGTGAAACGTTCAGCTTCACATAAGCCGAACACATTGAAAACAATGGACAATAAAGCTGTCTTCTTTGATGTCATTTGGATCGGCTCATGTGAAGTTCGACGTTTCACCTCAGTTCTTATTCCCTTTCATAACTTTTGACCAAAAAAAGGTCGGCAATTTTTTCAATAATCTGAAATAGGACAACATTGAGAAAAGTGCTTGTGCGACAATCTCATAAATTGTTCATATATAATAACCATATATTTTTAACTATATATTGTAATATCTGATGTCAATACATTGCCTATATATTTCTCTTATAAAATTTTTAATAAAATTAATAAGTTTTAATATTTTTGGACAAAATCTCTCATAATCAATATCCAACAAAAATTATTCAAGTATATATCATAAGTTTTTTTTTTTTGTAGGATTCGACCAACTATTGAAATATATGTGGTTGGTGACAATAGGGCGATAAAAAAACCTGCCAAAATTCATAAATTTATATTCCAAAGTGGCTTCCTTTCCATTTATCTTGTAATCGTAATACATGAAAATACTAAAAATGTAATACACAATACTTTTATTTTAATAGTTTTTAAAATGCTAATAAAAAGCGATTATTTCTGTTACTTACTGTTGGTTTCATTTCAGGATACATGGCTACTAAGACATGATAGATATCTATTTGATACATTTCCTTTCATAGGTAAGCAAGTAGTGTACACATTGCCAATGTGCCGTCTCTCAACTCGATTCCTAGACATATAAGTATAGTTCTTGTAGGCTCTCTCCTGTGAATCAGTGATTCAAGGTTTTTGTCCGCAGTTTCCCTGGTTTCTCTTCCTGCGTAAAAGTTTAGTTCCAAGATTACAGCCTTCCTGTGATGTCATTGCTGCTCAATTGAAGTTCTGTTATTTAAAGTAATTACTTTATATACATTGATTTACTAGATAATCTTGCATTAGTGT
Source organism: Anthopleura xanthogrammica (assembly GCA_964019055.1). Lineage (NCBI taxonomy): Eukaryota > Metazoa > Cnidaria > Anthozoa > Actiniaria > Actiniidae > Anthopleura > Anthopleura xanthogrammica. The sequence continues at coordinate 792,526 of OZ025219.1, read as the reverse complement.
CTTCGTGATTTATTTACATATTTATCGTCTATTAAAACAACTGACTGAAGTTAGTTCTGACGAATAAATCATCTGCATAATCAGAAAGATAACCTTTAAATCTACAGTATGCTTCAATCACGTGACTCGGCGAAGTCACATGATCAGTTTTGCGCCTTAACAACTACAATTTAATAGTGACGTCATCACCCATGAGAAAGAATGGTGCCCAGTATCTTGGTTCGCTGTAGCGGCGTGTGTTCCTCATTTCCTCCATCGCTTGTTGCAAACTTGTACTCGCACTCTTTCCATCTCTTAAACTAAGATAGAATTTAAACATGAACTCGAGTGTTGCTTCGTCATCGATGGCCCACAGAGACGCTACCACTGCACGAGCACCTGACGCTAGAAAGGCTCGACACATTCCAACTACTCCTTCAGCTCTGATTTCACCACGTCCACTGTGACAGCAGCTTAACACAACTAACTGTGCACGTACTTGAGCCTGCTGTACCTCAGCCATGGTCAGCATGTAATCTTCTTCATCTGGGATCTTTGCTGCTCTTATCTCAGGAGAAGGGGCAAGTGCTATCGTACCTTTGGTGAGACTGCCGTGTGCAGCAATGTGAACGACAGCTACTCCTTGTTTTAGTCTCTGGATAACAGCCGTTTTTGTAGCTGTTTCTCTAGTTAATGGTGTCACACGAAATAGATTGGCTACTGCAACTGCCTCACAGAATGCATCAATCAAAGGATCAAACTCTGTCTCTTCACCATTGAACATAACCTTCCCAACAAGAGGATCTCCAATAATCAATGCGCCTTGATTGCTGTGATAATCCCCTGCATTCTCGCTTACCAGTTTCAGTGTTGCAATTGAGGGAGCAGTTCTTATCCGTTTTGTCTCGGATAAATAGCGTCCCGTGTCTGGGTCCTGAAGGGCAGCAAAAGGCACTTCGTGTAAGAATCCATCAGGCAGAATAACTATTTCTTCTGGAGTGGCTTTAAGGATTAATTTGGGTAAAACGTTACGATAGAATATTTCCGAAGCATTTGTCAGCATACTGTTCTCCTCACGGTTTTCTGATGGTTCTTCGGCGGGGCCTCTTATATTAATGGGTGAATCACCTTTCACTTCTCCATCCAACATAGAATCCAAGGATCTGTTTTCACAGTTGACTACTTGACGAACTTTCATTTCGGTATATAATTTCTCGATGATCTGAACAAAAGACTTCTCACTATAATTGAAATACTTTACTATATACTCTTCGCCTTCTTCTAATACAAATGAGTAAATTTCTCCGAGACACAATGAAAATAGCAGAATAGTGTAATTGTTGCTTGAGACAAGTTTTTGGACATCCGTATACTGCAAGCTGCCTTTGGCAGTTTCCTCTTTCATTCCGTAGTTTGAAACAAGAATGTCTTTCAATGCTAGAGCCCGAAAATGGTCCGCCAAAACAAGGGCTTCTTCGTTCTTATTTGTTTCGATAAGAACCTTTAAAAGCATCTTGTGGACGTGCTTGTATTTGTCAACAATTGCTATTTTAAATTTATCGTAGTTACCAATGTTAGAAAATATAAATTCAAAACATTTGATCGATTCTCTGAGTGACCTTTCAGCTTTCTCAGTTTCCTTGAGCACGTAATAAACCTCACCAAGACCAAAATGAAACAAAGCTTGGTGATGTTTGTCGTCTAAGTATAGTGCAACAGCTAATCCTTTTTGGTAATGTTGTATACCTTTGTCGTATTGACCTCGTAATATATACAATTCTGCAATATCTCTCTTTAATATCATTGTTTTTGCAAAGAAAAAGAAACTATCTTTCCCATTTGGGACTCCTGCTTTCATGGCTTCTTCAAGACATGCAATGGCTTCTTCATAATTTTTCTGTGATCTTTGGTAGAAATAGCGATCAAAGTACACCATAAACTTTCTAGTATTAAGTTTCATGTCATCTTCTGTTTCAATATCGTCAGCCTCCAATTTCGTATCACGCACAATCTCTTCATTAGTCATGCCAACATTTTCATATAATATTCGCAAGAGAGTATTAAATCTATTGATAAAAAAGCTATCCTTAAGACTATGTGCAATTGTGAGACCTTCTGTTATGTGTTCGTACGCCTGACCGTACTGGTTCAGGCAGGAAAATGCATTTGCAGACACATAGAGGGCGTTCAATTCTACCAAAGGTTTGTTTATTTTCTTGGCAATGTCAATACAAATCTTGCTATAACCAATTGAATCCTTGAATTTAGCCAGCCCGTTATATGATATCGTTAGTGAAAAATATGCATGCATCTTAATGTTTGAATGTTCACCACCAGCTCCCTCTGCCATTTGGATACATCTCTTCAAAGTGGCTATAGCATTCTTGTGCTCATTCAAAAACATATAAGCATTCCCTAAATGACTGAGGGCATAAATTTCATTTGTTTTTGTACCATGTTCTTTCACCATCTGAAGGTATTTCTTGCTATAAAAGAGGTAGTCTTCGCATTGTTTTTCTTTCGAGCACAAATTGCGAAGCAGGAAAGAGGAATCCCTCTCAAAACCTTTATTACCATTTTCGATGGCAAGTTCCAAACACCGTTTTCCATAATGAATAGCATCTTCAAACTGCTCCATGGAATTTTACATTTTGCAAAGGCACAACGAAGCAATCATTTTATCAAATTTACAATTCATTTCGTTCTTAATGTTATTGCATTTTTGGATACAAATTATAGCGTCATCACGTTTATTCAGAGAACAGTACGATCGTACCAGCACCAGATACGCTCTTAAAGTAATGCGTCCAGGATTATAACGTATAGTATCATCAGATCCTTTGATATCACAAACTGTAGTTCCTTGTTCTGTAGATGCATTTTTCTTGGACGTTTCCTCATTTGTTTCTTGTGCGGTGCTCAGGCATTTTTCACTGTACTGTATTGCATCATCATACATGTTTTTATTAAAATACGCCTTCCCTAAAGTTATGTATGCATCCATCTCGTTTTTTCTTTCTCCTGTTTCTTGTGCGATGGTAAGAGCTTTATTACCGTGACATATAGCATCGTCAGGCTTTCCCATAAGTATATAGGTATCTGCTAGGCTGACATGTGCATTCATTTCAATTCTTTTGTGACCAATTTCCTTTGCAATATCAAGACACTTCGTATAATAAACTTTGGCATCTTCACTTTCTTGAAGATTAAAATATACATTTCCCAGTAACATGTATGGGTTCATCTCGGTTTCTTTTTCACCCATTTCAAGTGCAATATGAAGACACTTCTCACCATAGACCAAAGCATCATTATTTCTTCCAGAAGTGGCAAATGTATTTCCCAGCGAATAGTATGCTTGCATCTCAGTAAGCGTTTCTCCCAAATTCTTCGCAATGTCAATGCATTTATAGAAATTCTTAATACTGTCATCGTATTGATTCAAGCAGTAATACGCACGACCCAATAGAAAAAGTGCATCCATCTCGTCCTTTTTCTCTTCAGTTTCTAGAGCAATACCAATGCACCTTTCAGTACACCTAACGACTTCCTCGTACTGTTGCAACTTGTCATAATTTTTTCCAAGTAAAAACCATGCCTTCATTTCCACATTCTTGTTGTCGATTCCATTTACCATATCAATGCATTTATTGAGGTGGAATATGGCTTCTTCGTATCGGTTGGTGTCAAAGTAGGTTTTACCAATTTGGCAGCGTCCAGTCATTTCTAAAGTTTGTTCTCCAATTTCTTTAGCAATGTCATTACATCTTTCATTAAAGGTAATTGCATCGTCATGTTTGCCTTGTTGGTTATAGATTTTTGCTAACACTAAATATGCATTTATCTCTACAATTTTGTGGTCGATCTGCTTAGCAACGTCAATGCTCTTATTGGTGAAGAGTATTACATCATCGTACTGTTTTGTCAAGTCACAATGACATTTTCCTAGTTCAAGGTAGGCTACCGCTTCATTAGTCTTGTCACCTGTTTCTGCTGCAGCAGCAAGGGTCTTCTTGATATATAGAATAGCATTATCGATATCTTCGAACCAATAATAAATCCTTGCTATCTCTAAATTTGTCACCATCTCGACAAATGCTTCTCCTGTTTCTTTAGCATATTCTAAGCATTTCTTAAAATGCAACATAGCATTGTTGTGCTTGTTTAAGCAATCTAGATACATTTGACCCAATAAATTATGTACACACATCGTGGTATTTTTGGAATTGGTCAGTTCAGCAATTTCGATGCACTTTTGCCAGTACAATGTACATTCATCATACCGATGTAACGCCTTGTAAGCCTTTCCCAGAAAAAAATATCCTTTTTCTTCTGTCTCTCGTTTTTTAAGTGTCTTTGCTATGGTAACGGCTTTCTTGGTGCTAAGGATACAATCCTCATATTCCTCCAAGTTCAAGTGTGCTTCAGCCATGATTAAATACGATCCACTCATAAAGACCTGCCCACTTTTATCCATTTTCTTGGTTCCAATATAGTTTCTACCAAATATATTAATTAAGGCCAAATCAACGCATTTTTTGCCCCAAATGATAACATCATCATACTGTTTAAGTGAGTTGTACGTGCGGGCTCGCGTAAAACATGCAGCTATCTCAGCTTGTTGATTGCAAGTTATCCTTGCAGTATTGATGATCTTTTTTGTACAAAGAAGGCACTTGTTGAACTGTTTTGATTTATTGTATGAAGTACAAAGTAAAAGATGGGCCTTCATCTCCACAATTTTGTCATTACATTGTTTTGACATTTCAATAGATTTCTTACCAAAAATGATAGCGTCTTCATGACTATTTAGTGACTGATAAATATACACCAACTGTAGACATGCTTCCATTGCTAAATGTTTAGTATCGTCGGCTCCTTGGGAATCTAAACACTTCCTACTGTAGAAAATGGCTTCATCGTATTGATTTAACGAATAATAGGCTTTTCCGAGATGATAATAGGCACATGTCTCAATCCTTCGATCGTCATCTTCGGTTGGATCCACCAGACTGAGGCACAGTTTACCGTACACAATTACTTCATCGTGTCTGTCCAACGCATGGTTCATTTTTAGTAATATCAAATATGCTCTCTTTTCAGCACTTTTGTCACCAATTTTCTTGGCAATGTTCAAGCTCCTTTTGGCATATAAAATGGAATCATGGAAACTGTGCAATTCCATATATTTAAATGCCATTAATAATGACACGATCATTTCTAGGTTAGCATCTCCATGAACTTTGGCTAGTTTATATGACGCCTCATAATACTCTAAAGTACATGGTGGAGCTGATATGTCAAATATAAATGAAAGTAATCTTATGCAAGAATAATAGTTGAGATTGAAATCATTCTGAAACCTTGCAACTTCCAGGCACTCTCGGTAGAGGTAAACCAGTTGTTCTCTGGTCAGCCCAAGATCCAAATATTCTGCAGCTGCTATGCCAAGCCAAGCGATGTAGGAGCTGTTTTTCATGGCCTTGATGTTCCACTTGATGTCACTCATCTTGGGCGGGTTGTTTCTCTATGATAAAATGGAATGTATTCAAAAATGAAACTTAAAAATGTAGAGCTTTTGAAAATGTTGTTGTTTTGTCGTTTAAGTACAAGAATACACTTGAATGTTGTTTTTAGTTTCTCTTCCCTTGCCACCTTTTTATTCCCTCGTGGAAATAGAAAGCATTTAATGCACTTAAGGTGAAACGATAGTGTGTAATTTTTTTAAAACTTTGCACAAATACTTAATTTAGAGTAGTAAAATGAAGTAAAAAATGGGCTTCACCGAATTCGTCGAGAAGTTAAATTTTTTCAAAGAAGGGGCTTGCGACCATCTTTTTCGGGTAAATTAGCATAATGGAAAAGCAAGCTCTCTCGGTGACCTTCAGTCCATAATGGTCGCTAATAATAAAACCAATAATTTCAAATGATACATATGTTAATAAATGTAATCAGGAACCTGAAACTTTTCGTCTTCTTGTTTTGAAGAATACGTTTTCAAAGCTAAAATCTCAAAAACATTACACTTTTACTGTCCTTTATGATCCTATTTTTTGGACATTTTGGCGATTTCCTTAAAATTTAGCTCGAATTAAGACATACCTTCATTTTTTGATATGTTGTAACTTTAGTTGACCTTGACTTACAGGTAAAAAAATTGGGCTGATCACCGAATAAAATTTTGAAACAATCGCCGTTGAACACCGAAACGAGCTGTCTGTCCGCCATATTGAAAAGGTCTTGCCACAGATAGCTCAACCAATAAAAAAGATAAAAAGCGCGTGCGCAGATGTGATGCGAACAAATGCACGCGTATTGTACTTTCTGTAATTTGAATAAGTAAGCCGCTTTTTTCGTTGTTTCTTGTCAACTTTTCGTAACTTTTTTGCACTGAAAGGTACCGAGCATTTCTATCAATGAACGTCATTGTTCGAGATTTTCTCCCCGGTAGGGACGCGGAATCCGGAGTTTCATATTCAAATAGGTTTCATTTGATAAAGCAAAAAAAAAACTTTTTTCCGTGTTTACAATGCCTTGCAATTTGATAGTCTGAATTCTGTCGAACTGGAGTAAAGCTCCTTGGAGTTATTCACGGAAATGTCAGTTTTTCTGCTGATCAAAATATCACTTCTCCCAAAGTACAAGGTGTTATATCTCTAAACCGCATTCACTAAATTTTGGTTGCATTTGACATTTTGTTCTTTGGCCCCAAAAAAGCATGATTACAAGATATTGAACTTAAAAACGTATTGCTATCCCTATAACTAGAGGCCAAAAAATGTTTTTCTGTTCTACCGTTTTTGTGGGTTTCTTTCTGTCATTTCGATCCGTCCCCGAATCTTAAGGCAGCAATTCAACTAAGCGTTTCAACTAACATTTTTCGTTCCCAGGGAAACAAAATCTTCTTTCAGATTAAGGAACAATAACTCTCAGACAAATCGTTCATCCCATAAATCAGGTTTCAAACTTACCTTTGATATAATGTGACGATCAGTTGGATTATTCACCAGCAGTTTTGGATTCGTTCTTTTAAATTCGTTACATTGCTAAATTCCAATCCAATCATGGAACAAGAGCCACAGGTTTGTTTGTCACTTAATTGACTTGCTACCCTCGTATTAAAGGACAGTTGTAGTTGCATTGCTACGATAACGAGAAAACTGATCTCGGGCTTGCTCAAAACATATTTATATAAAGAACTAACTTTCATTATAGTCATCTAACAAAGCTAGTGCTCAAATCAAAAGTATGAGTTTATAAATAATCATACCTCATAGTCATAATTCATTTTCGACATGAGAAAATTTTTAGTTTCTTTGAGATTGATGAAGGTAAAACGTAAGATTCTATTTATGAAAATGAAAATCGAAAGCATTACTAATAACTTCATTGTGAAAGATACAGTCGAAAGTGTCATCGAAAGAATTGTATTAGTCATAAATAAGGCATAAAAATCACAAACAAATTCAATGAATGAGATGTGGATCTCACGATGGTAGTGTCGGAGTATTGTTATTGGATTAACAGAAATCTAGCGTCCCTGTGATTGGTTTAAAGTTTCATCAATTCCCTACCGCGATGTGTTGTTTTACAATCATACGAAATCTTCTCTATTGCACGTATACTGACCATATGAGATTTGCTATAAGGAGTGTTTAACAGATTTGCATATTAAAAGTCCCAATTTACTACCAAAACTACCAGGAGTACTGACTCAGTTCATAGCACCACCTATGACAGCTGAAGTTCTTTTATTGAATAAAATTACTTTATTAGCCGTTCCAAGGTTTGAGAAAAAACTGGGTCGAGTCGGCATCGCACTGCATCGTGGGACTGTACGTTGGGAACTAAATGGACGCCATCTTGGAAATATTTCCCCTAAAACAGTCTCACAATGCATTGCAATGCCAAATCAATATACATTGATAAACTAAATATTTTGCCTAATTTTACTACGAGAATGTCTTAACACAACTGATGACAGTTGGTTCTGACGATTAAATGATCTGCATAATCAGAAAAACTGACAAATTTTAAACCTACAGTATGCATCACTCACGTGACTCGACGAAGTCACATGACCAGTTTTACGCCTTAACTACAATTTAATAGTGACGTCATCACCCATGAGAAAGAATGGTGCCCAGTACTTTGGTTCGCTGTAGCATTCCCTCATTTCCTCCATCGCTTGTTGCAAACTTACACTCACACTCTTTCCTTCTATTAAACGAAAATAGAATTCTAGCATGAACTCGAGTGTTGCTTGATCATCGATGGCCCACAGAGACGCTACCACTGCACGAGCACCTGACGCTAGAAAGGCTCGACACATGCCAACTACTCCTTCAGCTCTGATTTCACCACGTCCACTGTGACAGCAGCTTAGCACAACTAACTGTGCACGTACTTGAGCCTGCTGTACCTCAGCCATGGTCAGCATGTAATCTTCTTCATCTGGGATCGGCTTTGTTGATCTTATCTCAGGAGAAGGTGCAAGTGCTATCGTACCTTTAGTGAGACTGCCGTGTGCAGCAATGTGAACAACAGCTACTCCTTGTTGTAGTCTCTGGATAACTGCTGATTTTGTAGCTGCTTCTTTAGTCAATGGTGTAACACGAAATAAATTGGCTACCGCACGTGCCTCAACGAATGCATCATCCAAGGGAACAAACTCTTTCTCTTCACCATTAAACATGACTTTACCAACAAGAGGATCGCCAATAATCAAAGCACCTTCATTACTGTGATAATCCCCTGCATTCTCGCTTAGCAGTTTCAGTGTTGCAATTGAGGGAGCAAGTCTTATCCGTTTTGTTTCAGATAAATAGCGTCCCGTGTCTGGGTCCTGAAGGGCAGCAAAAGGCACTTCGTGTAAGAAAGCATCAGGAAAAATAACTATTTCTTCTGGAGTGGCTTCGAGGATTAATTTGGGTAAAACGCAACGATAGAATATTTCCAAAGCATTTGTCATACTCTTGTCCTCGCTATCTTCTGATGGTTCTTCTGCGGGGCCTCTAATATTAGTGGGTGAATCACCTTTCACTTCTCCATCGAACAGAGCATCCAAGCATCTGTCTTCACAGTTGACTACTTGACGAACTTTCATTTCGGTATATGATTTCTCGATGATCTTATCAAAACACTTGTCACTGTATTTGAAATACCGGACTGAAAAGTTATACTCTTCGCTTGCTTCTACTAAAAATGTGTAAATCTCTCCGAGAAACACTGAAAATAGCAGAATAGCGTAATTGTTGCTTGAGACAAGTTTTTGGATATCCGTATACTGCAAGCCGCCTTTAGTAGTTTCTTCTTTCATTCCGTAGTTTGAGACAAGAATGTCTTTTAACGCTAGAGCCCGAAAATGGTCCGCTAAAACAAGGGCTTCTTCGTTCTTGTTCGCTTCAATAAGAACCTTTAAAAGCAGCTCGTAGACGTGGTAGTATTTGTCAACAAATGCTATTTTAAATTGATCGTGGTTACCAATGTTAAAAAACATAAATTTAAAACATTTGATCGATTCCTTGAGTGGCTCTTCAGCCTTCTCCGTTTGTTTGAGCGCGTAATAAGCATTACCCAATAGAAAAAGTGCTTTCATCTTGTCCTTTGTCTCTGTAGTTTCTAAAACAATACTAATGCACCTTTTAGTGCACCTAACAACTTCATCGTACTTTTGCAATTTGTCATAAATTGCTCCAAGTAAAAACCATGTCTTCATTTCCATATACTTGTTGTCGATTCCATTTGCCATATCAATGCATTTATTGAGGTGGAATATGGCTTCTTCGTATCGGTTGGTGTCATAGTAGGTTTTGCCCATTTGCCAGTGTCCAGTTATTTCTGACGTTTGTTCACCAATTTCTTCGGCTATATCATTGCATTTGTCATTAAAAGTAATGGCATCGTCATATTTGCCTTGTTGGTTGTGGATTCTTGCTATCACTAAATATGCATTTATCTCTACAATTTTGTTATTTTTGTTTCCGATCTGTTTAGCAATGTCAATGCTCTTATTAGTGAAGAACATGGCATCATCGTACTGTTTTGTAAAGTCATAACATTTTCCTAGTTCAAGGTAAGCTTCCGCTTCAATAGTCTTGTCGCCTATTTCTGCTGCAGCAGTAAGGGTCTTCTTGATATGCAGAACAGCATTATCGACATCTTCGAACCAATAATAAATCCTTGCTATTTCTAAATTTGTCACCATCTCGACAAATGCTTCTCCTGTTGCTTTAGCATATTCTAAGCACTTCTTAAAATGCAACAGAGCAATGTGGTGCTTTTTTAAGCAATCTAGATACATTTGACCCAATAACTTACGCACAGTCATCGTGGTGTTTTTGGAATTGGTCAGTTCAGCAATTTCGATGCACTTTTCCCAGTACAATATACATTCACCATACCGATGTAACGCCTCGTAAGCCTGTCCCAGAAAGAAATATCCTTCTTCTTCTGTCTCTCGTTTTTTAAGTGTCTTTGCTATGGTAACGGCTTTCTTGGTGCTAAGGATACAATCCTCATATTCCTCCAATTTCAAGTGTGCATCAGCCATGATTAAATACGATGCACTCATCATTTCTTCATTCACTTTCTTAGTTGCTGAAAAGTTCCTACCAAGTATATTAATTAAGGCCAAATCTACGCATTTTTTGCCCCAAATAATAACATCATCATATTGTCCAAGTGAGAGATACGTGCGGGCACGAGAAAGAGATGCAAACATTTCACCTTCTTGGTTGCAAGTTATCCTTGCAGCTTTGATAGCCTCTTGAGTACAAAGAAGGCACTTGTTGAACTGTTTTAATTCAAAGTATGACGTACAAAGTAAAAGATAGGCCTCCATCTCCACACTTTTGTCATTACATTGTTTTGACATTTCAACAGATTTCTTTCCAAAAATGATTACGTCTTCATGACGATTCCTTGATTGATAAATATACACCAACTGCAGACATGCTTCCATTGCTAAATGTTTAGTACCGTCAACCCCTTGATAAACGTCTAAACACTTTCTGCTGTAGAAAACGGCTTCATCGTATTGATTTAACGAATAATAGGCTTTTCCGAGATGATAATAGGCGCATGTCTCATTATTTCGATCGTCATCTTCGGTTGGATCAACCAGACTGAGGCACAGTTTACCGTACACAATTACTTCATCGTGTCTGTCCAACGCATGGTTCATTTTTAGTAATATCAAATATGCTCTCTTTTCAACACTTTTGTCACCAATTTTCTTGGCAATGTTCAAGCTCCTTTTGCCATATAAAATGGAATCTTGAAAACGGTGCAATTCCTTATATTCAGTTGCCATTAATAATGACACGATCATTTCTAGGTTAGCATCTCCATGAACTTTGGCTAGTTTATATGACGCTTCAAAATACTCTAAAGTACATGGTGGAGCTGATATGTCATATGTTAATGGCAATAATGTGATACAAGAATAATAGTTGAGCTTGAAATCATTCTGAAACCTTGCAACTTCCAGGCACTCTCGGTAGAGGTAAACCAGTTGTTCTCTGGTCAGCCCAAGATCCAAATATTCTGCAGCTGCTATGCCAAGCCAAGCGATGTAAGAGCTTTTTTTCATGGCCTTCATCTACATCTACATCTACATCTTTATTAGTTGATAAAAATTGTAAAATATCACATCAACTGTACATAACATGTTTATATAATAAGATAAATAATTAATAATTGAGAAGTTACAATGAGTAATAAAAATAATAATAGAGCAAACGCATTAAAACCATTGAAACAAATGCAAAACAAGACACAAACAAGTAGTAGCCATGTAGTGACAATTAGTCACTATCACTCATCCAGAGCATCCACCACACAAAGAACAAAGTGAACATCACAAGGGTCTCTTGTGTATGTGTCCCCGTGTAATGGATGCTCCGGTAATGGATGCCTTGATGTTGCACTTGATGTCACTCATCCTGGGTTGGTTGTTTCTCTATGATAAAATGGAATGTATTCAGTAATGAAACTTAACTGAAATGCAGACCTTTTGAAAATGTTGTTTTTAGTTTCTCTTACCTTGCCACCTTTCTATTCCCTCGTGGAAATATCATGATTTAAGCTAAAAGCAGAAGAGCAATATTTAAAGTTTGCTAATTACCAATATACTTTAAAAAGTAGGGGGAAAAAACTACACGCGTTCTGATTGGCTCTTGGTATCCAAGGTTGTGACGTCAGTTGATGTTTTTTTTTTTTTTTTGCACATTTGTCAAAAGGTATTCTGTTTTGCTACTTCTTCTACCATCGTATATATAGGAAATTATTTGTCAGGTTTAAATCTTTTAAACACTGATGAAAACCGGAGGAAAATAAGCATTAAAAAAGAGAAAAGATAAAATAAGATAAAATCACATACCCTATGTTACAATGTATAAAAGATTACAAAAGAATAGAAAAAAATATAGAGCTAAAAGCTACTAAATATGAGCAGAAATACTGGAAATAACTCCGAGTTTAAAAGAAATAGCGTTTTTTCCCCATGAATAACTCAGTGGAGTTTTTTACTGGGTTGCCATGGTGGCAAACCAGTCTTAAATTGAGGGCCGTTGTTCGTGCCCCGGGTATACCATAATGTCTATTGTGACGTCACACGTCATGATTGGTCGAGAACTTGTAACCATAGCAATAGTCTGTCCAATGAAGTTGTGTTGTGTTATGTATTTGTGTACAAATATGATCGACAATCTAATAGAATTTGCCACATGATATCGAGCACGAGGTATTTATAGCATTCGGTGTTTGGTTGCCATTAATTCATTCGTTCAAGGTTCGTGAAGTATATTGTCTGTAGGCATGTGGCCTACCATTGTCTTTAGTTTTTTTAACGGTACGCTTAAACTACTTAATTACAAAAGCACACGCCGTACGTGGTAGACCCACGCTAAAATATGTTATTGAGCGATTTTGGAACGGGTTGGTCCACGTACTCAAAGAGAGAAGTCTGAGTATCTATGAGCTATCTTTGAGAATCTATGAGCAAACTATGAGAACCGTAGAACTAGACAAACTAGTCAAAATAGACTAAGAGAATCTATGAACTATCTAGCTAGGATCAAACTAGATCTTACCAGATCTCAGACACAAAACAATATACTGAGACAAACTACAAAACGAGAGACAAACAAAGCTTTGATGAAAGCTGACTCCAAGAACTTGTAGAAGTCAGGCGAGCTGATAGTGATCTACAAGAAAGCGAACTTCCAAGACTCCTTATTGAATATTTCCATTTATGAAAATACAGAAAACAAAAACTGAGGGGAAAACAAATCACCAGTTAAACACATTTTGGCTAAGAGTATTTACATTGATAAAACGTTTGTTTTGCAGTGAACAGTTTCGATACTGAAATAGATATGTTTATTTCATCAGCTAGTCTTGAAAGGTCACGATACTCAAGTAGGTCAAGTAGAAACCTAATACGCGCGTTGACGAGTCAGTAACGCAACACTAATGTCTTACTAGAATTTAAAACGTTTTTAATAAAGGGGGACTTTGAACCCAAAAGGAACACTTTGGTGTGAAATAATAAAGAGTATATAGGATTGGCGAGTGGGCTAGCTCCTGCACAGGCAACCCAGTGAACGCTCCAAGAGCGTCTAGTTTGTTATTAAAATTGCGCTCATACTTGGCGTAAGATATTGTGGTAATTCTCCGGTATTAGAAGCAACTTCGTTTCTAAACACCAGAGTGAAGGTGGTGTCAGATTTTTAGGTCAGATTTTTGAGTCAGATTTTTGATCTACAAAGTGCTCTGTATTCTTAGCAATGTCTCGAATCTAGATAAAACCTTTACAACGCTTTAGTAGATAACACATTTCAAAAAAATTTGAAACCGCTGTTTGTTTTCTTTGAAGTAATTGTTTCGATCTCCAAAGACCATCATTCTCAAGAAATGTCTTATATCTAAAGCGTAGTAAAGGTTTTTATCTAGATTTAAGACTTTGCTACGAATACATAGCACTTTGTAGATCAACTGATGTAACGCCCCCCGGAAAAAAATCTGACAACAGATCCAAAAATCTGACTCAAAAACCTGACTCAAAAATCTGACTCAAAAATCCGACACCAACTTCACTCTGGTTTTCTAAACTATACATACCTTAAGAATAATGCAGTGGTCCATAATCAAACATAATATGGTTGTTGTTCGAGCAGCAAAAGCTCTCCAAAACATCGTTGACATTCTGAAGACGCTTTCTTCGACTGCCATTTTAGAATAGATATCATCACTTGTCTTTCCTACTGACCTTACTATCTTTTTAAACGTTTGCTACATCTTATTCATCTTACTTATAGAAACATTTCAAAAGCATTTCAAAAGCCACAGATTTCAATGTCATACGAATCACGGAGCTAAAGGTAATCGAAGAAACCGAAAGTACTGATATACATCTCACGCGTGATTAACATATTGCGTAGGATTAGACTTGGGATTTTTCCCTTGACCACCGTCTAGCGACAGCAGATGGCTGTCACATTACTTTCTTCAAGCTCATTGGGGCAATTCAGAATTATGTGAACAAAGAGCAAAACATATTTGACATCTGCATAGTCTATGTTTACATTTCATATTTCATATTTTTATCATATGTAGTTTTCTCATATTTCTTTAAAACATTTTTTTTTCTTCTAGTTAATAGTTTATGCCTCATGAAGGTTGAACCAATTAGCTCAGTGGATGAATAAATGAATGAATGAATGAATAGACTTTATTTTACCAGGGTAATATAATTTATGATTTATAATATATAATTCATTATTTACAATTTATGATTTTTAATTTTTAATTTCTTATTTTTTAACTTCAAATTTAAAATGTATAATTTGTAATTCGTAATTTATACTTTATGAAAACACCATGTAACATAGGCACGTTTTATTTAAGTATTCTTATCGAAATTATCTTATTCAAAAACCTCTATATTGCCATATATATTTTACAGATACAGACCTTGGGCTCAATGAGATTCAAAGATTTTTATCACCCCTCTCCCCATTCCCCCCGTAAGAGCCTGGCTACGCAGGCTACAGCTGATTGAAATCCAGCAATTGGGAATTAGTGCAAACGTTGAATAAAGACTTGTGATATATTAGATAGCTATCACAAAAAAAAGAAAAAAATGGAAATAAAATAAAAATTAACAAAAATTAATTAAAAAAACCCACACAAACCCGCAAAGCATCATGGTCGAAGGTATCAATGCGCGTCCAGGAGGATTGGTAACTAGAAGGAATTCAAGATGGCGGCAGGAGTTTCACTGAATAAAAACATCTCTTCAGTCTGGCAAAAGATCCTTACTACAGTCAATAATGCCTTGGTTTATATGGATAACCCTGCAGCTGAGATGCTTCATTGGTCTGGGAACGTCAAGAATATGCTGGAAGCTGGGGCTTTAGCTATTATTGACTTGTCGTCGAGAAGGGTAAAGAAAGACGATATAAAATCATTGAAGCACTAAAAGAACAACATTCAACAAGAATAATTATATTTACAGAGAAATGCTGTAAGATGTGAAGATGAAGATGTTGGGTGTTGTTCTCTGTTGTTTGAGTTTTCCTTCTCCTTTTAAAACTCTAGATGGAAACATAATTATGCGTTCATTAAAGTCCGAAATTCTTGTTTTCTATCCACGTTGCATCTACTCACCGATTCATGTTATTATAATTACTTATTAATTAATGTCATGAAATGGTAAACCGTTATTAGTTACTTAGGAAAAAAGGAATAAGAGAATTAGAATGATGAATAGTCCCCTTCACAGTTCCCTTGTAAAGATTATCCCTTTTAAAATACTCTGCTTGGCAGAGGTTTCCTTACTTCTCTCCTCTAACAAGAAGGAAAGGAAACCTCTACACAGATCTGCTTGAAGCTGTCCAAAAACTCTGGACAATTAAATTAACTCACAACCGGTTTTGTCACTCAGGGTAAGAATTTCAATTTTTTAATGACAAGATAAACTTATCTGTGCATTGAGCAGCTACAAGATAAATGGATTGAATTGAAATGCAAGGACTTTCTTAAGAGAGAACTAGCTAGAAAATGCAAGTTTAATTTCTTTTCACTGGATATTTGTAATTTTCAACTCACATTTAGCCAATTATCTTGTGGGAATTTTGAACCCTGCCACTTCACCACAAGTGATTTTCTGATTTTGCATTTTGGTGCATGCTCAACAGAATATCAAGCAGATCTGTGCAGAGGTTTCCTTTCCTTCTTGTTAGAGGAGAGAAATAAGGAAACCTCTGCCAAGCAGGGTACATGTACTTGTAAAATAGTTCATTCATTCATTCATTCTACTCATGTCTCACTTTGATGCAAAGACACGGCTACCTTTCAATATGGCACAGGGAACTGTGATGGGAACTGTTCTTCGCTTGGGAAATGACATAATTATTGTCTTATGTATTCATTTGAGACACACAAAGGAGGGAGGATTTCAAAAGCTATTTTGGGTAAGGGTGGTACATGTAAAGTAAAGGGTGTCAGAAGTTTCCATATAGGTGAGGAGTTGTGGAATACATGTACTTTGACATATTTTACAAAATTATTATTCCTATTTTAAGCTCTTGAAAAATTTTTCTTTATAGGCTGGAAATGAATCCGAGACAAAAGCTGTGTTCATTGTAACATCAGTGCTTCATGGACAAACCATGGATGACATAAGTGGCATCATTCAACGCAGTGACTTCCAACACTGTACCTTGTTATGTACTGTTCCTGAAACTATAAACTCATTTGTGAAACATGTTGATAATATGGAAGGATCAGTGTTTGGTGATCTTTCTCTTAAGATGAGAGAATGGATGGGTAATCCTGTAAGTAGATTTACACAATTTATGACTGACGTACGAAATGACAAACGAATGGATGGATGGACAGGTGACAGACGACAGACAAGATAGATGGATTGACTGATATAGTAACTGAGTAACTGATTGTCTGTATTTTAAAGCACATGTAATTCATCAGTAGACCTCTTTAGCTTGGGCATAATGTTTTCCCATTTCAGATCATATCCCATTCTCTTGAGAATAAGATTCTTTGTTTGAGTTGTATCGATATTCATGTTTCATCCTCTTGAGAATAAGATTCTTGGTTTGAGTTGTATCGATATTCATGTGTCATTCTCTTGAGAATAAGATTCTTTGTTTGAGTCGTATCTTGTCTTCTTGTGCGCAACTGTTAAACAAAGAAATGACACTCTGGGGAATGCAATGGTACATGGTCTGAAATGGGAAAACATTATGCCCAGACTGAAGAGGTCTGACTAACTAAAGGAGTGAAATAATGAATGAATGAGCGAAGGAAGGAATAAAAGAGTGAATGAATAAATAAACAAATGAACGAGCAAACGAACAAATGAATGAATGAATGTATGAGTGTATGAGATTTAAAGCAAGTATTCTTACATGTAGTAACAAAATTTACATTATTTTTCTTTCAGTATTCCACTGTGGATATCCATCATGTGTCCCTCTTTGCATCACAAGTTTATCCAGGATTATTTTTCACTCCAGCTTTTGCTCATTTTTTCCCAATATTGCCCTGTGATATCTCAAGATTGCAGGGCTTTCTTCGATCTACAGTAAGATGAATATTTTTTTGTAGACATTTAGACAGGTTTTTATTATTTTGTGAATGTGATCAATCTTGTCGCATATTACTCCAGTTTCCAGTTCTCTGTTGCTCAAGGTTAACCTCGATTTTGAGTAGAATATTCATGTCAGTAAAGGTCCGTGGGATTTCAAAGTGTTTGTACATGTATCGTTGAAATAGTGCATTCTTTACTTTACTGTTAGTATTTGTGAATATTGTGATGCTGAAACGAGGCTAACCCTGAGTCGAATGAGTCTCTAATCAAGGAACACAGTAGAATTGTATGCACTTTAGAATGGTCTATTATTCAGTGTTCTTACCAGACCATGATGCAAAAATGACCCAGTAGGAATAGCTTGAGGGGTCCAGAGGGTGCATAGACTTTTTCTTATGCAAATGAATTATTCTTGTGTTTAATTATCGTTCACCTTTTCGATAAAAGATCGCAAATTACATGCGGCATCAAGTTACGTTGATATAAAGCATTACTTTTCAATTTCTAACCCTATCATTAGTGTGGACCCCTCCTCTCCAAAATGACCCTCTTCTGGATTCTCTATGGGCCCTGTTGACCTCAATTTTAAAAATCAAAGCGAGAACACTGATTATTTATGTTTTGTCATTTCCCTTTGTTTTTAGGGAGACAAAAGTCATGTATTTAATCTGTTGAGTGAAGTTGAGATGGGTCTTCTACCACACAGTCTTCAGGTCAAAATAAAGGTAATATTGATCTCTTTTATTGAATAATATGTTCATTCATGCTCTCATCCATTTATGATTTCTTCCATTCATCCCATCCATCCTTTCATCCATCAATCCTATTCATTTATTTCATTCTATCCACCCACACATCCATCTGTCCATCCATCGACCCATCCCATCCATCCATCCAGTTCATTCCATCCACCCATTCATCCATCCATCCATTGACCAATCCATCCAGCTTAATTCATCCATCCGTTCGTTCGTTCATTCATTCATATTATAGTTGTTTATTTAACAACTTTGATGTTTTTACACCTCACACAGATGTTTGCGGCAGGTCTTAGCAGCATGTTTGAAATGATGGACATCAACGAAGACTGTTATGGATTAGGATACATAAGTAAGCTGGTGGCCAGTGAACTGGCAAACATGCCATCAGCTAGAGGAAGAAGAAAGGTAAAGTCAAATGGAACTTGATTGCATTGCACTATCTTTATTCCCAAGAGAATAATAAAATTTGTTTAAAACCGTGTAATCTTGTTCTGAATTGCTCGAATTTGAGGCTATATGGAGGGGGGATCTGTTGTTCAAGCCAAGATGGCTGCCATGTGAGAAAGGTCCATTAGGTTATGCACTATAGTTTCATCGTTAGTTAATACAGTAGTTAACATGCCTTTTGGGAATCAAGGGTGGTGTAGTGGTGGGAACCTGCACTTGCCTCTCACCTCTGGGGTCTCGGGTTAGATTCCTGGACTCAGCATCACATGTGAGTAGAGTTTCTTAGGCCTCTCCCTTGATTTAAAACTTTGAGGGCACCAGACTTTTATGGTGTATTATAAATATATATGGTGTTTAATAAGTAATATATATTAATTAATCAATTAACCTAATTATGTAATAAATCAACAACCTACAGTAGCTGGCTCAACATTATTTCTTACAGACAGCAAGTGGCCGTGCATCGCTAGTCTTGATTGACAGGACACTAGATCTGGTTGGACCCTGCGCACACACTGGTGATACTCTTGCGGACAAAATCATAAACCTGTTACCTAGGTTACCATATCATGAGGTGGATGTTGCCGTGGATATGGCTAGACTATGTGCAAGTGGAAGGTATTTATTTTAAGAGTGTCGTAAAGTATTGCACTTAGAAGGTTTCTATCTGTGAGTTAGCCGTGCCCACCGCATTGTAGATACATACATTTTATTATATGAAATAGAGTGTGATATTGAGTGACATCAAAATGATAAAATTGATATCCCCACTCCCACCAGTGGCCAGTGGGGATACGATTTTTATCAACACTGGTGGTGTCAAATTTCGACCAAAGTCAAATTCTCCATTATTTTTTATTGAAGATTTCATATAATAAACAGAACATTACATGGCTGCTTGGAGATACGTTTATCTTCTTGTGCTGATATTATCCCTCACTCGTTTGCTGCGCTCACTCGTGAGAGATAATATCAACACTCGAAGATAAAATTTGTATCTCCGTGCGGCCATGTAATATCCTCTATGTACTATACATATATGTTGATAGTATTAATACTTTAAATGTTTTCTATTCAATCAGTGTAACACCAGATACTGTTGTTCCTGGATCTCTAGCCCATGCCAATGACCCTGTAGCTCAGGTCCTGTTGAACTCTCTCTTCACTAAAAGACAAAAGGTACATCATTCTAAGAACTGTTCAGCAATTCTGTTATTACTTATAGTGCACTCAACAAAAGAACTCCATTCTAATTGGCTGAGAGCAGTACAATTACAGTGTATAACCGGGCCCACTTAGATAAGAAGAACTAATCAAAATATAGAATGAAAACAATGTATTCCAGCTTTGGCTGGCCGAGCCAATCAGAGACCATAAAAAACAATAGCATTTCAACATTGAGTCCATCCACTGCAACAAAATTATTCCAATTTCCAAGAGAAAAAGATGATTGTGTAAACAACAGTTTGTGCTTTCCAGGTTTCTGATTGGCTCAACTAACCAAAGCTTGAATGCATTGTTTTCATTCTACATTTTGATTGGTCCTTGGGTTCTCACTTTCTAAGTGGTCCTGGTTATAAAAATCGCACTGTAATCATTCATTATAAAAATGTACATAAATTTTTTAAAGAACAGGGGAAAGGGACATGTATATGTACAATGTCGGTGGATGATAGTGTATGAAGAACCTTTGGAGTAACGATTGACATTTTTATTTTACTTTTTTATCAAGGAGGGTTTGAAAGATATCTCACGGCACATGATTGATGCTGTAAGTAAGGAGTCTCTTCCCATGGAAACCAAGGGCTTGCCCAGTAAAGTTACTCCAGAACAGCTACAAACCCTTGCAGACAAGTTCAGGTGATAGTTTTTATATTTTTTATTATTGTTGTGTGAGCAAAGGGAAAATCATGTTACTAAGAATTAGACCTTTCTTATGTGATGTATTTAGGAAAATTTGTGTGGTACAAATAAATATCTTGTTGTTGTTGTTGTTGTTGTTGTTGTTGTTGTTGTTGTTGTTGTTGTTGTCAACTATGCAGAGAAACATGTAGGGAAAGATTATCATAATGACTGATGGTAAAAATATTTTTATAGTAGTTGCTTATGACATGTAATTCAATTCTTCAGAGGTCAACCAAAGGCATTCCATAAGCACAGTGCCCTTCTCCAGATTGCCATGGCAACCATAAATGCTCTTCACCACAAGGATGCTGACAATTTGCAGAAGATTCAGGCTATGGAAAAGGTATTTCGATTTTCTCAGAACAAGGTATTTTCTCTAATCTTTGAACCAGCATACCAACCAACTAAGCCACACTTGTATAATACTAAATCCTGTTTTGACTACTTCCTAGATTCTTCTTTCAAGTGCATTGACAGAGGATAGTCACAATGTCATCCAAGAAATACTAACTCTTTTAGAAGCCAAAGAAAATAAGTAAGTTTATTATTATAAATTTCACTCACTATCTCGCCTCTGATCAGCTGAAAACATTTAGCCAGTCTCTGTTACTGTAGCATGTGAACTTGACATGGTAAGATTAGTGTAAGCAATGCTTTCTTTCGAAAACAGAATTCATTATTTATTCTTAGTTTACAAATGTATAATAAAACAATAATTATTGTATTTAACACAATTTTCTTTCTCAGTTTTTACAGCCTAGAAGACATCATTTTACTGTTAACATTTGTGTTTTCATTGATGGGAGATGAATTTTATGAGTCACCTGCAGAAATAGAAAAACTAAAGGTATTAAAAAGACTTGGCAATTGTGACTGCCTTTTATGAATGGTATTTGATGATGATAATGTTGGCTGCTGATACTTATGATGGTGGTGGTGGTGCTCTGTTTAGTAATGAAGCACTTACAGTAGGGAGGGAACCACTCAAGAAGTGTGAGAAGCATTCACCTACGTCTCATGCTTCTATCTACACTTCTTTCATGCTTACAGTACATCACTTCCTGCATGTTTTATTACTGAGTGGAGCAGTGAAAAAGCAGTTTTATTTGTTGGATATGATGATGATGATGATGATGATGATGATGATGATGATGATGATGATGATGATGATGATGATGATGATGATGATGATGATGATGATGATGATGATGATGATGATGATGATGATGATGATGATGATGATGATGATGATGATGATGCATGATGATGCATGATGATGCATGATGATGCATGATGATGATGATGATGATGGTGGTGGTGGTGGATGATGATGATGATGATGATGGTAGTCATGGTGATAAGTTTGCTGTGGTGATGATGATGATGCATACTATTTTGATGGTTGACCTGAATGACTTTTTATCTTTTTCAATTTTTTAGAATAAAATAGTTGATTGCTTACTTAGTGGGGCCATAACTTGTGACACACCAGACTATCTTGGTAAGTCAACTATCTATCCGTTTGTCTCACAATTGAGGGTCATTAGTCAAGAGGATCGCAAAATTTCAACTACAATCTGCTCGTCTTCATCAGGCGATGGTGTAGACTGGATGATGTGTCTGTTATATACTGCTCCTCGGATCATCTGTGTTGGTATTAGATTGTCAGCTTGTGTTGTGATTGGTAAAATATGTTGAAAAGTGATGGTACGTTGTTGTTTGCTTGCAGGCAGACATTAGTATAGTGATGGTAAGCTAATGGTGTGGTGTCGGCCGATACCCTACTGACACCGATTTGGGGGTCTTATTTGTTTACC